>CM032450.1:11254355-11410618 GCA_019049505.1 Pachyrhynchus sulphureomaculatus
TGTATAGTAGTAGTTGGTATGATATGTGGTGTAAGCTTCTTTATATATCACAACCAAGGTTTTAACAGGCCTCAAGTACTTAATGATCGATGCAGCAACCCTGATTCAAGTGGATATATCGATGATGCTTCAGTAAGAGTAAGCAATTAGCTTTAAAAAAAGGGTTAGCTTTATGGGTTAGTAAATTTAATATAGTTATAAATAAACAAATACTCATCCATAATAATATTTTTTTATTGCCATATTTGATAATTGTTAATTTGCCTATCATAGATTCCATTGTTATCACATTAATTGCATAAAAGAACAATGTACAAGTCTATTAGCGTATCTGTATTTACGGTAAAAAAAATATTAATGCAAAAGTATATGCTCAATTATCTGTAAATGAAAACACTTTTGAATATTTTAAGTAACAGACCCATAAAGATATCCTTAAAGGACTTGAAAGGCAACATTTTAAAAAATACAAATAGAAGAACAATTTAATTAAATTTAGTTTGAAAAAGCTATAATTTGATACTAAAAATGAAATTATTGTTTTAAACTACCTACATATTATTAGATGTCGGCAATTTTGGAGATATGTCGGTTGTGTTCCTTCGTTTACATACGCCCATTGATTTAAAATTTATGAGTAAATATATATATATATATATATATATATATATATATATATATATATATATATATATATATATATATATATATATATATATATATATATATATATATATATATATATATAATACATTAAAATTCCGGGTTTAAATCCGTTGGTCTAACAATGTATTTGCACGACGGTTCGCCGAAAACTCATTTGACATTTTCAAGTGCTCCCGCTGCTGCTGCTACTTGATACTGTGATCCTGTTGCTGCTGCCGCTCGAAGCTAACTCTAAAATTTTTTTCGACAAAGCTTATTTTTCGGGTTATTCGAATTTTTTAAGTTAAATGGGACATTATATATATATATATATATATATATATATATATATATATATATATATATATATATATATATATATATATATATATATATATATATATATATATATATATATATATATATATATATATATATATATATATATATATATATATAGAATGCTATAAAAATTCTTTACCGACAAGTTCTTGCATCAAGAATCATTGCAAAAAAATAGTGATAAATAAATAATAATTCGTTACAACTGTTGAAATAATCGACCCGGAAATTGTATGATTTTTCACTATGTACACCAATGGTCGTACTAAATAGATGCATCTAAGATATTTTGACAATAATATGGCAGTGTTGCCATGCTGAAAAGTAACAATTTTTTATTTGATTGTATAAGAAATTAAGGGCATATACCTAGTTCGTATTTTTTTAGCAAAACTATCCATTCTGTAAATCAAGTTTTTTATTTTATGTAATTATTCATAGCTTAAAATACAATTTGTGAAATTTTACTTTAAAAAAAAATGGCGGCGCTGCACCCGGTCCCCTGCGAGCCCTTTTTTTTTAAGGAGCATTGGGGTGTGCACGATCATTTGAATTCAAGATTGCCAAAGGAATTAGTTTACTAGAGGATGAATCTTGTGTTTGGACAAAGGATTAAGAAAAATTTTTATCAAACGCAATTGATTTAATCAAAAATGCGAAAAATGACGTTACTGTGTTTTACATTCCTGCTAATTAAAAATAAAGTTCTTCATAAAATCAAAATTCCTTCATTAAAAGACAAGATTGATGTTTTTTAGATAAGTTCTGTGGTCGATAAAAGGCACAGAATTATCTTGTACACTTAGTATTTTCCAGTAACATATAGCTTTCATAATTTTGTCTTTATCCTACACAGTACAACTTTTTTTATTATTTTATTATAATTCTTGCTTGAAGATGTAAGTTCAGATATTTAGGTTAATCTGAAAAAATGCGATCTTTTGTTACAGTCCTTAATTAAGTATTTGAGTTAAGTATTTGATTTTGTGTTTAATTTTCAGTTAATTTTAATTTTAAACGTTAATTTCAAAGTTTAACCCCAATCCATTTGAATTCTTTATTATAATTGCTAAAAAATTAATAGTTAAAAACGCTTTATGGTTCTTGATAGTACTAAATTCTCGTTTTAAGGTTACCTTTTTTGTAATGATATCCAATTCTTGATATTAAGAGCATATTTTTTTATTATACTAAAAACAGTTAATAAAACTACATTCTTTTCAGGATAATTCGGAAGAAATGTACAGCCTGGACAATGATTCATTTTTAAACAGCCTTGAAGCCATGACGATTCAAAATTATTGGACAGACACTGTGAAACATACAAAATTGTAAATAGGCAACTTTCGTGTACATAAGTATTTTAGAATCTGTGATGCATATCAATAATAGTTTTCAACTAGTATATTATGTAAATCGGTCGTTAAGCATAAAACCAATGACAGTTTTATATCTTACAGGGTGAGTGATTTATAAGGGTCTGATTTGAATATCCGGTCATTCTACCGATATAATTCACGATTCAATAGCACTTTATCGAAATTAAGGCCGGACTTTGGTCACAATAATGTACACAGTACCTCTACTGGTGGAGAAGTCGATGAAGTTGGCCGTGTTAGAGGTCTAGTCGCACTTTTGTTGTGGTGGCCCGTGGCTCCGTGGTCGGTATACTTATTAAAGTATTTAAGTATATTTGGCGTGGCCACGTACATAGGTAGTAGTTGTTCGCAGAAATGCAATAACGTCCTAGGCAGCACTACCGCGTTTTCTAAAAGGTGCTGTAAAATTCTGAAATGTATGTTTCGGCACTTAGACAACGTTGACGGGTATTACGACATCCTCGCCGATATCCTTAGGATATGAAAAAAGGGTAAAATCTCTACTCAGGCGGTGAGGTAAACGATAAAAAAAACTTTTACTTGCCGTAAAGTGTATAGGAGATCCCATAAACTCCATTATTTAGTTTAAGAGAAATTCCTATTTCAACACGGAAGAAATTGGTAGGGTAAAAAATGATCCAACATTTCGCGTACTTACTGGCCTCTAGCAGGGCTCCTATGCTCTAGTTTAAAAGAAGTACATATTCCTGCGTAAGAACTGAATAATCCCTTCACTTCTAAGTTCCACAATTGTTAAATTCCTCAGTCCTAATGAGCAGTGGTTACCAAATTTAAATAGTGGATTTCATCTACTTATACATTATTCACTTTCGTCCAACATTAAATCTGGCTGCTAATTAGTTATAACTTAACTTCGAAATACTCATGCTCCTCTCAACGATAAAAGTCTTCTACTACGTGAATGTGTGAATTTTTCATGGTTTTAAATGCAATTCTAGCTTCAATACGATATTTTATATAGTCCGCCTAACTCCCGTCTTTTGGAAATGATACTGGGTAAAGCTCAAGAACCCCTTCTCTATACTTTGTCGAACTTTATTGATAAGCTGCGGTGCACGATCAGATCTTAGAGTATCTTGAATTACCAATTCCTTCAAATTTTAGAAGTTTTATTGTAGAGCCACATTCAATTAAATGATTTCGTGATTATAAATATTTTTTAAAATCCAAGCAAATAACGTCCTGAGGACCTCAAAAACCTATTTTTAAAAGATGATAGCAATTAGGTGTTAAATTATGAAAGCCTAGAAATATCGCAAACTATATTTATTGTTATACTTTATTAATTTAACGATAAATTCTGACCTTCATTCAAAGACTGAGTTAGAGAGCGTTGTTTGCTTTAATTTTGGGAACTGTTTATAACCACTAAATTAACCGAGTAGGATCTTACTCTTGGGAATATCATATAAATTACAAAGGCATTAGGTGGAATTACCTTGGAAGTACCTGACAGTACTTCCTGTGGCAGTACAGACCAAAAAGACTACTAACAAAACGACATAAAATTATTAGGAAGTGCATTGCCTTTTAGAAATTTTAAGACGGAATTACTGGCGTCACATAATGATTTGGCAATACATATCCGGTATAAAAATAAGTGCGACATCGCGAGAGTAATCAAAAATGGCAAATGCATCAAGGTCTTCACCAGTTGACAAGCTGTGTTAGGACCGGGAATATTATTGTGACAAAATTGTTAATTTATACAGTGATCAGAATCGACGAATAATTTTAAGAATTTTCATAATTCCATAATCATCAATATCACTCGTATGTGACAGCTAAAATTTGCTACAAAACTGACGTTCACATACTTAATTGAAGGTATCATAGCTCATCTCACCGCACTCCTTTTTGTCAGAGGTCCTTTTCTTACAATATTACATTACAATTACAGCATGTAAATATTAAGAAGTACTTGATAAATTCTGAAGAACATACCCAGGGACCTTAAACTCATGTAATTTTATGAAGGAAAAATACTTATTTTTTTATTTTTTGGCAAATTGGCAAACAAAACTATTATTATTATTATTACTGTGTCATGAGTTCTCTACAAAACCTATAGAAATCCGAATATTTCAAATTAGGCACCTATATATTGCCTGCCTTGTACTTAATTTGTTCAGTACTGTGCAGTGTGCCCTATAAATTTTTATGCCCTTCAAATAACTTTTGAAAACTATTTGGAAGCTGATGAAGCAGCTATTGAAATTCATTAAATTTTCACTGCCAAAATTGCATGTTTGGAAATCATAAAAACTCTTTTCCATTTTTTTAATTACACAAAATTTTAGGAGAAGAATTTCTGTATCTGTTTACTCTTTTTCCTGTTTTATAAAAGTATTAAAAAGTTTGAGCTGATATCGCGAGAAGCTAAAGCAACCACATTTCAGCAACCGTATGTATTCTTGTTAACTAATGTGGAGGGTCAGAAGAATTAAATTGCGTTTAAAATGAATGAGTCTTCCATTTAAAACTTCGTCAGTAGTAAGTTAAAAAATTTAAAATAAGATTACAGCTTAATATAATAATTCATTTGTAAATCTTTGAAAACGTTGAGTATAAAACTTTAAAATTTACTAATTCAAAAATACTAGCCTATACTAAAACTTTTCAAATAACCTTTATTTTTATATTTTCTTACTATATTTTGTTTTATTGTTCAGCTAACTATGGGAAGAGGACTTACCTTATGGTTGTGTTATTAATATGTTATCGCTCTCTTGAATTATTACACTGTTATTATTTCTTATTAACTTCCGCATATTCTTGAACATAGATAAGACAAAAGTTTGTTCCTGCTAAGCGGTATTATCTTTATTTTATACTTAACAAAAGGATGAAATTTCTATTATGCTGTATGTTCATGGTAAGGTTGTTGGGGTAATTTCGGCCGCTACTTGCGCGAATTCTGCGAGCTATTTACCATAACCGTGAAATTAATCAAAAAATAAAATGGAGAATGAATCAGAATTCTGGTTATGACTTTATTGATTTTAAAACTCCAACATGGTGTTTAACAGTAACAGTTTTTAATAGTATTTACGGTTATATTTTTAATGACAGGCCGAACTGAACTTAAAATAAAGCAAAGCTGTGATTTTTTCTTATGTCTAAGGGACCGATTTGTCTTTAAACTGTAGATACCCTACGGAAGTACTGGATTTTTTTATTATGTGATGTTTTTTCTGTTTTATTTTATTTGTTACTTTTATATATTTATAAAACTTTTTTAATGTTTTAAACAAGTACAAACTCTGTTTTTATTTTGTTTGTAATGTTTATATGTATTAATATTGTATTTATTTTCTTCTACTTTTAAATTGATGATAATTGTTGTTAAAGCCTTAACAGGAAGCTTATTTTACACTGTACTGTTTTAAATAATTTAAAGCGTTTTTTTTTTTTTTACGTATAATTTTGTAGTTTGATGTTGAATGTAAAAAAATTGTGCAGTGTAAAATATCTTTGCTAGATACTGAACTCTAAAAACACCTCTTGTGCAATACTGCTAGACTAGTTTCATCCTATAATAGGTTTATGTATAAAGTCTTCGTAAACATAATATTATAGAATTAGTAATTTTCTAGCATTAAAGTTAGTATAAAAAAAATAATAAAAATACAGCTAGATTACTATCTTAAAAGTGTTGCGAGGACCTGAAAATAAATAGAGTTTTACATCACGTCATTTGTTTTCATTCAGCCTTCAAACTTTGTTTTGGCTTTAGCAAAATTGCCATACTGCTGGTGGCTAATTCGAACACTTTATACTGAATTTTCATTGCATCAAAAGCTATTTGCAGAGATTGAGCCGTTGCTACTTATTACAGAACAATAAAAAAAAAGAAAGTTGATCTCACCTAACAGGAATATAGATAGTTTTAACTCTTCTCGCTCTGGGCCAATTGGAGCAGTTATAAACAAATACCGATTACGTGAGGATTTTTTTACAAGCAAGACATTAGTTATATCCTGAATTTAAAGTTTAACAATGTTTTGGAATAAATAAGACATGATGATCCTTTGAGTTGAAAATTGTCTAAATGCAGAAAGTTTAACGGTCCTCGTGTACAGTAAGTAGTTTCTTTATTAATTTTAGGTGTAGATCGTTACTGTATTTGCGACATTAAAAAAAAAGAATCAAGTCGCCAACGGTTCCACATAACCCGCATAAGTTTCTATGACATTTTTTTTAAGATGGGCAGGATAACATAGCCAAATCTAAGTCCAATCAAAAAATAAAGTATTTGGTGTAGTGGTGATAAATACTGACTAGTGTAATTGTTTTTTTTTTATCGTTCACCTCCCCACCCGAGTAGGGATTTTTCCCTTTTTCATATCCTGAGGATATCGGCGAGGATGTAATTAAAACCCGTCAACGTTGTCCAAGTGCCGAAACATACATTTCTGTATTTCACAGCACCTTTTAGACAACGCGGTAGTGCTGCCTCGGACGTTATTGCATTTCTGCAAACCACTACTACCTATTTACGTGCTTTCTTTCTTTTTTGTGAAAAATCTCCCTTTCCCTCTGGTCATCGATTTTTAGTTTGGATGTAACTTTTTAGAGTTGCGCTGTAGAACAGGGTTCTCTTTTGTGAAAAATTCTTTCCTCCTCCGTCTTAGATTTTTAAATTGAGTGTAAGTTTCTTAACTTGTATTATATGAAAGGGTCTAAGCATTTAGAGTTCCAGTCCATGGAGGTTTATTTTTTATCAATGGGCTTCCCTCCACACGGTTGTCGTAGGGCGTCCCCCTGTTTACATTTAAGCAGGTTAGTGTTCCTTTTTTTTCTTAAAGAAATATCCCTTTGCCCTTTGTGCCTATATGGATGGAGTTAGTTTTTGTGTAAATTTAAGAGGGAATGGTAAAAGATATAAAATCTTAGAATACAAGAATAAGATATGAGCTGCTGACAGTATAGTGACCGAGTGATTGATACAGTCGTTCAACAAGACTATGCCACTACATCAAAGACCAACTTGACACTGATCTCCCATCAATTTTTTAGATAGGTGTCTAGAGCCCCCTGCGGAAAGGTAGCTAGAGAATATTATTTATTTTCGTCTTTAGTCGCGCTCTCCTAGGTGATATATGGCAGTTTTGTTTGCATTCGTTCTTTATTTTTTGTTGCGACGTAGTCGTGTTGTGTTCCAATTTTCTTGACACTGTGGTGAATGAAAGGTTGTATTTTCTATTTAGATAGTGGATACTTGTACGACTCAAAAAGTAAATTCCTCTTGCAAGCATTACGAGCGGTTTTCGGCGTTCGAAAGTCTGTAGAGTTATTTACCCAGTACTTCCCTGGGGAGCACCCAGTTCTAAAATAAGCACTGAATTTGATGCTCTCGCGCAAACGAATAACTTATTTCAAGCTCTACAAGTGGGTATGTGAAACGATAGGTACTTTATGGTATGAAATTAATCACAATCAACGTTGAGCAGTGAACGGGCTTCAGAGATGTTACATATATTTTTTAAATAGTACAACTAAAATCAGACATTTCCATATACATAATATTTCTACAGTTACCACCACTACACTAAGAACTTTATTTTAACACTCGACACGCGTTTTTCTAACCATGTTAGCGTCATCAGGAGCTATGATTGAAGTCAATCGTTGCTCCTGATGATGTTAATATGGATAACGAAACGCGCGTCGAATGCAACAATAAAGTGTTTGGTTTAGTAACTATAACTGCTCTGTAGTATCATTGTGCCAAAGATTCCATAAACTCGTACATATTACTTCTGTTAAAATTGAAAATAATAAAAAAAACAATTTTCAGATTCCTCAACTCCACGGACCCTAAAAAGGACATATAACACAAATTTACGATACAACTCCTCTAACATCATCCCCCACCCAATTAACCCCGTATTTGTTTGACTGAAACAAAACATTTATCAACCTCCTCTTAAACAATATCAATTTAAAATAATAACCGGCCAAGTGCAAGTCCAACGTTGCTTTTAAAATAAAAAATTTTGTTACGGAGCTAGAAAATGATCAGTGATTTCATAAAACATACCCCAAATGAGTTTTCAACAAAGTTTTTTTTCCGATCTTTACTGAAAATTGATGACTTTGATTTTTTTATATATATATATATACCAGACAAATTATTAAACGTAATGCACTCGTGATAATTTTCGTTCAATCTACACCCTGTAGAGAATAATCCAGAATTTTTTCAAAATTTTTTGATCAGTACTTTTCGAGATAAGGGGAGGACAGCGATTTTTCGCAATTTCTTAAAAATAATACAAAGAAAAGTGTGCGCACGTATTACAATATATATATATATATATATATATATATATATATATATATATATATATATATATATATATATATATATATATATATATATATATACTCGGGTTTTTACAAGTTTTCATTTGACACCCCACTCGATGTCATGGTAAAGTTTTTTTCCTACTTCGGATTTTACCCCCCAAAATTAACCCCTTAAGTCAAAATTTAACTTTCAAAACTACACGACTTTGATGAGGTCATCAATTCTTATATTAGTACCAAATTTCAACTTTCTATGTCAAATAGTTTCGTAGAAAATCGGATATCACAGACAGGCAGACACCGAAGTGATCTTATAAGTGTTCCGTACGGAACACAAAAAAAATACGTTCCATTCAGTGGCGTAGCCAGATGCAAGGGACAGAGGGGGAACCATATAAACATACAAAGTGTTTATTTAAGGAAAAAAACTAAAATGAAGCTGCTTGTAGAAAAGGTGGGTTGATAACGGCGGAGAAGGGGGCGAGCCCTATAATGAAAAAAAACCTCTTGTACTAGAGCTCAACTAAATAAGCTCAAGATCAATGAAGGGGGAGAGATTTTTCACAAAAAAAAATCTTTCATACAATGGAACTTTAACATCTGTAAAAAGGAATCCATACAGCGGAACGTTGAAAACTTCCCCCAATGATTCCTTTCTCAAAGGGAGCTACACCCTTAATAGAGGCAGGGCATATATCAATTCTTGGCTACATGGCAGGTTAATTTTCACTTGAAATATTACATGTGTACCAAATTTGAAATCGATACCTCATTTCGATCCGAGTGTTATCGTGCTAACAGACACACAAACAGTTAAACGGAAATTTGGGCTATATGTGAATACTTCCCTGTAGAAAGGAAAGTAAAAATTGGTAATTTGTTGAGTAAATACATTTTTCGTATTTTCTTTTCAAATCAATAATTCGTAATTTAAACTACGTAGCTGCGCAACCATCCTTCAATAAATTGTATGCCAGGTTGTATAAGCCTCAGCTAAATTTTCAGCTGATTACTGAAATATCCTGTGGTGCCTGAAACTGAAAAGACGAGCGAGGGTAAATTATCGCGTTGTGCTTACTGACACAATTTTGGGGCGGCTAATAAAATATTTTTTATATAAATTTTGACAGCTCAATTTAAGCTTAATCTAATTTATTAAAATAGTATAGTGGCTATAACCACGGTGAGTAATCATTCTTTTTTAAATTTAGATTTGGAATATCAATAAAAATATCTTTCATTTACTTTTACTAGGTCAGACTAAATATTTGAAAAGTAAAATGCCCTTGAACAGTGCCCTTTCGCTTTTCTGTTACCTAACATTAAAAAAAAGGATACGTTGCGCCAAACAAATATAATAGTCATCAAAAATAACAGTACTACATAACTAAATTTTTTCTAGGTATTCATTACCACGTATAAGATAATCTTTAGTCAGTATTGAACCTGCTTACACAACATTAAAATTGTTGCGGTTGTTAAAACCGCAAAAATCTTAGTGGGACGAAAACTCACAGAAACCAGAAAAATGTTTACTCTGTGGTACACCATTTTGGGCTACAAGGAATACCGGTAAGTATGAAAAATCATTGCATAAGTTCTTACTTATAGACAAATTAAACGGGCGTTAATTAACATTGTTATTTATTTTTGCCGACTTTTCGTAACAAATAGATATTGGCTACATACCAAAAGTGAATATATATTTAGATTTGAACTATTTTTTTTACAAAGCCTTACCTATTTTATTATGAAATAAAAGTATTAAAATGAGGGAAATTATTTAATTTTATTTTTCAGTTTTCTAACGACAAAATTCGGTAATCCGGTGATATCACTCTGCTATAAAATTTAAATTATATTTGGTAGTTAATGCACATTTACATTTCAAATTTAGAAGCATGATTCATTGTAACACACCTCTATTTATAATTTGTGGTGCAATAATTTTTATTTGCTAATTAGTTCGCTGTAAATAGCTGCAAATTTTTATAACCACCAAATTATATTTACATTATTAACAATTACGTCTATATTAAATGAAAATATGAACCAAATACAATTATTAATTATTGAAAATCCTTTTCGCTTTTGAAGGACGATATATTTAATATTACTCAATGTTTTTTTTTAATATTACATAATAAGAAATGACATCAATCTCTAATTATTAACGGTCTGACATATTGGCATGGTCAAGTTTTAGGAGCGGGAGGGGAGGAGATTAATTCAAAATACGTTTTCATAGGAAAAGGGAAATGAACTTTAATAGGACATAAGAAGATGAAGCGAGTCCTTGGGGGAGGGGGAGACAATATTTCTACGCCCACATGGCCGCTTCCTAGCCATCCCTTGGTTACGCCACTGATCTGATACAGTTAGTAGAAACCTCACGAACCAAACGCAGGGTTGTGTGACGTTCGTAGATCTGAATTATTACAATAATTTTTACCCTCTTTAGAGAAAGATGTTGTCAAGTCCCTCAGGGTAAGATTATTGTAAATATTTCTCCAAAATCCAAGCCAATAATCCCTCAAGGGACTTAATAATTTTTTAAAGTCTTTTAAAGAAAGTAAGAATTATTGTTAAATCATTAAAGCCAATAAAGCCTCTTGAACGAGAAAGATGGTTTTGTTCGTTTTAAACATTTCACAATAACTTTTCAACTTCTTCTTCAAAGTTGTTGAGTTTCTTACTACGTTATTTGCCTGGATTCTGGAAAGTATTTATAAAACGCACGAAATTAATCAAAAAATAAAATGGTGGATGCGTTGGTATTACTGTTCGAATTATAATGAAAACTAAACCGAATCCCTTCACATCCGGATCCTTGATAGAATGGCGAATGTGAAGTAAATTTTTTTAAATGAAAATAATTATTTAAAGATCTACTTACGAGGCTGGTTTGAAAAGTCCGTGCTGTGTGCTGGTGCGTTGTCGTGATGGAAAAGGACTTTCTTGTGGGCCAATCGCGGGCGTTTTTTCTTGCAGCTCAGTTTTCAAACGGTCCAATAACGATGAATAATATTCACCTGTAATAGTTTTACCCTTTTCCAGATAGTCGATGAGGATTATCCCTTGCGAATCCCAAAAGACAGTCGCCATAACCTTTCCGGCCGAAGGAACGGTCTTCGCCTTTTTTGGTGCAGATTCCCCCTTGGTAACCCATTGTTTAGATTGTTGTTTGGTCTCAGGAGTATAGTAATGTATTCATGTTTCATCCACAGTGACGAAACGACGCTTAAAGTCCTCCAGATTCTTCTGGAACAGCTGTAAACCATCCTTGCAACACTTCACACGATTCCGTTTTTGGTCAAGCGTGAGCAATCGCGGCACCCATCTTGCGGATAGCTTTCTCATGTCCAAATGTTTATGCAAAATATTATGTACCCGTTCAGTCGAGATGCCCACAGCACTAGCAATCTCACGCACCTTAACTCTTCTGTCATCCATCACCATATCATCGATTTGATCAATGATTTCTGGAGTCGTAACCTCCACAGGCCGTCCAGAACGTTCAGCGTCACTTGTGCCCATATGGGCAGTCCGAAAATTTTAAAACCACTTATAAACTGTTCTAATCGAAGGTGCAGAGCCACCATAATGTTTATCAAGTTTCTCTTTAGTCTCCTGAGGCGTTTTGCCTTTCATAAAGTAATGTTTAATCACCACACGAAATTCTTTTTCGTCCATTTCTTGAAAATTACTCGACTTCCTTGATTCACACGAATGCCAAACACAAAGAAATAGACCAATATGGCTGAAACTTGGTGTGCGTTCATTCAAGAGATGCTACTAACTAAACATGACCTCGATACGCGCCGGTGGTGCCATCTCTCGGACTTTGCACGGACTTTTCAAACCAGCCTCGTAGTTAAAGTTCGTTCAATAAAGTACAGGAATCAGTTTTTCTGGAAATGAAATATTTTTAAAGCAACATTGAAACGTGCCAAAAACAACTTATAATTTTTAATAAGTTAATTAGTTGAGTTACTTAAACTTTGAATTATGGTCGTGTTATATTATTATTTCGGATTTGAAAAACTGTTTAAAGCGGCGCTGCGTGTTATTTATAACGTACTTATTCTTTATAGATACAGCAATAAATGATTCACTATTATAATCTGGACGAGTAAACGTCCCAGAAGATATTTTATGCACGACGAAACGAAATATCGAAAAGATACTCAAATTTGACACATTTACATTTTTTTTAAAAATTTAAAGTACAGTATAACTGTTTCACTGAATTTATTCAGATCACTCTGACACTTGTTTCGGTCTCGCGACCATTTTTGAAGAGGCTTACAATAAGATTAAACTTTTATAGAAAAGTACTAATCTTAGTAATGTTACCTTTGATAAATCAGAATTAGAAATGTTAGAAAAAGGTCTCATATATTGCCCAAATATTACTAACGCCAAAGACATAGAGCTGCTAGCAACCAAAACAGAACTAATTTTAGATTCGACACAAAAACCTTACAAGATAAATACATAATTGCCCAAACATTTAACAACATAAACTTTCTTGATAATAATAAACGAGAGAATAAATTTATCAAACAGATCCAATCAAAAATAGTAACTAACAATTTAATTGTGAGTAAAGCGGACGAAGGTAATATTCTCACCATAATGAATGAAACGGAATAAAAAATAAGATGCAAAATAAAATTGATTCTGACGAATTCATACAGCTAAAATCGGACCCTACAATCTCATTTCATAAAACTATAAATAAAGAAATTCAAATATATGTTAACATATTTCCAACCGCGAACCCAAAAATGTTACAAGTAATAAACACTACAGCCCCTGTTATATATGGTATGCCGAAATTTCATAAAGAAAACATACCAATGAGACCAGTTGTATCCGTATATAAACCTTCTTCTCTTACAAACTATGCAGGCAGCTTACTGCCGATCTACCTAATATCATTTCTACTACTACGTTTCACCTTATGCAGTAAAAAATTCGTTGGAATTAATCAGAAAACTAAACACGATCAATTTACCCACGGACTGTAAATATATCTCATTTGATGTAAAAAACCTTTTCACATCAGTTCCCATAACAGAGGTAAAACTGATAAGAAAATCCCTTATAAATAATAGTGATCTGTCTAATCCTCACAAAGATGATTTAATCAAAATTCTATATATCTGTCTAGAACAAAATTACTTTAAATTTAACAATAAAACATATAAACGAAACAGTGGCCTACCAGTGGGAGGCTCTCTAAACCCCTTCTAGTGGAAGCATTCATGGCTAACTTTGAAAAAAACCTTTTCTCAAATAAAAACTATAGTAATGTAACCAGGCATGTCTACTTTTGGGTAAGATATGTTGACGATATTTTCTGCATTTGAAAGGGAACCGATAGACAATTGTCACAATTCTTATTAATTTTAAATAAAATTAATCTTAACATCCAATTTACAACAGAAATTGAAGTAGACAAATCACTTAGTTTTTTAGACTTAAAAATTTCAAATGTAGAGAACAAAATAGAGTTTGATATTTTCGTAAACCAACTACAACATACACCATTATACATGCTATATCAAATTAATCCTGGCAGATCAAAATGTCAACCTTCCACAGTCTCATACACAGATTAACTGACATTCCACTAAGTACGGACAATTATCTAAAAGAACTGAACATAATCAAAAGAACAGCCAAAAACAACGCCAATTATTATAGATACACTGGAAAACAACAAAAAACGTAAAAATATACTTAAACAATTTTACGCACCAGACGTAAAACACGAAAACAAAGAATGGTTTGCTATCAACTATGTCGTAACAAAATTAACAGTAGCCTTAATAAGTTAGAAATAAACTGTATAAGTGTTAATAAAAACAATATAGCCCGATAGCTAGTTAATAACAAAGAAGGATCTAACAAATATGGAAAATCGGGTATCTATGAACTTAATTGTGATGACTGTGACGCTGTCTATGTGGGACAAACGGGACGGAGCCTACAACAAAGATTAAAAGAACACAAGCACTCTATTTTAAATAAACAAAAATTAACAGGGTTTTGCTGAACACTACATAGACCATAATCACTTTTTTAATAATGAAAGGGTGAAGTTGCTATATAGTGCTCAAAAAGGAAAACATATGGATTATTTAGAAATTCTTAGCATAAAAAAATCTATTAAAAATAATGTAAAAATAACACTCAAATAGAATTTGGAAATACCCCCATATTAGACGCCGTGTTAAGATAGACTACCTGTAATGAACCCAATTTTATTACCTCTTAATTTAAATTTAGTACCACAAAATGTAATATCTTTTAGAACTTAAGTTTAGTCTTCTTGTAAACCTCTTCGAAAATGGTCGCGAGATCGAAACACGTGTCAGAGTGATCTGAATAAATTCAGTGAAACAGTTACACTGCATTTTATTTTTAAAAAAAGTGTAAATATTAAGATGATTCACCTAGAACCGACCGCAAACTTCATAAATTTTAAATTTGACACAGATTAATCAAAAACGATGATTTGTAACCTAACTGCAGTTTTATAAATACAGTCAATATTATGTTTTGGATAAGAAGAAATTATAGATACTTATATATTTTTTAAATATATTGTAAATAAAGTCTAAGCACTGAATATCGCCTAAATTTAGTGCAACAAAGAAAGTCCTAAAATCATGTAGGCCACTTTAAATAGCAATAGCAATTTCATGGAAAGTGCTCGAAGGATGTAGCCCGCTTAATTCCTCCCCAAGCGGTTACAAATACACGTCGCGCTGGTGCTTCACATCCGTATGAAGTTCAGCCTGTTACTCCGCGTTCAACGCTTCTCAAGCAGTCTTTTATATGGAGAACATCATCCCTTTAGAATAATTTGCCCAGCGCTGTTTCCCACCGAGTACAACTTACAGCGATTCAAGAACAACGTGAATCGCTTTTTCCGCACACATGCCGCTCCTTGAGCGCTTTAGGGACTTCCCTACAGCACGTGTGCTAGACACGTATATATTTTTTAACTCATATTTTCACAAGCTTTTATTTGACACACCACTCGATGACCTGGTAATTTTTTTTTCGCTTCTGATTTCACCCCCCAAAAGTAACCCCTTATGTCAAAATTTAACTCTCACAACTACACGGCTCTGATTAGGCCCTCCTATAGGTGTGCCAAATTTCAACTTTCTATGTTTTTAGTTTCGGAAAAAATCGGATGTGACGGACAGACACCAAAGTGATCTCATAAGTGTTCCGTACGGAACACTAAAAACACATTGCTAATATTTTCTGCCCTGTAAATGATCACCCTTGTGAAATCTCAATCTTCCATTCTATAAGCGTCAAGTAAAAAAATGCGTTGTTTTTATTTCTTCCCAACTGGAATAAAAAAAATAATGTTTTTTTAAAATTATATCTTCCGAGACCAATAATGACGGCATGAAAAACTTTTCCTTCATAAATTGGACGAGAATAAGTTGTAAAATAAGTACGGAATTTCAGTTTCTCTATCTAAAGAATATAATCATTACTCCCCGATATTTTAAAGAAGGACATAATAACTTATGGTGTGACATCAATCACAAAATATTCGTACCTTTTATGTCAGTCAGATTGCGTTTAAAATTAACTGGTCTTTCTAACTGTTAAAATTGAAAATAATGAAAAAATAATGCAATTTTTAAATTCTTCGGCTCCAAGAACTTCGAAAAAGATATCTAACCCAATATATATTAAGCAACCTCTCGAATTCCACCCCCATTCCTTTATCACTTGATATATTTGACCATGAAAATAATGAAAAAAAGCACAATATTCAAATTCCTCAACTCCAAGAACTCTGAAAACAATGTATAACTACTACTACTAACTATAAATAATTGAAAATGATGGACAAAGCACAGCTTTCTAGTTTCCAAAAACCCTGAAAAGGATTATAACACGATATATATTGATTAATCCCTCTAACTCCTCTTCTCCTTTCCCTTTACTTCTTTATATATTTGCCTCTAAATAGGGAAAAAAATAACATATATTTCAAAACGCCAAAAACCTTGAAAAGGATCTATTACACGACATATATATATATATATATATATATATATATATATATATATATATATATATATATATATATATATATATATATATAATATATATATATATATATTATATATATAAAATATATATATATATATATATATATATATATATATATATATATATATATATATATGTATATATATATATATATATATATATATATATATATATATATATATATATATATATATATATATATATACAGAGCGACCCGTTTAACTGCCTGCACATCTTTAGTCCTTTATATATTTGACTTTGAGTAATTGAAATAATAAAAAATAATCCAATTTTAATTTTTCTCGACTATAAGAGCGCCGAAAAGGACTTACAGGACGATATGTATTAAATAACCCCTTAATTACAAATATGTGTAGTTAAAATGTATGCATTATCTCAATCAAAAAGCAGAAATACGAACAATAATATTGTAGAAAATATATTTATCAGCCCCTATTCTCTTCACCCGTTTTTCCCTAAGCCGTATTGCTCAAAAACTATAAATTCCAATTTCCCCATTAAGTGTTATATGTATAGCAAATCGATAACTCATGTCAAAGTAGAGGTATCGTGCCCACAGATAGACATATAGACAGACTTACGGAAACTATGTTTTTCGTGATCTAGAGACTTTAAAACGTAATAATAATAAACAATATTTTTTCACAAATACAACAATACTTCCCTTTAGCAAAAGAAGTAAAAAGGTATAAATTTCTATTTTATGGCACTCAAGGGTATGCTTGAGTGTCTAACTGATGTTGAAATTTATAATATTCATATCTTATAAATTCAACGTCAAATTAATTAACCGTAATAAGCCTGTTAAAATTACATTGTTATTCATAAAAATAAAATCAGTTAGCCTAGTTTAAAATTATTTTTTGGACATTAATATGTTTTTTACGTTTTTTTTTGACTTGATAATCAAAGAAATAGTCATTTCAGCTTTTGCTCGATTCAAGAAACATACAATACCTTATGCATTCCCAAAAGCTTTGTATTGGGAATTCTGATTATACCTGGTCTTCGGGCAACCTTGAGAACAGGACCTGCAGCTATAGAGTCCTTTAGCTCACTTTATCTATTACTACCTACAATTACAACTTTAGACAATCATTATTTTCAAAGAAATTTTTAACGGTTTTTAATAAAAGGTAAAGTTACTTTGAAATTAGCTTATAAAACCCTATCTTTAGTTCCTGACGTTCATAAGCTTTAATAATTTAACAATTATGCTTTACTTCTTTTTGAAAAAATAGTTATTCAGTCTTCTTAAGTTCTTGGATTTTGAAATATATATATTTTGTATATATATAATATATATATATATATATATATATATATATATATATATATATATATATATATATATATATATATATATTTATATAATAACCAAGAAATAAATAAAATGAGGAATGCATCAAATATTAATTAATTAAACATACAGTTTAACCGATAAATAAAAAACTCATGATGTGTTATCTTTAGAAAAGTCAATACAATTAACGTTAATGTATAAAACTTATTTACCAACAATGATTTATTAAAAATTGGAAAAAACCTATTAAATCAAATATATTGGTAATAGTTACATTACAAAACGCAATCTCCATTCGAAATTATTTACTTAACTCTTAGTTTAAACACTATAATTTGTAGTGTCAACGAACTGACATTTATAAATAGTTGTTTCTACGTGTGAGAAGTCAGATACTTATAAATGATGCACAATTATACGTGGCAATAAGTCGAGTTTCCTTTGAAAGTTCCAAAAATATAACTTTTCTTGAAAGAGAAATAAGATATGGACATCCCAAAATAACACCCAGCAATACATTTTATGTTTGTGCTGTCTACATTTTTTATCACATTTAAATAAGTTTATTTCATTTCTCTTTCTTTTTCTAATTTTTCTTATATTTCCTTGTTTAATAAGTTACATTCTTTTGTAATTTGAATACTATATGTTAATTAAGGCCTAATATTCATATAAAAGATATAAATTATTGCAGACAATAGCAAATATGTTATCGAACAGAGAGGTTGTGCACACGTATTTGTAGCTTCTTAGGCTTCATCAGTAGCACTAACCAAGTTACGAGATGGATAACGGAATTTTCTCATCATTGACCTTAATTGTGTGTTTGTAATAAATTTAAGAAGTCAAATAAGTTTAGTACCAACTTTCTTTTAGAGTACTGTTTTTTTGTTATCATGGCTTTAATTAACAGAAAAACGAATTTATTTAAATAATTTATTTTTATTATTTGTTTTAGTTCTGTTTTATTTATTTTGTTCTTTTATTTTTTGTTTTAAAGAGATTCTGTCTTGGAGAAATTATCCTGTAAGAAGCTTCCACCGCCGAAAGAAACAGCGATAGTCTGCCCCTTGCCTCCCAAAAAGAACGAACCACCATCTAGAATACCAGTTGCAGAACCACCTAAACCTGAACGAACACCTTTCCCTCAAGTAGCTCCAAGCCCTCCACCTCCCCAACCTCCAGTTAAACCGCAATTGCCTTCACAAGCACAACAAAATCCTCAAGTTCCCGCTTCCCCTCCGGTTCAGCCTCCACTAGCGCCAAAACCACAAACACCAACACTACCAAACCCTCCCCAAAAACTGGAGCCTCCTCCAAAACCTCCACGTTCTCCTTCACCTCATCCAATCAAAGTAGATGTTCTTGACGATATCGAGTATGAGGAAGAGGAAAGTGAAGAGGAGAGCGAACCAGAGGAAGAAGAAGAAGAAGAAGACTCAGTATTGGCCACGCCCCAAAGAAAACCAATTGCTAGATCAGTCAATGAGTTCATCGATCGTGAAAAAAGTTCCTAAGAATTAGAGTTAATTTATATTTCCTTAAAATAAGGCATGGTTATTAAACTTCTTGGACAAGGCACCAAATATATTCATATCATAATATATAACGTTTGCCGTTCAATATCCGCTTCTAATATGAGTTAGAGCAAATCTAATTCATAAATGTTACACAACTGTTCTGTCCATTTTATGAAATCAATTCGTTTCATAACTGGTTGTTATTTGTGGTGTTCGTTGGATTAGAAATACCATCTATATATTTGGTTTATTAATTAAAGGCCTATATTCTCATTCTGAAGTGCTGTTAAAACACATTTTAGTGATATTTGTTGTTGATATAAATATTTCCCTAATATTACTGAGTCTGTGTTATTATGGAAAGTTAAGAATTTTACCTATATTTTAATAAAATTTAGATGATGTATTTTGTTTTTTTTTCTTTTGTTATTTTTATTGTTTTTGCTTTCTATTTCGTAACACTTAGAGCCATAAAAGTTTTGAATGATTAAAAAATAAAATATATTTACTACGCTACCAGTTTCAAAAATTAAAATTCACTAGTTCTGTAAAGAAAGAAGATAAAAAATTGTGAAAATTTATGTAATCTTACGAACCATTTTTGATTTTAAACTTACCTATGCAAAATATAAATTTTAATAAAAGAATCTAAATCTAAAAGTTACACTATTTTTATTTCTAATCAGAAATACATTTAGAGATATGGAAATAACTTTAGTATTATAATTTGATATACCGTCTTCGATTCCATCCATGACGACCCAAAAACCACGCTTTATCCAGTGTCTTTTGACATTTTTGAATATTGTGGAGTTCTTTCTATTTGTTGTTTGTTAACCATCAACGAGGTAGAAGGAACCATGTATTTTGTTTTGCTGCGATTACTGACTTCGATTATTTTTGTCATAAGATGTTGTAGACCAAAGGGTCTATCAGCTATAACTACCGTATCGTCAGCATAACGAATATTATTTATTCTCCCCATTAATCAGTATTCCTTCATCGGCCTCTTCCAGTGCCTCCTGAAGATTTGCTCAGAGTATATATTAAACACTAGTGGAGACAAGACACGACCCTGCCTTACTCCACGCTCAATCGAAATTCCTTCTCAACGATCCCCTTCTGCCTTACTGGCTCCAGTAGAGGTCTGGTTCCAGTAGAGGTTGCTAATAATCCGCAGATCCTTTCCATCTAGCCCAAGGTCTTTTAGAATTCCGACCATTTTTTGATGTAGGACTCTATCAAAGGCCTTTTGGTAGTCGATCAGGCACAGATATACGTCACAATTTACGTCTCTACATCGCTGAATCAAAACCTGCCTGTGGTGAAAAAGTTCACCACCTTGGTATTATCGAAATATTTTATCTTATTTGTTTTTATTTGAAAATATTCTTACTACAACGAGCCAAATCTGGATTATCGCATATTAACACATCAGATTTCTGTAGACTTTTTAACCTATCTTACAGAAAGGAAATATTTCCTTCTTGCTAGAAATGCGCCCATAGCCAGAAAAGGCAAGACGACTTTGCCAAACAACTACTGAGCAGTCACACTGCTTTCAATAATATCGAAAGTTACGGAAACTGCTGTGAAACAGCATCTACCATCAATATGGTGTTCGTGAGCAAAGATCAACAGGAGATCTTTTAACTTATGGAACAGATGTTTAGAACAATGCAGTTGAACACTTTGCACAAGGCATTCTAAGCTACGTTTTTTTTTGTTTATGGTTCTGTTGGCGACTTGAGTCTATTCTACAACTATTTTCACGGAGAGTGTTCGATGGATGTAGCTCGCTTAATTCCTCTTAGAGCGGTACATGCTAGGAAGACACGTCGCGCTAATACTTCACATTCGTATGAAGTTCAGCTTGTTACTCCTCGTACAACTCTTTTCACGCAGTCTTTTATCTGGAGAACCTCATCCCTTTGGAATGATTTTCCCAGGCTATGTTTCCTGCCGAGTACAATTTACAGATATTCAAGACCAACGTGAATAGCTTTTTCCGCATATGTTCGCTTGTGTAGCGCTGTAGGGATTTTCTTGCAGCATGTGTGCTATGCCCATAAAAAATAACCGGCAAATCGGACTTGCGCAATTAGCGTTCCGTACGTTGATTGCTTTTAAAATAAAAATTTTTGTTACGGAGGTATAAAATGATCAGTGACTTCACAAAACACACCCCAAATGAGTTTTAAAACAAAGTTTGTTTCCGATCTTTGTTGAAAACTGATGACCTTGAAATTTTTTTTTTTATATACCATATAAATTATTAAAGGTAATGCACTCGTGATAATTTTCGTTCAATCTACACCCTATGGATAGAAATCAAGTGTGACAGACGGACATACAGGCAGACAGTCAGACACCGTAGTTATCTTAGTGTTTCATGCGAAACACTAAAAAGAATGATGCAGCTAATAATATAGCTTAATCTTTAATGAAACTAAAAGGTTTTCTAATGTATAGTTGTGAGAACTATCCAGATGTCCTTTAGGTTTCAATTTACTACTGTATTATTTTCATATCAAACGTCAAACAATCTAAGAATAGGTACAATTTATAAAATGTATATAAAAAGTTTAAATCCACGTCAGCTAGAATTTTTTACTATAGTAAATGAGTAAACCAGGAAACATACATAAAATATTGTTTTCAGTGTCCGATTGTAATATTCAGTGATTTAAGTAAAACGGAAAGGACAGGATTTTTTCGTCCGTCCAAACTGAAATTACTATTTTTGGATAAAGTATCATATGGAAATCATAGGAATAGCTCAGCAGTCCTCGCTCCAAAGAGCCTAATCGTTACCACATCATGAATAGGTGGTCAAAACTGATGAGTTAAAGGTATTCCAAGGTTAGTCATGTCCATATTATTCGACAAAGTGTAATGGGGGATTCTGTAAGCTCTACCAGATGTCACTCCCAACAGATATTCATCCGTGGACCTTGTTACGCACTTAGAGCCTAGCCAAGTTTAAGTAACAAGAACTACTTCCCCTAATTAATCAAATATGTTAAGAGTAAAGACTCCGCTACACTTTATCGGATTGCTGTGATGAGCTGTTGGGGCACGTGTGCTCTACATGGAATGGTAGAATATTGAAATCAGACATCTATAAACTGCAAACCCTATATGATAAAAATTTTTCTTGACGCCTGTCAACTTGTTCTTTTATCCTTAGTCGTTTCTGAGTGGTTAATTTGATTTGGAGGCGCCATAGACAATTTCGAAATCTATTACACCTCTATATACATCAAATACAGGTTTGTTGAAGCGAGGAGGTGCCCATATGCAGGGAATATGGTCTGTAACGAACTTTAGAGAGCCATCCAACAAAAGAGAATATTATATAAAGTTATTGACGCATTTGAAGACAAGGCAATGCACCGTGTCACAAGTCAATGGTTACTATGCCATAGACAATTTCAAAATCTATTACACATCTGTATACATCAAATACAAGTTTGTTGAAGCGAGGATGTGCCTATATACAGGGAATATGGTCTGTAACGAACTTTAGATAGTTTCAAGACCCCAGGGACTTGTTTTACAAGTCGATGCTCATGATTTATTGATTTCTATTTTCCCAGCACATTCCTTGTAAATACAAATTCTGAAATAACTACATATTTGAGTTTCCCAGATACTCTCAGAGATCAGTCACAACATACAGAAAGCTTTTTGTTACATTCAAAATTAGTTGTTCTTTCTAGACAGGTACAAAGTAACGATAATAATTATTTTGCGGTCTTGACACTCTACATATTATTTCTGTTAAAACTGAAATCAATAAAAAAATAACACAATTTTTACATTCCTCGAATGCAAGAACCCACAGATGGTGTGTAACATGTACGGAACAGCTCCCTTCCATTTCAACCCACGATGCCTCCAAACCGTTAACAATAAATAAAAAATTGTACGATTTTACAATTTTCAGATTCCTTGTGTCCAAGATCTCGAAGAGGACGTATAACAGGATTCCTTACACCTTTCATCTTTTATATGCTTGACTATAAATAATTGAAAATAATGGAAAAAAGTAACACAGATTTCCGATTTCTCCACACCTAGAACCTTAAAAAGAATGTGGAACAAGATATATACTTAGAAATCCCTCTAACCCTTTATCCCTTTATATATATATTATTATAAATAATTGAAAATAATGAAAACATAATACATATTTTAGATTCTTCAACTCCAAGGATCTTAAAAAGGATGTATGTCAGGATATACATGGAGCAACTCCTCTAACTTCCTTCCCCACCCCTTTAACCGTTTATATGTTTAGCTACAAATAATTGAAAATAATGAAAAAGTAATACAATTTTCAAATTTCTTGTCTTCCAGAAACCCGAAGAGAACTTATAACAAAGCAAAGCAACCCCTCTAACCCTCACCTTTTTAACATCTTATATCTTTAACTAACACGTAGGCAGAAAAGTTTTTGGTCTGATAAATAGATGTCGCCCTTTTGAAAAAAATCCATATGATTTTTAGGAAGTACCAACCTTCAAACGAGGTGTGTCAAAATTGCATGACATTTCGACGATTAGTTTACAAGTTACAGTGGTTTTAGTGACGCTACTTTTGATATTTTCAAAACAATGGAAAAACTCGAATTTAGTGTGTTAATTAAACACTGTTCTTTGATGGGAAAAAATACCGGTCAAGCAAAGCAATGGCTTGATAAGTGTTACGGAGACTCTCCCCCTGGAAAATTACTCATCATTTATCAGTATGCTGAAATTAAACGCAGTTGTACAAATGATGCTGAACGCTCTGGACGCCCAAATGAGGGAGTTATACCAGAAAACACAAAAAAATCCACACAATTGTTTTGGATGGCCGTAAAGTAAAATTGCGTGAGACAGCTCACACCCTAAAGATATCAAAAGAACGTGTTGGTCATATTTTGCATGAACATTTGGGCATGAAAAAGCTCTGTTCGAAATGTGTACCGCATTTGCTCACGGTGGACCACAAACAACAACGTGCTGATGATTCTGAGTGCTGTTTGGACCTCTTTAAGCGCAATAAAAAGGATTTTTTCATGCGATATGTGACAATGGATGAAACATGGATCCACCACTACACACCGGAATCAAATCTGGAGTCAGCTGAGTGGACAGCAGCCGGTGAAACCGCCCGAAGCGACCAAAAACACAACAGTCGGCTGGGAAGGTTTTGGCCTCTGTATTTTGGAATGCACATGAAATAATTTTCATTGACTATGCTGAGAAGGGAAAAACTATCAATAGCGAATATTACATAAAGTTATTGGTGCGTTTGAAGGCAGAAATGGCAAAGAAACGGCCCTAAATGAACAAGAAAAAAGTGGTCTTTCATCAAGATAATGCGCCGTGTCACATATCAATGGTTACGATGGCAAAATTGCATGAATTGAAGTTCGAATTGCTTCCTCATCACCGTATTCTACAGATTTGGCCCCCAGCGACTATTCGCAGACCTCAACAAAATGCTCGCGGGAAAGAGATTTGGCTCGAATGAAGATGTTATCGCCTAAACTGAGGCTTAATTTGAACGCAAAGACAAATCTTTCTACCAGAAAGGTACGGAAATGTTAGAAAAGCGTTGGACTGATTGTATCACTCTTGAAGGAGACTATATTCATGAACAGAGTAGAATTTTGCAACAAAAAGTGTTTTAAGTAGCTAGATTAAAAACTTTTCAGTCTACGTGTTATAATTAACTATGTTTAAAATGAATTTATTATCTTAATTAAAAACCAGGAAAAAATAATAATGGAGAAAATATATAAAATTTTTCGATTTTCCCCCCTTTGAGCCCCCTCCATTTAGGTTGTATTACTCGTAAACTATAGGTTCCCTTTTCTCTTGAAACATTATATGTGTACCAAATGTGAAGTCGATATCTAAGTCCGTTTGAGAGTTATCATATTAACAGATAGACATACAGACTAGCGGAAATGAGTGACTATGTATTTCATGGTGTAGGGATCCGGAAACGTAAAGAACTACAAATTAGTAAAAAAATTCGCTTATTGGGATTATTGTTTAAAAATTTACATTAACAGAACAGTAATGTTCCTCAACAAACCGCATTTACGCGAACATTGCTCCCATGTTTGGGGCTCCGCTCCCAAACATACATTGCATTTGTTGGATTCTATTCAGAGAAGAGTTGTTCGTCTGACTGGAGACCCGGAACTGACCGGCGGCCTTAATTGGCTGGAACATCGAAGAACGGTTGTCGACTTGAGCCTATTCTACAAGCATTTTCATGGAAAGTGTTCGAAGGATGCAGCCCGCCTAATTCCTCCCAGAGCAGTGCATGTTAGAAATACACGTCGCGCTAATACTTCACATCCGTATGAGGTTCACCTTGATACTCCTCGTACAATGCTTTTCAAGCAGTCTTTTATATCGAAAACATCATCCCTTTGGAATAATTTGCCCACGACTGTGTTTCCCACCGAGTACAATTTACAGCGATTCAAGACTAACATGAATCGCTTTTTCCGCACACGTGTCGCTCCTGTATACAACATAAAAGTTAACACTCTGCACGCTTCTGTATACAACAAAAATTAAACACACTTGTAAAGTATCTCCTTGTTAGGTTTTTAAATTGTGTAATATTTAACTGGAAAATATCTATATCTGGAAAATGTTATAAGGGCGATGTAATCTTGTTAGGGGAGTGTTGAGTTCTAAATTTGTGCGTTGATATAGCAAATTGAATGAAGGGAAGTTTCTTGCAGGTATACTAAATTGTATTTGGAATAACAGTCCAGATACTTCCAACAAAGCATTTGTCAGTTTAAACACGACACAGATCTTCTATCTGGAAAAGATAATAAGTTATAAATTTGCACTGTCAGCTATATAGTACAGTGTTAAAAAGCACTAAGGTTGCTAAAAATTAATTCGAGCGATACCCCTTGACTAAGACTGTCTTCGGTCACAAAGGTAGAACCACACCCACTTCTGCAGATCGTTACCAATCTGCGGAAGCCTCTGAATCAGTATTTTGTAATCGATCTTAGTTAAGTCGGTGTATATGTAGTCTACCTGCTTTCCGGAATCCACAGCGTTACATATCAGTTGAGGTCATCAAATTTGTCAATAGACAACAACACTACAGAGTATACTTTTATTTTGTTAATTGACACGTATATAAAGTTGCACTAGGCGTGACTGCAATTTCGTAGTACTAATACATTCTTAAACGCAATGAATGTAGTAGTACAACGAAACTGTAGCCACGCCTAGTGCAAATTTTTATACTTGTCAGTTAACAAAATAAAAGTATACTCTGTAACTTGTGTTGTTATTAATATGTACTGTCACAAAGCAACGAACAACTCCATAATTCTTTATCAGTAGAGATCGTTTTGAAAAAAATTATGCAGCTGTTCTATTATTATATTTCTGACCTCAGACAATATTTTCAAACATTTTAGCAAAAATGCAAAATTGACTTATATTAAAAATTGGAATTATATGTGAAATTTTCCACTTTTCTGGAAATATTAAAGATCTCGGAGACAAATTAGAAATAAAACGGAAAGCCCGGACTAAATTATATCCCTAGTTTTTTATGGAATATGGTAGTAAATCATCAGGACCAGCACTCTTTTGAAGATCCATTTAAATTATGATCAACTTGATTTATCCTCATTTTTAACGTTCTCTTTCCTTATTTTTTTACAGAATCTCAGCCTACAAATCTGTGGACCATTTTTAAACTTTTGACTTTTCCTTTTACTACGAACAAAATTCTAAATTTATTTGTCATTGCCGACCAACTCAGATTTCACATTTCACGCGCATTTTTTATTCAACCGCTTGGATTGATTTCTTAAACAAGAAAATCAATATAATGTTCGTCACTTTTATACTTTTTAAATTTTTTATGAGCTCTATTTTTCAACCACAATAACAACTGTTAATTCTGTACAAAGTTCAAATTCTACCTACTATGGAATACTGTTCCCATGTTTGGGGCTCTGTTCCCAAACATACACTGCATTTGTGCCGACGGCCTTGATTTGTTGGAACGTCGAAGAACGGTTGGCGACTTGAGTCTATTCTACAAGTATTTTCTTGGAAAGTGTTCGATAGATGTAGCCCGCTTAATTCTTCCCAGAGCGTCGCATGCTAGAAATGTACGTCGCACTAATACTTCACATTCGTATGAGGTTCAGCTTGTTACGCCTCTCACAACCATTTTCAAGCAGTCTTTTATTTGGAGAACCTCATCCCTTTGGGAATAATTTGTCCAGGACTGAATCGCTTTTTCCCACCGAGTACAATTTACTTAAAGTAATAATTTTCGTTTTTTTGTTTTTTTTTTTTTTATGGGTCTAGCACAGCAGGGATTCAAGCGACGTGTGCCAACGTGAATCGCTGTAGATTGTACTCGATGGGAAACACAGTCCTGGGTAAACCATCCAAAGGTATGATGTTCTTTAAAAGACTGCGAACACGAAGTAGCGCGACGCGTACCCTCTTGTATCCTTCGAACACTTTCCGCTTTAGCTCAAGTCGCCAACCGTTCTTCGATGACTTCCAATCGCAGCACGTGTTTGCTAGATCCATAGTTGGTCGAATGAGCTTTGTAAAGAATTAACAGTTGTTGTGGAGTGTAAAGCTTTCTGGTTCGAAACAAAAACTTTTGAAATAATTTATTTCTCGGTCTTTTCCAGCAGATCGTTAATATAAATGAGGAAGAGAGTAGGAGACAGTATGGAACCTTGGGGCACACCGGCGTTGATAGTGAAGGTGTTAGAAAGAAATCCGTCAACTGCCACTCGTAAAGAACGCTCTCTGAGGAAACATGAGAGCCACAAACAGAACTTTTCAGACATACCACAAGAACGTAGCTTAGCCAACACAGCCCATCGTGCCAAACACGGTCAAATGCCTTGGATATGTCAAGAGCAACCGCTCGAGATTCTCCAAAGTGTTCAATTGCGTTGTTCCAAATATGTGTTACATAAGTCAGAAGATCTCCTGTTGATCTATTTTTACGAAAGCCATATTGGTGATCACTAATAATGTTGAATCCTTCAAGATATTTTAGAAGATGCTGATTGATAGCCTTTTCCATGACTTTCGATATTATTGAGAGTAGTGCGATTGGTCGGTAGTTATTTGGCAAGGTCTTCTTGCCTTTTTTAGGTATCGGCTGAACTGTGGCACACATTTCCAGCAGGAAGGAAATATTCCTTTCTGTAGGATAGGTTGAAAAGTCTACAGAAAACTGGTGTTAATTCCCTCGCACAGTTCTTGAGAACTATGGCAGGTATTCCGTCAGCGCCTGAAGCCTTTTTGGTGTGTCTAGCTTCATCAAAATACGTTTTATGATACGCTGTCTGAAGACAATATCGGGCATCCTTGACTGCACTATGGGAATAGTAGGTGGTGTTTTTTCCTTGGAAATCGACAGTAGAATGTGAAGCAAAGAGTTCAGCCAACAAGTTCGCTTTCTCAACAGGTGTCGTTTGCAATAGAATTATCTGGCCGTGTGAGTGGTGGTATGGTGGATTTGGTGAAATTCTGACTAACTGCCTTAGCGACTGACCAAAAGGACCTGGAATTGCCGGGACAAGCGAGAAGTTTGTTTCTAATCCGTTGATTGTGTACCTCCTTGGTTTCGTCGATAATTTTTTTGCATCTGTTCCTGGCACGAACAAAGATGTTACGATTTATGGTGTTAGGAAGTTCACGCCACTGTCGGTATGCAAGATGTTTAGAAGCAACAGCTTCTTTGCATTTTAGGTCAAACCAAGGCTTGCCGTTGGAAGGGCATTTCTTCGAAAAAGGGATGTAAGCCTCCATACCGGCCAAAATAACATCGGAAACCTCCCTGGCGCAGTCAGATGGTCGTCGGATCGAAAACAAACGTCCAACCAAGGGAAAGTTCGAAAATATTCCATGAGATCTTCCCATTTAGCAGATTTGTAGTGCCAAATCTTGCGCGGTTTGGGCGCCTCTCTGTCACTGTCACTGATTGGTAGAATACTCGATGTCGAAAGTAGTTTATGGTCGGAAGAACCTAACGGTGGATTTACGCTGACCGTGTAAATCTCCGGATTGGTGGTTAAAAACAGATCAAGAAGACTGGCGAATTCTCCGTCTCGATCAGGGATCCGTGTTGGTTCGTCAATAAGCTGAGTTAAGCCACAACTGATTGAAAATGATTCGGCTTCACGACCTTGTTCGTCGGTAGTATTTGAATATTTAAGCCAGTTGATGTTGTACCCTAAAGGATGGCACATGCCCATTTAAAACTCTAATTTCTGAATAGAACACATTAACCATGTAATCTAAGTCTTTGTTTTGAATTATATTTACATATATTCCCACTCGAGCTCTAACAAAGACCGGTGGTTAGCAGCATAGTCTGATTTTTTATATGCTGTAGTGGTTTGCGCGGGTTTCCAAGGAAAGTAAATTGTATGACGAACGGTGAGAATTCTCCTCCTCCAAATAATCCTCTCTTCTAATATAAAACTATTATTACACAAAACTAGAGTTAAAATTCTATTGTTGTTATTATGTATATTATTAAAATGCATCAAGCCTAGGTATGATATGGCATCAACCATAGTGCAAGTCCTTTCGTCGCTTGGGTAGGTACATAAGGATCCCGGACAATCGTTATCACTATCTCTGTAAATCATTTTTCGAGTGAAAATAATTTGTTAAGAAAAGGGGAAAATGTATCCTTGTCATCTAGCGGAGGATACACTCAGCAAAAGTACTGTATCTGCACATCTTCAACGTCAGATTCAAGATCCGGACATCTTTTCGCCTACAACAACTTTTTACGCTCCCCCCCCCCCCCCTGTGTTTTATTGGAGACAAATATCTTCAAATCTGGCTTAATGACATATCATAATTACTGTTAAAGAGTTCGCTTGACAAAACACGATTATTTAACCAGATTTCCCGTAGAAATAATCCGAAAAGACGAAGCCATAAAAAACGTTACATGTTTTTGTTCTTAGTCTACGCACATTTTGGTAGTAAATGCATAGCCTATTTTTACAGAATCCAGTGAATCAATATAACAATTTTTAACTATTTACAGAACGATAGGGACAGTTATATCCTTTGGATGCACTCTCTGCTCTTTATGAAAATGATCCCCAAGTGGCCATCCTTTCCGGTACAAACCAGACCACTATTTTTAGTCTAAACAGGCTTGTAATTCTTATTTTTACCAGCAATTATACTATCTTTAAATAACAGTTTGTTCGCTAGAGCAAGATGTTCGTTACGTTATCGGATATTCCTTCGGTTTTCGTTTTGCAGGCATTTTGTCTTGGCAGCTAAGAGAATATTTTCTTTGTCTCTTCTGGAAATAAATCTAACAATAATATTTTTAATTTATTACTTAATTTTTTATTTATTGTACTCTACGTATAAATATTTAAATTTATCTTTAGAACTATTTTAGTTTATATACGTATTAGACTTTTCCAGAGTTTTCTTTCTCGACAACTCTGTTTCTCTATATTGTTGGCTCTAGAAATTTGATCAAGGTCAATTACTCTCCCAGAACCTCCACCTTAGATTAAGCAATTATCCAACTAATATTTACTTGATTCCTTCAAGAGCAGTGCATGTTCGGCATATATGTACCTCGCGGTAATACAGCTCATCCATATTTTGTTCAGCTTGTCACTTCTCTTACTACACTATTAAAATAGTTTTTTATACAGAGAATTTCATTCCTTTATAATAAATTGCTGAAGAGTGTGTTTCTTATCTAGTTTAGCCGATGTAACACCAACGTGAATCGCTACTTGCGCAAACACGCTACTCCTGTAGCAGAGCAGGGATTTTTATGCTGTGCCCATGAACAGTCTGTGTTATTTACTTTCCAAAACTAAATATAATATAATAAACAAAAACTGGGCTACTGTAATTCTAAATCTATTTTTTTTTCTTAATGAGGTTAATAAACATTAAAAATAATCAAGCTTGACTTTACAGATGATTGACTGCAAATTATGGCACATTTAAGCTTAGCATTTGAAGGCCTAACCAAACAACCAAAAAATGCATTTATTTGCTGAAACGAAAGGTGTTGCATTTAAATTCTATTTTCGTTGGCATTTAAAAAAACATTAAATAACAATACACAACTGAATGAGTAGATGAAAAGTGACCTTCACTTTTCAATACTAAATTGTGGGAAAACTAAATAAATAATAAAAAAAACTGCAAACAAAAAATAACGTTTTATCGTATTTTAACCAAAAATACCTCGTTAAGAATGATTTTTGTTTATATAACACTCAAAACTATTTTTAAAAACAATATTATGGCTCAATCACACTGAATTTTCTAAAAAGTTTAAAATACCGATTAACGCAAGCAGATGTTTTTGCCAAAAATTGTTGATTGACATAAAACATAATTATGTAACAATCACATGTTTTCTATTATGTGGTCAGCCTATAGAGTTGTTTTAATTTTAACCGGAAATGACCAAACCCACCAATATTTTTTAGTACCTCTAGGTGTAGGAGAGAAGTAAGGAATGTTCTATAGCATTTTAAAAGTAATTGACCTTAATTTTTTTGGCTTGGGCAGTTATAGCTAAAGGCTAATGTTGAGAGGATCACAGGCTTCTCTCTTGTGGTCGATCAGAGAATTTTAAAACAATCATTTGGACCTGAAGGTAATACATACACTGGATACCTGTTTTTCTTGTTAACTAACTAGCAAGAAAACAGGTATACGCCAAAAATATCAAAGCTGAGAATTGTTTTTCTGTAAAAACGATGTGACTACTCTTTGAAATTGTAGTAATATGAGGGTTGTACGATAAGTGCCTGGCCCTGAGAAGAAAAAAAACATTTTTAGGTGTAAAATTTATTTTATTTTTCAACAAAATCTGGCGAATATGGTGGATGCGGAAGCAATTCGTATCCTAATTCATGGAATTTTGTCATGGCCATGACACAAATGTACACGCGTGCATTGTCTTGAAAGAAATTTTTTTTTTTCTTCGCCAAATGCGGACGTTTTTCTTTCACAGCATGGTTGAAACGATCCAGTAAGTTGACATAATACTCTCCATTAATTGTTTTGCCCTTTTCAAGGTAATCGATTATGGATTATGCCGCGTGCATCTCAAAACACTGGCCATGACTTTGTTGGCCGATAAAGTCGCTTTCTTCTTTTCTTTGGCCACGGTTCGCCAAGGTAAACCTACTGTTTGGACTGTTCTTTGTCATCTGGTGTGCTGATCCACGTTTCGTCAACAGTTATGAATCGGCGTCAAAAATCATTCCGATTGTGCAATCGCGGCACCCATCTTGCGAAAAGCCGTCTCATATCCAAATGAGTTGTTCAAATGTTCTGTACCCGTTCAATTGAGATGTCCAAAGTCTTAGCAATTTCACCCACTTTTACTCTCCGATCATTTATCACTATATTGTGGTGTTTTCAATCATTTCTGATGTGGTAACCTCATTTAGACTAGCTGAACGTTCTTCCTCAAAAATGGTTGTACGGCCGCGTTTGAATTCAGCTGTCCAATATTTTATGGTCGATAACGAAGGTGCAGAGTCCTCATAAACTTCGCTGAGTTCCACTTTTATCTCTTCTTTCATTTTCTTTTTCAGTAACAAATATTTTGTCACTGCTCGATATTCAATTTTTTCCATTGTTGTAAAATCACAAAAGTTGTTCTATGCCACTCATAAAAAAAATCACGCAGCGACTTAAAAATTTGACAAGACTTGTGAAAGATTATTTTTACGAAAAATATAATTTTTTAAATAGTAGTAACGTCATCTCTGCCCGAGGTCAGATACTAATCATACAACTTTCATATTGATTGAACACGTTGAAAATTCCATGGTCTAGAATTATGGCAGTTCTTAATTCTGGATATAAATCATTGCTATATTTCTGGCACTCAAAAAAATATCATTTCAACTGCAAATGCAGATAGTTAAGACATACTTTTCATAAGACTGATTGAATGACATTGATGAGAGGAGTAAAACACATATAACAGCTGTGATAAATCTTCCGGATACTTTCAAATGTATATGCTGAAAATTTTTGTTGTTTATGATAAATAAATATATGTGTCTACTGATTCACCTGAAAATGGCATAAATTCACAGTCAACAAATTGGTTAACCTCTTTGTTGTGTATCAGACCCATATAAATTTTAATCCGGATCAAACACAAACTCTTTACAAGATTTCATTCAAAAACTAAACTTTGAAAAAATATCTCAAATTTTGTGGCATTGTCTCTTAAAATTACATAGATTAACAGGGTAGGGTGCTGCTTCTGGCTAAGAATTTATTTTATGCCATCACGGGATAGTTCCAGCAACTTATTTTCAAGATCATTAAATGGAAAAATTTCGGAATTGTGTAATCCAGTAAAATATCTGGCTATTTTCTACTTCATTCACCTTAAAAACAAATCAAATTCAGCCAGCTGGCAAAATCCAATATTTTTTGAAGGTCAAAATTCTGTTCTATTAAAGCTGTTCCTACGAAAATTATTCTGGTTATTTTGACAAGGCAGTTCTAGAATCCCACAAACCTAGTATCTCCACATAATAAAAATTACATAACTATTTTATTTTCGGAATTTGAAGTTGAATAAATTAATGTTATTTTTAGAATGATGTCTATACTATAATATATAATATTTTAAATTTAAATGCTTTCTGGAGAACCTAATATCGCATTCTTTCCCTTCCCTTACCCCATGTACATGAATACTGTTTTTAAATATCCACCGATGCAAGAATCCAGATAGGTTATGATAAAAAAAAAATATATATTTGGTCAATCAATAAGTTTTGAAAGCGGAAATGAAACAAGATAAATTAATGAGTCGAAATTCTTCAGTATAATCTCCTTTAACTCAATACATTTTTTCAGCGATTTTCCAATTCATTTACCCCATCTCTGAAGTGGTTTTCCGAAACACCTGCAAAATACCGGATGCTATCACCTTACCATTTGTTAAAAAATGCTTCCCACGTAGAAATCTTCTGAGGTAGGGAACAGATGGAAATCAGACGGAGCAAGATCTAGCGAATAGGGTGGATGTTCTAACAATTCGTACTTTAATCCGACCACCTCTATGAGCAGGTGCATTGTCATGATGAAAGATGATTTTTTCTTTTGCAAACCGGGGCTTTTATCACGAATTTTCTCATCCAGCTGATCCAAAAGGTTGCAATTATACTCTCCTGAGATTGTTTTACCGGTTTGAAGGTAATGAATTAACAAAATTCCTTTTGCATCCCAGAAAACTGATGCCATAATTTTTTTGGACGACTTTGACCACTTTGGCTGCTTTGGAGCTGAACAACCGAGCTCGGTCCACTGTGCGATGTGTTGTCGCAGTTCAAGATCTTACTGGTAAACCCAAGTCTCATCCATAGTTACAAATCGAAGCACAAAATCAGTTTTATTCTTTGTAAAAAGCCAAATATTGTTTAGAAAGTTTTTCTCGGGTGCGTTTTTGTTCCGATGTTAGCAAATGTAGCACCCCTCTTGTGAATAGCTTTCTTATACCAAAAACATTAGTTAGGATCTCATATACTGATCCATGTGAGATGTCTATAGCCCAGCTAAATCATACACGGTTAATCGACGGTCTTTCATTACCATATCTTGTACTTGCACAAGAGTTTCTTCACTTGTTGGAATTTTTGGACGACCTGAACGTGGGTCCTCATTGACGCTTGTACGACCACGTTTAAACTCTACAGTCTCTCTATGAACAGTTGGAAATTAATGAAATGAAGGAGCAGACTTTTACTATCTTTGCATGGATTTCAGTTGCTGAGGAACCTTCCAAAACAGAGAATTTTATCACTGCACGACATTCGAATTTTTTCCACTCAAACATGTCTATTTTAACCAGCTGATAAACAATGAATGACTTGACAGATCCACTTGAAATTTAGGGTTTTTTTTTTATGAATCTAGCACACATGCTGCAGGGAAATCCGTAAAGCACTACAGGAGCGACACGTGTGCAGAAAAAGCGATTCACGTTGGTCTTGAATCGCTGTAAATTGTACCCGGTAGGAAACACAGTCCTGGGCCAATTATTCCAAAGGGATGAGGTTCTTCATGTAAAAGACTGCTTGAAAAGGGTTGTACGAGGAGTAACAAGCTGAATCTCATACGGATGTGAAGGAATAGCGCGACGTGTATTTCTAGCATGCACCGCTCTTAGAGGAATTCAACGGGATACATCCATCGAACACTTTCCATGGAAATACTTGTAGAATAGACTCAAGTCACCAACCGTTCTTCGACGTTCCAACAAATCAAGGCCGCCGGCCAGTTCCGGATCTCCAATTAGGCGAACTGCCCTTCTCTGAATAGAATCCAACAAATGCAGTGTATGTTTGCGAGCAGAGCCCCAAACATGGGAGAAGCATTCCATAGTCGGGCGAATTTGAGCTTTGTATAGAATTAACAGTTGTTATGGAGCGTAGAACTTTCTAGAAGTTCTCTTTGCTATGATGTTCATGCCAAGACATATTTGCTACTAAATTAACGCCCAACAAAATTGAGTGACGATGCTAAAGGAATGGAGTGCCCCGATATAACTATGTCGGCTACAGCAATGTTAACTTTTTTAGAAAAAATTGCCGCCGGGGTTTTTGCAGCGTTAAATTCCACTTGGTTACTGTCACCCCAAGATAGAATTTCTTCCAGGTCTTTGTTAAGTTGAATGACTTTCTGCTGTCTGCGGATATTCGTCTAAGTAGCCGATGTCCGAGCGTTCAAAGTGAATGAAGAGATAAGTGCACTGTCATCTGAAAAGCTCTAGATTGGATTCCCGGTCTTTTCCAGCAGATCGTAAATGAGAAAGAGAGTAGGAGAGAGTATGGAGCCCCGAGGAACACCGGCGTTGATAGTGGAGGTGTTAGAAAGAAATCCATCGACTGCCATTCATAAAGAACGCTATCTGACGAAACATGAGAGCCACAAAGAGAACTTTTCAGGCATACTAGAAGAGCGTAGCTTAGCCAACAATCCATCATGCCAAACCCGGTCGAATGCCTTGAATACATCAAAAGCAACCGCCCGAGATTCTCCAAAGTGTTCAATTGCGTTGTTCCAAACATGTGTTACATAAGTCAGAAGATCTCCTGTTGATCTATGTTTCCGAAAGCCATACTGATGGTCGCTAATAATGCTGAATCCTTCAAGTTATTTTAGAAGATGCTGATTGATAGCCTTTATATTAATGAAAGCAGCGCGACAGGTCGGTAGTTATTTGGCAAAGTCTTCTTGCCTTTTTTAGGTATCGGCTGAACTGTGGGACATTTTCAGCAGGAAGGAAATATTTCCTTTCTGTAGGATAGGTTAAAAAGTCTACAGAAAACTGGTGTTAGTTTCCTCGCACAATTTTTTAGAACTATGGCAGGTATTCCGTCAGCGCCAGAAGCTTTTTTGGTGTCTAGCTTCATTAAAATAAGTTTTATGATTCGTCGGGCATCCTTGACTGCACTATGGGAATAGTAGGTGGTGTTTTTCCTTGGAAATCAACAGTAGAATGTGAAGCAAAGAGTTTAGAAAACAAGTTCGCTTTTTCAGCAGGTGTTGTTGCTATAAAATTATCTGGCCGTGTGGTGGATCTGGTGAAATTTTGACTAAATGCCTTAGCGACTGACCAAAAGGACCTGGAATTGTTGGGACAAACGAGAAGTTTGTTGTTTCTAATTCGTTGATTGTGCGCCTCCTTGGTTTCGTCGATAATTTCTTTGCATCTGTTCCGGGCACGAACAAAGATGTTACGATTTATGGCGTTAGGATTTTCACGCCATTGTCGGTAGGCAGATATTTAGAAGCAACAGTTTCTTTACATTTTCGGTCAAACCAAGGCTTGCCGTTAGAAGGGCATTTCTTCGAAAAAGGGAGGTGAGCTTCCGTACCAGCCAAAATAACATCGGAAACCTCCTTGGCGTAGTCAGATAGGTCGTCGGATCGAAAACAAATGTCCAAGGGAAAGTTCAAAAATATTCCATGAGTTCTTCCCATTTAGCAGATTTGTAGTGCCAAATTTTGGGCGTTTTAGGCGCCTTTCTGTCACTGATTGGTAGTAGTATACCCGATGTCGAAAGCAGTTTATGGTCGAAGAACCTAACGACAGATTTACGGTGACCATGTAAATCTCTGGATTGGTGGTTAAAAATAGATCAAGAAGACTGGCGAACTCCCCGTCTCGATTAGGGATCCGTGTTGGTTCGTCAATAAGCGGAATTAAGCCACAACTGATTGAGAATGATTCAGTTTCACGACTTTGTTCGTCGGTAGTATTTGAATACTTAAGCCAGTTGATGTTGTGGACATTAAAGTCGCTCAGGATGGCAATTTCGGTATTTGGATAATTAATTTGTAAATGATCGATGGTGTCTGCAATTGAAGCGAACAGTGTTCTAAAGTTAGTATTACTTGGTGGTCGATAAAGGATGCAGATGAACCTTGAGATTTGTTGCGTCGTTATTTTTGACCACATAACATCAAAATTTCGGGGCTCCAGAGCCTCCTCTCGTTGGCGAGAGAGGTCGCTTCTGACAAAAAGACAGATTCCAAAGTTACGCCTAAATCGGGAATAGAAGTCGTACCCAGGATAAAGATAATTAATTATGCTGATCGATGAACTGACCTTGATTTCACAGAGAGCGGATACATGAGGTTTCATTTGATGCAGGTGTTGGTGCACTGGATTTATGTTGCAAAAATTTATTTTAAAATTATGATTTCTGCACGTCGACGCCCTCTATTGTAACATATATATATATATATATATATATATATATATATATATATATATATATATATATATATATATATATATATATAAAGGAATATAGTAAAGAGGTCTTAAAAAGCTGTCTATAGACAATTGTTCGAAAAGTCAAAAGGCATTTTTTCGACAAGAAGCGTACGTAATTGTCTTAAAATCATTTTGCAAAATATCGGATCTTTGAGTATTGATGGATTATTGGAAAGCAAATTTTAAATTTTTTATCTACGTTAACAAGTGGTTTAAACATGAAGAAAATGTAAATAAAAGTCCAATTAAAGAGTTCTTAACTGTGGGTTAATCCTTTATAGAAAAGCTTATCCTTAAATAAGGACCATTCTTTTATGGCATTTGTACAAAAAAGATTAAAAATTAATGTGATTAATATGTCAACAATATTTTAGTCAAGTGGTATTAATATTGTTTTCATAGGCCAGTTCGTTTTTGGTGAATTTTTTTCAGGAAACTGATCAAGATGACCATTATTATCGAAAAAATTGATGAAAATGAAAATGCGACGTAAGTGCTTTTCTTAAAATTCATTTCCAATAACGCAAATTAAAATCTAATGTATTGTTTTATCTAAAAATGCATTCCTCAGGCAAGCAATATTTTTCTACGTAATCTTTATTGCCATTGCTAACAGTGAGAACTGTCATTTCAGCAGTTTTTAGCATTTTTGCTGCACTCTTTATTACTTGCATATGATATCTAAAGTGCAGGAAATGTTACAGCGTTTTTAAAATGCCACTGTGATTTTTTCATGACCCGCAGTAACAAACAGAAAATATTGAATAGATCTCCAAAAACGTCTTTAAATAAAACAACCTATTTTAAACTAAAACTATTATCTTCTTGCATAGAATAATGAGTGTTCCGTATAGAATACTTATAAGATCACTTCGGTGTCCGTCCGTCTGTCTATTTGTCTGTTACATCCGATTTTCTCCGAGACTATTCTGACTTAAGGGGTTAGTTTTGGGGGGAAATCGAAAGTGAAATTTTTTTTTTACCAGGTCATCGAGTGGGGTGTCAAATGAAAGCGTGTAAAAAGAAAAAAAATATATATAATGTAATTCTTGTGCACAAGTTTCTCGAAAACTACCGATCAAAATTTTTTGAAAAAATTCTGAAATATTCTCTATAGGGTGTAGATTAAACGAAAATTATCACTAGTGCATTACCTTTAATAATTTATCTCATATTTAGAAAAAACAAAAATTTCTAGGCCATCAGTTTTTACTAAAGATCGGAAAAAAACTTTGTTGAAAACTCATTTGGAATGTGTTTTGTGAAGTCACTGACTTCCGTAACGAAATTTTTTGTTTTAAAAGCAATCAACGTACGGAACACTAATTGCGCAAGTCCAACTTGCACTTGATCGGATATTTTTATTCTTTTATCCACTTATTCGTTCCATATTTCCCACATAAATGCCAGACGCTGATCGAATACTTTGACATCATTAGAAGTGGTCCAATTTTAAACCTATAAGTACCTGAAATTTTTTACATCTTGATTTTTTTTAAAGAAATCCTCAAGCTGAAGCTTAAAGCAATTGGTAAAATTGATAAAAGTATTAACGAACTTTTCATGAAAATTACAGCATTTAAATTAATGCCTAAAAATACAGTTAATACCTAACAACCAGGGGCGTTTTTTGACACCCCCCTCAATAACCTAGTAATTTTTTTTTTTTGCTTCCGATTTCATCCCCCCAAACTAACCCCTTAAGTTAAAATTTAACTTGCAAAACCACACGGCTCTCATGAGGCCATCAATTCCTATATAAGTACGAAATTTCAACTTTCTATGCCAAATAAATTGGGAGAAAATCGGGTGTGACAGACGGACGGACGGCCGGACGGACACTGAATTGATCTTATAAGTGTTCCGTACGGAACACTAAAAAAGAAAAATACTAAATGCGAAGCTACTTATAAAAGGAGAGAAGTCGCCAATCGTCAAATAAGGGAGCACCAAACGACAACCGGAGAGCGAAGTCTCTTAATGAGAAAAAAACCTCTTGCTTTGAAATTCTAAAAGTCCAACATAGTATACTAAAATTCTCTGGCCCGAGGACTGGAGTTTGTTCACAAAAACGAACCCTTTCATACAGCAAAACATTAATAAATTAAACATCATTTAAAAATCGATGACTGAGGGGGGAGGAGGAGGACGGGTTTTTCACCAAAAGGAATAATGTCATACGGTAGAACTGCAATAACTTACCCTTAATTTTAAATCCAATAGCAAAGCAGTTTTTTCTCACCAAGAACCCTTTCATACAGTAAAACTGTATGGAAGGGAAAACTTATACGCAATGGAAAAATTCTTTTCATACAGTAAAACTTCAAAAACTCAATTTAAAAATCAATGAGTTGGGTTAAAATTTTTCACAAAAAAGTCCAATAAGAAAGCCCTTTTTCTAAGAGGGCACTATTTTCTACATTCATACGTGCGGAGGGCATATGTTACTCTGACTCCCCTTTTGGTCACGCCACAGCTCACGCACACACTTCAGTGTCTATCCGTCTGCTGTCCATCCGTCCGTCCGTCTGTCTGTCACACCCGATTTTCTCCGAAACTATTTGACATAAAAAATTGAAATTTGGTACTAATATAGGAATTGATGGCCTCACCCTACCTTCATTAAAAATGGAATGCCTGCATCAATTTTATTTTAACATTAAAAAAACCCAGCATTTTTTTTTATGAATAATTTCAGTAGTAAAACTTTCAAGACACAAATAAATCAATACATAATTTAAAAAAAAAATTACAAAGCGTTCATTAAAATTTGAAAAATATCTTTATTCTGTTTTCCAACACCTGTTTTTCACGTTCTAATTTTAGCCGATAGATCTGGGCAAGCAACTTTTGCCAGTTCGTAAATTTTGGATGGTACACAGATTAATTTATTATTGTTTTTCGGAGAAACAAAAGTTTAACATTAATTTAATGCCGAAGCATTGTTTTTATTAATAGTGGTTTAAACCAATTTTCACAGTAATTGGTTTTGGTTGCGCTTACTTGGCAGGAAAAATAATGATGCCAATTAGTTTATGTGAAAACTTATGATGTCACTTTAATCAGAAAAAGAATGCAAACAGAATCTCGTTCACAATAAGCTGATGCCTTCAAAAACCCTCAATTTATTAAATGACGTGTTTCTCATAATTGAAATAATTACGCTATAATTTTTAGTGCCCCGTACTTATAAGATTACTTCGGTGTGTACGTCTGTCTGTCTGTCAAACCTGAGTTTCTCCGAAACTATTTGACATAGAAAGTTGAAATTTGGTACTAATATAGGAATTGATGGCCTCATCAGAGCCGCGTAGTCTTGAAAGTTAAATTTTGACTTAAGGGGTTAATTTTGGGGGGTGAAATCGGAAGTGAAAAAAATTTTTTTTTACCAGGTCATCGAGTGGGGTGTCAAATAAGAGCTTGTAAAAAGACGAGTTTGAAAATATAAATAATATAGTTGCGCACATTTCTCTTTACATTATTTTTAAAAAAGTACGAAAAATCGCTATTTCCCCCTTTATCTCGAACAGTACTGATAAAAAAATTCGGAAAAAACTCTAAAATATTCTCTGCAGGGTGTAGATTGAACGAAAATTATCACGAGTGCATTACCTTTAATAATCTATCTGTTATATAAAAAAAAAACAAAAATTTCAGTAAGGATCAGAAAAAAACTTTGTTGAAAACTCATTTGGGATTTGTTTTGTGAACTTTTGTAACAAAAATTTGTAATTAACGTACGGAACACTAATTGCGCAAGTCCAACTTGCACTTGACCGGTTATTTTTTCTACGAATACGTTTTGTTTTAGGCCCTTTTCAGAGTTCTTGGAGTTGAGGAATCTGAAATATTTGTTTCATTATTTCCAATTAAAACAAAAGTTCTTTCTCTGCACAATTTTTAGTGTTCCGTAGGGAACACTTATAGGGTCACTTCGGTGTCTGTCCGTGTCTCCGTTCGTCTGTCACACCCGATTTTCTCTGAAACTATTTGACGCAGAAAGTTGAAATTTGGTACAAATTAATGGCCCAATGAGAGCCGTGTATTTTTAGAAGATAAATTTTGACGTAACGGGTTAATTTTGGGGGGTGAAATCGGAAGTGAAACAAAAAATTTTTTACTAGGTCATCGAGTAGGATGTTAAATGAAAGCTTGTGAAAATACAAGTTCAAAAATATATATGATATAATACTTGCTCGCATTTTTCTATATGTTATTTTAAAAAAATTTACAAAAATCCAAGTCCCCCTCCCTTATCTCGAAAAGTACTGATCAAAAAATTTTGAAAAAATTCTGGAATATTCTGCATAAAGTGCAGATTGAGCGAAAATTACCACGAGTGCATTAGGTTTGATAACTGAAAATTATGTGTCTTGACGTATAGTGGAGGTAACTGTAACCGAGTGGCGAGTCGCTATTGTACCGAGATATAATTTTCTTTTATTTTAAAAGCAATCCCCGTAAGGAACACTAATTGTGCTTGACCGATTTTTTTATATTATTAACATCTCACTATAAACTATCTATAATATAAAATATCGAGTTGTGATGATTTAAATTATTAATTAGGGTGAGACAGTCAAAAATCAGTATTCATTTTAGAACTGGCTAAATTATCCATTCTTACTTCCCTTGTTAAAAGTAAGCATTCGTGAAATCATCCTCTAAAAATTTTGCTTTTCTTTACGTTTTAGAGTCCCTAGATGACGCAAAATACAGTAACTTTTTCCATAGGTCTGTCCGTCGGTCTGTTGGCATGATAACTCTCGACTGAAATAAGATTTTTTTAAAAAGTTTTAAACTAGATATATAATATAAAACGAAGGGATGAAACCGATTGGGCGATAACGCTTCTCGGAAAGGGGATGACTACAAATTTTTTATGGTTTTAATAGTAATATCGTAATTTTCCTGCTTTCCTTCTAAGATAAGAAATACATTTTACGCACAAATATTTATTGAAAAAAATTTAAGGGATTACAATATATATCGTGTTATATGTCATTTTTAGAGTTTTTAGAATCGAGAAATTCGAAAATTAGATATGTTTATTTAACATATTCAATGGAGAGAGGGTGGACGCTCTTTTTCATTTACATTAACGATCTGGTGGAAAGGACCAGGCATCCAATCAGTTCTGCAGAAGATAGTAGGCTTATTTCTTCATTTCCTTTGAATCGATTTTCATAAATGTTGATTTCAATATTACCTTGTTCTTCCAAATTGCCGATACCAGTAAAACGCTTCCTCTACAATTTCTTTCCATATACAAAATTCGTAACTCCTCTTTCTTTAATTTTACACGATTATCCAGTAAAATTTCCGGATTTCAGATAACACGTAGGCTGAAAAGTTTTTGGCCTAGCTACTTAAAACACATTTTTTTTGCAAAATTCGACTTTATTGAACATAGTCTCCTTCAAGAGCGATACAATCAGTCCAACGCTTTTCTAACGTTTCAATACCTTTCTTGTAGAAGGATTTGTTTTTGCCTTCAAAATAGGCCTCAGTTTCGGCGATAACTTCTTCATTGTAGCCAAATCTCTTTCCTGTGAACATTTTTTTTGAGGTCTGCGAATAGATAATAGTCGCTGGGGGCCAAATCTGGAGAATGCGGTAGATGAGGAAGCAATTAGAACTTCATGCAATTTTGTCATCGTAACCATTGTCTTGTGACACGGTGCGTTGCCTTGATGATAGAGCACTTCTGTCTTGTTCATTTGGGGCCGTTTTTTTGTGATTTCTGCTTTCCTACGCACCAATAACTTTATACAATATTCGCTATTCATGATTTTTCCCTTCTCAGCATAGTCGATGAAAATTATTCCATCCCAAAATAAAGAGGCCAAAACCTTCCCAGCCGACTGTTGTGTCTTTGGTTGCTTCGGGCGGGTTTCACCGGCTGCTGTCCACTCAGCTAACTACCGATTTGATTCCGATGTATAGTGGTGGATCCATGTTTCATCCATTGTCACATATCGCATGAAAAAAATCCTTTTTATTGCCCTTAAACAAGTCCAAACAGCGCTCAGAATTATCAGCACGTTGTTGTTTTTGGTCCACTGTGAGCAAAAGCGGTACCCATTTCGAACAGAGCTTTCTCATGCCCAAATGTTCATGCAAAATATGATACGTTCTTTTGATAACTTTAGGGTGTTTTATCTCACGCAATTTCACTTTACGGTCATCCAAAACAATTTTGTGGATTTTTTTTTATGTTTTCCGGTGTCCAGAGCGTTCAGCATCATTTGTGTCTGTACCACCGCGTTTAAATTCAGCATACCAGTAAATGATGAGTGATTTTCCAGGGGCAGACCCATTGCTTTGCTAGAACGGTATTTTTTCCCATCAAAAAACAATGTTTAATCAACACACGAAATTTAATTTTTTCCATTGTTTTGAAAATATCAAAAGTAGCGTCACTAAAACCACTGTAATTTGTAAACTAATCGTTGAAACGTCATGAAATTTTGACATGTATCGTTTGAAGTCTGGTACTTGAATCTATGTCTCAGACCAAAACCTTTTCAGCCTACTTATTAGATATGGTGCTAAAAACATTCTCTCTCTCAACTGAAAATCCGGAATCAACTTTTTTATAATCTTGGATTTTAAAAAATCTTTAAGGTTCTAAAATTTAGAAAAATTTAGATGGTATTATTAACCAAAGATCGTTTTAGGGATGCGTCTTCTGCTTGCAGCAGCAATTTTTATATTAGATATCTTGTGTATTATAGAAAATTTTCTTGCATGCTGGGCTTTCAAGCATCCGGTTTGATTTAGCGACACTAACAACCCAATTTTATAACAAATGGTTTCTAACTTACATGTATAGAAGGGAAATTTGAGCGATTGTTATTTAAATTAAAAAACCTACAACCATTGTTAGAAAAACTGTGTTTTTTTAAGAAAAAATATTTCTTCCCTTAATAGTAACGAAATTAGTCTGAATGAGTTGTCATTATGTATTAAAAAAGGGAATCGAAAAAAATTTTCATATCTGCTCGCCCTTTTCGCGATTAAACTCTCTACAGGTCACTATTTTAAATAACCTGCAAAAAAAACAAAAAACATAATGTGTGGAAAAAATGTGGACTTTGATTTACGGCCATGACCGTCACTGTTAGCCAAAGGTATTATCACATAGGCTAAAATTATTAAATTTTTGGCTAGGATCCCACTTTATAACCTTGGCATTAGAATTCATAAGGTCAACAAAGATATATAACAGATTATATCTGTTATGGATATATTTTTAAGAGGCAGGGAATAGTCTCAAAATTACAATTTCATCGTAAATAGGTAGTTTTATTAGAGTTACAACATCAGTTTTAAACCTTTTTTAGACTCTTACCTCTCCATGATCTCCAAACTTTTATAAAAATTCTTAATTTAAGGGGACTGCGTTAAATAATTTGTGTGAAAAATCGACTTTCATGGAGTGGCGACACACCAAAAAAAGAACGAACGAATCTCACTATGGCCTATTAAGGCCCTTTCAGATGTTTAAATTGATTTGAAAAACATTTTATAGCTTTGACAAGCACCTGTTATATTCAAGAACAATAAAGTCGATCAATTGTAACAAGTGGTTACAACCACTCTTAACCTAGGAGAAGCAACAAGGACGTCATCTGGCATAATAGTTAACATCCTAGATAAGATACCAAAAAATAAAATTTAACTGACTATTCACCATTCACATCACCTATTAGCCTCAATTGACTTTAACAAAAAAAGTCCGTCGGAATAAAAAATGTTATAATAAAGTAGAACCCGAGTCAATATGGTTTGTATAAAATAAAGTTGATGATACCTTTTTAGGGCCGATTGCATCAACAAATTAATTCATGCTTGACATTTATAAACCTGTATATAACATGTAGGCTGAAAAGTTTTTGGTCGGACACATAGATGTCGTCCTTTTCAAAAAATCCATATGATTTTTAGGAAATACCAACCTTCAAACGATATGTGTCAAAATTTCATGACATTTCGACGATTAGTTTACAAGTTTTAGTGGTTTTAGTGACGCTACTTTTGATATTTTCAAAACTATGGAAAAAATCGAATTTCGTGTGTTGATTAAACACTTTTTTTAATGAGAAAAAGTACCGTTCAAGCAAAGCAATAGCTTGATAAGTGTTACGAGGATTCTGCCCCTGGAAAATCACTTATCTTTTATTGGTATATTGAATTTAAACGCGACATAAATGATGCTGAACGCTCTGGACGTCCAAATGAGATGGTTACACCGGAAAACATAAAAAATCCACAAAATTGTTTTGGATGACCGTAAAGTGAAATTGTCTGATATAGCTGACACCCTGAAGATATCAGAAGAACGTGTCGGTCATATTTTGCATTAACATTTGGGTATGAGAAAGCTCTGTTCAAAGCGGGTACTGCGTTTGCTCACAGTGGACCAAAAACAACAACGTGTTGATGGTTCTGAGCGCTAATTGGACCTGTTTAAGAGCAATAAAAAGGATTTTTTCACATGATATGTGACAATGGATGAAACATGAATCCACCACTACATACCGGAATCAAATCGGCAGTCAGCTGAGTGGACAGCATCCGGTGAAAGCCGCCCGAAGCGACCAAAGACACAACAGTCGGCTGGGAAGGTTTTGGCCTCTGTATTTTGGAATACGCATGGAATAATTATCATCGACTATGCTGAGAAGGGAAAACCCATCAATAGCGAATATTATATAAAGTTATTGGTGCGTTCGAAGGCAGAAATCGCAAAGAAACGGCCCCAAAAAAGTGCTCTTTCATCAAGACAATGCACCGTGTCATAAGTCAATGGTTACGATGGCAAAATTGCATCAATTGAAGTTCGAATTGCTTCCTCATCCACCGTACTGTCCAGATCTGGCCTCAGAGACTGTTATCTATTCGCAGAAAGAGATTTGGCTCCAGTGAAGAAGTTATCGCTGAAACTGAGGCCTATTTTGAAGGCAAAGACAAATCCTTCTACAAGAAAGGTATAGAAATGTTAGAAAAACATTAGACTGATTGTATCGCTCTTGGAGGAGACAACGTTGATGAATAAAGTCGAATTTTGCAAAAAAATGTGTTTTAAGTAGCTAGACCAAAAACTTTTTAGCCTATGTATTATCTATATCTTATTTCGATCTTTATATCACTTGTTCCAGAACTAATAAATTACCTGTAATCTAATACCTGACAAAACACACGATTTTTTATTAATCTTTGCATTTTTTCACAATTATTATATTTATTGTTAATCTAGTAAGTGAAAAATGTACTACTGCAAATTCATGTGACTACTTCTCTAACAAGCTAAAAAGGAGCTAAAATACACAACTTTTCCAGGTTTTACAACAAACGCACAGACAGGTAGAGAGGGAATACGACCACTCAGCAGTGGCGCGTCTAGGAAAAGCAAGATTCTTTTCAAGTAGCCAATTATGCTACGAAAATTTTCTCTATGTATTGAAATAAAAAATTTCTAGTATTATGAGCCCTATGTCCCGTTTTCTACACCCCTCTCCTACCCGTAGCAAATTGTAAAGATGTTGCCAGAATTGCTTCTACAATTTTGAAATAATTGTAGATTTCCTACTTCCATATCATTAATTCTTACGGTCGTGAAAATGTAAAATTTTAAAATTTGACCGATTTATCATAAACATACCTCCACAACGCAAAACTTTTTCCTAACCTCACTTTCAAAATTAAATGAAACGCCTGACGACACCATTTTGTCACAATGGAGGAACGTATATCTCCATTTCGACACCTTTTCGAAATCATGGACAGCAAGAACACGTATTTATGTTTCAAAGAATCACCTTACCTCTTAGGTACGTTACACATTATTTAAATATGCCCCTGTACAAATATAGTATTTGCCAAATCAGTTTGTTGCAGAAATGTACTGAAGTACTTTCCACAAATTTTATTTAGAGAATTTATTTTTAACTTGTATTCACAGAGGAAGACCATGATCTTCTTAGTTACACGACTGGGCATACGAATTCGAACTCTAGTTGTTTACCATGATCAAAACAAATCTTGCAGTTGTACATATACTACAAATTCCGATTGAATATCAATTTTGGCAACTGATCAATTTGTTTTAGGAAAAAAATAATTTTCATTAGTGTAGCATCTTGTCTTGGGGTGCGTTCACGGAGATCTGTAGCATGTGTAGGACATACACACGCAATCAGAGAATTAAAAACAAACTTCTTGTCTGCCTCAATAATTTCAGATTTTTTGGTTAGCCGCTAAGGCCATCAACACCACCAACCATTTGCAATGTGCAGTCAAGTATGCCCGATGTTGTCTTTAGACAGCGTTCATAAAACATATTTAATGAAGCGCCAAAAAAGTTTTTAGCGCTGAGGGAATACCTGTCATAGTACTTTAAAAATGTCCGAGTGAACTAACACTAGTTTTCTATAGATAGAAAGGCGGTTCAGCCGTAGCCAAAAAAGCCAAGAAGACCTTGCCAAACAACTACCGACTAGTCGCAGTGCTTTTGAAAGCTATGGAAAAGGTCATCAATTAGCATCTTCTAAAATATAGAGAATAATTCAATATTATCAGTGACCATTATTATGGCTTTCGTAAGCCAAGGTCAATAGGAGATCTAATTTATATAACACATATTTGGAACAACGCAGTTGAACACTTTGGAGAATCTCGATCTGTTGCGCTTGATATATCCAAGGCATTCGACCGTGTTTGACATAGCGGATTGTTGGTAGTCTCTAATGGTATGTCTGAAAAGTTTTGTTTATAGCTCTCGTGTTTCCTCAGAGAGAGTTCTTTACGAGTGGCAAGCGATTTCTTTCTAAGACCTTCACTATCATCGCCAGTGTGTCCCATACTGCCTCTTATTCTCATTCTCATTACATTAACAATCTGTTGGAAAGGACCGGGAATTCAACTTACAGTTTTGCAGATGACAGTACGTTCATTTCTTCATACATTTCAAATGCTCGAACATCGGCTACTCATGAAAATATCCGCAGACAGCAGGAAGTCGTTCGACCCCACACATAATTCTGTACAAAGCTCAAATTCCATCAACGAGTGCATGTTAGGAATACACGTCGGGCTAATTCTTCACATCCGTATGAGGTTCACTCCTCGTACAACCCTTTTTATATGAAGAACCTCGCCTCTTTAGAATGATTTGCCCAGGACTGTGTTTCCCACAGAGTGCAATTGACAGCTATGCCCATAAAAAAATGTCCCTCTTCATTCACATTTTTATATTAAAAATGCATGAAAAATATATTCATTGAAAATTTTCTTTACCCGACAACATCGTCTCTGCCTGCCCTTATGAATTCGCCCAGTAGTTTATATCCTGCAACCTATAGTTGCTAACACTGATTTTTACCATAGGATGAAGTTAGGTTGGCTGCACTGGTATATATGCAAGATTGCAATTTGCAAGATATACCGCCACCGCCCGGTTCGGTAAATTTTCTTCCTAGTTTTACTTGTAATATATGTTTATATAGTGTAAAAAATCTAGGTAAGTGGACCTAGAATAGATTAGTTTATTTTAGCCCATATTTGAATAAAAATGCTGTTTGCAACAGTTCTTTTAAGCTCTGACAAAGCTTGAACTAAGCAGCGGTTATATTGAACCCGCAGAAACAGCAAATTTGGTCCTTAAAAAGTAAAATTTTTTTAACACTTCTAATATACAATCAATCAATACAAATCCATCCGATAATTTGGGTGGGAGATTTAAAACTAAAGTTGCCCATTGTTGGAAACTTCGCAATCTGTGGGAAGTTCCGAAATAAAGGATTGTTTTTTTTTTTTTTTAATAGAGCTCAGTGCCATTTTCTTTTATTTTTTGTACTATTGTAATAAAACACAACAGAACAGCTGATCACAGCCGAAATCAACGTATATGATCGTCAATGGCTGTAGGTTCTAGGCCGACATTTTGAAATTTTTATGCTGTTTTTCTTGGTGATATGTTTCCATTTTGGACACAAACACGATGCTCCTTTAATTTTTCAAGGAGAATTATGTGATTTTTTACGGCTTTTATGTCCACGTGCCCCCGCCCCTTGGTTACCTGACGGAACGAGGTTCAAGGGGCGGGGGCACGTGGACATAAAAGGCGTTTCTTTAAACAAAAAAAGAGAACACTAAAAGCGAAACTACTTATGGCCCGAGGGGCATCAATCGACAATTGGAGAGCGAAATCCCTGATGAAAATAAAAGATCATCTTGCAGTGGAGCTTTAAAAGTCTAAGCTCCTCCAAACAAAATACAGTAAAAATCGATGACCGGACAGGGGGGGGCTTTTTCACAAAAAGGAATCCCTACCTACAGTGGAACTCTTAACAACTTAACACTCAATTTAAAAATCGACGACGACCGATAAATATTTTTCACAAAAGAGAGCCCCCAATAAAAAAAATACCGTTTCTAAGGCGAATATTTTCTACATCCGCAAGGCTGGGGGGCACGTGCGCCTACTCCTCCCCCCTCCCTCCGTGGCCAAAGACGTAAGTCCATTTCTCTGTTAGGCTTCCAATAGAAAGAAAAAATTAATCCTAGCAAAAAAGTGTCTTTTAATAGGGCTCAGTTGGATCTTTTCAGATACTGTTTATCTATTTATTTGTTGTTGGTTCACTAAACGCGTTTTTATATGTAAGATTTATTTCATTACTTCAAGGCTGTGTATTAAAAACCTTCCGATTTCTTTTCAAGTTCAACATGCAAAATAAAGTTGAAATAATGTTGATTCACTCTATATATTACACGCGTGACAATTATTTTAAACCAAAAGATGATTTTAAAGGGCGTGTGATTTTAACTTATCATATATTGCCACATAGGAAATGTGTACTTTTTCAAGTACCACTTACGATGGATAATTTTTATCAAATGAAAAACAAATCGATAACGTTTAAAATTTTGCCTAGAAACAACACGACAAAATATCTAAATATAAATCCTCAGATCTTGGCTGGATTTTGAAAATAATAACGATCTAGCTGAATAAACTATAGTGTGGTATCATGTAACTTAAAAGCTAATAGCCTTAGATTATACCATTAGACAAAGCAAGATTGTTCCCAATAAAATTAAATTAAAATTCATTTCTGTACAAAAATAATTTGTTCATGAATAAAAACTAATCTAGTATGGTTCAGAAATTGTTCTAGAAACCACCAACCCCAAGACGAACCTAGGGTCAAGTAGCTTTCGTTAAGGTTAACAGGGGTGATATCAAAAACTCATTTGTGTGATTTATACAAGTTTAATTTGCATTGAAAGTAAGGCTTAAGCTAATAGTTTACAATTAGCCCAATTTATCCTTCATAAAAATAAAATTCATATGAACATACGTGTCAAATACATAGCACATCTATCTTTGTTCCATGCTATTTACACAGATAAACTTGCTCAACTTGTATAGCTTCCATTCGACAAATTTTTTATATGCATCGTTGCAATTTTGTAATAAAACTATGTTACATTAAACGTAATCTTTTCGGGGAAATTTTATTATTTTGACACATCTTCATTTATTTTAATCTTTTTATCTCTAGATCAATACTGGTCTAGTTAGGTGTCTATATTGGGACGGAAAATTTTACCAAAGATAAATTTAGAATAATTAATAAGCCCTCAGATTGCACTGACTCGAATTAATTGATTTCGGTCGAACCATCTATAAGAAGTATCCATGCTGCAAATTTTAATGCATAAAATTTATTAACTCAGGTAATTTCTGAGCATATCCAAATATGACGGACAGGCAGATTGACAGGCGCACACATTGCTCTTCCAACATAATGTTCCGATTCCTTGACTCCAAGAACCCTGAGAAAGATATATAACACAATATATATCAAGCAACCCCTCTAACACCTTACTCAACCCTTTTGACCCCTCACATGTGTAACTACTAATAATTATTGCAACAACACCTGTTGAGAAAGCGAACTTATTGGCTGAACTCTTTGCTCCACATTCTACTCTCGATTTCCAAGGAAAAACACCACCTACTAGTGCAGACAAGGATGCCCGATATTGGCTATCAATCAGCATCTTCTAAAATATCTTGAATACGGCTTTCGTAAACATAGATCAGCAGGAGATCTTCTGACTTATATAACACATGTTTGGAACAACGCAACTGAACACTTCGGAGAATCTCGAGCGGTTGCTCTTGATATATCCAAGGCATTCGACCATGTTTGGCACGATGGATTGTTGGCTAAGCTACGCTCTTCTGGTATGTCTGAAAAGTTCTGTTTGTGGCTCTCATGTTTCCTGAGAGAGCAAGTGGCAGTTTATTCTAAAACGGATTTCTTTAACACCTTGCTGAACCCGTGTGCCCCAGGTTATACAGCTTTGCAGGGACAGTACGCTTATCTCTTCATTCACTTTGAAGCTCAGACATCATTCAGACGAATATCCTCAATAGCAGTTTCAACTTAACAAAGACCTGGAAGAACGTTAATTTGGGAGACAAAGTGGAATTTAACGCTACAAAAACCTGGGCAGTTTATTCTAAAAAAAGTTAACTTCTCGATGGTTAAGCAGGGCAATATCCTTTAGCGATCATCACTTAATTTGTTGGACGTTAAAAGCAAATATTCTGGGCATGAATAAGTTGCGAGCATAGCACAGAGCTTCCTGTTAATCCTGTACAAAGCTTAAACTCGATCAACCATGGAATACTGCTCCCATGTTTGGGGCTCTGCTCCCAAACACTCACTTGACTTGTTGAATTCTATTCAGAAAAGAGCTATTCGCCCAACTGGAGACCTGGAACCGGCCGGCGGCCTTGATCGTTGGAACGTTGAAGCACGGTTGGCGACTTGAGTCTATTCTACAAGTATTTTCATGGAAAGTGTTCGTTGAATGTAGCCCGCTTAATTCCTCCCAGAGCGGTGCATGCTAGAAATACACGTCGCGCGAATACTTCAAATCGTATGAGGTTCAGCTTGTGATTCCTCGTACAACTCTTTTCAAGCAGTCTGTTATATGGAGAACCTCATCCCTTTGGAATAATTTGCCCAGGACTGTGTTTCCCACCGAATACAATTTACAGCGATTCAAAACCAACGCGAATCGCTTTTTCCACACACGTGTTGCTCCTGTAGCGCTTTAGGGATTTCCCTGCAGCACGCGTGTTAGACCCATAAAAAAAAAACATGTTTAGTGTTCCGTATGGAACACTAAGATCACTTCGGTGTCCGTCTGTCTGTCACACCCGATTTTCTCTGAAACTATTTTATGTAGAAAATTGAAATTTAGCGCTAATATAGGGATTGGTGGCCTCATCAGAGCCATGTAGTTTTGGGGGTGAAATCGGAAGTGAAAACAAAATTTTTAAATTTACCAGGACATGCAGTGGTGGGGTATCAAATGAAAGCTTGTAAAAATACAAGTTCAAAAATATATATAAGGTAATACTTGTGCACACTTTCTTTGTATTATTTTTTAAAAATTGCGAAAAATCGTTGTTTCCCTCACTATTTCGAAATTTTGAAAAAATTCTAGAATATTCTCCACAGGGTGTAGATTGAATGAAAATTATCACGAGTGCATTACCGTTAATAATTTAATCTGGTATATAAAAAAAAAACAAAAATTTCAAGGTCATTAGTTTTCATTAAAGATCGGAAAAAACTTTGTTGAAAACTAACACTAATTGCGCAAGTCCAACTTGCACTTGACCAGTTATTTATTATTACAACTACAAATCAGGAAAAATTCTTATAATACTATGGAAAATATACAAAATTTATCGCTCTCCACCCCTTTCACTTCCTTCCCCTGAAACGATATCGCTTCCTTATTATATCAACTACCCTACGTATACCAAATTTGAAATCGACATCTCATTTCGTTCGAGAGTTATCCTGTCGACAGACCGACGGTCTGACAGAGGAAGTAACTATGCTTTCAAATCAGTAAAATAAAAGTAAGTGTGGCTCTGTAAGTTTTCCTTAACCAAGATTAAATTGCTAATCGATGCTATTATATCATAAAAATATAGAATATGCAATATTTTTGATGAATCATTTAAATTATTGCAATCCTTTCTAGGAAAATCATTCGATGTCGAAAGCAAAGGTCAAAATCAATAAAAACTTTGAGGGAAACTAAGGCGAACGACTGACCTACAAAAATAGAAACTAATTTTCTTAGATAAAATTTTCATAGACTTCATAAAATATATACGGATTATCAGATTAAATGTAGTAGATAACAATAAAACTCGGAATCCCGGGCCAACACACATAACCAATAAAACAAAAACTATCTCAGCTGACAAGATCGTAAAATTAAAAATAATTTTTTCTAACACCCGCAGACTTTAAACAAAAATTAACTATATTTAAAAAATTCAAATAGAAACACTTAAAAAATAACGATTGGTGAATTACATCTGACGTCATAGGGTAGAGTGGGGTTGGCACCAGGAGCTAATCTACACAGAGTTCTCCTATTCAGAGCCACAGTGGGTTCAATCCTGGTGGAGTGTGTTTCTAGCTAAGTTTTAAGGAATTCTTCCAGGTACAAATTTTAGTTTATTATAATTATTTTTCGATTGTTTAAACGCTTTACTGTTGTGTTTTCTCAAATGTAAGTACGCTTTTTTTATGTGATTTAAAAAAAATATATTTTTAAAATTTTCGCGATAAATTTAGGGACTTTTCTTAAAATTTTCCTTTCTAATTAAAAAAAAAAACCGGTTTGAATGTTTTCTTATTAGGCTATTTTTGACAAAATCGAACCCAGCAAGTCTATTTTTTACGGTGTTCCAGAGTTCTTCGCGCGCTTTTATCAGCTGATTTCTCAAACTTAATTTTTTACCGGGCGAAGAAAAGACACAGAAACTTATTAAAAACATGTATTTAGAGATTTTTTTGCTATAGTATAGCTATTCTGCACTTGAGAAATCGAAATTCCCTTACGTAACCCTCGGCACGGGATAAGTAAACTGCGCTTGAACTTTGGGCGGCCGAGTTTCATTTAAATTAGAAACAATAACATTAATGTATGCACCAATTATTTAATAAAATTCGGGACGGATTTTTATTAGTGATTCACTTATTTCCTCGCTCTTAATACATTAATAGACTGGGAAGTCTACCGTCCATTTTAATCTTTAAATTTAATAAAGTACTTCAACTATAGTCGAACATTTTTCAGCAAATATCCACTTCAAAACTTTATTTTTCTGTCTTATCGTGAAGGTACATAGACATGAGTAGGTGCCTACGTGACAGTTCATGTATTAATTAGTAAATCGTTAAGTATTAAACGGAAAAACAGTCATAAAGTGATAAAATTCTAAGCGGTATTATGGTTTTTTTTTTGCGGTAAACGCAAACAATAAAGCTTGCAAAAATTTCCACACCTATTATGCACATAATCCGAAAAATAAACTATGTTACAGCAAATTTTATAAGCCTTTAGCAACAAAATTGCACAAAATAAAAATTGATTATTTTGCTATTCAAATTTTAACCGATTCAGCCAAAAAATACCGGGTATATCAGCTTAGAATGTAAAAATTATTGAGATGACAACATTGAATTTATTAAGACGTTAACAACACAACATATCATCACATTTGTGTTTGTTTTTGTTATTATTAGAATTAACAGGCTGTCCTACCACCAAAATGTTTAATTTAGCTAAATGATTTATATGTAACAATTTTTAATACATTTTTTGTAGCTCCAAAAATAATGGCATGTTTTCTACAGTTAAAACAAAACGATGACATTACACGCAACTTTTGAAATAAATGATTTAGTTAGCTATGGGCCCTATATCTAATCAGAATTTTTTATTAATTGATTTTTAATAAGTTTATATTTAATCAGATTGGCGGAGGATTGCAATTTTTAAAATTAGAGTCATTATTATCTTATAATTTCTATATTACGTCATCACATCACTATTTTTTTTTTATTGAAAAATAAAGATAGATAATAAAAAAAATTTAAAAACACGGAATGGCTAGAAAACCTAAGAGTTTCCAGAGCATTTTTTAAAGTGAATTCGGAACAGATGAACAGTATTCAAAGTTCCTCAATGCAGATAAAAACCATTTGAGGGTGCTAAGTCATTTTTACTATTAAAAGCAAATTATAAGGAATACCTTTAAGAAACTATCAAACTTTGCATGTTCTCTGTTTTTTCTCGTTGTCTTTTTTAAGTAACCGGTCAAGTGCAAGTTGGACTTGCGCAATTAGTGTTCCGTACGTTGATTGCTTTTAAAATAAAAATTTTCGTTACGAAAGTATAAAATGATCAGTGACTTAACAAAACACATCCCAAATGAGTTTTCTACAAAATTTTTTTTGACACCCCACTCGAAAATTTTTTTTTCACTTCCGATTTCACCCCTCTAAACTAACCCTTTAAGTAAAAATTTAACTTTCAAAACCACGGCTCTGATGAGGACATCAATTCCTATTTTGTATATGTCAAGTAGTTTCGGAGAAAATTGGGTGTGATAGAGAGACAGACAGACGGACACCGAAGTGATCCGTACGGAACACTAAAAAGATCATTTAATCAAAAACTTACAACATAATATAAACTAGATTTTACAAACTGTAGTATTTAAAATATTCTAGGTCAACCCTCTTAATTTATGATTAGTTCCAAAATAAATAGATTTACTATGCAAACTTCCATTTTAATAGTTAAATTAGCGGTTTTGCACTTTTTTTTATTAATTTATTTTCAATTAATTTTGACAAGGTTAGTTAAAAACCAAAATAAAATAAAGGTAATAACAAAAACGAATATTTTGATTGTATCAAGAATATCAAAAATTTTTAAGTATGGATAATAATAATAACTCCCTCTAAACATTTTCACTGCATAAATAAATATAAATTTAAAAGTTGAAGGAACTTATAGTTCTTGAGATTAGACCGTCTCAAATGGAAGTGACTTCCCGACGTTTTGCCTCTGATTAAACAGGGATTTTATTTTCAAGGATCTTTACTCTTTGAGATTAGAACATTGATTAATTTAATTTTAAAAGGATTTTTCATAAAATGGTCGACGAAACATTGGAAAGGCTCTCTAACATGGTCAGATTCCAAGGACAACGATTGATCGTGTAATCAAAGCTTTTGTTCGAGATAATTCTGGAAAATTATTTTTATATCTAATAACATAACATTTAAAATAATAATCTGTAATTTCATTTGAAATTTTAATGATACGGTTTTTGAGATTATACTCATGTGATGAGCGATATAGATCTGAATCAAACAACTTAGGTGTATATTGAAATGAATGTTTTTTTTAATTTCTCTTAAAGTGTGTGTTTTTTATTATGTTTGCTTTTGTGTAATTATAAATCAGCTTAACCCTAAACTTTGAAATTAGAACAATTTAGATGTATTACAAGATAGCTGGGCACATCAAATAACTAAAGATTTAGGTATTTTTCAAAAAATTTACCATTATTTCAAATTAACTAAGCAAAAATATTTGATCGAGTTTGATGCATTATTATTCGCTGTTTTATTTTTTAATGATTTCATGGTTTTTAAAAAGAATTCCTAAAATTCAAACTAATGTCGCTTGGAGAAAATTTTGAAATAGCGAACTAAATTTATTTTTTCACTTCCGATTTCACTCCCCAAAACCAACAGCCCCTTAAGTGCAAATTTAACTTTCAAAATTACACGGCTCTGATAAGGACATCAGTTCCTATATTATTGCCAAATATCAACTTTCTATGTCAAATAGTTTCGGAGAAAATCGGGTGTGACAGACGGATAGACAAACGACTAATATAGTGATGCGTCACTGCCTCGAAGACTTATCAATTATATACAATATAACATGTTATATTTAATTTAATATTGATGTTAATAGATATGGCAGCATTAATATCCTCCATGCATCGAAATTGGAATGCAAATTGACATTAGATAAAAGATAATAAGCGATATCATATTTACAGAAAATGTCTTACAAGAAATTTGCAAAATTGCAGAATAAAAAAAATCAGATCAAAGAACTTTCTAACACGTATAAAAAGTGTCCAGACAATTTATATATTTAGAAAATCTTCCAGACAGTGGTAACATCATAAGAAAAAAAACTGCAGTTCATTATCCACCTCCTTCTATTTTTACAACTGTTAAAAATAGAAAGATAGAAAACTGTAGTCATTATGTGCTCACACATAAATTAAAACATAATTTTGGGCAGTTATTTTTGGTCCCCGGGCTTCTTGTTTTTATCTTTTAATTTTGGGGAATTTGAAAAGAGACAGGTGACAGCTATTTAAATTAAGATTCACTTTAAATAGATTGATTTTTAAATTACCATATTGAAATAAGTAAATAAAATTTTAAAATGATTTAATTTATAACAGAATAATTATTTCTTTATAAAAATAATAAAGAAGATATAACAAATGCTAAGTATAACTTTATTTAAATATGTAAGCTTTTGCCTAGCGACCGTTAGAGAGGAAAGCTCTATAGAAAGTACACATTTGAAACTTTAAAAGCTGACGTTTGTAAAACTAATCCTAAGGTTTACCGATTTAAAATATAATTCCAAAAAAGCTCGGTAAGGCGACTTACCCAGTACTTCCCTGGACAACACACAGTTCTAAATAAATACTGACTTTGACCTGCTCACATTGAAGGATAACTTAATCCAAGTTTTTTAACTAATAGGTTCTTTACGGTGAACTATTAATCACAAAAATGTTAAGCAGAGAAACTGCTTCGAAGATACAACTGAATCCTGACATTTCCCTCTACATAGTATTTCTGTTAGAATGGCATAATTTTCAAATTTCTCTGCGTTAAGAACGCTGAAAAGGACGTATAACACGATATATTCGAAGGAACCCTCCTTCACCCCTTTAACCCCGCATATGTTCAACTGTAAATAATTATGTTTATAGTTCACTGCATCAACCATAAACCAAAAATAATTTCTCATAATACTATTAAAACCCTATAAAATGTAAACATTCCTCCCTTTATCACCCCCTTCTCCTAAATCCATATCGCTTAAAAGCAATAGGCTCCTTCCATACTCGTAGTATTATATATGTACCAAATTTAAAATGGATATTTCATTTCGTTCGAAAGTTATCGTGCCTAGAGATAAACAGACCAATTTAGGGACCCCAAAAACTGAATGATTTAGGGACCCCAAAAACATAAATTAAATCTCTCTTACTAAATGGAGGTATTCTAAGTTTTTGCACTTCTTCACGTTTCAGGGTCCCTAGATGCCGAAAAATATATTTCTCTCATATCTGTCGATCTGTCTGTCTCTTGGCACGATAATTCCCGAGTGAAACCTCCTCGCCTCAGTAGGGATTCTACCCCTTTCCATATCCCAAGGATATCGGCGAGGATGTAGTAATACCCGTCAACGTTGTCCAAGTCCACGGCACCTTTTAGACAACGGGGTAGTGCTGCCACGGACGTTATTTTTGCATTTCTGCAAACGACTACTACCTATGAATTCTCACAACACCCAGCCGACACACGGAATCGAACCGCTGACCTCCTGATCAACAGCAGCCTGCGCAATCGGCCCGGCACTATAAATTCTCACAACACCCAGCCGACACACGGAATCGAACCGCTGACCTCCTGATGCAGCCGCCAATCGGCCCGGCACTATAAAACCGGAAGTAGGAAGGGAACCTATAATTTTTGAGCAACAGATGTAGGAAAGAGAGTGGAATGGTATATATTTATGTATCATTATGTTAATTATTCTTGCTTTTTGGATGCGATAATAAACAAATTTTAAATGTAATTATTTATAGTCGAATACGTAAGGGGCTATAGGGGTGGGAATGCTGTTAAAAGGATTGCTTCGTAAATATCATGTTATAGGTCCTTTTCAAGGTCCTTAGACGAAACTGAAAATTGTGTTTGTGTTTTAATTATTTATGGTTAAACGTACAAAGGGTAATCAAGTAGGGACGGGGTTACGGATACGTGTTATAGATTCATTTTAAATTGTGTTATCTTTTTTAGTATTTTCGCTTCATTATGACCCAACATATTGGAGGTGGAGAAGGGAATTAGACTTTGTTTCGTAGATATCGGGGGATACATCCTTTTCTCAATTTTTGAACCCAAGAATATGAAAATTGTGTTATTTGTAATTCAATTGATTTTAACAAACATACGCATAAGGAAACGCCAGGTTTAGATATTAATATTTGAAAGGTTCTTCTGCTGCTCAAATTTTTGTGAATTAATTACGTGTAATTTAAAAAACTGTAGTGTTAAGTTAATTCTCTAGTATAAGAAAGCCAAATTTAGCAGCCATTTTAGAACTACGTATTTGTAAGAATAGTACTGGGTTCACAGTTTTTTTTATTACTGTATCTGTGTATTTTAGAACTATGTTAAAGCTATAAAAAGATAGATACACACGGATTTTGACGACTACTAATTAGTCTGCAAACAAAGCACACAGGTGCATAAAATATATTTACCTATTCACATAACTATAAAAAGGTATGTAATGTAATTTCTAGATACTAACTTACTTCGAATCAGTCAGCAAATATGACCGTTTTATTTACAAGTAACTGGCAACTAACGTAGCGTGAAATAACAATTTTATAAGTGATGACTTTTTATTTCTTGGTTTTTCCTAGAAAACTATTATTATCCACTGTTTGATTGAGGAAGATTTATTGATACTAAAATTCTTTAATGATTAAATGGTGTAAATACCTATTGAAATTGAAAATTTACTTTACAGTCAATATAGATTTAGTGTTGAAAAGTTTCTGAACATATTTTACAGAATCATAGGAGAAACTTCCAAATGTACTTGGAACAGTCCAAATATCTACAAAACAGGAAAGAGTTATTAAAATAAAATAGAACCGCTAGAGTAAGCAATGGGGCATATGCCTCCCGTCTCCATCGAACTAAGCAAAAGCGCGCCCTAATGCTCATTATAGACCAAGAGATACGGGAACAAAGTGGCGTCGGCAGTAGCAACTTGCCCCTTTGACAGGTTGAATGGTCATTTTTTGCCCCTAAAAGAGCCAGTTTCAGAGAAAACGCCCACGGGCGACTCCTGTCATACTTATTTCTGCTATATTCTTGTCAAAACGAAATAAATGAAACACAATATAAGCTGCTCCCATTCACGCCATTTTTGAAGTCGAGAAAAAAGGGCCCCTCGGGGCGCTGGGCCCACATCGACTCCTGCCAATTATTGAGCCCAAGCCTACTGAACACGGCTACGGTGCTACCGTTCACGCCAAAAATGGTATATTAGAATTGGGCCTTATTAGTTACTGGGCCAGTAGCGACGGCCCAAAATACCTGAAAGATGAACAGTTTCTGTGCCACATGAACTTGTCAAAGGGGCAAGTTGCTACTGCCCACGCCACTTTTTTTCCCGTAGGTCTTGGTCTATACGATAATTCAAGTTTTTCCGCCCCAAAGGCTCCTTATGTTTTCGTTTTCTAATTTTGATAGAAAATTAACACAGGTTACAAGGCTTATCGATATGATTCTGCTGGGTTTCCTCTGTATCGATTAAAAATGTGGTGCTGACGTTTCACCAATCATCCGGCCGCGCTTTTTCTCCGGACTGGCTTCTTTGGAATCTAGAATGAAACTGATTTAATTCCGCTACGTCTGTTATATTAGTGGCCCGCGGAGGGGATTTCATAGATGATCTGTTCCTAGATTGGTCAGAGGTAAAGACCAGGGTCACCATGAGGGTTGTTGAGATGCTTAGTTAGATATTTCGATGAAATCCGAAATTTTCCTCACACACGAGAATTTGTGTCTTATTCGATATTGGTGTTCTGCGAGTGCTAAAGTCTAAAGTTTATGCACACATACTGCCTTTTGATGTATTTTAATTCTAGGAGATATTTTTAAGCTCGTTTCACCGTTATAGGTTTTATCACAGCTTCATGGGATACTGCAGAGTCCTGGATTTTCAAAGGGAAACTTATATTTGACGGCTCTGAGATGGGAGAGTTTAGGGCAAGAAGAAAGTCCACTCACACGAACAGATATTTCGCATCACCATCCTGCCCAAAAACACTCGGTCTTCAACTCCCTTGTTCACAGAGCTGTATCGCTCTCTCCACCACAATCTCTTCAATCAGAATTAAAATACCTCACTTCCGTTCTCCAGTTAAACAATTTTCAGTACCGAGATATAAAAAGCTTCATGTAAAAATATTCGTCCCCCAGGTGTCTTCGAAGACTAAAACATTAAAAGGCAATACGCCATCGTAACATTTCCATATCAGCATTTGTAACACAACACCAGATTCTGCTTGACCAAAGATTCTTGCAATATGAGAACAGATCCGCCGATATGAAAGACCTGTACAAGTGGAATCAAATCAGTTTCGTGGTAGATCTGAAAGAAGTTAGTTCTCGGAACAAGCTCTGAAGGCTGATTGACCGCCAAAACGTCAGCATCACTTTTATAATATATACCTGTGGGAATTACACTATTTGTGAAAACATCACCCGTCGAGATTTTTGTACTTCTTTATGTTTCAGGTTCCTTAGATCATGAAAAATAGAGTTGTCTGTCTGTCTGCCGAAAAATGAAATGGGATATCATTTTAAATTGGGTACACATATTAATACTTAAAGTAGGAAAGAAACCTATAAATTATCGGCGGTATTGTTTTAGAGGAAGAGGTTCTTAAATACCATATACTTCTAATAGCATTACAATTATTCCTCGTTTTTTGTTGGTCATTTCGCTCAAACCTGTCTTCTGCTCATATGATTAATATCGAACTGTAATTTTACCAATTTCTTTCCTAAAAGAACTCTCCCGCCCCTATAACTATGCCTCTGAATAAAATGTGGCAACTTCAGAACCTCTATTGTTAATAAAAGGGTCATTTACTAAGCACGCTAAAATCTCAATTACTTCCATACATATATCACTTTTAGTCAAAAACATTGACGCCAAGCTTTTATTGATCAAAAAATCTAGGAAAATCAATACCAGAATTTTCTGTTGTGTGATCTATTTTCTGCGTCCCAAAACATCTGTATAAAATCAATACCAAGGGAAATTATACTCGAATACGATCTTTGAGCTTTGATATTAAGCTAAAAGAGGGAAGTTAAATGCAAGGTTTAGTTTTTTACGAGATTACCTCATCCTTTTTTGAAATAAGGGTATTAGAAAAACATCATTACATGCAAAATATGTAGGTGCAGTTTAAAAAGAATAAAGAAAATTCCAACCAAGTCTATTACAAATCAACAAAGGTTTTTAGGTATTTCCACCGCAATTTCAATATTTAATTAAAAATTATTAAAATAAATAAAGGAAGTTCCTATAAAAATGTGTGAGCAAGTAATATGCAATGTAAAACAGTCATAGCTAAAAGCAGTGGTATTAATTCATAGAAATTTTAGAATTACCAGAATTTGGTTATATAATTACGGTTTTTAAAAAAATTGTTTAATTATTTATCGTACTTTCCTGAAATTTACAAGTCGGAAACAGTTGAACAACGCTATCGATTTATTATTTGAGGTCACTCTGTTATCACATCCCAATCCCCTTCCCAGGCTGTTCCTGCTAAAATTCGAAATAATGAAAAACGAACACACCTTTAGATTCTTAGGCTTCAGGAGCCCTAAATAGGACATATGATACCTTTTTAGTGTTTATAAGATGACTTCGGTGTCTGTCCGTCTGTCACACCGCATTTTCTCCGAAACTATTTGACATAGAAAGTTGAAATTTGACACTAATATAGGAATTGATGGCCTCATCAGAGCCGTGTAGTTTTAAAAGTTAAATTTTGAATTAAAGGGTTAGTTTTGGGCGTGAAATTGGAAGTGAAAAAGAATATTACCAGGTCATCGAGTGAGGTGTGGGCTTGTAAAAACACGAGTTCAACAAATATATATGCGCACACTTTGCTTTGGATTATTTTTAAAAAATTGTAAAAAATCGCTGTCCCCTCCTTATCTCTAAAAGTACTGATCAAAAAGTTGTGAAGAAAGTCTGAAATATTCTCCAGAGGGTGTAGATTGAACGAAAATTATCACGATTGTATTACCTTTAATAATTTATCTGGTATATAAAAAAAAACAAAAATTTCAAGGTCATCAGTTTTTAGTAAAGATCGGAAAAAAAGAAAACTCATGTGGGTGGGTGTTTTGTGAAGTCATTGAGCAAAAACCTCCGTAAAAATCAAAAATCTAAGCGGTTCGACTTGCACTTTTTTATTCAAAATTATTTTGACATGCAACCCGACGGAAACTGAAAATTATTTCTTGTGATCTAGGTAGCTGAAGCCTGAAAAATTGCAAAAATCTAGGAGGGTAATTTTTTTTACATTTACAATAATTATTTTAGCGAGTAAATCTTAAGAAATATTCCTGTATATTTGTTAAAGTTAAAATTTTTACATATTCTTTCTATGCACTCTAAATAATATGTACCTCTCTACTAAGGGATGCTCTCACCCCCCAGAAATGTGAAGTCACCCTAATATTTTTGTTATCCTTGCAAATGACTCATCACTCATATGAAAAATCCTTACTTTATTTAGAAAATTTTCTTCCGGTATTGTCCGTGCGTAATTATAGTGGCTCATCGGACGACCGTCAATAAATGTTACCCTGTAATAAATGTACCAGAGATCCACGAATAACGGACGACGCAGGAGTGCCGCCTATCAATCACCAAACTAGGATATGCCATTTTTCGTATCATTGGAGAGCTCATTAGCCTGCCCGGGTGAAGATGACAATGTGTCGTATCTCAAACACAATCACAATAGCAGCCAATATTTAAGAACCATATCTCAAAAGATATTAGCATAGACTAAATAATAGTGAGCAGTTGGGGCGGCAGAAATATCGCTGGCGCAACGGCAACAACAGAGGGGACATGGACATGATGTAATATATACTATGTAAAATTTGACAAAAGATGTGCTTTAGAGTTCTTCGCCTTCTAGGGGTTTTTATTTCCTGTAGAATAGCGCTCAATGAGTTTGAAGCCTATATAACATAATGTAATTCTTTAGTCTATGACTTAGTAACGACAAACTTGAGGGTTATCTGATTTAAAACCGCCAAAAATTTTAATTCAAGAGCAGCAAAAATGTAATTTGCATTTTAAAATTATGCATACATTAAAATGTCAAAGAGGACAAAACCTGATAAGAGAGAAGGATGTACTGTATATACGTAGTTTTTCAGCTCAGATTATTTCACAATATTTAATATTATTTCTATCCTATTAAACGTAGACTAAGGCACTGTCATGGTTTATCGTGATAGCGCTTACATTTACCCCCTATCGATTTGCTGTAATTTAAAACAATAATTCAAGGGTGATGGCTAAAAGAGGGTGAGTTGTCCCTACAACCGAATCATACTTTTATAATCACTTGCGAATATAGTTCATTCGTTAGTTTCAACCCCTAATAAAAGTGGTGTTCGCACTAACAAAAATTGAAAGCAATTTATTTGGAGCATTAAGGATTTTTTGCGGTAAAAATTAAATGGAAACCGTTTTTAAGAATCCCTGTTATTGTATTCGATAGGTCAAAATCATTGAGTATTATTTCTCAGGAAAATACCATTCATTTAAGTTATACGTATTGTGTTTATCCTCAAAAAATATTATCACTCATACTAGGAAAATTATCTCTTATATTTTACTTTAATCAAGAAATTGACTTACTTGTCTTTTGAAAGTATCATACTCGTAACACATGGGCTGAAAAGTCCCGGGCCTAACAAAGAAAACACGGTTTTTTTTTGGTTCAAAATTAGCTTTATTCATCAACGTAATCTCCATCAAGAGCAACGCAATCATTCCAGCGCCGCTCTAACATTTCAATACCACTTTTGTAGAACGATTTATCTTTTGCCTCAAAATAGGCCTCAGTTTCAGCGATAACCTCTTCATTCGTGCGAAATTTCTTACCGGCGAGCATTTTTTTCAGGTCTGCGAACAGCCAGTAGTCGCTGGGAGCCAAATCTGGCGAATACGGTGGATGTGGGAGCAATTCGAAGTTCAATTCATGTAGTTTTGCCATTGTTTTGATTGACTTGTGACACGGTGCGTTGTCTTGATGAAACAAAATTTTTTTCTTTGCCATATGCGGTCGTTTCTTTGCAATTTCGGCCTTCAAACGCTCCAATAACGCTATATAATATTCACTGTTGATGGTATTTATTTCCTTTCTCAAGATAGTCGATGAATATTACACCACGCACATCCCAAAATACCGAGGCCATAACCTTTCCAGCCGATTGTTGTGCTTTCGGGCGCTTTGGACGAGGTTCACCAGTTGCTGTCCACTCAGATGACGATCGTTTTGATTCCGGAGTGAAGTGATGGATCCATGTTTCATCCATTGTCACATATCGACGCAAAAATTCCGGTTTGTTACGTTTAAACATGGCCAAACACTGCTCAGAATCATCAACACGTTCTTGTTTTTGATCAACAGTGAGCAAACGCGGCACCCACTTTGAACAGAGCTTTCTCATAGTCAAATGCTCATGCAATATAAAGCCAACACGTTCTTTTGATATCTTTACGATGTCAGCTAACTCACGCAACTTCACTTTTCGATCATTCAAAACGATTTTATGGATTTTTTTTATGTTTTCTGGTGTTACCGCCTCATTTGGACGTCCACTGCGTTCTGCATCATCGGTGTCTCTACGACCACGTTTGAAGTCAGCAAACCAACGTTTTATTGTTGTTTCTGATGGAGCGGAGTCCCCATAACAATTTTCAAGCCATTGCTTCGCTTGAACGGTATTTTTTCCCATCAAGAAGCAGTGTAAAATTAAAATACGAAATTGTTCTTGATCCATTGTTTTGAAAATAACAAAAGTAGCGTCACTCTTAGCACAATAACTCACAAACTAATGAATAGAATATCATGAAATTTTAACAGCTGTCTTTTGAAGGTTAGTATTAACTGAAAAAAAGGTGACTGCAATAAAACTAGCGCCATCTATGTGGTAGGCCCGGGACTTTTCAGCCCATGTGTTATATCTTCATTTCTATTGTTTCTAATTAGTAATATTTTTTTGGCCAAAAAGTAAAATTGTACATATACATAAAACGTAAATATTATTTACTCCAGAAAATAATGATTCACAGGGTTAAACAAATATAAAATATATGTTTTTTTTGACGTTCCCTTTACTTTAAGAACATATGCCTAGTCATGGAGCCAAAAAAAAAAACATTTTTTTTAGGAATTTTTCTTAGCGAAACTATTCATTACATAAATCAGGTTTTTATTTTACATGATAATGCATAGCTTAAAATACAATTTGTAAAATTTTAATTAAGAAAAAATAAAAAATGGTGGCACTGTACCCGTTCCCCTGCGACCCCCCTTTTTTTAAGGAGCATTGCCACAGTAAACATAAAACACAGTAGCGACGCTCAAGAAAATTTTTTTAGGTCTTGTTTTTTACCACGCATGCGTCCGCTATTATACCAACAAAATAGCTGTCGGCACAGTCGCGGGTTTTGTTTACATCTGGATTTCAAGCAAGGAGAATTTTTTTTATAACGTGCTCCGAAATTCATTATCAATAATTTTCCAAGAAGTAAATCACTCGTTTGACGTTATAATTTAAGATAATTATAAAAAAGATGTCAAGATGAAGTTTTTGTTGTGCCGTTAGTGCTCGTAAAAATATATGTAGTATTTCCAAGGGGGGGGGTTAGTTTTTCAGATTTTCCGAAAATCCTTAAACGTAATTTATTCATAATTCTTTATTTCTATTATGCTATATATTATATAAAGATGATAATAATTGTGTTTTCATATTAGAGATAAATTTTTTTTTGAAAAACAATTGATGTTTTATTATTGTTAAGTACTATCTGCTAAAATTCCCTAACCAAACTTTCAAAACTCAATCTGGGCATGCAAAAATAGTAATTCTCCACATATAAATCAGTGCATGGATTTAATTTTTTTATATAAGTAATATATATGCACGAAAAGTCATTAGTTGTATGAAAATTATTATATTAGATTTAACTAATGATAAAATGGAGCAAAAAATATGTTCACTTCTTTTTTCAAGTTCAGAAGAAAAACGATCTCATCTTAAAATGATAATTATAATTATTTTCAATCTCTCTAGGTGACTGGGATTCGCTGAAATATAAGGAACATGATTGTTGACATTATACGCGCGAAGCTGAAGGTGTGCAGAGATATTCTCAAAATGGACATTTCCCCCCCCCCCCCCCCCCCCCAGACAGTATCTTTAATAGTTGAGAAATATAAATTCAACAATGAGATATTTAAACGAATAACGCGCAAAAATCGTTGAAGCCAAATGTATTTTTTCCTTGCATTTTTGCCTTTTGCCCTGTTTTTTGTATATCTATTTTATATAAGAACTTGATAAAAAGATATTTCTAAAAAAAAACTTTTCTCGTTTTCTTCTTCCTTTCAATCAGCAAAATTCATTTTGATTCTGTAGAATAGGTTTTTTCCTGAAAGAAGAAATTTGAATACTTTAAAAACTCGCGGATATCAAACCAGCAATATGGCGACAGGTCATGTGATCATTACAAACTAGAACCCCTTGCCATCAAAGGTACCCAGTGGGACTGTCGCTACTGTGTTTTATATTTACTGTGGCATTACGGTGTGCATGATTACTAGGAGCTGACTCATCTGAAATCAAAATTTTCAAATAATTTAGTTTACTACAGGATCAATCTTGTCTTTGAACGAAGAAATTTTGATTTTATCAAGAACAACAAAACAAGGAAAACGCGGTAACGTCATTTTTACGCCTTTTTGTTTAAACCAAAGCCGTTGGATCAATTTCTTTTTTTTAAATCGTTCGTTCAAAGAGAAGATGATCCAGCTTCCACTAATCGTGCACACCACAATGTCTTTAAAAAAAAAAGGGGTCGCACAGAATTCGAAGAGGAAATATCAGCATTAAAAATGATCTAAGGTTAACTGAAAATGAAATTCCCAGAAGAAACTTTAAACTCTGCTAGCTGTGCTATCGATGAAAACTTTGGAAAAATATATCAAAAACAATTTTCAGTGTTCAATACGAAACACTTATAAGATCACTTCGGTGTCTGTCCGTCTATCACACTTGATTTTATCCGAAACTATTTGATATAGAAAGTTGAAATTTGGTACTAATATAAGAATTGATGGCCCCATCAGAGCCGTGTAGTTTTGAAAGCTAAATTTTGACTAAAAAGGGTTAGTTTTGGGAGGTGAAATAGGAAGTGAAAAAAATTTTTTTTAGTAGGTCATCAAGTGGGGTGTCAAATGAAGTGAAAATACAACTCAAAAATATATATAATTTAATACTTGCGCACACTTTTCTTCGTATTATTTTTAAAAAATGGCGAAAAATCGCTACCCCCTTCTTATCTCGGAAAGTACTGATCAAAAAATTTTGAAAAAATTCTGGAATATTTTTCGTAGAGTGGAGATTGAACAAAAATTAACACGAGTGCATTATCTTTAATAATTTATCTGGTATATAAAAAAACAAAAATTTTAAGGTCATCAGTTTTCAACAAAAATCGGAAACAAACTTTGTTAAAAACTTATTTAGGGTGTGTTTTGTGAAGTCATTGACCATTTGATACCTCCGTAGCAAAATTTTTTATTTTAAAAACAATCAACGTACTGAACACTAATTACGGAAAACTGACTTGCACTTGGCCGGTTATTTCCTTCTTCCAATATCCATTTACAATTGCAGAGAAATCCATATTTATTAAGAAATTAAACAAACATATTAAAGGACCTTAATCCCTCAATTTTAAGTAAATTAGATAAAGGGTTTATCCAGCAAATATTATATGACTTAATACTATTTATAAAGCATTATAATCATAAGTATAACTGCACATTAAATCTTTTTATAATGCCATCGATTAGTCATTTGTCTGTTAAACGTGCTTATATTTTTTATTTGCTAATTTTTATCTAATTTTTAATTACGTCAATAATAATAAATTTTACAATTTTCCTGAGTCGAATTAAGAATGTTTGCAATTTACGTTCACGATTTTATAACATTTATATGACACTTTTTTTTGTAAATGTACATACAATAATATTAAATATATCAAATTTTTGAAAAATATTTTCGCTTTAAAAGAGTCATTAAAATCTGATCATTCATCGTACACTTACAATTCAAGGACAAATAGACATCAATGCCTCAAATATGCTTGTGAAATATATAACACTTTTTTTATGCTTTTTTCTTTTTTAGTGTTCCGTACGTAACACTTATAAGATGACTTCAGTGTCTGTCTGCCTGTCCGTCTGTCACACCCGATTTTCTCCGAAACTATTTGTCATAGAAACTTGAAATTTGGTAATAATATAGGAATTGATGGCCTCATAAGAGCCGTGGAGTTTTGAAAGTTAAATTTTGACTTAAGGGGTTAGTTTTGGGGGGTGAAATCGAAAGTAAAAAAAAAAAAAATTTTTACTAGGTCATCGAGTGTGGTGTCAAATAAAAGCTTGTAAAAACACGAGTAAGATATATATATATATATATATATATATATATATATATATATATATATATATATATATATATATATATATATATAATGTATTACTTGCGCTGCTCACTTTTCTTTGTATTATTTTTAAAAAATCGCGAAAAATCGCTGTCCCCCCGCCTTATCTCGAAAAGTACTTATCAAAAAATTTTGAAAAAGTTCTGGAATATTTTCAACGGGGTGTAGATTGAATGAAAATTATCACGAGTGCATTACCTTTAATAATTTATTTGGTATATAAAAAACAAAAATTTTAAGGTCATTAGTTTTAAATAAAGATTGGAAACAAACTTTGTTAACAACTCCTTTGGGGTGTGTTTTGTGAAGTCACTGATCATTTTGTACCACCGTAACAAAATTCAATCAACGTACGGAATACTAACTGTGCAAGTTCAACTTGCACTTGACCGGTTTTTTTTAATATATTTTCGGTTCTTAACTCTTAACGACTTAAGTCGTAAATATTTAAATAAAAAAAAAATATTACCGCACCATCCTAAATAACAGATCAAGAGAAATAAGCAGAAAAAAAACAAAGTTTGGATAGTCAAATTTTTGTTTCTACTTATCCTTTTTTACAAGTTCGAAAAAGGAACTTGAAAAAAAGTTTTGGCATCAAAACAAACTTAAAATATATCCATGGCATTACACAATTTTTGGCAAAGCACTTTATTAACCGAGAGACTGGACACTTTATCTTTCTTGACAACAGAAAATGTATTCTATTTTTGTAATTTATTTTATTATTCAATTGATTTTATTCTGTTAAAAGTACAGAAATATCAAGGGCTGAAATAAAACCACTGTATATAAAAGCCATTAAACTTTTTAACAGTTGTGCATTTAATACAAAGAAAAGTAAACAGTTTAATTTAACTAATCAACTAATTGATTTTTATTAATTACGATTCCAGCAGAGCAAATGTTCAATATTTATTTTAAGATCACGCCGAGAGCTTCAATTAAGACGTAAAAATATACAAAAAAATGTGTTTAAAGAAATTATAAAAACTAATTCTATTTTTAGACTTTTAAAAATTTAATTTAATCTCGGTAACGTGTATACATATTTATACCTCCTTCCCGTTAAACCGTATCGCTCAAAAACTACAGATTCTCTTCATGTTTCAATTATTATATGTATACTAAATTTGAAATCGATACCTCGCTTCATTCGAGAGTTATCGTGCCACAGATCGACGAAAATTGGAGACCATGTTTTTTATGAGTTGGGATCCCCTAAATGTGAAGAAATGCAAAAACCTTGGAATAAGAATACTACATTTTCTTTAGCTAGAGGAGTAAAAATGGTTTAATTTAAAATAAGTTTCTCCTAATATCAAAAATAGTAATATTTATATATGTATATATATATATATATATATATATATATATATATATATATATATATATATATATATATATATATATATAACATATATATCCTGAGAGGTAGGAAGAAAATATAACAAAATATTTCATTAAAAAATCGGATTTAATATTTTTTTTTATTGCACAGTTAAATAACGTTCCTATTTTCAATGGGATTATATAAACACTTAAACTTCAGTATTCATAATTATAAGTGCTACAAATGACGTCAAACTCTTGTGACTATCAGCCTCAAAAGAAATATATTTTACCCTTTAAAAATATTGTTTGTGTTTGTCCGACGTAATATTTAATTTAAAATAAGACTAGTCAAGTGTAAGTTGAACTTACACGCAGATTATTCTATAACACAAAAAATTTGAAAGCAATCATATTTGAACATAATCATAAGTCGTTCCCAAGCAATTATATATATAAAATATTAGCTTCTAATTGTATTGCATGGATCCTGGCTGTAGAAAGTTTGGCATTATTCATTTTTCCGATATCTGCGTACATGTGTCAACTCTGCAAAATTCAGGAAATAGTTTCTTGAAACTATCAGTTGTTCGAATGTGCCGAATTTTAAATTATACTACAAACTGTACCTGAGAAAATCGCATAATGACAGACCGACAGACGAAGAAGCGTATGAATCATGTGATAAAATCCCCACTTGTACTGTAGGAAACACACGGAATACCAACAACTCAAAAATATATCAGTATCATTTCCCAAAAAAATTGTCTCATAATTTCTGGCAGTACGATACACATTTTTTAAAAATAAAATTAAGTGGATTAAGGGCATCAATTTGTCCCATAATTTTTTATGATATTTAAGAAAAGGGTATTTTGGGTTAAATATAATTTTTTATGATACTTAGGTAAAGGTATTTTCAGCTAAGATATCAATTTTTCCCAGTCGGGCCGTACAGGTAGTAATGAATATCGTATAAGGGTAAATGAAAAACTTAGAAATTAAACAATAAATTCATTATGGACTTTAATTATATTAAGTTAGTTAATTTGACAAAAAAGGATGAATTAGTTTTTAATATATATAAATTTTAAACCGATTAGCATAATTTTATTGTACTTTTTACTTAATCATGATATTTTATATATAATACAATACAATTCAAGAAAAAAATCTGCAGCGATATCGCCCTACTGAAGACCTAACTAAGGTAAAAAAAATTCAGAAGAGAAAAGGCAGGATCTTTTTTTAAGACAAAATGAAGTTTAAAAAAGTGCAGGACAACTTTAAAAAGAGATTAATTAATATCTGGTTAATTAAACCGAAAATGTTTCGCGCAACGATCACGTAAAAAAGGAGGAGGGGAGTAGATTGCAAAATGAATCGAAGGGTGGTCAAGTCGAGTGTTTTCGTTACGGTTGTCAGAGACACGCATTTCTATTGGTCGACGACACGCGCCGAAAATGCGTCTATCGATTTGTACAAAACTGCGCCCCGTTTGTGAAAGTACGAATCAGTCAAACGAAAAGTCGGGTTCAGGCGGTAGCAGGGTGTCTTTAGACCCGAAGCGCCTTATATTAAAGGGCGTCGTCACAACCCCATGCCGGATAGTTGTTCCATCCATTTAGTTATAGTGTTGTTTCAGTGTTTTTCCTTTAGCTAGTTCGATTTTTCAAAATGGGAGGGTGCGCTTCTAAGGAAAATACAGCTAAAGAAGCAAAAAAAGAGGATGATACCGGGTTTGTACTATTCGTATCCCTGTTGATGTCTCATGCATGGGTTAATAGCACGATGTCCACGGGGCGCGCCTGGATTTCTGTGGAAGCTTCTCTATATGTTGTGTTACCTGTCTCTTGGCTAAATAAATTAAGTACGCATTATTATATTTTTGCTTTTCCTCTTATTCTTTTTGTTCATTCATATAACAATCTAGCCGGCCGGCATTAAATATTATATTTTTCCCCAACAGTAGATTTTTTAAAACTATTGTAAATATTTTTTTAAACATTATTAGATTATTAGCATGAAATTTTTGTAAACATATTTTAATGTTTTGCTTTTATTAGGAGGAATGGAAAATTCAAAAATACGAAATATCGGTGCAGTATCTCTTTGTACTATATTTATTTATTTTTTGGTTTTTGTGCAATGAAAATGGTTTTTTTCAGTTGTTGTGTGTTAGTATATCCTTATATGTGGTTATTTTGTAAAATTTATTATTTTTATTTTGTCCTAAATGTTTATTATATCATTATACAAAAAACCTGCCGATTGAAATGTATATAGTTTTTTTTTTAATATTACCTAAAATTTAGAGTTAGTGCAAATACAATAATTTTGTAAGGTAATATGTATCATCAAAATTCCCTAACTAATATTTATTAAAATATTCTTTATCCATCTTTTTGCTGTTCTTATAAAAAATTCAAAAGAGCAAACCTTTGCGTAAAAATAATGTTTTAATGCTTGTTTTAAATTTGTTACCCAAGAATAGAAGCTTGATTTAATGAAAAATTATATTTATGAAAAAAACATCCTTTGTCTATAAATCAAATTGTAACGAAATCAATACAGCAAAAGTTTAAAACTACTTTAAAATGGACTAGTAATTGAGTGTTTCTTAAACGCCATAAAAGCATTACAGAAAGTTAAAACGTAACGTATTTGATACAGGAAAAAGAAATGCTTTTTTAGTTTTATACATCGGTTTTCATTAATTAAAATAAGTATTTAAGACTGCCTATTAAGCAAAATTTTTTTAAAGGTATTCGATAATCGATAACGTATCAGATAATTTCTAATAAACACTCATAAGATAACACAAAAATTTGCAGCATAAGATTTGGAGTTGATTATAAAACGAAAAACAAGTTACTTACACATTTAAAATTTTAATAATCTGCATTACTATTCGGAAAAATGAAACGTTATTTGAAATTATTTTTATGGGCATATTTTTTACTTTTTATTTTGTATTATTATAATTGTTTCTATGAAGTGAAAACCTTGTAAGTTATTCCTAATCTAGGGTCCCTTGAATTTGTAAAAAATAATTCATTTTTTTTGCCTTTCTCTCTCTCTCTCTCACACACACACACTCTATATATATATATATATATATATATATATATATATATATATATATATATATATATATATATATATATATATATAAATATATAATATATATATATATATATATATATATATATATATATATATATATATATATATATATATATATATATATATATATATATATATATATATATATATATATATATATATATATATATATATATATATATATATTAAATAATCCAATCTTCATGCATTTTACTTTCACGTGTATATATATCATCTGACATGATCTACTTCCAAGAATTTCTCATCTAACCAAAGCCGTGAAAACATCCGTACCATATGAACAGAACACTCTAGAAAAACCTAAACTAATAATTTTCATCGATAATGAAATACTTCTATATACCAAAGAAAACTGGGCCTACCTAGGCGGAAAGCATATCAAAGTGAACGAAGATTGGTGACATATTAAAAAAAGACAATACTTTTTTGCCTTTTAGCAAGATAAATTAATTAGAGGAACAAGCGAAGTAATTTCAAAAAAATCGCTGAAAAAATTCGATAATGAAATTTGACAACCTCAGATAATAATTTTTCATGAAATAAAGAGCTTTCTCATTTTTTAAAAATATTTCATTGTCTTTTTGAACGGTCAAAATGCTTAACATTTAATTGATATTTAATTATCTTTCTACGACATTTGACATTAAAAAAATCCTACAAAAGAAAAAGATCTTTTTTTTTCAGATTTTTATAAATTATTACAAGAAAAAACCGTCATTAATACATTTAATAATAAAAAAAACTGTACTAATATTATGCTACAAATAAAACAAAGGAGGTGCCTACTACATTTGACATTTAAAAACAAATATCTTAATTTTTTTCTCTCAATTATTTCCAATATCCGTAGCCGAAGCCGAAGAAACTAATAATTTTTCGTTTTTGTTTTTCAGAAAAGACACAATGGTTGACGCCGCAGTCCTTGAAAAACTTGAATCTGGCTTCAAGAAACTCGAAGCTTCTGACTCCAAATCTCTCTTGAAAAAGTACCTCACCAGAGAATTGTTTGACCAACTTAAGACCAAGAAGACATCTTTTGGCTCTACACTTCTAGACGTCATTCAATCAGGTAAAATATTTTTGAAAAATAAGCACTTTTTCAGAGCTGATATATTTTTTTACCAATTGTGTTGTAATTATGGACCAGACAGCTTGGTCAATTTTTTATGAACATACCCCCTTAAATGCAGCAAGATTTTCTGCAAGAAATGTCACCATTTCTACATGCAGTTACTTAAATATTTCTTTTTTACGATGTTTTTAGTGTTCCGTACGGAACACTTATAAGATCACTTCGGTGTCTGTCTGTCTGTCTGTCTGTCTGTCTGTCTGTCTGTCTGTCTGTCTGTCTGTCGGTCGGTCTGTCTGTCTGTCACACCCGATTTTCTCCGAAACTATTTGACATAGAAAGGTGAAATTTGGTAATAATATAGGAATTGATGGCCTCATCAGAGCCATGTAGTTTTGAGAATTAAATTTTGACTTAAGGGGTTAGTTTTGGGGGGGTGAAGTCGGAAGAAAAAAAAATTTTTTTACTAGGTCATCGAGTGTGGTGTCAAATGAAAGCTTGTGAAAACACGAGTAAAAAATATATATATAATATTATTCTTGCGCGCACTTTTCTTTGTATTATTTTTAAAAATTCGCGAAAAAAATCGCTGTCCCGGGCCTTATCTCGAAAAGTACTTATCAAAAAATTTCGAAAAAATTCTGGAATATTCTCCACGGGGTGTAGATTGAACGAAAATTATCACGAGTGCATTACCTTTAATAATTTATATGGTATATAAAAAAAACAAAAATTTCAAGGTCATCAGATTTCAGTAAAGATTGGAAACAAACTTTGTTGAAAACTCATTTGGGGTGTGTTTTGTGAAGTCACTGATCATTTTATACCACCTTAACATAAATTTTGACTTAAGGGGTTTGTTATGAGGGGTGAAATCGGAAGTGAAAAAATCAGGTCATCGAGTGTGGTGTCAAATGAAAGCTTGTGAAATCACGAGTAAAAAATATATATATAATGTAATCCTTGCCCACACTTTTCTTCGTATTACTTTTAAAAAATCGCTGTCCCCTACCTTATCTCGAAAAGTACTGATCAAAAAAGTTTGAAAAAATTCTGGAATATTCTCCACGGGGTATAGATTGAACGAAAATTATCACGAGTGCATTACCTTTAATAATTTATTTGATATATAAAAAAAAAAAAAAAAAAATTTCAAAGTCACCAGTTTTTAGTAAAGATTGGAAACAAACTTTGTTGAAAACTCATTTGGGGTGTGTTTTGTGAAGTCACTGATCATTTTATACCACCCTAACAAAAAATTTTATTTTAAAAACAATCAACGTACGGAACACTAATTGTGCAAGTTCAACTTGCACTTGACCGGTTTTTTAGAATAGATTTTGGTTTATTATATTAGACAATTCATTATTTAATTTTCTTTTCAGGATTGGAAAACCATGATTCTGGTATTGGTATCTACGCTCCTGATGCCGAATCTTACAGCGTTTTCTCCGCCTTATTTGACCCCATCATTGAAGACTACCACAAAGGATTTACCAGGGCCGATAAACACCCCCCAAAGAACTTTGGTGATGTCAGCGTATTCGGCAACGTAGACCCCACTGGTGAATACGTAGTCTCCACTCGTGTTCGTTGCGGAAGGTCTTTGGAAGGTTACCCATTCAATCCATGTTTGACTGAAGAGCAATATAAAGAAATGGAACAAAAAGTTTCTTCCACATTATCTGGCCTTGAAGGAGAACTCAAGGGCACATTCTACCCATTAACTGGAATGAGCAAAGAAGTCCAACAGAAATTGATTGATGATCACTTCTTGTTCAAAGAAGGTGACAGATTCTTGCAAGCTGCCAATGCTTGTCGTTTCTGGCCCACCGGTCGTGGTATCTTCCACAACGACAACAAGACTTTCTTGGTATGGTGTAATGAAGAAGATCATCTTCGTATAATTTCCATGCAAATGGGAGGTGACTTAGGAGAAGTTTACCGTCGTTTGGTAACTGGCGTGAACGACATTGAAAAACGCCTGCCATTCTCTCACCATGACAGACTTGGTTTCCTTACTTTCTGCCCAACCAACTTGGGAACCACCGTCAGAGCCTCTGTACACATTAAAGTTCCAAAATTGGCTGCCAACAAAGCTAAACTTGAGGAAGTAGCTGCCAAATACAACTTGCAAGTACGTGGAACTCGTGGTGAACACACTGAAGCTGAAGGTGGTATCTATGATATTTCCAACAAGAGACGTATGGGTCTCACTGAATTCGAAGCCGTCAAGGAAATGTACGACGGTATCAATGAACTGATCAAGATCGAAAAAGAATTGTAAACCCCACACATTCGTGATCATTACATATAAGCAATGATATGATATAATTTTTTAGTACCTTTCGTACGTGTTATTGGTTGCTGAGGAGGTGGAGACTGCTTATTGCAATCAAAACTTCCTAAAAAAAAAATAATTTAGTGTATTCAGCTTTCTAGTCGACATTATTTTTCGGAACAGCGTCAAGTAAAAAATTTTTAAATAATGTCAAACATTGGAATCATCCATTATTTTAGTTTATACGTAATGTAATATATAAGTATTATTTTAACTGCAAATTTATTAAAAAAAAAAAAAACGTTTAATAAAAGACGTCCAATGTAATTGTGTCTTTTTTTTATCAGTCCTTTATTCCCCAATTACGGTTAAAATTAAAAAGATTTAGGGTCTCACTCAGGGCCGTAGAAGGGGAATGTCTTGGAAGTGTGAGGAGAGAAAGTAATTTTGGCGGCCTTAACTGTTTTTTATAGTTTCATATAAAAAAAAACATTTTTGTGACAGTACTTGAGCAGGGAAACAAATGCTTCATGTGAATAAACTGTGTCGATAAATTTTATTCGAATTAAATTTTCATTTTCTGTTCACGTTAGATTAACACAAAGCCTAAGACTACAAAACAAAAAAAGAATATCAGGCTTAGGGAGTTAGGGAGTCGCACGCGTCTACGCCCCTGGTGGTGTAAAAAGTAATGCCCCTTGGACACGGCATTTTTATTGAAGGTTCCATTTTTTAATTTTTATACCGAGTCACCGATTTCTAAATCGCGGTAAGTTTTTAGTATTCTACTACAGCAAAGAACTGTTTTTTTTTAAAAAAATCTCCGTCTTCCCGGTCATCGAATTTTAATTTGAGTGTTTCAAAGGTTCACTGAAGCTAAGGATTTTAAGGGAGAAAGTCCTAGCACGTAGGCTGAAAAGTTTTTGGTTTAGCTACTTAAAACACATTTTTTTCGTAAAATTCGACTTTATTTATCAATATAGTCTCCTTCAAGAGCGATACAATCAGTCCAACGCTTTTCTAACATTTCTGCCTTCAAAACAGGCCTCAGTTTCGGCGATAGCTTCTTCACTGGAGTCAAATCTCTTTCCTGCGAGCATTTTTTTGAGGTCTGCGAATAGATAATAGTCGCTGGGGGCCAAATCTCGAGAATACGGTGGATGAGGAAGCAATTCGAACTTCAATTCATGCAATTTTGCCATCGTAACCATTGACTTGTGACACGGTGCATTGTCTTGATGAAAGAGCATTTTCAAACGCACCAATAACTTTATATAATATTCGCTATTGATGGTTTTTCCCTTCTCAATATAGTCGATGAAAATTATTTCATGCGCATATCAAGATACATAGGCCAAAACCTTCCCAGCCGACTGTTTTGTCTTTGGTCACTTCGGGCGGCTTTCACCGCTATTGATGTTTTCCCCTTCTCAGCATAGTCGATAAGAATTATTCCATGCGCATCCCATTACAGAACTTCGGGCGGCTTTCACCGGCTGCTGTCCACTTAGCTGATGCCTATTTGATTCCGGTGTGTAGTAGTAGATCCATGTTACATCCATTGTCACATATCGCATGAAAAAAATCCTTTTTATTGCGCTTAAACAGTTCAAACAGCGCTCAGAATCATCAACACGTTGTTATTTTTGGTCCACTGTGAGCAAACGCGGTACCTGTTTCGAACAGAGCTTTCTCATGCCCAAATGTTTATGCAAAATATGCCCGACATGTACTTTTGATATTTTTCAGGGGGCAACTATTTCACGCAATTTCACGGTCATCCAAAACAATTTTGTGGATTTTTGGATGTTTTCCGGTGTAACCACTCCATTTGGGCGTGCAGAGCATTCAGCATCATTGTATCTGTACGACCACATTTAAATTCAGCATACACGTAAATGATGCGTGATTTTCCAAGGGCAGAGTCCCCATAACACTTATTATGCCATTGCCTTGCTTGAACGGTATTTTTCCCATCAAAAAACAGTGTTTAATCAACACACGAAATTCGATTTTTTCCATTGTTTTGAAAATATCAAAAGTAGCGCCACTAAAACCACTGTAACTTGTAAACTAATCGTCGAAATGTCATGAAATTTTGACAGGTATCGTTTGAAGGATGGTACTTCCTAAAAATCGTATGGATTTTTTGGAAAGGGCGACATCTATGTGTCAGACCAAAAACTTTTCAGCCTACGTGTTATTAAACCTCAAACAATCTCCTGTCGTCACCGCCCCGAAAGATACCACTTGGTGGTCGATAGAGGCAGCAGATAAACCTTATAATGAGTCACTATTTTTAGCCACATAACATCAAAAGACAAATTCTAAAGTTACGCTTAAACTGAGAATAAAGACGTACCCATGATAAGTGAAAGTTGACGGTGTTGGTCGACAAACTGACCTTGGATTCGCAGAGAGCGAGAACATGAGGCTTATTTAATTGCAGCTCTTGGTGCATTGAATTTATGTTGGAGTTTAAACTTGATAGGTTACAAAAATTGCGATCTCCGCCTGTTGACGCACATGAATCAGCTCCCACCCGGAGATCCAAACGGGGGCTCTTTTACCTCTGAAATTTTTTGATTCTGGGAACTTCATCATACGATTCTTTTCTCACAGTCCAGGGATATCGGCACACCCACGAAACGTTAAGCTACTTCAAGCAGCCTAAGCCGATGCGATGATATCACAGCGGGCGATCCCTGGTGGGACTTGGGTATCTACCATCTTAATTTTTCTTTAGTCGCCCTCTACAACAGGTACAACTTACCGGGGGTAATATTCTGTGCCTCAGAATAAATCCATATGGATTTCATATTTGCATACCTTTAGAAGGAGTGAAAGGTGTGAGAGTTGATAAATTTTTGTATAGTTTTAACAGTATGATTTTTAATAGGAGTTATGAACAAAATTTAAGCACACTTAATAATGTAAAGAAACTAAGAATTTTAACAACAGATAATTATTCTAGCTCTAAAATTAGCAAGTCCAGAAATTCAAAACATTGATTCTAGTTCAAATTGATAAGTAAACATAGACTGAAGTGGAAGTTATGTTGCAAAATTAAGCAAAACTTCTGAAGTTATTGATAACTTACTAGATAGCAGCTGTTTAAATAATTGTAAAAATTCACAATCTTCAGACATTTCACCAGTCAGTATGACAAATCCATTTTTGGAAGAGTTTAATAATTTACGACCAGATAATCGTTCTAGTTCAGGTTAGTTCAAAAAAGTTTAGTTGTCATATTTTTCGAGTTTTTACATATTTCAGATATTTTTAAATTTTCTTTATTGGCAGGACATTTTGTGTCATCTCTTGACGCCACCGCATGATTCGATCTAGCAAAGCAGTACCTAACAGCTTTCAAGTGCAGTATCGATAATAGACCAAGAGGGCGACCTGAACTTTTGGTCTATCGACTCACCGTCTGCCTAGTTGTTCATTCTATCGGCCGAGTCGAATAAAAGCCTTTTACGTTGATTTTGCGGCCCCCGTGCCCTGGAATGCCCAGATAAAGCCCAAAAAGCTGTCGTTTAACCACTGGAATCAAGAACATCTCTGACACCTAAAAAAGTCCTCCCCCCAAAGGTCAGACGCCGCCAAGACCGGACTCAGCTTTAGGGCCCAAAAAACATCATTTAACCATATAAAATCAATAAATTTAGAATGAACAAGTGAACATTTCGGGTCGCCCTCTTGGTCTATAATATTTATAAACCCTATTTACTGTGATATTACAGATACCTATTTCTTACCAGTGTTGCCGCACAGTAAATTCATACCCGGCTACTTAGTATTAGCGTTCATGGTTGTACTGTATGCGATGTTTTAGTACTAATCGGCAGCAGCTAGTACTTATTTGTTCAAATTATTTTGGGTGTTTCAGATTTTTAATCTAACAATTAAAATCATGAATTTTTTTGGGGATCGAGGATTTAAGGAAAAAATCTTGCACGAGCAATTAATTTGTTACTTAATAACCTTGAGTAAACTTATCTCTTCTTATCTTTATTTTAACATGTCCCGAACATCTGGCTCAGCTCAGTTTTAAAAAAGTCAAACCCAATGAATTTGAAGAAAAACCACTTCGTTGATAAAATTCGACCAATCGTACTGCTGCTTGAGAGAAAGAGTGGGTGCATCGGCGGCGGTACCTACTACGTAGAGGAAATATTTCGTTGGTCGAGAAAATTGGTGGCTGTTACGTAGCAGTTACATCTGCTAAATGTCACCATTCTTACATAAACGAATATAGCATATCTCTACACGATAGAGTACTTTTACTCCAGGTTATAGTACCACTCATCTTCACTGCGCGGCAACATTGCATTTCAAAAAAAGTTCGTTAAATAATTGAGACTAGCCAGTAACTGTGTACGTTCATTAAGTATTGTTAGTGTTCATCTTATTTATTGTTTTTTTTTGTAATAATAATAATGTCTATAGTTAATCAATACTCAGACTCTTCTGATGATGATGTGTGTTTTGGACCTTATACTCTAAAAGAAGCAAAAAAAGATTTAAGGAAATATGTTGGAAAACAAATTAACAGACGACATTCCGCCATGTGAGTTCTTTTTTTCTAAATGCTAGTAAAATAAGAAATAATATGTTCAGTTTACTTTTTTATTAAACTAAATAAAGGAAATAGTCTTATACTAAATCTTTCCATCAATTCACCAAATTAGTATGAGCTATTTAACTGTTTGCCAAGGCAAAAAAAGGCAGAGGTAAAAAAAAACTTCTGAAAATATTTATCTTTATTGATAAAAATCAATATGCAGAGGTAAAAAATAACTTCTGAAAATATTTATCTCGATTAATAAAAATCGGTAAAGCGATTTTACCTAGTACTTTCCTTGCAAACACAGTTTTAAAATCAATAGTGATGTTGCCATACTTGATTCCAAGTAATACAAGTTGATATAAGAAATAAATAAGTTGAGCGGAGGAAGGGCTTCAGAGATATCTAGAACTGAAATCTCACATTCCTATTTAATAATGGAAAAAAATGGCAATTTTTAAAGTTCTTGAACCCTTTGTATGTCTTTTCACCCCATGCTTGTTATTCCCCTCCCCTGAAGCAGTATTGCTCAAAAACTATAGATCAGAATTCTAATTCAAGTAATTCATATGTACCATATTTCTCTCTCGCTTTGTTAGACTGTTAGAATCAGATCAATGAAAATGAGAAACTATGTAATCTACTTCCTTTTAAAAAGGAAAGTAAAAAGGATGTATGACTTCTAATAAGTAATGATAATAAATATTATTTCTATTTCAGCTGTAACCTAGAGAGATCAAGAGAAAATTTGGAATATTTAGAAAAACATAGCAAAGTTATAAACCAATTTCCCTCTGAAGCATCATCCTACCCTACCGGTCCCAATCAAACAAATACTTGTGACAATACCAGAAATGAAATTGAGGATACATTTTTGGAAAGATTTAAAAACAATACTAAATTTGCATTAGATATTGATCATGCTACAATGGTGGAAAATACAAATATTTCCCACGATGTTCAGAACCATAATATTTTTACAGATGAGAGCATCATAACTATCAGTGATGACAGCTTGTCTCAATCTGTACATGAAATTATAAGCGATGAAGACTTGATTGATCCTGTTACATCCACTGAACCAATTAAATGTGAAAATCTTCTTTCTGAAGCTATTGAGGATGAACATTTTACTAACAGTAGCCATATATACAATATAAGTGAACATAGGATCATACAAACTCATTGTATGAAGGTAATACATCAGATTTAATGTCAGAAAACCAAGATTCTGACTTTTTACATGATGGAATCAAAGATGTAAGTAAGGCCTCAAAATCTCATTTAAATCTGGAAAATTTGGATGCACTGGATGATTCAGATATGGTACAGAAAGAATACTTCTATAATTTAGACTTACAAAATAGCACATATGATTCATTAAATATACAAGGTTTTTCTGGAAATACTCCACTTGATATTAGTGAGGTACAGGTCCCTCCAGTACAGAGATGTGAAAGAGTAATTGTTGATCACAATTATCTAAGCAAAATTTCTGAGAAACCAGAATCAGAAACTTCTAAAAATTCACAGTCATCAGATATGTCACCAGGTCAAGTGCCAAAAATCCAACTCGAATTGTTTGATGATTCTAGTCAATTTGATGATACTTTAGAAGACATGAATAGGTTTTTAGCACAGGAAATGGAGTATATTGAACCCAAAACTACACCATCAAAAATAAATCTACTACCTTTTGATACCTGTGATTCAAATAATTCATCAAATGGTTCTGGAAACGGCAAATGGACACCTGTCACAGAAATCTCCACAAACACTTTATCTACAAACTCCATAGAAAAATGTAAAAAATTCCTCAGTGGAGAAAAAATAAGAAAGCGATCGCCTGAAATAAAGGGATCAAAAACTGCGTTGAAACCAAGATATCAGGAGTCAAGAATTAAACCTCCATCAGTAAGTGCTAAGAATCTGTTTTCAAAACATACAGATAGACTTGGAGATAGTGCTTTTAAAGTTCCAGCAAATCCTGCTAAAAAATTACCAACTCCTACTAAACTTCAAAATGCACACCTAAAGAATGTTGTAAGTCCTGTGGCATGTATATTAGGTACAGCCCCAAATATTGTCCAATGATAAAAGTTACCCCAAATACAAAAACATCAAACAAATTAATTAGAGAGGTTGACCAAATAGCAGTAAAAGAAAATCTCCCTTGCACATCAAACACCACAGAATTTCCTAAAGTTATTTATAAACCTGCTAAAACAAAGATAGTCACAGAAGAGAAAAAAATAGTTTTACCAAGAAACATTCAAAAATTAATAAGGAATGAAGTTGTGACTAAACATGAAATGAGGCTTCAAGATGATAAAGCCAATCAATCTATAGAAAGAAAACTGATGGAATCTGATCTGACTGTTGATTTCAATGACAGCAATATAAGCAACCAAGATATTTCGATTTTAACAAATAAACAAGCATTTAATGTTAAGAAGTTTTAGGAGGATAAAATATATTACAAGAATACAAAAGCAACAACAACCAAATTTACTACTAAACTATATAAATACAGATGAAGTGAGAGATCGAATAAATTACTATGAAATTAAGTCCTTTAATCTTTTGTCCAAACAAGTAGACAAATGCCCAAAAAATCTTTCAAAGAAATTTATGTATGTGAAAATTATCTTAAAGCATTTTACAATTTTAATGAATTCTTTAAAAATTCGTTTCCACAAGTGCTTTGGGAGCATCTGCATTTAGGTATTTTAGATTGTTTTGTGTAATTTGTTTTATTGTATTTTTATTTATTTTGACTGAACTATGTACTGTTATTTATAAATATTTTGTTGTATTTTGTCATATGACTTATAAAAATGATTTTGCATAGTTATCATTATTAAATGTTATGATTTTGAGGATCAGGAATTAATTTAGTTTATGTTATATGTTGGAGTCTCTCACTCAAAGATCTAATCATAGGACAAAATTTTGTTTTTCTTGAAAAACGATGTTGTTTTTTCATGTGAATCATACTTTAATTTTTAATATGTTTCTATGCATTTAAATTTTTATTGGTCAGCGTTATTATGTAATAAAAAGCTTTGTGTTTATATGTATAATGTATTCTTCACTTTTTATTTTAAAACAATGGAATAATTATTTGATTGAGCTATGATTTTCTTTAGCCAGTTAAAGAAAGAATTTTTTTGTGATATTATAATATGTATTTGATAGATAATATTTAGAAATTGAATAATTGCTAAACATAATATATATATATATATATATATATATATATATATATATATATATATATATATATATATATATACACATATATATATATATATATATATATATATATATATATATATATATATATATACACATATATATATATATATATATATATATATATATATATATATATATACACATATATATATATATATATATATATATATATATATATATATATATATATATATATATATATTTATAATTTCATTTCATTTATTTATTAATTTCTGTTCATCAAGAAATGCAAATATAAAATACAATGAAATTCTCCAAAGTGTTCAATTGCGTTGTTCCAAATATGTGTTACATAAGTCAGAAGATCTCCTGTTGTTCCATGTTTACAAAAGCCATTTTCGAAGATGCTTATTGATAGCCTTTTTCATAACTTTCGATATTATTGAAAGCATTGCGACTGGTCGGTAGTTATTTGGCAAGATCTTCTTACCTTTTTTAAGTATCGGCTGAACTGTGGCACATCTCCAGCAGGAAGGAAATATTCCCTTTCTGTAGGATAGGTTGAAAAGTCTACAGAAAACTGGTGTTAGTTCTCTTCACGATTTGCGAAGGACACTCAAAGAGTGAGCAAACAGTGAATAACACATTCAGCTACTTGTGGTTAGAGAACCAGTATCCAAGATATCAGGGGTCAAGAATTAAACCGCCATCAGTAAGTGCTAAGAATCTGTTTTCAAAACATACAGATAGATTTGGAGATAGTGCTTTTAAAGTTCCAGCAAATCCTGCTAAAAAATTACCAACTCCTACTAAACTTCAAAATATACACCTAAAGAATTTTTCTGAGAAACCAGAATCGGAAACTTCTAAAAATTCACAGTCATCAGATATGTCACCAGGTCAAGTGCCAAAAATCCAACTACTTAAAAATAAAAATGTTTTTCTTGCAAAAATAATCAATACAAAGAATAAAAGAAAGAATTCCTATTTTCAACACACAATATAATCTCCTTGTAATATATTTTATCCTCCTAAAACTTCTTAACATTAAATGCTTGTTTGTTTGTTAAAATCGAAATATCTTGGTTGCTTATATTGCTGTCATTGAAATCAACAGTCAGATCAGATTCCATCAGTTTTTTTTCTATAGACTGATTGGCTTTATCATCTTGAAGCCTCATTTCATGTTTAGTCACAACTTTATTCCTTATTAATTTTTGAATGTTTCTTGGTAAAACTATTTTTTTCTCTTCTGTGACTATCTTTGTTTTAGCAGGTTTATAAATAACTTTAGGAAATTCTGTGGTGTTTGATGTGCATGCAAGGGAGATTTTCTTTTACTGCTATTTGGTCAACCTCTCTAATTAATTTGTTTGATGTTTTTGTATTTGGGGTAACTTTTATCATTGGACAATATTTGGGGCTGTACCTAATATACATGCCAACAGGACTTACAACATTCTTTGGGTGTGCATTTTGAAGTTTAGTAGGAGTTGGTAATTTTTTAGCAGGATTTGCTGGAACTTTAAAAGCACTATCTCCAAGTCTATCTGTATGTTTTGAAAACAGATTCTTAGCACTTACTGATGGAGGTTTAATTCTTGATTCCTGATATTTTGGTTTGAATGTAGTTTTTGATCCCTTTATTTCAGTTGATCGCTTTCTTATTTTTTCTCCACTAAGGAATTTTTTACATTTTTCTATGGAGTTTGTAGATAAAGTGTTTGTGAAAATTTCTGTGACAGGTGTCCATTTGCCTTTTCCAGAACCATTTGATGAATTATTTGAATCACAGCTATCAAAGGGTAGTAGATTTATTTTTGTTGGTGTAGTTTTGGGTTCAATATACTCCATTTCTTGTGCTAAAAACCTATTCATATCTTCTAAAGTATCATCAAATTGACTAGAATCATCAAACAATTCGAGTTGGATTTTTGGCACTTGACCTGGTGACATATCTGATGACTGTGAATTTTTAGAAGTTTCTGATTCTGGTTTCTCAGAAATTTTGCTTAGATAATTGTGGTCAACAATTACTCTTTCACATCTCTGTACTGGAAGGACCTGTACCTCACTAATATCAAGTGGAGTATTTCCAGAAAAACCTTGTATATTTAATGAATCATATGGGCTATTTTGTAAGTCTAAATTATAGAAGTATTCTTGCTGTACCATATCTGAATCATCCAGTGCATCCAAATTTTCCAGATTTAAATGAGATTTTGAGGCCTTACTTACATCTTTGATTCCATCATGTAAAAAGTCAGAATCTTGGTTTTCTGACATTAAATCTGATGTATTACCTTCATACAATGAGTTTGTATGATCTCTATGTTCACTTATATTGTATATATGGCTACTGTTAGTAAAATGTTCATCCTCAATAGCTTCAGAAAGAAGATTTTCACATTTAATTGGTTCAGTGGATGTAACAGGATCAATCAAGTCTTCATCGCTTATAATTTCATGTACAGATTGAGACAAGCTGTCATCACTGATAGTTATGATGCTCTCGTCTGTAAAAATATTATGGTTCTGAACATCGTGGGAAATATTTGTATTTTCCACCAGTGTAGCATGATCAATATCTAATGCAAGTTTAGTATTGTTTTTAAATCTTTCCAAAAATGTATCCTCAATTTCATTTCTGGTATTGTCACAAGTATTTGTTTGATTGGGACCGGTAGGGTAGGATGATGCTTCAGAGGGAACGTAGTTTTTGATCCCTTTATTTCAGTTGATCGCTTTCTTATTTTTTCTCCACTGAGGAATTTTTTACATTTTTCTATGGAGTTTGTAGATAAAGTGTTTGTGGAAATTTCTGTGACAGGTGTCCATTTGCCTTTTCCAGAACCATTTGATGAGTTATTTGAATCACAGCTATCAAAGGGTAGTAGATTTATTTTTGTTGGTGTAGTTTTGGTTATATATATATATATATATATATATATATATATATATATATATATATATATATATATATATATATATATATCTATATATATAATATATATATAATATATATATATATATATATATATATATATATATATATATATATATATATATATATATATATATATATATATATATATATATATATATATATATATATATCCTTTTGGGCAGTCGCTAAGGCAGTTAGTCAAAATTTTACCAAATCCACCATACCACCACTCACACGGCCAGATAATTCCATTGCAACCACACCTGTTGAGAGAGCGAACTTGTTGGCTGAACTTTTTGCTTCACATTCTACTGTCGATTTCCAAGGAAAAACACCACCTACTATTCCCATATTGCAGTCAAGGATGCCCGATGTTGTCTTCAGACAGCGCATCATAAAGCGTATTTTAATGAAGCTAGACACCAAGAAGGCTTCTGGCGCTGACGGAATACTGCCATAGTTCTCAAAAACTGTGCAAGCGAACTAACACCAGTTTTCTGTAGACTTTTTAACCTATCCTACAGAAAGGGAATATTTCCGTCCTGCTGGAAATGTGCCACGGTTCAGCCGATACCTAAAAAGGTAAGAAGACCTTGCCAAATAACTACCGACCACTTGCACTGCTTTCAATAATATCGAAAGTCATGGAAAAGGTTATCAATGAGCATCTTCTAAAATATCTTGAACGATTCAATATTATTAGCGATCACCAATATGGTTTTCGTAAACATAGATCAACAGGAGATCTTCTGACTTATGTAACACATGTTTGGAACAACGCAATTGAACACTTTGGAGAATCTCGAGCGGTTGCTCTTGACATATCCAAGGCATTCGACCGTGTTTGGCACGATGGACTGTTGGCTAAGTTGCGCTCTTATGGTATGTCTGAAAGGTTCTGTTTGTGGCTCTCATGTTTCCTCAGAGAGCGTTCTTTACGAGTGGCGGTCGACGGATTTCTTTCTAACACCCTCACTATCAACGCTGGTGTGCCCCAGGGCTCCATACTGTCTCCTACTCTCTTTCTCATTTACATTAACGATCTGCTGGAAAAGACCCGGAATCCAATCTATAGCTTTGCAGATGACAGTACGCTTGTCTCTTCATTCACCTTGAACACTCGGACATCGGCTGCTCAGGCGAATGTCCGCAGACAGCAGGAGGTCGTTCAACTCAACAAAGACCTGGAAGAAATTCTATCTTGGGGTGACAGTAACCAAGTGGAATTTAACGCTACAAAAACCCAAGCGGCAGTTTTTTCTAAAAAAGTTAACGTTGCTGAACCCGACATAGTTATGTCGGGGCACTCCATTCCCCTAGCATCGTCGCTCAATTTGTTGGGCGTTAGTTTGGGAGCAAATATGTCTTGGCATGAACATGTTGCAGGCATAGCAAGGAGAGCTTCTCAAAAGTTGGGAATATTATTTAGAACCAGAAAGCTTTACACCCCACAACAACTGTTAATTCTTTACAAAGCCCAAATTCGACCAACTATGGAATACTGCTCCCACGTTTGGGGCTCCGCTCCCAAACATACACTGCATTTGTTGGATTCTGTTCAGAGAAGAGCGGTCCGTCTGATTGGGGACCCGGAATTGACCGGCGGCCTTGATTCGCTGGAACATCGAAGAACGGTTGGCGACTTGAGTCTGTTCTACAAGTATTTTCATGGAAAGTGTTCGAAGGATGTAGCCCGCTTAATTCCTCCCAAAGCGGTGCATGTTAGAAATACACGTCGCGCTGGTGCTTCGCATCCGTATGAGGTTCAGCTTGTTACTCCGCGTACAACGCTTTTCAAGCAATCTTTTATATGGAGAACGTCATCCCTTTGGAATAATTTGCCCAGCGCTGTGTTTCCCACAGAGTACAATTTACAGCGATTCAAGAACAACGTGAATCGCTCTTTCCGCACTCGTGCCGCTCCTGGAGCGCTTTAGGGACTTCCCTGCAGCACGTGTGCTAGACCAATAAAAAAAAAAAAAAAAAATATATATATATATATATATATATATATATATATATATATATATATATATATATATATATATATATATTATATATATTATATATATTATATATATTATATATATATTATATATATTATATATATATATATATATATATATATATATATATATATATATATATATATATATATATATATATATATATATATATATATATATATATATATATATATATATATATATATATATATATATATATATATATATATATATATATATATATATATATATATATATATATATATATATATATATATATATAAATATAAAGATTTACTTTAGTGTAAGTGTACTGTTGTTTCTTATACTAGAAAACTGAAGCCGATAAAGTTTACGTATAGTATTGAGAATGTCCCACTTTTGTATGAGGATAAGATAAAGGACTTAGGGGTGATTTTTGATTCCAAATTGACGTTTAACTATCACGTAAGTTATACAGCAAGTAAAGCGAACAAAATGTATGGCTTAATTGTCAGAAGCACAAAAGATTTTAGAAGTACAAATTGCATAAAACAGCTATACATATCCTATGTTAGAAGTATATTAGAATATGCTAGTATAGTATGGTCACCCTTTTATAATTGTCACAAGCGAACACTTCAATTGATACAGAATAAAATGATGCGTTACATGCATTATAAACAAACCGGTTCATATAACTCTATGATCTCTTCCACACTGTTGCACGAACGCTATGGGATGGTAACCTTAGAGAAACGTAGAAAACAATATTGCATGTTCTACTTGTACAAAGTAGCGAATGGTCTCATTGATGACCCGGCATTTCTGTCCAACTTATATTTTAATGTGCCAACGTATACCACAAGAAATCATAGCACTTTCTATATATCAGATGTAGCCCATAATAACTATCACCTGGGATCTCCATTGTATAATGCTTGCATGCTATACAATGGAATCCAGAATAGTGTAGATATATTTAATGATAAGTGCAGTCTTTTCAAAACTAAATTGCGTGCGTTGTTTTAAGTGTATGTAGATTATTATGTAATATTATTTAAATTAAGTTAATTTAAGTTCTAGTACTTTGTAATTGGAAAGATCTCTGTGATCAATCTGTAAAGTGCAGTAAATAAATAAATAAATAAATAAATATATATATATATATATATATATATATATATATATATATATATATATATATATATATATATATATATATATATATATATATATATATATATATATTATATATATTATATATATTATATATATTATATATATATATTATATATATATATATATTATATATTATATATATTATATATATTATATATATTATATATATTATATATATTATATATATTATATATATATATTATATATATTATATATATTATATATATAATATATATATTATATATATTATATTATATATATTATATATATATATATATATATATTATATATATATATATATATATATATATATATATATATATATATATATATATATATATATATATATATATATATATATATACTTTAGATTTATGTTTTTTTGGCTGTCTGGAATCTTTAGGTTTTTGTTTGCCTTTGAGCGGGTGTTGTAGACATGGCTTACGTAATTGTTGGTTGTGTTTTTAAACCTTACGAAGCCGAACATGGCCGTTATATATATTGTTCGTATGTTAGTTGTATGTCTTAGAAAAAAATAAAAGGGATACCTTTCATTTTTTTCTAAAAATTTTTAATATATACTTTTGTATTATGTTGTAGAGCGTATTCTGTCTTCCCCATACCAGTATACTATACCTAATTAATGATTCAACAAGGGATTTATAAACCAAAATGAAATCTGTTGTATTTAGAATTTCTCGTATTATATAGAACCTGTATATAGGTCTTATTTTGTCAGCCATATAATAAATAAATAAAAATAAATATATAAATATATAAATATATATATATATATATATATATATATATATATATATATATATATATATAAAATACATTTAAATTCCGGGTTTCAATCCGTTCGTCTAACAATGAATCTACACAACGTTTCGCCAAAATCTCATTTGACATTTTCAAGAGCTCTTGCTGCTACTCGATACTGTGATCTTGCTGCTGTTGCCGCTCGAAGCTAACTGATGATTATGATATATATATATATATATATATATATATATATATATATATATATATATATATATATATATACAACAACTCTACATTTATGAATGACTGAAATATATGAGAATCAAATAAAACTATAAATTTATTCAAATGAGTTTTATTTAAATAAAAGGTTTACATAATGCAATGGTATGGTCTATTCCACAAAATACACTTTCTACACTACCTCCTAATGATACCTAAAATAAAAATAATTATAGAGGTCAAAACTTGTCAGATTATTTTCTTTATATCAAAAAATTTATTGGGTTTTTGCATTTGACACAAATTTTTTTACATCCTTATATCAAAGATTTTTTTTCTTTAGATAGAGGTTTTCTAAGTCGAGTCATTTATTTTAACGCCATTAGGACATAAAGGACTTAAATCCGTTTTAAAAACTTACCTTCAAAGGGTAATGTTGATCTTTCTCATTACCGAGCCCAAGACAACAGCTTTTATTTCGGCCCCAAGTAAAAAGATCTCCAAAATTTGATATTGCAGCTGCGTAGTTTAAACCACAGACCACTTGAGTTACTAGACAATTTGGTTGAAAATCGTTTTTACCAAATAGAGTTTGGGGGATTTTTAAAGGCTTTTTTGACAGCTGAACATTGGGCCCTAGGCCAAGGAGGCCAAATCCCCAAGTAAATACTTCACCTTGTTCTAAAAAAAATATAAATAACTTGAAAATATATAGTTTTGTCAAAAAAGGTAAAACTATTTTTAGTCTATGTTGTATTGTGTTGAGAACCAAAACAAACAATTTACTATATAAATAATAAATTTGTTATGCTCTCAGTTATTTAAGTAGTACTGATACTTGAATCAGTGTTTTAATGGACTTTTACCACATTCAATTGATCAAATTAGATCAATCAATATTGCTTTACACTTTTTTGTAGATCTAAGTCTCTAAAAGTGGAAAAGTATTAGAAATATACAATAAACTGATTTTACTCACTGAAAAATAGTAGATTTAAGAATTAAGTTTAAATTACCATTAACAACTATACAGAAAGATCCTCCACTGCCTATACTGTTAATTTTTCCTAATTGTCGTAACATATCTATATGGGTGGGATTAGCTAATTGTTGTTCTCCATCAGGTAAAGTGATCTGACCATATTCTGTGTTGCCCCAGCCAAAAGCATCGCCTTTATCTAAAATATAGTAATACTGTAAATCTTGACGTTTAGGAAAGTTGGCATTCAAATTTAGGTAGGTATTATTAAAAGCTTACAAGATAAAAGCAAACTAAATCTTGGCATAAATAAATATTGTATTGCTAAGACTTTTTAAATAGTAGTTGTATCTTACCATTTATTGCTAGAACAAAATCTGACCGGCATGCCAATTTAACAATGTTTTCTTTATCTATATCCCCACAAACTTTTGTGAAACTTTCGGTATTTCTAAAGTGATTTAAACCTGTTTGTCCATCAGCTCCCCACCCACAAGAATATACAGATCCATCTTCAGCTAAAAGTAAACTAGAAAAAACTCCTAAATACTTATTAAAAAAGGATTTTTTAAAATTAATACCTATGGTCTTGCCCACTTTCTACATCTATAATAGTTTTCCCATCAATATTTTCTATATGATGGATTAAATTACTTCTAGAATAATCTTCATTTTCAATAACTTTTCTTCCACATTGTCCATAAGCATTATTACCAAGTGTAAAAACACCTTCATCAGTAAGAACTAGTAAATGAGCTCTACCTGCAGCAAGTTTCAGAATTTTAGATTTTTGTGCATTTCTGCAAATAGACTTAAGTTATAACTAGTTCACGTGATATGTAATGAGCAATTATACTTAAATGGTAAAAATATTGGTTGAGGATAAAACAACAGTTCTAAGGGATGATCTTTTCTAATTTCATGGTAACCTAATTGAGAGTCTGTGTTTAAACCAGTTCCATATAGTTTTATGTCAGTTTTACTGTTGACAGCAAATACTGAAAAACCAAAGCCTACCGCAGCAGTAGTGACCTGAAAAATCATATAAAAGTAAATACTTTAATTATAGTAATGTGGGTAATAACAATAATAATATCCAGCCGAATTTCACCCGCCTGTAGAAATTAGCTACTGTAGATCATATTGAAAGTGTGTACCACTTAATATCATAAAGACTGAGTGATCAGGTACTAGCACCCTATCTTTTAACTGACATAATCTGTTGTTACAAGAAACAATTACAATCCATGTCGTTCAGATAGCGAAGTAACTACCTTGAAGTACTCTCATCTGTAGAAAAACTTTACAAAACATAATATTATTTACCTGAAATTTCTCTCCAAAAGTCAGTCGTTTAGGATACCGTAGGGATGTAGTTTCTTTTTCATGTAGCCCTTTTAAGCCAAGAGCTCCTGTTAGTCCGTTGCCCCAAGAAAATACTCTTTTATAGGCTTTGTTGCTAGATTTGTACTGAAAAACTTTTAAATGAATGCAGTTAAAATAATGTTAACATATTTTCAACTTACTTGGTAAATGATTTACATGTTTTGGGTTGTTAGGATATTTCCTTTTGGGTCCACTTAAATATCGTACACTTACAAAAGTAAGTTTTTCATTAAATTTTGTAAAAAGCATTATACTTTGTTCAGAAGCCGTAGATTCCTTTGTGACTAAAAAGTAAGGTTATTTCAATTACTACATGTCAAGTCATGTGTTGCAATTTGCATAAAATTTAGGAGAAAATTATTTTAGAATACGTTCCGATTTCTGTTCGTTTCAACCTATTACGCATACGCGTCAGTGTACTGTTAGGGTGGCTTGTCATGCTATTTAATGGTGAATGTAAAGTACTATTGGGATCTTACCTGTGGGCGGAACCTACTAGGATTCTTATTAAGATGGCCGAAATATGGGTGCAGATTTAAAATTGTAACGTGTGAAGCATAGGGGGTGTGACAGTATTGGCAATATTTGCAAGTGGGCCGCTACAAATCCTGCTCAAAGGAGTTTCACACTGGGTAAAAAACTTAAAATCAAATCTTTTCCTTCGGTGTGGGATAATCGATGACAAAACTGTCGCGCCTAGCATAACGAAAATTCAAACAGCGTGTATATCCACGGCTGAATTGCGAACAATCGTGTTTGCGATTGCACATTCAACAGTAGAATAGGTGAAATTTTATGTATGAAAAGCTCTTGTAAAGCCGGTGAAGGTGAAAAATGCAAACGTATCCTCGCAACTCTTTTATATTGTTACCGGCAAGATTCTAACCCATAAATGTATAATATTTACATTTCAATTTTTGTATGAAAATTGTAGTAACGAGCTAAGTGTTTTAACCTGCACTGATATCAAATGTCCCTTGAAAATGAAAGGTGAAGAGGTATTGGAAACATTCGAAACGGAAAAATTTTAACTGATTTCAAATCAAATGCCAATTCACTCCGGAGGTTAATATTTATTCACTTTTTATGATTTTAAATGAAAACAAAATAATCGAGACAGTATTTTATCAAAATAAAATCTAAAAAATGTTATCTAATAAGGAATTTTTGTTTGACGGACGTACACAAATTACAAAAAAAACAAATAATTTTACTTACCTGGAAGAATGTAATCTTCTTTTTTAAAAAGTTTAGAACAAACTTTAGCATCAACTGGGATTTTTCGTTCAATTCGGATAACTTTTTTCGACACTTTCAGTCTTGTCAACTTTACATGCATGAAAAACTACATTTAAATCCTTTTGCAGGTGACGTTTATAATGTAAACACAGTTTAAAAGTCTTTTTTTTTGATTTTTCACGAAAAGTAAATTTTCGGTGTTTGTTTATAAGAAAATTTGTAATATTAATTTACACAGACGCTTATGACATTTAAAAATGCTCCTCAAATTTAATTACTGAAAAAGCCGCGAGATGTCGTATTGAATAGGTAAGATCTCAATTTTATACTTAATACTTTAGTACTTCCCTTGCAACCACGCTTTTCTTCAATAAGTACTGAATTTATACTAAGAAAGAATTCAATTATTCCAACTCGATATGTTAAATGATAATAACCCCAAAAGAGCTGACCTGAGAAAAGGCTTTAGAGACATTTATAACTAAAAATCAAACATTTTCCTCTACATAGTATTTCAGATTAAATTAGAAATAATGAAAACTGATAATTTTTCAGATCCTTGACCATAGACTTTAAAAACATATGTTTGACTATAAATAATTGTGTTTAAAATTGGTTTATTATCGCAACCAAAAAGCAAGAAAAAAGTGTCAATACAATTTAAACTACAAAATTTAACAACCACTCCCTTCTACCGAAACAATATTACTCAAAAGGTAGATTGCTTTTCTACTTGAAGTATTATGTGAACTAAATTTAAAAGGAATATCTCATTTAGTTCAAGAGTTATTGCATCAATAGACAGGCAGATCGACGAAAATTAGAAACTGTTTTTCGTGACTTAGGAACCCTGAAACATGAAGCAATGCGATCTCGGAGGGTAATTTCCAATACTTCCCTATAGCGAGGGATTTAAAATGTACTTTTCCGATTCTTTTTCATATTTCTTCTTCTTTACATATTGTCTGTGCTTAAAAATACTCTTTATACTCTTTAAATTCATGACCACGTTCTAGGATAAAACTGTTTATGTGCCTGGAGGAGGAGCTGTCATACTAAACCTTAAAAAATATTCGTCAATTTTGTCTCCGGGGGAGCAATTATTTGTAATTTTTGGAGACGCAAAAATTCAGTTTCTTCAATTCTTTAAGACAACTTGGAGGAAGAGTGGAGAACTCGGTGAGAAAAAATAGTAACATTTTCGTAAATGTTGCGATTAACACAATTTTTTACCATTTACTAATAGCGTTTTTCCTGACTCGTTAACGTATAAAATTAATTTAGAAACTGTATACTGTTTCAAAATTATATAATTTAACTCAATTTTAAAAAATCTCAAGTCTGTTTACAAAGGACCTAAGTCAGTGCCACCGACAATTTTGATGATTCTCTGGACAAATAATACTTTTTATATCTCCCGTGCGATGAATTTTTTCATTTTATCTTAGTCACTGGTCACGACTCAATTTTTGTTTTTATCTTAAGGATTATCTTTATTACAATGATCTACCGCAGTTCTAAGTTCAATTAATGTGTCCGTCGAAAACTACCGGCGTTAGCCGACATGTAGTCAACTGTCTCGAATCGCGAAGATCTTATTTACGTGGACCAACTGCATTGGTGTCGGTATAATAGTTATATAGCCAGTGGCATACTTCTTGAATGAATTAACAGTATTTTATTAATAGAGCCAAGTTACGCACAAAATATACGTATTATTTTTTCATTAGAAATGGGTTTTTTTAGTGCAACGTGTACTTCTGCTGCGAGACTTGATGGAAAAACTGCAATAATTACCGGTGGTAACACCGGAATTGGCAAAGTTACCGTTAAGGACTTTTTTGAAAGAGGTAAACAATTTTTATTAAGTGGTTTGCAGTCTACCCACTGTTCTCTTATTTGTCCATCCATCCCGAGACGCATTTCGCCGTATCACGGCTCATTAGTCAGGCTAAGATTGACAAACAAGAGAACAGAATTTCCAATACTTATCCCGATACTTACGGAACATAATGGTACGATACAACGAATTGTACCAAATTCGCATACCTAGTACTCAATCGGAGGCTGACACAGTAGCCATAAGCCGACAGAGTGGTTGGCACAGCCAACACTAGAGACAGGTAGCGCGATTTGCGAGGCATCAACCTCAGACCTTATGTGGTTTATTGTAAAACAAGTGAAAACAGGGAAAGCCCATATTTCAGCAGTCGTTTGTAGATCCTAGCCCGACTGATGAGCCGTGATACGGCAAAACGCGTCTCGCGATGGATGGACGAATAAGAGAACAGTGAGTAGACTGAAATATGGGCTTTGCCTGGTTTCAGTTGTTTTACAATAAACCATATAAGGTCTGAGGTTGATCCCTCGCAAATCGCGCTACCTGTCTCTAGTGTTGGCTGTGCTAACCACTCTGTCGGTTTGTGGCTGCTGTGTCAGCCTCCGATTGAGTACTAGGTATGCGTATTTGGTACAATTCGTTGTATCTTACCAATTTTTGTTAGCTAAAACTTCCACTCACGATACTAAAATTCAAATAGTAATAATACGCATAGTAGAATTAAATATCAATAATGCTTATGCTGAAAGAAGTGTTACAAATAACTGATTTTTAATTCATGATTTAATTTGCGAGTACCATAGAGATAGAGGAAATGTATATATGCATAAGTATAATAAATTATAACCCTGATCAATATAAGAACCTGATACAGTGACGTATTCGCCATAAAGTTTTATGTGAAATGGTGAATTTGAAATATTCCTCCTCCTAGGTTCACCTTTGTTAAATTTTCGTAATAACACACATATGCTGTGAAACCATTTGGACCAGATTACAACAAAGAATAGACAATTGGTTAAAATTTAGTTTTGACAAAGTTTTTGTAGAAAATTTCCAACTTGTATATTAGCCGAGTGTAAAGCTGCAGGCTCTGCAAAAGAGAGTAATACATGTTCATACTTAAAATATCTTTGACAGAATTTAGAAAATAACTCGAGATGTAAAGCCGATAATGTCATAGGTAAACCAGCAACCATTCCATTTTTATATCATTTAGAACCGGAAATTTGTAAAAATGTCACCAATTTAAAACTTTATAGACAAATTGATGTTTGTACTTTGTGGAAATACCAGCTTTAATCGCTGAACTTTCTTTAAAAACATTTTTTTTATTACCAGGGGCACGGGTTATAATGGCATGTAGAAACATAGAAAAGGCAAATGAAACAGCAAACGACATTAAAACATCGTGCCTATCAAAAAATCTTGGAGAATTACTTGTGGAGCAATTAGACTTGAGCAGTCTTAATCCGTACGAAATTGTGCCAAAAATATCTTGGAAAATGAGTCTAGAATAGATTTGCTAGTTAACAATGCTGGAGTGATGACGTGTCCAGAAGGGAAGACTGAAGATGGATTTGAAACACAATTTGGGACGAATCATTTGGGACATTTCTTATTTACTATACTTCTTCTACCGAAAATTCTTCAAAGTCTACCTTCTCGAATTGTCAATGTTTCTTCAGCGGCCCATAGCAGTAAGATTTACACTTATTTAAAATAATTTTAGAGTAATGCAAGAAGTATAATATAGGTCACTTGCTAGACATTCATTCAAGCTTTGTATTTCATATCATCATAATACGATATACAAGGATTCAACTTTTATGAAGATAAGAAGCAAAAGTTTTATAATTCAAAATTACCTGAACATGTTAAGTGCTCATTTATATACTTAGTTTAAACATTTCCAAGAGATATAATTTTTGATGTCATATACTAGAACAAATGTTTTTAGGAGGAACCATTGATTTTGATGACCTTAACTGGAATAACAAACCATACAGTCCTTCAAGGGCCTACGGCCAAAGTAAATTGGCCAACATATTATTTACAAATGAACTAGCTAGGAGGCTAAGAGGCAAGTTAAATGTTTTTTTTTAAATTTTCAATCTCGTCCAATTCTCGTATTTATTTTTTATATTCTTAAGCCAGACAAGTTTTCAAAAGTCAAAAAATGACACTTTAAAATAGCCATAGGGAGGGAAAAAATTCCAATTTGTATGTGATGTAGTCGATGAAAGGAAGGGACACAGAATTAATTTGTATACCGAATAAATAGCTCCAACAATAAAATGTTAGTGTTAAATTTCTAAAATTTAACTCAACATCTTTTATTCCAGAAAAGAATATTCCCGATGTTACTGTCTACAGTCTTCACCCTGGAGTGATAAAGACCGAATTAGGGCGCCATTTCAGTTCTGTATATGGTAATCTTTTTAGTTTTGTGTGGAATTTATTCAGTTGGTCCTTTAAAACTCCCAAGCAAGGAGCTCAAACAACCATTTATTGCTCAGTAGACGAGGAATGCGCGAATGAGTCAGGATTATATTACGCGGAGTGCGAGAAAAAGACACCTACAAAAGCTGCAAGAAATGAAGAGGATGCCAAAAGACTATGGCAAGAAAGTTTAAAGCTGGTTGGTTTACCCGAAAATTACGATCCTTTCGTCAAATCTTCTAACTAAAATTCAGAAAATTTGCGCTAAATAATTTACTTTTGAGAACTCAAAAAATATACTTTGCTCCTCTGAAGATCTTAGACAGTATCGATATAAATAAAAGTTTCTTCACTTTTGTTATATAACTAGTAGGTAGTTTATGAAATAAATATCTTTGCAAGATTTTTTTCAACAAATTTTGTTCATTTTTCTTAAGCTGTTAAGCGAGATTTTAACATAGTGCCTATGTCTTACCTCTCATATGTAAAATAATGTGTTTTCAATAGATTATAAGAGTATTTTATATAATATTTATTTATTAAACATAGAAAAAGGGGATAAAAAATAATAAAATATTTTACAAATTACTTTTCGATTTTCAAAGATCCTAAACTAGTTCTTTAGTTTAGAATTAGTTGAACCTTTTTATTTATCGATCAATTTCGTACTTACAACTAAACAAAGAACGCCCGAGGGGTTTAAAAACCTATGCCTATGCACGTGGCGAACCAAAAATAGGATTCGCGCCGATTGTAAGCTTTAATAATTTAACAATATTTTTTACTTTCTTAAAAAATATAATTTTGTAAGATCCCAAAACGTTATTTACTTCTTCTCTTCCCATCACTTCAAACTGAAGCGGCGTCTCCGCATCCTCCAGACAGTCTGAATAGTGGGGTTGTCTTCTTAACCTGCATTGTCTCCGGAGAATTCCCAGTGGTTCAAGACATATGTATATATACCTGTACAGTAAATCTAAAATTAACTTTGAAAAAACAAAATTCATGACTAACTTGGTGCCCTCTAGTAACCCTAAAATCTTTGATAAAGAAATCGACTAAAGTACACATATCTGGGCCACGAAATAAGCGTCCTCGACCGAAACCGAACATCTGAAATTAGAAGAATCGGTCTAGCTTGGGCAGCGTATGGAGCTCTAAAGGATATATTTAAGAACGACATTCCAACTAGTCGGAAGAAGAAAACATTCAATCGGCGCGTCCTTTCAGTCTTTACCAATGGAACTGAGACGTGTGCACTTACTAAAGAATCTGCACACAAACTGAGGATTACGCAAAGGCGCATGGAGAGGTCAATGCTTGGTGTGGCTGTTAATGATAGAATACGCACTGGTATCACAGATGTTACCAGACTTAAAGATTGCGAAGGACGCACATAATATTGGAATAGAGACCAAGGGCAGATGATAAGCGCAACAGAGGGAGACCACCAATACGTTGGTCAGATGATATTAAAACCGCCGCAAACAACTGGTTGCAGATTGCAAAGAAGTGATAGAGATGGATTTTTACAGGGGCGGCCTATGTCCAGTAGTGGACGCAGAGGGCTGGCTGATGATAATAATGATGATAAGACATTATATATATATATACATTATATATATATATATATATATATATATATATATATATATTATATATATATATATATATATATATATATATATATATATATATATATATATATATATATATATATATATATATATATATATTGAAACTAGTATATTTCTGTAGCAAAAGCAATCAATCTAATTCAAAGAAGTTTCACACCCCGGATTTCTAACAGTGCCCCCACTCCCTAGGGAAGTATATATAGAAATGATATATATCCATTTTACTAGTTCAGTTAAATAACTTCTCGTTATCTGTGCAGGTCGAAATAAGTAAAACACGGTATTTCTTGTCAGCAGTTATAAATGTCCTAGTAAGAAATTCACTAAACATTAGATGTAGGTTATGAACTCAACTTAGAAAACATCCATAATTCAGTTTAATTCAGCAAACTGTCACAAAAACCAATTGTTAGTAAACGTTGCCAACATCAATAAAACACTACAATATTTAGGAGTGAACATTTATTGATTAAGAAAAATAAAAATAACATCACAACACAAACTTTAAAAGTCATACTATTTTGCATCTGAATGCTTAACATGTTTCCAAAAATGTATCTTACTAGAATTTTTAAAAATTAAATATAGTTTTGTTAAACAGAGACAAAATATTATGATTTTTAAACATTTAATGTAAAAATTTACATCAAGAAAAATAGTGTTTTTTTTTGTAAGGAACAAACTATGTTAAACGTTATAAAAATATAAAACTGATTATTATATACCTTACTGAACAAAAGAAAATTACAAATCCTTTTTAAAAGAACTTTTAACAAATAGTAATAATTAAATTTTAAACAAAACAAAAACTAAATACAAAAATAGAACTTCACTCATAGTAGAAAAACTTTTTATTTATAATACGAATCTCCAAAATTTCCAACATCAACGTTGGTATAAAAAATTTATAAATACTAAATAAAAAAATTACTTTTTAAGCATCTACAATTCAGTCTTGTCAGCCTTGGGTTTACCACTTCTATCCCAGCCTTTCAATTCGTCAGTTGCTTCTTTAGCGATGTATTTGAGGAAATCATCGACTTCACGTCCACCCTGTAATAAACGAAAACACGTCAACGAAAACAAAGCGATGGTGAAAATATTCGACTTAAACGGGCTGACGTACTATTGGGAGTGCAAGGTTTATTTTCAAAGTATATTGCATTTTGCTTAAGCAGACACTGTGTCATGGCGTTAAGATCTTATTGCTGTGAATTATCTACCGTTTTATTTATGAACACGAAACGCTGACAACTTTTGTTAGATGAGAAAACATTAATTAATTCCCAAATCGTTTATTCATAGAAGTTGAAAACTGAAGCAAGAACTTTTTCTCTTTATACTGATTACTTTTTTTGTAGAACGTTGTTTAATTAATTTTACGATTGATTACTTCTCATGTTTCTTAATTCTAGTGAATCTTCCAGTTTCTCCTACATACACCATACCACAAGAACAGTAAATTTTATAAACACCTTTAGTTTGAAAAGAATTACGTCTTTGGTAGTTGAAACTTGTGGAAATCTTTTATTTGGCTATACTGTCTTTAATCTAAGTTGGGAATGTGGAATCTTTGGCACAATGACACTACTCAGTATATATCACCACTACACCAAACACTTTATTTTTGCACTCGACGCGCGTTTCGCTAACCATGTTAGCTTCATCAGGAGCGATGATTGCCTGTCAATCATCGGTCCCGATGAAGCTAACATGGTTAGCGAAACGCGCGTCGAGTGCAAAAATAAAGTGTTTGGTGTAGTGGTGATATATACTGAGTAGTGTCATTGTGCCAAAGATTCCACATTCCCAACTTAGATTAATGACAGTATAGCCAAATAAAAGATTTCCACAAGTTTCAACTACCAAAGACGTAATTCTTTTATAAACTAAAGGTGTTTATAAAATTTACTGTTCTTGTGTGTGGTGATATATACTGAGTAGTGTCTTTAATCTTCTATCCATACGACAAGCCCACAATATCCACTAATGTGTCTTTATTACAATTTTGTCTGCGGGCTGGTTTTTTTAAAACATTTATCAGTTTGACTGTTTCTGATAAGGCCAAGTGGTCATTCCATCTTGATAAAGCTGCACTACAGAATTAATCAGAGAGAGTTTAGAACAAACTGTGGACCAGTAAACACCGGATACCGCGTTGCATTCTTTTCCTCAGCCTTTCGAGGACTTTCACGTAAAACTTACTGTTTAACATTGAAAAGTTATTAAAACCGAGTGAACTGTCTGAAATAGAATAATAATAATTAATGATAATTTGAGTTTTTTTGCGTGATTAGTGCAAACACATATAGTATTGTTAACAAAAAAGACCTGTATAGTGCGTGCCACCCGGCGTCTTCGGTGAGTTTTGCTTGGTGCGCTCATCGTATTTGAGGAACACATAGTCTGTTCCATATATTGTGTTGCTGCAAAAATTGGTAGATTCAGCACGTGGAGTGTAATGGCGGATGACGAGGATGAGGATGCGGGCGAAGCGAGTGATCCTTCTTTGCAATGTTATAAATGTCAGCAAGAGATATTACATAAAGTATCAGTGTGATATTTGCTGTAGTCATGTTCATAAGGCTTGTGCACACTTGGCTCCGTCTGAGTCCAAGTCCTTGCAGAAGCGCCTGTTGGTCTTTTTGTGTGACAACTGTCTATTGATAGCGAAGCAAATTCCGCTCATTGTTAGCATGTTAGAAGAAATAAAAGGTGATCTAAAGGTCATTCAAAGTTCTTCACTGGAAAGACGTAACGCAGTTGTCAAGCAACCTAAATCATATGCTGAGGCTCTTGGTCAGGGAAAGGCAGAATCTATAGTAATAGTGAAACCGAAAGAAAAACAAGCCGGCTCTATCACAAAGAAGCATATACGTAGTCATGTAGATCCGTCTGGTCTTAGTGTGTCAACATTTAGAGAGAGTTATGATGGTAAAGTAGTGATTGGTTGCGAGGATAAGAAACAAATCGGTACTCTTAAATCGCGGTTGAAGGACAGACTTGATGAAAAGTACGTTGTTGAAGAGCCCCCTTTAAAAAACCAAAAGTTGAAGATTATCAATATAAACAAGGACGATGTTGATCCTGAAGATTCTAGTGAGAACATAGTGAAGGAGATTGTTCAGTGTAATAACTTAATTAATGACGATCGTACGCACATAAAAATTCTAAAAAAGTGTAGATATAAGCATGACAAAGTGGACCTTTTATTAGAGACGGATCCAAAAACACATAATGTTCTCCTAAAAAATAATAAAATTTGTATTGGTTGGTCGCGATGCCTGATCTTTAACCATGTTAGCATTTTGCAGTGTTATAACTGTATGGGTTTTGGTCATTTTGCCAAAGATTGTAAGTCCCATGGAGTCTGTTCTATTTGTTCATCTGAAGACCATTCTTACAAAGACTGTCAATCTGGGACTAAAAAATTTGTAAATTGCACTAAAGTTTCAAAGGATGAGAATCGTAATGTTGACTTTCATCACAGTTCATTGGATCGGCATTGTCCTATTTTTCTTAAAATGGTGGAAATTGAAAATAAAAGGATTGACTATTTGTGTGAATCTCAAGAGTTAGTGAAATGAATGGGGAAAGTAATTCATCAGTCTTTAGTGTAGCTCATTTAAATTTAAGATCTATATTTACTGGATTTGACGAATTTGTAGATATTGTAGCGACAAATAGTTTTGATGTTGTGGCGGTCAGTGAGACATGGCTAAATGTGAATGTGACGGATGATGCGGTGCGAATGAACGGCTATAACTTTTATAGATGCGATCGAATAGATGGCAGGGGTGGCGGTGTGGGAGTATATGTCAGGGATTCCTTGCAGAGCGAGCTGCTCCCCTTGCAGATGACGCAGCGGGTGCATGGTCTTGAGAGCCTTTGGGTAAGGATAAGAGTTAAATTTAAATAATTTTGTGTGGTAGGTGTAATATATCGCACCAAAAACAATATTCTAGATTCTGTTAATTTTCTTGACCAGGTTCTCCCTGAGGTTTTGGCATTGTATGGACGTGTTATGGTTCTGGGTGATTTAAATATTAACATGATGCCGGATTGTTTACCCAATCCTATGTCAGAAGTGTTTGACACCCTTGGTTTTGCCCAAGTCATCAATGAGCCAACGAGAGTTACTCAAAAAACTTCAACATTGTTGGATCCTATTTTTGTTACGGATGAGGAGTGTGTTGTCTCTGTGGACACTTTAGACGAGGAAAATATAAGTGATCATAAATTAACATATTGTAAATTAAATATTTTTGCAAAATTATGCCGACAAAAATTCATAACTTACAGGGATTTTAAGCACTTTAATGAGGATAATTTTTATTCTGACCTACAGCGCATATCGTGGGATGACATCTATTATATTGAGGATATTGAGGACAAGGTCAGATTTATTAATTTTCATTTATCAGGCGTGTTTAGAGACCATTGTCCTCTCAGAACGGTAAGAGTAAACAAGCCTCCAGCTCCCTGGCTAACACCTGCCTTGAAAGCGCTAATGATAGAAAGAGACCGAGCACTAGCTCAGTTTAAGAGAAATAAAACTCAGGAGAGTCATCGATATTATAAAGAACTGAGAAATCTCACACTTTACTGTGTGCGTCATGAAAAATTGGGATATCTTGCATATTTAGAGACACAAAAAAATGCAAAATCATTATGGAGGGGACTTCAGCAATGTAATGTTCACACGGGTTCAAAAGATACCCCTCGTCTGCCTGCACATTTGGCCAATGTGAATGATATAAATAAATACTTTTTGAGCGTTTTCCGAAAGTCTGACAACTGTGCTGGTAAAATACATTATTACAGTAACAATAAGAGGAATTTAGATCTGAACTTTAATTTCCTAATGGAAACCCCTGAGTCAATTTGCAGGTGTGTTAATAGTATAAAGTCCAATGCTGCTGGAAATAATGGTTTGACACTTTCTCTGCTTAAACTTAGTTTACCTGTTATCTTATATCATCTAACCCATATAGTTAATTGTTGCCTGGAGAGTGGGTATTTTCGGGAGAGCTGGAAAAAGTCTATTGGGTGCCCTGTTGCTAAAGTTAAAAATCCTTTAACCGTCAGAGATTTGCGTCCAATTAGTTTGTTAACAGTTATGTCAAAAGTCTTGGAAAGGGTAGTACATACACAGGTTTCAGAATATCTCTTGACTAATGGGTTGCTCCCCTTGCATCAATCTGGCTTCCGGAGGGGTCATAGCACATCAACGGCTTTATTGAATTTAACTGATAGCATAATTAGAGCTACTGATAAAAATATGGCTGTTATATCAGTCTCGCTGGATTATTCGAAAGCCTTTGATGTGCTGGATCATAACCTACTTTGTCCTAAACTGCACTATCTGGGCTTCTCTGATCTCTCCGTACAATTTTTCTATAGCTATTTGTCGGGTAGACGGCAGAGAGTGCGAATGAATGATGTTTGATCAACTGCTGGTAAAATTATCTCGGGAGTGCCCCAGGGTTCAATACTGGGGCCTCTTCTGTTTCTTATATATACTTTTGATATACTCCAAACTGCTGCATATTCATCGGTTCAGTCGTATGCTGATGACACACAGTTGTTTCATTTCTTTGAACTATCGGATCCTGAGTCTGCAGCGGAAAATTTAAATCAGAATCTCATGGCTTTGTCAGTTTACTCGGATGAAACATAATTTGAGGCTAAATCCAGACAAGACGCAGGTTTTATTGTTTTGCAAGGAAAATCGGCGACCAACCTTGAGCATGGCTTTAAGACTGAGGCTGGCTGATCAGGATTTGCCGTTTTCAGATTGTGCTAAGAATTTGTGTCTTTGCATTGATACACATCTGATTCAGGGAACATGTTAGGGTGCTCTTACAAAAAAGTTATGCGAAAATGAAGGTTTTATATGCAAATCGTTTTATTCTGAAAAAATTGTGTGTCTTTGGTCTTGTCTTCATTTCATTATTGTAGTATTGTGTACTATCCTTGCTTGGATGCGCTTTCAAGGAGACGATTGCAGTATGTACAGAACGTCTGATGTAGGTTTATATTTCATTTAAGAAAATATGATCATATATCTTTAAAAATAAATGAATTAAAATGGTTAAATTTTGCTAATACTGTGCAACTGCACTTCGTAATATTCTTAATGAGGCGCTTAGGAACTTCATTTCCGATTTATTTAAGGGAGAAGCTAGTATCCCGAAATTTGGTGCATGATAGATATATTAGACGGCCTGATCGCTTGACTATGCCTCAGCATCGCACTGCCTTGTTTCAACGCAGTTTTACATATAGTGCAGTAAATATATACAATACCATGAACCCAGAACTGAAAACGTGCACTATTGGCCGACTTCGTCGATTATATAGGGAAGAGCTGTTAAATAAACAGAATTTCCAGACGTAGGTTATTTGTATTTTGATGTATCTTCTCGATTATTGATTTTACTATGTTAGTATGTAATTGTTGCTTTATTTTGTTTGTAAGCGCGTTGTGTGTTGAAGAGGTTAGATGTAAGAGTAACCGATGGTTAAATCTCGCCTCTTCTACTGCACGATGTGTGTGGGTAATATGTACTCACATCACATGTAATTAACATCTTAATAAAGACGATATTTATTTATTTATTTGTTTTATTTATTTGTTTTATTTATTTACTTTTTGATAAGGACGATGGTATAATTTAGCATACAGGTTTCTATATGTACAAGTTAGTACATCTAAAAAATACCAAATAATTCACTTTCCATTGTAAATTTTCTGTTACGATGTTTTTAATTGGGATATTTCCAAAAGAACTTCAAGTGTTCTTGACCATATAGCCCAATAACAAAGGTATTGTCTACAATAATAAATCAGTTTTCATAATACCAGTTACATAGTGGACTATGCATTCATTACATCTGCATGTATTTTTATTTGTAAAATCTAAATATGTTCTTCTAATCTATGCCACACGTTTGGCACAACCCAATTGAATATTTTGGAAAATCTCAAACAGTTGTACTTGATGTATTCAAGGCGTTCGACAGTGTCTGACGTGACATGAGATTGTGGGCTAAGATGTGCTATTACGGTATCTTTGAAAAGCTTTGCTTATGGCTCTCGAGTTTTCTGACCTATCGTATCTTGCAAGTGACAGTTGACATATCTCTTTTTGACACCCTCAGTATCAACAGCAGTGTACTACAAGGCTCCATACAGTATCCTACTCTCTTTATGTTAAGTTGAGAAAGATTAAAAATTCTCATTATAGAGCAATTCTAATGACCTGTCACATACCAGATTTATTTTATTTTGTATGCCTCTATTGACCAGTGCAGTATCAAGTATAAATAAAATGCAAAACCACAGGGAAGCTTGTGCTATCATTGCACCGTCTCAAAAGTATCACAAGGTCATGGTAATTAAGTTGACAGTGTTCAGATACAATTTAAGGACTTTTCTTTATGGTCACCCTTCCAACTTGATCACTCCCAAATGATTATCATCACTTCAAAGAAGAACTGAAGTAAACGATAGTTCATAAGAAGGTAGCTTGATCACATTCAATTTTATTGTTTTTATTACCGATTATTGACACAAAAAATAATAATAATAACCCTCTAATAATAAAACTATTAAATAAATAACGGAAACTTACATCATATCTGACTGGACTGTCTTTCTTGTCCTTAGGAGCCCAGTAGAGAGTGGGGAACCCACGAACGTCATATGTAGGAGGAACATCATTGGCTGTGGCGTCAATTTTGACAATTGATACATCTTCATCTTTCAACTATAAAAAAATATATTGATATGAATGATTATTATAAATTTTGTGCCTTTAAAAGAGTAGGCAAGTGGTTTTTCTAAAATAAAGTTGAGATGTTTGACTAGCTTACACAATCAGTAGGCATCAATATGATTGAAAACTTGTAGGTAGATTGATGACAAAGAAGCGTGGTATGTAGCGCTGAAAGAATGTTGTAAAGGTTTAGTTAACTCCATGCAAGGTTTGGACCAGAGGTTTTTACAGGTTAGATGAGAAATCGTTTTTTCCATTGTGGTAATTTGGACTAACTTTCCGGCATTCCTTAAGTTTCTGACGTTTCGCCTACGATTACACGAAGCGAAGTGTAAAGATCCCTGAAGAAGTCATGTGCAATCGTAAGCGCAACATCGGAAAGCTATTCTAAATTGACACAGACTAATCCACGAGTTTTCATCTATGCCAGACTGTTGCAAAACACTATTAAAAAAACCTAGTATATAGTAGAGATTTCAGGCAAATCGTAAGTGAATGTGACGAGTTTGAATGAAGTTGATAGGACATACGACAACTATATTTATAAAATAAGTAAGTTATGAATAGGGGTATTTTTGAATGTAGATAAAATCGCAAAAACATTCCAGGAAGCTTGGCTTATACCTGGTATCAGGAAATCACGTATGGGGAAAAGGTGTCTATACAGGCAAATGTTTAGTAATGAAGTACAGGATATTTACGGTAAAATTTATTTAAGAGAACTTAAGGTTATCATGCAGGCAAAATACTACATAACACCAGATACAATTTAAGGCAGAAAATGAGGCTTGAGACTGTTCTTCTATACGAAAGTCAAATTGAAGGGTTGCCGCTTTGAGATGCTAAAGGGGGTACAACGCGTATTGCAGGCGACCTTTGGGGCAGTAACAGTATCGACGTTTCAAAAGTATCACACTAGTAGAAAAAACCGGTCAAGTGCAAGTTGGACTTGCGTAACTAGTGTTCTGTACCGTGACCGCCCTAAAAATGCCCCAAATGAGTTTTCAGCAAAGTTTGTTTCCGATATTTGTTGAAAACTGCTGACATTGAAATTTTTTTTATATATACCATAAATATATATAATAATATAAATATATATAAATTATCAGAGATGATTGTCATAATTTTCATTCAATCTACACTTGTAGAGAATATGCCAGAACTTTTTCAAAATTTTTTGATCAATACTTTTCCAGATAAGGGAGAGGCAGCGATTTTTGGTAATTTTTTAAAAATAATACAAAGAAAAGTGTACGCAAGTATTACATTATATACATTTTTGAACCAGTGTTTTTACAAGCTTTTATTTGACACTCTACTCGATGATCAGGTAAAAAAAAATTGTGTTTTCACTTTCGATTTCACCCCTCAAAACTAACTCCTTAAGTCAAAATTTAACGTTCCAAATTACACGGCTCTGATGCAGCCATCAATTCGTATATTACTGGCAAATTTCAACTTTCTATGTCAGATACTTATAGAGAAAATTGGGTGTGACAGACGACAGATACCAACGACGTGTGTTCCGTACGGAACACTAAAAACGGTGGGATGAGTGAATTCGGGTAAACTATTTTGAAGGTGACGGAAGCCATGAAACCTAAAAGTAACTACTTCAGATTTTATAACATTAGTAGTCCGGGACCTTTTGGATCGCACAACATATGGTTAGTTGTGGTTCCTACAATTATAAACAGTGGTATTTCACCTTATCTTAATTTTGTAATGTTATTTAGATATCTGTTGTGTTAATAAAAAATAGAACACATTTATAATTTAGTTATTTTTTAAACAACTGCTTATTTTAACCACAACTATAAATTAGATGCCAAAATGACCTCTTATTACCTTTTCAGCTAATTCATCATAAGCTGGAGCCAATTTTTTGCAGTGACCGCACCATGGAGCATAAAATTCAATCAAGGTGTCTTTTCCATTGTTGACAACGACATCATCGAAGTTTTTAGCCACGGCTACAATTACTGGTCCATCTTGGCTTTCTGGTACTGGTTCAGACTTGATGTATGGTTCCAATTTATCAGCCAAAAGGTCATCGACAAAGGTTTTAACTGCTTCAATACTGGAATAATTAAACAATATTCTTCAGTCAGATGAAACTGTGTGAAATATGATTTGACCTTGTCAAATTGAAGTGAATGAGGTGAAGTATCTTCAAGGATCGTGACTCTTGAGATTAGAATACTAAATAAGTAATATTATAACCTGACCATTCATTGCAATTTAATATGATCAACTAATCATTATTTCTTAAATAATATTACAGTTAAATACATTGCATTTTAGAAAACAAGATTCAATAGTTTGTATTATTATTATGAAGGAGTTAGATTTCATCCACAAATTATGCTACCAAATCTGTGAAATCAGAATGGCCCTGATCATGGACTGGAAGATACCGAAACGTCAGTGGCGATATTTAATTAACAAGTGAAATCTTAGAAAAACAGTTTCTTCTCCGATTTTCATCGTCTTTATAGACTTTTACTCACAATGTTTCCATCAGCTATAGCCTTTTCTCATTTCAAATAACCTTCAATAAAAGGTCAGGCACTATGTGATTATTGGAAGTCTGAGAAAAAACTCTTAGAGGGAAGTGGAAGCGCTATTATTGGTTTTTATAAACATTATCACATTAAAAGGGTACATCTATCAAGTAACTTACGAGAATTCTTCTTTCAAAACATATTTCTTTTCCTTAGCATCTCTAGCAGCAACCTTCGGTTTTTCAGCTTGGGCATATTCAATTCCAAATTCATTCAATTCGTGAGTGAATTCGTCGCTTGGAGAAATGGCAAAGTTTACTTTTCCTTCATACTCTTGGGCAACCTTAAAAAAAAATCAAATTCACTAAAATGAAAATCTTAATAAAGACACATAAAAACTATTCATTTCAGTGGTTCTCCAATTAGACTGTTGTCGACCGCCTTTTGGTCAGACTAGTAAAGAATAAATGGGTAAATCAGTCTGTGGAGCTTATTTATTTAATCCATTCCCATTTTTTTTTTTTTTAATTTAAAGTGTTATTTGTTTGGATTTTGGGAACAACTTATGAAAATAAGATTAATTTAAAAAATAAAATGGTTACGTTAGTTCCTATAAAAAAAGTAAAAAAAAAACCTTTAATAAAATTAATAGTGAGTAAATGGATGTTGGAAAAACGTCTAATTTACCGAGTATACCGTTGTTCCCTGTGGTTTCAACACAGCCAATTCAAGGAGAAAATCGACCAGAGGATAAAATAGGACTCTTATTTATCAGCACTGTTGCACATAACTATCAAAATTCATAATTATGCATGGGATAACGCTGAACATGTTTTTAAAAAGTCTGTTTTATATTTATATGGAATTTACAGTGCAAAAATGTTATTTACAGGCTTTATAAAAATCACTCAAATAATGTTACATCGGGATAATTTTTTTCTGGTCCTGTGTTGACTTTTTTTCTAAACTTTTTAAAATTACTTCCTAACCCTTTGATGTACTGTTCGTCTCCTTAAAGCTCACTAAATTCTCTCTGTAACGTTTCTTTGACAATGAGATCTTTTAACTGCAAACTGCCCAAAATTTTGTGTATTTTAAGTTACACTATGTCATTCATTCATAACTGAAACGATGCAAAATATAAAAAATGCAAGAGCCCTAAAAGTTAAAGAGTGAAATGAGAAAGCTGTTGATATAGAAAAAAAAACTAGTGCCGTAAAAAAAAAAAAAAGGTAAAGAAATGGCAAAAAGGGGCGTGGCTTGGAAAAAATATAGTCCTGTGTATGTGTGTTGGATTTTGGTAATACTGAAATTCAGTAGATATTCACTGGGATTGAACGATGTACCTTTAAATATGTAAAAGTAGGTAAAACAACAGGAAAAAATATTAAACTAAACATTCTACATCTCATAAGCTAAGCACATCTGGATGCATATTCATATGAATGTTTTTGTTTTATTTTTTGAGTACTTGTTTGGCCATATGTTTTGTTAACATCCTTTATGCAAAGAATTAATAAACACAGAGAATATGTCAATAGATTATTTTTTCTTTACAATATTTTTAAATTCCTTTAAGATCCTTTAAATTATTGTAATATTATTTGTATAAATAAATGTCCTGAATCTGAATTTTCGTGGAAGTACTCCTTAAAAAAATAGTTCTGTAGAGTAAACTTCTACATAAAATTATAGAAAATACTCCAAAAATGCAATAGACAAACAATAATACCTAGTTTTGTTAGGTTACATATAGCACGTTTCTTAAAGATAGAATCACTACAGCCAGGTAACCTTAATGCATACCACATTTAGGTTTCTCAAAATTCTGCTGTGTATCTGCCCTGTTTTAGGGTTGCAAATGTCAATATCCTTTAAAAAGAACAGCAAACTTTCAAACTATGTTCACTGATCATATTCCTGGACTAGATTTGACACCACCTGTAGTCAGGATTGCTTTTGACCCAAATGTAAAGTAATCATTCGGATAGCTGCATCCTGTAAGAGTTCTGTCACCATTTTCAGGTTTAATTTTAACAAAGACATGGTCTATTTGGGGTTAGAATCTCTCATAAAGTTCTTTGATTGTCTCATCTCTGGTACTTCCTTTCAGTCCCTGACCCAACGGTTCAGCAGTTGTGCGACCGTCGCACCACCCATATTGTCAGGGATTACCAAAAAGGAGTCAGGTCTCATGAGGGTTATTAGATCCTTCTTTGGTCTGTGCATAAACTAAAGAACTTTGTTATATAGACCATTCAATACAAATTCCTAGAAGGCATAACAACTTCCAAGGTGCCTGTTTTATGTACATATCTTCTGGCAAATCGTACATAATATATTCGCTGTTACTGTTCACCCAGGGATGCTTTTGCTGCCCACTATTTTGGTTGTCTAAAGTTTACATTGACTTAAACAGTCACAGGAAATAAGGTTTTTTAGTCTATAGCCGTGTGTCAGCCACTTCATTCCCATAGACATTTGCATAGCCATGTAACCAGATGAGAGACGGGCCTTTTTTATATACTAAGTTGACCAACAAATACTTGCACTGGCTTACAAGATATGAATCTATTCTAGCTAGCCCTAATATCTAATACCTATTGTCCTCAGCATTAGGTTCCATATTATCATTTCCCAACCACACATGAAATGTCAGATTTCTGTCTGAAAGACAGATGTATATCTGCATATTTCTTAAAATTAATAGCACCAAAATTCTCATGAAAGAAAATCATTTTTAGGCAACATGATTGACTACAAAAATCGCTCTTATTCACTCATCTCTTTTTATAATATTAATACTGAAGTGTTAGAAAAATAAATGAAGATTCTTCTTCTACAAAAAAAAATTACCTTCAAAACTCTGTTACGCCAATAGTTGGTTCCTTTAGGGTTCTTAACATAATCAACATTGAAGTAAGCAACAACAAGGGGACTCTTAAAATCACGTTGGTTATCAGATCTGCGTACGCCGGCTAAACCATGGCTGAAAATTCAAAATGTTATGTTTTTATGTAACAATACTGTACTGAATGTTTACGTCAGTAAACATTTGCATACATATAATCTACAACAATTAAGAAAAAAGGTGATAAATTTATTTACCTAGTAATTTCCTTGTACTTACAAGTTGTGAAAAAATACTTAATTGGTCATGATTCACCCACACCCCACCCTATTTACTCCTTATATATTTGAATAAAAACAATATACTTGAAAGTAACTCTTTAAAAAGCTCAACCTTTTTTTTTGCCATCATATTGACGAAAACTGGAATCTAGATGTTTAATGAACACAAATACAATCCCTCATCAAGATAAGAAAATATAATAGAATAAGATAATAACAATACAAGTACTTACAAGTTTTTAGTAATGAAGTCATTTAGATCATCGCTTTCAGCAGCTCCTTTGTAAGAGACAAATTCAGGTTCAAATTTATTCTTCAAGATGGCAGGGCGGAACAAAACTACTGCATCACTAGAAATAAAGATACACACGTTTATTAAGAGAATAAAAATGACATAAAATATAGAGATTATTATTAGAGTGTCAATCTGTATCTATAACACAAACTTATGGTTTTTTGTCCTCTTTTTACTCTCCACTTATTCCCTTTACCTAGTTTGGGGCTAAAATTTACAAAAAAATGTTGTCTAACTTACGTTTCTCCTTGTTTGTCCAATACTTCCTTGAAAGATGAATGAGCAAATTGAACTTTTTCTCTAAGTTTGTCAGCAAGTTTCAAGAAAGCAGCCTTCAGGTCAGATTCTTTTTCGAAGAAACCAACAACAACAGATTCTTTTTCAGACACCAAAAATTTATCTAAGTCAGCAACTGATTTGAGTTCTTTGGAGGCTGGTCCAACTTGAGCTTTCATGTACTTGACAATACCTAATGAGACATAAAAAATATGTGTTCCATTATAATTATTAACTTAATGAAAATAACATTAGAATAACTTAATCGAGCCATTTTCTATTCTTCTACAATTATAAATTTAGTTTTGTTGATGTTATACAGTAAAAAGTCATTTAAGATGCATAAGAATAATCAAGGGGGTTATATAATGAGCAGGACAGGATCAATCAAGGCTATGAATACCTATAGGAATATAGATGAGCTTTGATTTCTCTTGGAATTGCAGTAGTGAATACTAAGCTGAAATCTACCAATTGTATCATAGTGTACCTTATGAAAAACTTGCCCCAACGTTGTGGGGTCATTTTGTAGCGTATGAAAAAAATGTTGCCCCAAGCTTGGGCGTTATTTTGTAGCCTATCCAAAGGTGTTTAATTGCGCCCCACGTACATTGCGTCATTTTGTAAGATGTGAAAAAGTGTTCTCCGTTTGAGGCATCTTTTTTTGTACCCTGTGAGAAGTTGTTTGTCCCACGCTTGAGCGCAATTTTGTAACATTGGAACTTACCCGCTTTAATTTCTGATACTGAATTGAGTGAACCCTGATTTTAAAAGAATTAAAGAAATTAAACACACACTAGCTCAGTTTTCCTTGGTGGAGAGATATGGGTAAGAGATAATTTTCTTACGTCTTTTTGGAATTCATTTCTATTTTTTTTAAAAGGCTTTAGCTGTACCAAATTTTTGGGCACCATCCATTTTAAAATAGAAAGGATCTAACTTCAGCTAATAAAATGGAAAAATGCTGAAGGGTTTTATGGGTATTACAAAAAAGAATTAGTCTAGTACAACTTATCCTGAAAAGAAAAATAAGTATTCAGTGAGACACTAGCTTTAATCAACTAAAAGAAAATTTATTCATGTTTTTAAAATGAAAAGTTCTAACCTTTACAGTTTTACCTAACAAATTCTAGCCTAACTAGTAGTTGTTACATTAAAATTTTAGACTATTATAACCCCCGAAGACGAGAAATCGTGCTTTACACTTCACTTTTTAGTCTGTTTTACATTGCAGTTAAGGCGCTACTCTCGAATAAGTCTATTGAAGGGAGTTTTGTTGACTTACTGTTTTTTATTCCTGCTGTGATCGACTACGCCCGATTTCACACTTTTTCTTAACAAACACTTAGAAAGCCCACTACGGCTTTTATTTAGGAAACTGGTACTTTTACTTAGCGGATCTGATGAAAATTAGCCTACTTCGGCTAGATGGAAAATAGCCTCTCGGCTAGACGGTACTGCCTGGCTGCGGCTAGATGGAAAACAGCCTCGCTTCAAACTCCCGCGGAGCCTTAAATAATCGTGCGACTTTTGCCGGTAATATCACGACGCTCCAATCAAAACTGCCGATCAAACATTCCACCAATCGCGGCGTAGCGAGAGGTTCGGTCAGGAACCCGCACCACCGTATATACCGAACGTCCTGGAACTTCTGTTTAATATACCGTTCGATACAAAAATGAAAATAAGTACAATTTGAAATGGAAAAATCAGTAACATTACATGGTCTTAAAATCTAGGAAAAAATGAATGTTACATTTACCCCCTTCCAAAAAGAAATAGACTACACTAGTCTATTAAACTTAGGCTACTTATGAAAAGGTACAAAGTGGTACACTATCACTTAATACTAAGGTCAGAACTTAAAACAAAAGTACAGACTTCGGACCTTACTACTAGACTTAATTCAATTAAGCACTAATATTAAGTACAATGAAAACCAAATGAAAATCTTTGCATGATCACAAGAATCTTATAACTAGACTTAACTTAATTAGACACTAAGGTTAAGTACATCAAAAAGCAAATAAAAATCCTTGCATGAACATAAGAAATACCTTTCCAAAATAACAATCGCGGTCTTCTTATATAAAAGAATCAGCTCGGTTATTGTTACCAAAACAAAAAATATAACTTTGTCTAGACTCTTGTCTAAATCAAAAAAGTGAACTGAAATAAAATATGAACACCCCCCTTAAAATATTTTAAGGATTGTCTGAAAATTTTCTATGTCAGCAAAAGAAATTTAGAAAAATTCTTAAATAAAGAAAAATAAAAAACTGATTCTAGTGCAAACACACTAAAAAGAAAAAGTCTTGTCAGACCATTTAGCACTAGGCCAAAAAAAAATAATATCTGGATAAATATCCAGACAAACGCTCGGGAAAAATCGCCATCCATGCTCTAGCTCATCGCTAAGAGAACATTCCAAATCTAGTATCACTACTAGTCGCACTCGGAAAATAATCGCACTCTATCGCGCAATGTCGACGTCCTAAGACATCTAGACATGCTAAAATCGCTAGGGAAAACGCTCTGGTTGATCGCCAGATAATCGCACTCTAAAACGCAATGTCGACGTCCTAAGACATCCAGACATGCAAAAATCGCCAGGGAAAACGCTCTGGTTGATCGCCAGAAAACACGTCGGCTCATTGCCAACTAAACACTCTGGTATATCACCAAAAAAAACCTCGGCTCCTCGCCAAGAAAACACTCTGGTATATCGCCAGAAAAACCTCGGCTCCTCGCCAAGAAAACATTCTGGTACATCGCCAGAAAAAAGCCTCGGCTCCTCGCCAAGAAAACACTCTGTAAATAGTCCTCGACTACACAAAGTCCGCGTTCTAAAAGAACAATCTCGCCATTAACATAGTGAGCAGCTATAAAAGCTAACAATATCACTATAGGCACAGTGAATAGCTATAAAAGCTAAAATTCACTCTAAACACAGTGAATAGCTATAAAAGCTAAAATTCACCAAACTGAATGATCCCGCTTCAAAAAGCAATGTTCACTAAGAACAGAATGATTAGTCCGCGCGCAACTAACATTCAAGGAAACATTCCCAGCACAACTATGTAAGACAGCTAGTCTCGAAATAGGACCTCCCTAAAGTCATAATCCTATATATAGGAGTCCATAAGCAAAACGACTCAAAATCACACATTTTGAGCACATGCCCTCAGGCAACCAACATACACTGAAATATATACAGAAATATATACAGAAATATATACAGACATATATACAGGAGTTCAAATCCCAAACCTTTGGTTATGACAACTCCATACTGAGCTTGGTGAAAGCTCTTAGCAAAAGCTAATCAAATCTTCGGCACATCGCACCAAAGTGACAAATCTGCCTAGAAATATGAGCCGGAAAAAACGCCCTCCGTCATTCTTCAGGGTGGCTACACAGAGATATAAAACTTAACCAGCATTGCGCCTCTTCAAGTTGCATGAAGAACCCTCGTGTACTGGTCTCGCCCTAGAACAACAACGAAAAACATTCAATCCATCCCACATAACAGGAGACAAACACCTCACCACGATATACTGAATGGTGGAGACAATAAAATACGGAATTGGTGACCCTGGTGTCCACCACAAAAGGGAGTAGATTATAGCATCCACTAAACTGAAACGGTGTCTATCACACTACCATAAGTCAAAAAAAATTAATCAATAGGGTGTTCCGAAACACACTACTGCCAACAGCCTGTCACCACTAATAGGCTAATTGGAGCTGAGGTCGACTACAGTAGCTAGGCTCTCCTTTGGCTCAAATAGAAATAGCCATTGGGTAACAAAACCTCCAAAGGTCCCAAAGGTTAAACGTTCACCCCCCATAGACTACCCTTCCAATCAGTCTGTTCCTCAGGAAGACTAACTCCCTGCCAAACGTCGTAACGGCATCTGTTAGCACCCGGTGCATCACAGCCTGTAAAAACAAATAACTCATGGGATACAACCTAAAAGGTTTACAAGGTTGACTTAACCAAGCTTCTAACGAAATTTTAAAAAAAACGAAAATGAGCTTAAGAAGCTACATGAAGCAAAAATTTCTCAAATTTTTGGTGGCAACGCAACAAAACTTTTGAAGACGACAAGAGCTTTTCCAGCTTAATCAGAAACAAGAAGAAAACATCGTTGACAGCTAAAATATTCGATCATGGTGTTAATCGTCTCCCTAGACAATAGCCTCTAGAAGAAACTGCTACAGGTATCAGGCATAACCGTTTTCTGTCAGCCCAAACTTCTAGGTTACCTCTTGGAAATCTAAAAATTCGGTTAGGAATCTTCCTTCACTGCGCTTAGCCTCTCTTGACAAGGTTCTCATCTCGGTATCAGATTTTGATCATTTCTTTGTGAAACGACTGTCTTACTCTGCTCTCATCTCCTGTAAATGATCAGCCTTTAGTTCTCCTGCAGAACTTCAATTTTCTATCAATCTGATAGTAAACCGAAAAACTCAGCAGACGCCTATGAGTCCATGCAAAAAAAATTTTAAAAAAATTTGTGACTCAAAGGTAACGTTTAAACGGCTCTGAAAAAAAATAGAAAATACCCTTAGTTTGTCAATTCAGAAGAAGATCTAAATCAAAATAATCCAAGTCTTAGACTTACTGGATAAACCAAAATCAATTTACTCTTAATTGCACCCAACATATACCATTAAGGTAATAAAATTACACCCACTCGGGTAACGAACTTTGAAATTGCTCTTAAAAATTTTGACTCTACATCACACTACACGAGCTACATCTTGCGCTTGTCCTAACTCAAGATCACCTTGGATTGCCTCTAATCAAAATTTCGCTTCCAAGTGTCAAGAACTGGATATTATTTGGGGTCATAAGCAAATCAAATCCCGCGACCACCGACATACCAGTCTTATGATATATCCTGAGTGTGACTCTTTCGCAAGCTCGCAACAGCTGAGTCGATGCTAAACATCAACTACCATCAACCTAAGTTTGGATATGATCAGTACCCAAAACCTTAGCAAAAAACTATAAAAGTAAGCTATATGTACTCTGCTCAACTTTTATAACAGTCAAAAAAACGAGGTCGTCACCTCTACAGAGCAACATCAAAAAAAGTAAAGCAATTAAGATAATGTAAATATAAATTATTCTTCTTCTGACAAACTTTCATTAGGGTTAGGTCCGTTGAATGGTTTTAAGTCTTTAATATGCCATCGTCCTATTTTAGTCCCATCTAAATTAACTAAACCATAAACTAAATCTGAAATCTTTTCTCTAATCACGCAATGCACATACTTAGGTACCAACTTAGATGTGAATTTATCAGCTGCACTGGAAAGAATTTTATTTTTTCGCCAAACGTGATCACCTATCTTAAAGGCAAAATCCCTTTTTCTAAGGTTGTAAGACTTACTGTTCCGTTCATAAGCCTTATGTATCCTACTACGCACGTCGGTGAAAATATCTTTTAAACCCTTTAAATTTTCGGCATACTCACCCCTGTTACCCGGAATTATTTCGCTGTCAACATTGACATCCAAATCTAAGTTTTTATAATACGATCCAGATAAAGGTATATGTCTGCCGTAAACTAAGAAAGACGGTGTAAACCCGGTTACTTCGTGTTTGAATCTTTGAAATTCCTTTATCCCGAATTATCACGTGAATCAACGAATATTATTTTGAACGAAATTATATTGTAGAGGGCACACGGGATTGAAACGTATGTTAAAACTATATGTCTCACTTAAGCTCTTAAGACACTCAGAAGTAAACTGAGTACCGTTATCGCATATCGAAAGCGATGAAACTCCGTGGATTAGAAAAATATCGTTTTCTAAAATTTTCAAAAAGCATTCGGCTTTAGAGCTTTTCAAAGGAAATAACACGGTATACTTTGTTAACCAGCAAGAAATTACGAAAAGTCATTTATTTCCCTTTTTTGAACGTGGAAATGGGCCTACTAGATCAGCTGCTATGACTTGGAAAGGGTAATTAACCGTTTTCTCTTTTCCCATCAGTCCCATAGGTAGTGCATTTGGAGATTTCTGCGCTCCACATACTTCACAAGTCCTCACAAACTTTAAGATATCAAAACGCATTTTTGGCCATCTATACGATCTATATCAACTGTATCAATTCTTACGCCAATCTGTGCATTAAAACTGTTTTCGTCCACTGTATGATCTGGGATTCTTGACAAAGCGTCAGGAATAACATTGTGGACTCCTTTTCTATGAATTAAATTAAACGTATGTTGTCTCAGCCTAATCGCCCAACGCGCTAGTTTGCCACTAGGGTTTTTAATAGAATTAAGCCACAATAAACTATAATGATCTGTTATGACCGTGAAAGGAACACCTTCTATGTAAGGTCGAAACTTTTCGATGTTAAAGAGTACTACTAAACGTTCTTTTTCAACAACCGAATAGTTACGTTCAGCCTTTGATAAAGTTCTACTGGCATACGCTATCACTCTTTCCTCACCATTGATTTTCTGTGTTAGGACGCCCCCTAAACCGGTATCAGAAGCATCGCTAGAAATATAAAACTGTTGGGAAAAATCTGGTTGGGATAAAATGGGAGCTGAAACCAATAGCTCTTTAATCTTTATAAAAGATTCTTCGGCTGCCTTTGTCCAATCTATCGATTGTCCTTTTTTTCGTCCTTTCAAAAGATCATTAATAGGTGACAACAAGGTAGAAAAATTCTCAATAAAACGTCTGTACCATGAACACATTCCTACGAAGCGCTTAACTTCTGTAGTATTAGTAGGTCTCGCATAATTAACCATGCTTGCTACCTTATCCGGATCGGTACGTAAGGAATTTGAGCCTACAATATAGCCTAAAAACTTTAGAGAAGTTTTGAAAAAATCACATTTGCTCAAATTTATCGTCAGTCCGGCCTCTTTCAATTTATCTTTTACTTCCTTAAGTAAGCGAATATGCGATTCGAAGTCTTCCGATGTTACTAAAATATCATCGAGATAGGTAAAAATATGTGGCTCATATTTCGGACCAAATATAGCGTCCACTAAACGTTGCTGAGTTTGAGCAGCGTTCTTTAGACCAAACGGCATAGTGACGAACTGAAATAGACCTCGGCCTACTACTGCAAAAGCGGTCTTTTCCTTAGAGGATTTGTCTAAAGGAATTTGCCAGAAAGCCTTTCTAAGATCTATCGAAGATACATACTTAGCATTCCTGAGTGATGTCAAAATTCTGTCGATGTTCGGTAATGGGTAGTTATCAAATTTGCTGACCTCGTTGAGCTTTCTTCCGTCAAAGCACAGACGATACTGTCCATCGGCCTTTTTCACCAATAAGATTGGAGAACACCAGGGACTGTTTGATTCTTCAATCACTCCGAGTTTCAACATTTCGTCTAACTCTTTATTTAATACTTTTGACATATAAGGAGACATGGCGATGGGCCTTGTCTTTACAGGATTGGCATCAGCCGTATCTATAGACATGGTGATTTTATTCGTTCGGCGTAACCTATCTTTACTACTTATTTCTCTGAAAGAGCTTATTACTTTTTCTGCCTTCAAGCGTTCCGTCCGCGAGAGATCATCTAGGGTACATAGACGCGAGAAAAGGTTTTCTAAGGAACTTTCTGAATAACTATCTTTAAAACTTGTTTGAGAATTGACTTCTAGGGACTGTGGATACCACGAATTATCTTTAAAATTTACTAAAATTGCGAATTTTTGTGCAAAATCACATCCTAAAACCAAAGTATGTGATAGAGAAGGTACTACTAGAACAGAGATTACTTAACAATGACCATTGCAGACTAGCGGCAACTCAACCGTACCTAAAACTTTTAGAACGGCTGCCATCTGCAGTGGTAACACTTCTATTTTTGACATGGCATATTTTTATACATAAACGACTTAAAATTTTAATACCATTCTGACCTATAACGGAGGCATTTGCACCAGAGTCAAGTAAAGCCGAGAAATGGGCACCTAATAGATTTATCTCGATATGCGGTCTATTATCTAAATATTTATGCACGAATAAAGGAGACATGTGACCATTTGGAGAAGCAGGAGTTTTAACTTGAGGAGAATTTTTATTAGACTAAAAAAAAATCTGAAACTTTTTGTAACTATTTAGTGCAATTTGATCTATTGGAATATTTCTTTACTTAAGATCCTCGTTAGAATCTTTCTTTTATCCGCGACCGGACGTACTGAGAAAGTACGACGGATTTTCAGTTCATAGTCTAATTCATTTTCCAGTAGGTGATTGACTTTAAATTTGAATGCTTCCATGATGAATGTATAAAATTTAAAAGAATCGTTTAAAAAATCGTAAAAATATTTCTCCTGTGCTCCCAATAGTCAAAATAAAAAATATGTAAAGGCACTTAAAATATGTAAACTTCTTTACCAAACATTAAAAAAAATCTTCGACAATTTCAAAAAAATTTCTAAGTATCGCCTTGTATTAAAATTCCTTTACTAAGATATCTTAAGAATTTTCAACAAAAAAATCTCCAAATACCGTTCCGTATCAGCAAAGTATTTTTAATATTCATGCAAAACATCGGTGAGAAAAAACGTAAAGTAAATCTAACAATGCAAAAAAATTAAAGTAAACCAGCACATCTGCTAATCTGAACTATAAAGCTAGCTTTTAAGGAAAAAGCAGGGATCTCTTATCTTAGAGTCAATTAACAATATTCAAATATCTATATCAGATAAATTGAAATAAAAAAATTCTACAAATTTCCTGCTTTTGTCTTACTGCTATAGTGTAGTTTCGTTTAATAAGTATTATGAAATAAAAATATCTGCAAAGTTAGAGCTTTTATTTTGTTCGAAAGCTAGTACACTGAACCCTTTTTTAAAAAATAAAATTCCAAAAGCCCCGCGTTGACAGCGCTATTTTTGTACCTTATGAAAAACTTGCCCCAACGTTGTGGGGTCATTTTGTAGCGTATGAAAAAATGTTGCCCCAAGCTTGGGCGTTATTTTGTAGCCTATCCAAAGGTGTTTAATTGCGCCCCACGTACACTGCGTCATTTTGTAAGATGTGAAAAAGTGTTCTCCGTTTGAGGCATCTTTTTTTGTACCCTGTGAGAAGTTGTTTGTCCCACGCTTGAGCGCAATTTTGTAACATTGGAACTTACCCGCTTTAATTTCTGATACTGAATTGAGTGAACCCTGATTTTAAAAGAACTAAAGAAATTAAACACACACTAGCTCAGTTTTCCTTGGTGGAGAGATATGGGTAAGAGATAATTTTCTTACGTCTTTTTGGAATTCATTTCTATTTTTTTTAAAAGGCTTTAGCTGTACCAAATTTTTGGGCACCATCCATTTTAAAATAGAAAGGATCTAACTTCAGCTAATAAAATGGAAAAATGCTGAAGGGTTTTATGGGTATTACAAAAAAGAATTAGTCTAGTACAACTTATCCTGAAAAGAAAAATAAGTATTCAGTGAGACACTAGCTTTAATCAACTAAAAGAAAATTTATTCATGTTTTTAAAATGAAAAGTTCTAACCTTTACAGTTTTACCTAACAAATTCTAGCCTAACTAGTAGTTGTTACATTAAAATTTTAGACTATTATAACCCCCGAAGACGAGAAATCGTGCTTTACACTTCACTTTTTAGTCTGTTTTACATTGCAGTTAAGGCGCTACTCTCGAATAAGTCTATTGAAGGGAGTTTTGTTGACTTACTGTTTTTTATTCCTGCTGTGATCGACTACGCCCGATTTCACACTTTTTCTTAACAAACACTTAGAAAGCCCACTACGGCTTTTATTTAGGAAACTGGTACTTTTACTTAGCGGATCTGATGAAAATTAGCCTACTTCGGCTAGATGGAAAATAGCCTCTCGGCTAGACGGTACTGCCTGGCTGCGGCTAGATGGAAAACAGCCTCGCTTCAAACTCCCGCGGAGCCTTAAATAATCGTGCGACTTTTGCCGGTAATATCACGACGCTCCAATCAAAACTGCCGATCAAACATTCCACCAATCGCGGCGTAGCGAGAGGTTCGGTCAGGAACCCGCACCACCGTATATACCGAACGTCCTGGAACTTCTGTTTAATATACCGTTCGATACAAAAATGAAAATAAGTACAATTTGAAATGGAAAAATCAGTAACATTACATGGTCTTAAAATCTAGGAAAAAATGAATGTTACAATAGTATGGTATCTCATAATTGAGAAACAGAAACTTCCACGGTTTTGGTTAGACCACAAATTGTAAGGTGGATAGACCATATCAATTTGGAGTAACATTGCGAAGGCTTACTACATGTAGATGGTGCACGGTTACCTTGCAACATGGTACTGCAGACAGAACAGCCAAATTGCCTAAAAGATCCAACATCTGCACAATTTACAACTTGAAAAACAAATTGCACAATGCTCGAGATCACCAAAAGACATGACGAATTGAGGATGTCTATAAAAGTCCATAATCGTGTGATACAGTATTTGTAGGACAAACTGAAAAATTAACTAAATTAGCAAACATGATGGATGTATCAAAAAGAACCAAACTGCACAAAGTTTTATAAGGGAAAACTAAGGGTATCAATCAAAATTTACAAACCCCACAGCAACATTAATAGAGATTTGGGTTAGAGTCTGCATCACACGTAAAATGATCATAATAATAACAAACATAAACATCATGGTTCGGTAATCATTGCTCAAATAAAAAAATGATTATAACACATTCTGCATACTCAAGTTCATGTACGGTTTAATATGAAGAGCGAAGATCTCTGAAGATGTCTTGTCCAGTCATGGGCAAAACATCAGAAAGTTACTCCAAACTAAAAAGATTTAATCCTGACAAAAAATAGGTTTGGTTCAAATATAAACAACTACTTCACAATTAGGGAAATAAGTTTTAAAATATTTATTTTTTTTTATGGAGAGCAATCTTTCAAGTATATTTATTTGTATTCAATCTTGATAAGGTTTAACACTGACAAAATTATTTTTCTGGTGTAATGACTAACTTGTGTTAAGCTATTATCTTTTTATAGTAACTACAGAATGTATCTATCTGTATTATCACAAACTATTAGCTGCAACTGCAGTAAAAGTAAAGGATATAAAAGAAAAAATATGTTTTTCTGTGACACTCTGGATATTATATATATTTCCATAAAATATATATTTTTGTTATGCTAAAGGTCAAAGAACTACAACAAATAAATAAATATAAATGTAAATATTTTTACCATTTGCTTCACGTGGTCCATTATAATCCTGAGAATATTCACCATTACGGAATATTTTCAATGTTGGGTATCCACTAACAGAGTTTTTGTTACATGTTTCTTTACCTCCCTCGGTACAGTCTACCTTAACTAAAGCAACAGGTGGGTCGTTCCTGATCAGATCTTCAGCAGCCTTAGCATATTCTGGTTTTAGACGTTTGCAATGGCCACACCTATACAAAAAAATTATGATACAATTTATTAACTTGTTATATTAAAAAAAAAAGGTTTTAACTTGGATCTTTGATTAGTTCTTATTTTATTCCATTAAAACTTCAGTTAGATAAAAACATATTTGTTTTCTCAGTAATATGTTCAGCACTGAATTTTTTTTACCTTAAAAAAGTTAATGACTGAGACCGATATTTCACATAATGATTACACTTCACAACAACTGTTAATTCTTTACAAAGCTCAAATTCGACCAACTATGGAATACTGCTCCCATGTTTGGGGCTCTGCTCCCAAACATACACTGCATTTGTTTGATTCTATTCAGAGAAGAGTTGTTTGACTGATTGGAGACCCAGAACTGACAGGTGGCCTTGATTCGCTGGAACATTGAAGAACGGTTGGCGACTTGAGCCTATTCTACAAGTATTTTCATGGAAAGTGTTCGAGGGATGTGGCCCGTTTAATTCCTCCCAGAGCAGTGCATGTTAGAAGTATACGTCACACTAATACTTCACATCCGTATTAGTGTGGTAGTGACATTTTTTTTACTTTTTTCTATTAGAAGAGAACCTGATCACATTTTTTAAAAAGATCCTTATAAAAATACAATATGATATTACCAATTATCAAATAGTTTCGGCAAATATCTATTTATTTATCATGTTTCTGTTTGTTATAACGAAGCAAACAAAAAGATTCAAGCTCAGTTATAAGTTATGGATATTCGCAGGTTATCCAGGAGTTATATCTAAATTTCTTAAGTCTAAAAGAACAGGTGGCTTCTAAAGGAATAAATATGAGATCAGAAATGTAAAACGAAATCTAATAACACAGAAAAAAGGGTGAAAATAGAACTTTTACTAACCACACTCACAAGTAGTGTTGAACGGTATTAGGAAGAAAAGATGTGTATAAAATTTATTAGATTATGATTAGGAGATATCCATTGAATTGTTATAAGAAGTAATTTTAGCTGTGCAAAATAAAAAAAAAACTCACCATGGTGCATAAAACATGATGAGAGCTGTTTCATGTTCGGCGACTCTTGAGTCAAAATCGCTGTCGGTAAATTCCAAAACATCTTCTTCCTTTGCAAGTGCACACGAGGCCACGAAACACACCGTTAATAACTTTAAAAGATACATTTTTCTGCTATTTTTTTTTCAATTTTTAAACATAAACCGGCACTAAGAACTCTCTCGACTTTTTGTGATCTGTCAGTGGAAATGAACCGTACGTGGCTTGCCGTTTTATTACTATACCCATGCGTTAACCTTCGTGTTGTCGCAGTTCTATTGGATAGCGTCGACAAATATAAAGCGTTCCTATTGGCCTGAAATGCCGGGGAAGTTGAAAACACCGATAAATGATAAAATACGCAAATAGCACGAATAAATCTTAAAACACAAAATATTATTTTAAAAGTACTTGTTCTGATATTATAAAAAAATACTATATTATTTGAGTTATATTTAAATATGGCAGACTATATCTCTTGAAATGTGACTAACCTACTATTAGAGAGATGTTGCCCACTATGTTTACAATTAGAGAGTTACTACAACACCATTAAAATAATGTAATAATTGTTTGATATCTTTTATTGTCATGTATTAATGAGTTCCCAATTCTTTAGTTTATTCCATTATGGAGTTAAAGCAATGGACAGCGATGTTGAAATTTTATTTTGAGAAGAGTCATACTAGGAGCAGTTGTGCATTAAATTTTCGTTTAAACAAGAGATATTATCCAAAAATCGGAGTTGTTCGTAATGCGTTATCACTCAGTAAAACGTAGAGAATTAAATGGTGGACATTCTGTTGGAACAGACCTAATAGCTAATCGACAAACATGGCGCAAAAACGCTTGATGAAAAAAGAGAAACTCCGCAACTCCCAACACAGAAAACTCAAAATCGGTGATTAGAAAGGAGGAGAGATATTTCACAAAAGCTCCCTACGCCCTACATTACTTACTCTAAAAACTTACAACACCTTTAAAAATCAATGACCCGCAAGAGACCGGGGAAATTTTCACTTAAAAATAAACCGCTACCTACAGTAAAACTCTAAAAGCGTTTACTCAATATAAAAATCAATCAGCAGAAAGAAAGGGGCATTTTTTACAAAATAGAACCCCTACCTATAGTGGAACGTTCAAAACAAAATATTTCCCACAGAAGAGTGAAGTCCAGATCTGAATTCGTGTAGGGGAGGAGGGTTAAAAAGTTTGTAATTTGATTAACAGTAAAATACAGCGTCCAATATCCCTGCGTCCGATCAGGCACGTGGCAGCCTCGGTGGCACGGGGACACCCTCTTCAACACTCAATAAATCTTTCCTTCTGAGTCGAGGGGTGGTCAATTAGTTGCATGGGCGGAGCAAACGTGACAAATTACAATTAAATTAATAGATTTATTTAAGTTGTAATTATTTGTTGTACATTGTGTAAAATAGGACTCAATTCATAAATTCACCTTATCAAATTATTGTTTTTCATTTTAGTTGAGCAGAACAGCCTAATCCTTTTAAGTCCAGGTTTTCAATGTGGTGTTAACTGTAACTCCAGGATTTTTTTATGGGCAATGCACACGTACTGCAGGGAAATCCCTAAAGCGCTACAGAAGCAACGCGTGTGCGGAAAAATCGATGTACGTTGGTCTTGAATCGCTGTAAATTGTACTCGGTGGGAAACGCAGTCCTAGTCAAATCATTCCACATGCATTGTTTTGGGAGAAATTAAGCGGGCTACGTCCAATGAACACTTTTCATAAAAACACTAGTAAAATAGATTCAAGTTGCCAACCGTTTTTTTATGTTCCAAGGTATCACGGTTTCTAATGAGTTTTAGGTCTCTAAACAGGCGAACAGCTCTCTTCTGAATAGAATCCATCAAATACAGGTTATGTTTGGGAGCAAAGCCCCAAACATGTAAGCAGAGCCCCAAATATGGTAGCAGTATCACATCGTTGGTCGAATTTGAGCTTTATACAGAATTAACAGGTGTTGGAGAATGGTAAACTTTGTAGTTCGAAATCATATTCTCAGCTTTTGAGAAGTTCTCTTTGTTATGCAAGCAATTTGTCATGCCCAGACATATTTACTCCCAAGTTAACGCCTAGCGAATTAAGTGACGATTCTAGAAAAAACACCTGTATGTAACAGAAAAAAATTAAAGAAAAAACATATTAATTTAATATTTTCTATGAAATTTATAGTTTTATTTCCCTACCCAATAGTACGCCCAGCGTTAAAGCGTATATTCACATTCAGCACAGCTACTTGTTGATGACGGAAAGGCAAAGCACATCTACGTGCTTCATGAAGTATCGCATACATACTCATAGCTTTATCGTTACGACAAACTAGCAAGGTGTTGCGACAAGTGACTTCTTTTTGGGCACGAACGTAGTTTATCAATTCTTGGAAATATCCAACGGATATATCGATTTTTTTTAAAGGGCTTTCCAGAAATGCGAATAATAAAATAGTTGTCAAATTGGATTTTTCTTTTATTGGAGAATTATTTGCAGAAATATGTCGATAGTCTAGTTAAAAATGTTGACCAAGACAACTTTAGTAGTAAAATTGCAATAACAAAAGTTTAACAGTTTTCCGTGGTTCTTGAGCCAATTACGGAACGGGGCCCATACCCTTTACCACCTCACCCTACCCCACCCCCTTACTATTTTGCTTTTCCCGCGAAATTTGTGACTTTTGTAGACCTTCATTAGTGGTGTTTTATTTCATTAAAATAGAAAAATTTGTTCAAAAGCAGTATTTACAGGTATATGGTCCTGAAGTGGCCCATCAGGCATAAGATAGAACGGCATTACACGAATAGCACGATGTCAACACGTCCTTACGAAAGACAAAGGAGGACGGAGGTCCTATATAAAGGTAGCTTTTATAGCAATGTTTTGAAATATTTTTGTAAATATTTGTACCAAAACTTTTTAGTCTTAAATAATTCTGCATTTTGATGTTGAAAAGTGAGGGAATAAATTAAAAAATTATGTTTTACAATAAAATCCGCCTGTTTTTTGATTAATTTGTGGATACTGACCAAAAAATAGTAAAAAAACCAGATTCGATACATGATAAAACATATATTTTGGTTAATCAAGAGTGCTTCGCTACAATTAGAGGGTCAACCTGTGCAGTTTCTTTTGCTCTTTATTCGGCCATCATTTCCTATTTCACCGCCATGTTGGACGTTTGTCGAGTACCTTTGTTCTTTAAATCTCAATAATTTTTACTAAAAAAAAATATTAAAAAGGTCTGCAGAGAGTGGTAAGTGTAAATTTAAGTACACAACATGAAATTACGCAATAATTTTTTCAGGTAATAGAACATTTACACTTTTTGTAGACTTTATTTCTTAGACGCCATGATGGACAAATCGTTTTTTAAACATTTTTATTGTTTTTTGGAAGCCCTGGATCATTATTTTTATATTTTCTAGTACTGACATCATTGCTGCACGTTTTTACTAACTTTTTTGTGCTAAATATATTTTTTTCTAGGAAAAATGGACTTAAAAAACTGGGGGGACGCTATCGACGTATGGGTGGGGAAAACGAGTTTTATGGACTATTTAACTGCTTTTTTAAGATTTTGGAGACTTTGTGTAGTAATTTTCGTATATTTCAGCAAGCTTCGACCTAGATCGCTTTTCATAAAATCGCTATTAATTTTTGATTCTTGGCGAGGAATACAAGGATGGTGTGCGGCCATATTGCCATATATCTTGTGACAATACTGTCATGCGTGATTCAAGGGGTCATATTTTGCGCGAACAACACTCAATAAATCTTTCCCGCTTCTTTTTCTCTTTATTCGGCCATCATTTCCTGTTTCACCGCCATGTTGGGCGTTTGCCGAACACCTTTGTTCTTTAAATCTCAATAATTTTTACTAAAAAAAAATATTAAAAAGGTCTGCAGAGAGTGGTAAGTGTAAATTTAAGTACACAACATGTTATTACGCAATAATTTTTTCGCCATGATGGAAAAATCGTTTTTTAAAGATTTTTACTGTTTTTTGGAAGCCCTGGATCATTATTTTTATATTTTCTAGTACTGACATCATTAAGGCACATTTTTACTAACTTTTTTTTGCTTAATATATTTTTTTCTAGAAAAAATGGACTTAAAAAAACTTAGAGGACGCTATCGACATATGGGTGGGGAAAACGAGTTTTATGGGCTATTTAATTGCTTTTCTAAGATCTTGGAGACCTTGTGTAGTAATTTTTGTATATTTCAGCAAGCTTCGACCTAGATCTTTTTCCATAAAATCGTTATTAATTTTTGATTCTTGGCGAGGAATACAACAGGGATGGTGAGCAGCCATATTGCCATATATCCTGCCACAATACTGTCATGCGTGATTCAAGGGGTCATATTTTGGGTGAAATGGCGCCACTTGCAAGTCTTTGTGTCTCGCCTGGCTATTAATTTCCCGAATCTTGCATAATTTTTAACTGTTGAAAAAAAAAGTAGTTTTAAACTTGCTACCGGAGTGTCGTGTGCAACTTCTTTTATTTTTAAACGATATACAAATTTTTTCAAGTAAAGACCACTCTTAAGGAACCTGAAATCTCGCCATATTTTTGCTAATATTAGATTTTTTGCATTTTAAGACTTTTTTTTGGAGTTTCTCAAAACCTTTCAAAGGTAAACTTGACCTCTTTATTATTCGGCACTATTTCCTGTAGTTTTTAGCCTAAATAATATATTAATTTTCTTAAAATTCAAGGGACGCCATTTTTGGCGAGAAATAGCTTGTTTCGTAATTCTAGTTTTTTTTAGGTACCTATGATGTTTAGTGTTCCGTACGGAACACTTATAAGATGACTTCGGTGTGTCTGTCTGTCTGTCACAACCGATTTTCTCCGAAACTATTTGCCATAGAAAGTTGAAATTTGGTAATAATATAGGAATTGATGGCCTCATCAAAGCAGTGTAGTTTTGAAAGTCAAATTTTGACTTAAGGGGTTAGCTTTGGGGGGTGAAATCGGAAGTGAAAAAAAAATTTTTTTAGTAGGTCATCGAGTGTGATGTCAAATGAAGGCTTGTGAAAACACGAGTAAAAAATGTATATATAATGTAATACTTGCGCACACTTTTCTTTGTATTATTTTTAAAAAATCGCGAAAAATCGCTTATCTCGAAAAGTACCGATCAAAAAATTTTGAAAAAATTCTGGAATATTCTCCAGGGGGTGTATATTGAACGAAAATTATCACGAGTGCATTACCCTTAATAATTTATCTGGTATATAAAAAAAAACAAAAATTTCAAGGTCATCAATTTTCAGTAAAGAATGGAAACAAACTTTGTTGAAAACTCATTTGGGGTGTGTTTTGTGAAGTCACTGATCATTTTATACCACCGTAACAACATTTTTTGTTTTAAAAGCAATCAACCTACGGAACATTAATTGTGCAAGTTCAACTTGCACTTGACCGGTTATTAAAACTTATATTTTTATCATTGCAGAGTATTTTATTAATTATTTGTTTTGCCTAATTTAATACAAATTATAGAAATATTATTTGTTGCTTCAAATATTTTCAGGAAGTCACCGATGCCGTAACAGCCTGAAACTACAAGTTTTACACAAAAATCAATGTGTTTTATAACATTATAAATGAAGTAATAATAATTAGTAAATGTTCCGTAATACAGAAGGGTGTATAAATAATTTTTAAGGTTCATTTTTCGTTCTTTTTGAGTAATTAGGTTGCATTTTTGTAAAATTTAGATGTTTACTTAATAAACAAAAAAAAAACTCAAAAATTTGTTGAGAATATTAACTGCTATCAATACTATGAAAATGTGACTGCAATTAAAACCAAACTAAGAGGAAGAATAGCAGAACTGAAATGATAAATCACACTTTTTTTTAATGCAAAACACTTTATACCTACTTCGCGTTATTGAGGAAAAAAATCAGGTCTTTGTTATTTTTAATGGGCTCTTTCCATATAGTTTTATGATTCTGGATGGACAGATATTTGCACCTATTAAACTCTATTAAAAGAGATAGTGTCAAAAGGATAGGACCTACTACCTACAGATGAACAGTATTTTTTTTTATAGATGCAGCAGAAAACAATCAGAAGCAGCAAAGATCAGCCCGTTCAGGAACAACAAGGATCCACTGGTTTTTACGATCGGCTCGTTAATATGTAAGAGATACAACATACAACATAATGATAAAAAGAAAATGACTAAAGTTTACATAAATAGTGTAAGGATGTATATTTTGAGGACCAGTTACTTTCTAAAACTGTTTGAGTACAATTATAACATTACTAAAATAATAATAACAAATGATTCAAACTTTTTTGCAATTTTATACCGAGTTATTTTGAAAAGGAAAGTTTTTTCTATTTTTAGTCGGATTTTTTCAATTTGTTTCTTCTTCTTTGTTAGACACATTTATAAGGGGAGATAAAAGTATGTTTTGTTTTTTAATTTTAGAAATCATAGTTAAAAATACAATATATGTGTGTGTGTGTGTGTCGTCAAATAAGCCCCCAACAAATAAATCTTTACTAAATTTTATGTATGTTGTGTGTAATTTTTTTCTTTTAATTTATTCAAAAATTTTTTATAAAAAAATTCTGTTGTTTATTATACTTCTGTTAAGCAGCACTGAAAAGGAGTATAAAATGATCTATACAAAACAACTCCTCTAACCCTTAATTTGACAATTACCTCAGTGAAAAATCAGGAAATGTTCTTATAATAGTATTGAACTACATAATGTTTGACGACCCCTGCCCTTTTTTCCTCCTCTAAAGCGCTCAAGAACTAGGTTAAGTCATTTGAAAATTATTTCACATTTCGTTCGGGAGTTATTTTACCAAGAGACTGACGGAAATGAGAAGAAATGTTTTTCTTAATTTAGGGAAGCTGAAACATAAAAAATGCATAAAATTTCGAAGGGTTCCCTTGAGTAAAGGAGGTAAAAGTGGTTACTTTTTCTTTAATATAATGGGTAGAACAAACAATAAACCGGTTCCTGCTCTATAATTGTCTCTCAAAGAACTTACTTATTTTATTGTTTATACGTATAATTTATTTTTTGGACAATCTTTATTCTTTAAGTCTAACGCCAACATTTTTACACACTTGGTGTGACGTTAAATTGACTTTTAAATTTTAGAGTATAAGGTAGTCATTTTGGTTACTTTATATTTTAAAATTAAAAAAATAATTTAGTGTTTATGTTAATCAAGCTGTGACCGCGGCTCCGCTCGTGTGGACTACAGAATCATTGTTTAGGTTTTTTGCAAGAGAGCACGCTGGCGGCACACTTTTTTTTTTTTTTCTGAGTTGATTCACTACTAATGTAACAACAAAACATTTAAATCAGATAAGTGGTTCTCAAGTGATCAGCGCACTAACGGACAGATAAACAAACAGGCAGAAAGTTTTATAATATGCCTTTCAAGAGCCACAAATCTGCCCTTGATGGAAACAGGTAGCGTCACAACGTAAATCTAGCAGTTAAAGAAGAAAGATTGTTTACAAAGTTGACAATCTCGGTATTTCATTTATTGTTTATAATCAAATATTTAAGCATTCCAAATGTTAAGTGTCGTAAATGCTATGAAACGAGGCGGAGTATTTTTAAATGCCCCATGCTGTATACTAGCTTAATACATACCTGCATTTCTGATTACTAAGCAGCCACCTGTTGGGACCTAGAAAGGAAAGAAATAGTAAATTGTCCTTAATTTAACTTAGTTTTCACAATATTGAATTTATTAGGATATTTTTTTATGGGTCTAGCACACGTGCTACAGGGAAGTCCCTAAAGCGCTCCAGGAGCGGCATATGTGCGGAAAAAGCGATTCACGTTGTTCTTGAATCGCTGTGAATAGCGTGGGAAAAAAAAGGTGGATAGAAACTCTTTTTCATCCTTATCCTTTTTTTTAGATGTTCCTGGTTTTGCAGTAAAAGCCATTTTACCACTGTTTAACACGAAAACAGATGAGTGCTATTCACTAAGCAGCTTTGATCGAGGCACTGATGCTGACTGGTAAGATATTTATTGTTTTTATTATTATTTTTTTTTTTTTTGATTAATTTCGCAGTTATTACAAATAATTCCCGAGATCCAAGTACTCGACAACTTGTTCTTCAAACCAGGTACAAAGATATCATTAAATTATACTGTTCTACAAAATTTAAACTTTTTTTGTCACATAGAAGTTTGTGCCAAATTTTGATAGTGTTAGGTGTTCTTAACAAGAAAATAAGCTAAAAAAAAATGTAATACCCACTTTTTGGTGACATTAAATTTTATTTTTTCCATTAGGAGCATAAAGAAATTAAATTTAAGCTGAACAATTTTGGTATAAAAGAATAAAATACTTAATGTTTTACAATTTTTTTGACCACTGCACGCGGTGGATAGATCACTTTTAAGTCTCCAACAATGACCCGCCAACAAATTTAGAGTTCGATTTCCATTGGTATCACTTCTTTATGCTGGAAATGTCTTGATGAAATATTTTACCGTATTCGCTGCTAACTTTCTGGGAATTATAGAAATTTCAGATGTATCGGGTTATCCGCCTAATTCATCCTAGACTAGTGGTGAAGCTGTCACCTAAGTGTTCAGTCGGGCTGCTAGTATACACCAGCTGAAAATATGTTAACGGAATGTTTAGTCGATGCTTTTAGTGTAGTCAACCACACGGCTTATCTCGGTCTGATTCGGCCAGCCGTGTTGGATCTGTGGTAACAGGCTCGCCATGAAAAGGCTCCCACTTCGATTTGTCGAGGAGAAGCTAGATGATGGTGTCAGACACTTTCTCTAAATTTTAGTTCTGGAGATACACTCGACCTTTCGTGAGCCTATTCGCCGCTAACAGCTGCCAGATTTTCGGAAAAGAATTCCAGGATGTAATCCAGGAAGTATATTTTTAATGGCATACTAGATCTCAAAGTTTTCTAGAATGTTAAAAGCTCATTAATTTTTTGTACACAGTTTTCTGGTTTATAGTTGTCAAAAAAGTTTTTAACGACATTTCTGAAACCGTTCTAGGCAACTTTTTCGAAATAATTTAAATTTTGTTCAAATATGTTATTCTTAAAAAGGACCTACAAGTATCGTTCCTTTAATTCTTACTTTTGGGAATTTTTTTAGATATAAAAATCTATGGCTTTTAAATTTTTTCCATTAGACCGAATTATATATAAGGTTGTAAAAGTTCATCGTTAGGATTCACTAAGGGAGTATTTAAAAGATCTTTTTTGTCCTGGGATTAGTGAAGGATGCTTGGTGGGTGGTTGGTTGTAGGCGATTGTACCTGTTTGTGCACTGCAGCCTTTTAGCTTCTTCAAGTGACAATTGATCGCCATGATGTACTTCTCCGAACAGTTTGTGTTTGTTTCGAGTTAAACCCGCACATTCATATAGGATATGCATAGAACGTCTTCCTCTTCACCACATACTCGTAGACTGCATGTAGCGGGACCACTGTGGCTACTCAATTTCTTTAAATATTTCCTCAGGTGACAGTGGCCGGTGAACAATCCCACCACAATTTTGGTCTGTGCCCTTGTTAAACAAAAGACTTCAATTACGTGCTTCTCATGGCTAGATCTTACGAGATAACCATCTACATATTGTTGATATGATCATTTATTGATTGTCGCTTTTAGCTTCTGTTTTGGTACACCAAAAGCTGGATCTGGACCCCGGTATGGTTTTGTAGCTCCGAATCTTGCTAATTTGTCGGCTTTTTTCACCCTTTTTTTGTGCTGTTAGATTTCCTTGTACATTCCTTATCTCATATTTCTTCCTTTTCCTCTAGAAATTTAGATATACGACTCGGATAATCTGCGGATATCTATAACTTGTAATTGAGCTTGAATCTTTTTGTTTCCTTCATTGTAACAAATAGAAGCACGATGATAATAAATAGATATTTACCATAACTATTTGATAATTCGCTAATATCATATTTTATTCTTGTAAGGAACTTTTTAAAATATTTGACCGGGTTCTCTTTTAATAAAAAAAAAAGTAGAAAAAGAGTGTCACTACCATATTAATGTAATGATTATTGAAATTTCAGTAATTTCTCTTCATTAATTTTGTTTAAAATAAGAAAAAATCAAACAGTGCTTAACATATTACCAAGAAAACAAATTTGTTTTATCTAACTGAAGTTTTGGTCGAGTAACATAAGAGCTAATTAAAGATCCAAGTCAAAACCTTTTTATTTTTAATATAACAAGTTAATAAATTGTATTCTAATTTTTTTGTATAGGTGTGACCATTGAAAACGTCTAAAACCAGAATATGCTAAGGCAGCTGAAGATCTGATCAGAAACGACTTGTTTGTTGCTTTAGTTAAGGTAGACTGTACTGAAGAAGATAAAGAGACATGTAACAAGAACTCTGTTAGTGGATACCCAACATAGAAAACATTCTGTAATGACGAATATTCTCAGGATTATAATGGACCACGTGAAGCAAATGGTAAAAATATTGACATATATATTTATTTACTTGTTGTAGTTGTAGCTTTATATATGGATATTATATATATATATATATATATATATATATATATATATATATATATATATATATATATATATATATATATATATATATATATATATTGTAAGGTGTTAACTTGCCCGCACTTTTGTACCCTGTGAAAAGTTGTTTTTCCCACGCTTGGGCGCAATTTTCTTGCAACCTCTTTTTAATTTCTGATAATGAATTGAGTGGATCCTTATTTTAAAAGAACTAAAGAAATTAAACACACACTAGCTCAGTTTTCCTTGGTAGAGAGATATGGGTAAGAGATAATTTTTGTACGTCTTTTTGGAATTATTTTTTCTTACTTACTCAGCTGTACGACTTTTGGGCACCATTCATTTTAAAATAGAAAGGATCTAACTTCAGCTAAAAAAAATGAAAAAATACTGAAAGGGTGTACAGTTGTTAAATAAAAAAACAGTTTGGTACAGCCGTCATTATCCTGAAAAGTAAGATAGGTATTCAGTGAGACACTAGCTTTAATCAATAAAAAGAAAATTTATTCATGATTTTAAAATAAAAGTTCTAACCTCTGCGGTTTTGAGGATTACAAAAAATTCTAGCCTAACAGGTAGTTATTATTATTAGAGTCCCTAAATCAGACATTTAAATTCTAAAACCTGACTACCCCCGAAAGCGAAGAATCGTGATTTTCACTTCACCTTTTGTCAGTTCAAATTGCTATTAAGACACTTACTTCGGGAATAGGTCTATTGATGAATGTTCTGGTAACTTACGGTTTTTATTTGGGCTTCTAGGCCTTCGATGGAACACAAAACCGATTTTACACTTTGTAGGAAACACTTAGAGCCCACTACGGCTTTACGTTAGAAAAAAAACTCGTGCTTTACTTGGCTCTCATAATTGTTGCTATGAGCCTCTACTGCGGCTCGGTCGAAGTAAGCCTGGCTGCGGCTCGATGGAAATTAGCCTACTTGGCGGCTCGGTCGAAATAACCTACTTGGCGGCTCGGTGGAAATAAGCCCCTCTTCCTGTCCACCGGACTCTTAAATAAGCCGTGGGCACTCTCTCGGTAATATGGCTACGCCGGAACCAAAACTCCGGATACAAATATTTGACCAATCCCGGCGTATCGAGAGATTCGGTCGCAAACCCGCACAGCACACTAATATACCGAGCGGCTAGCAATTTCTGATTAATATACTGCTCGATACAAAAATGAAAAGAAGTACAATTTAAAGTGAAAAATCAGTAACATTACATGGTCTTAAAATCTAAGAAAAAATGAATGTTACATTTACCCCCTTCCAAAAAGAAATAGACTACACTAGTCTATTAAACTAAGGCTACTTATGAAAAGGTACAAAGTGGTACACTATCACTTACTACTAAGGTCAGAACTTAAAACAAAATTACAAACTTCGGACCTTACTACTAGACTTAATTCAATTAAGCACTAATATTAAGTACAATGAAAACCAAAGCATGTACACAAGAATCTTATAACTAGACTTAACTTAATTAAGCACTAAGGTTAAGTACATCAAAAAGTAAATAAAAATCCTTGCATGAACATAAGAAATACCTTTCTAAAGTAACAATCGCGGTCTTCTTATATAAAAGAATCAGCTCTGTTATTGTTACCAAAACAAAAAAAAATTTTTGTCTAGACTCTTGTCTAAATCAAAAAAATGAACTGAAACAAAGTATGAACACCCCCCTTAAAATATTTTAAGGATTGTCTGAAAATTTTCTATTTCAGCAAAAGAAATTTATAAAAATTCTTAAATAAAGAAAAACAAAAAAATAAATGATTCTAGTGCAAACACTAACACTAAAAAGAGAAAGTCTTGTAAGACCATTTAGCACAAGGCTAAGAAAAAACATCTGGATGAAAATCCAGACAAACGCTCGGAAAAAATCGCCATCAATGCTCTAGCTCACCGCTAAGAGAACATTCTAACTCTAGTATCACTACTGGTCGCATCAGAAAATAATCGCACTCTTTCGCGCAATGTCGACGTCCTAAGACATCTAGACATGCTAAAATCGCCAGGGAAAACGCTCTGGTTGATCGCCAGAAAACGCGTCAGCTTATCGCCAACTAAACACTCTGGTATATCGCCAGAAAAAAACCTCGGCTCCTCGCCAAGAAAACACTCTGTAAATAGCCCTCGACTACACAAAGTCCGCGTTCTTAAAGAACAATCTCGCCATTAACATAGTGAGCAGCTATAAAAGCTAACAATATCACTATAGGCACAGTGAATAGCTATAAAAGCTAAAATTCACCCTAAACACAGTGAATAGCTATAAAAGCTAAAATTCACCCTAAACACAGTGAATAGCTATAAAAGCTAAAATTCACCCTAAACACAGTGAATAGCTATAAAAGCTAAAATTCACCAAACTGAATGATCCTGCTTCAAAAAGCAATGTTCACTAAGAACAGAATGATTAGTCTGCGCACAACTAACATTCTAGGAAACATTCCCAATATAACTGTATGAGACAGCAAGTCTCGAAATAGGACCTCCCTAAAGTCATAACCCTATATATAGGAGTCCATAAGCAAAACGACTCAAAATCACGCATTTTGAGCACATGCCCCCAGGCAACCAACATACACCGAAATATATACAGAAATATATACAGAAATATATACAGGAGTTCAAATCCCAAACTCTTGGTCTTGGTAACTCCATAGCGAGCTTGGTGAAAGCTCTTAGCAAAAGCTAATCAAATCTTCGGCACATCGCACCAAAGTGACAAATCTGCCTAGAAACATGAGCCAGAACAAACGCTCTCCGTCATTCTTCAGGGTGGCTATACAGAGATATAAAACTTAACCAGCATTGCGCCTCTTCAAGTTGCATGAAGAACCCTCGTGTACTGGTCTCGCCCTGGAACAACAACGAAAAACATTCAATCCATCCCACATAACAGGAGACGAACACCTCACCACGATATACTGAAAGGTGGAGACAATAAAATACGGAAATGGTGACCCTGGAGTCCACCAACTAAAGGGAGTAGATTATAGCATCCACTAAACTAAAACGGTGTCTACTACACCACCATAAGTCAAAAAAAAAAATTTAATCAATAGGGTGTTCCGAAACACACTACTGCCAACAGCCTGTCACCACTAATAGGCTAATTGGAGCTGAGGTCGACTACAGTAGCTAGGCTCTCCTTTGGTTCAAATAGAAATAACCATTGAGTAACAAAACCTTTAAAGGTCCCAAAGGTCAAACGTTCACCCCCCATAGACTACCCTTCCAATCAGTCTGTTCCTCAGGAAGACTAACTTCCTGCCAAACGTCGTAACGGCATCTGTTAGCACCCGGTGCATCACGGCCTGTAAAAACAGATAACTCATGGGATACAACCTAAAAGGTTTATAAGGTTGACTTAACCAAGCTTCTAACGGAAATTTCCAAAAAACGAAAAAGAGCTTAAAAAGCTACATGAAGCAAAAATTTCTCAATATTTTCGGCGGCAATGCTACAAAACTTTTGAAGACGACAAGAGCTTTTCCAGCTTAATCAGAAACAAGAAGAAAACATCGTTGACAGCTAAAATATTCGATCATGGTGTTAATCGTCTTCCTAGACAATAGCCTCTAGAAGAAACTGCTACAGGTATCAGGCATAACCGTTTTCTGTCAGCCCAAACTTCTAGATTATCTGGTGAAAATCTAAAAATTCGGTTAGGAATCTTCCTTCACTGCGCTTAGCCTCTCTTGACAAGGTTCTCATCTCGGTATCAGATTTTGATCATTTCTTTGGGAAACGACTGTCTTACTCTGCTCTCATCTCTTGTAAATGATCAGCCTTTAGTTCTCCTGCAGGGCTTCAATTTCCTATCAATCTGATAGTAGACCGAAAAAACTCATCAGACGCCTATGAGTCTATGCAAAAAATTTTTTTAAAAAGTTTGTGACTCAAAGGTAACGTTTAAACGGCCCTGAAAAGAAAAAAGTATACCCTCAGTTTGTCAATTCAGAAGAAGGTCTAAATCAAAATAATCCAAGCCTTAGACTTACTGGATAAACCAAAATCAATTTACTCTTAATTGCACCCAACATATACCACTAAGGTAATAGAAATACACCCACTCGGGTAACAAACTTTGAAATTGCTCATAAAAATTTTGACTCAACATCATACCACGCGAGCTACATCTTGCGCTTGTCCTAACTCAAGATCACCTTGGATTGCCTCTAATCAAAATTTCGCTTCCAAGTGTCAAGAACTGGATATTATTTGGGGTCTTAAGCAAATCAAATCCCGCGACCACCGACATACCAGTCTTATGATATATCCAGAGTATGACTCCTTCGCAAGCTCGCAACAGCTGAGTCGATGCTAAACATCAACCACAATCAACCTAAGTTTGGGATATGGCCAAAACCCAAAACCTTAGCATTAAACAATAAAAGTAAGCTATTCCCTGCTCAACTTTTATAACAGTCAAAAAAACGAGGTCGTCACTTCCACAGAGCAACATCAAAAAATAAAGTAAAGCAATTAAGATAATGTAAATATAAATTATTCTTCTTCTGACAAACTTTCATTAGGGTTAGGTCCTTTGAATGGTTTTAAGTCTTTAATATGCCATCGTCCTACTTTAGTCCCGTCTAAATTAACTAAACCATAGACTAAGTCTGAAATCTTTTCTCTTATCACGCAATGCACATACTTAGGTACCAACTTAGATGTGAATTTATCTGCTGCACTGGAAAGAATTTTATTTTTTCGCCAAACGTGATCACCTATCTTAAAGGAAAAATCCCTTTTTCTAAGGTTGTAAGACTTACTGTTCCGTTCATAAGCCTTATGTATCCTACTACGCACGTCAGTGAAAATATCTTTTAAACCCTTTAAATTTTCGGCATACTCACCCCTGTTACCCGGAATTATTTCGCTGTCAACATTGACATCCAAATCTAAATTTTTATAATACGATCCAGATAGAGGTATATGTCTGCCGTAAACTAAGAAAGACGGTGTGAACCCGGTTACTTCGTGTCTTGCGGTATTTATTGCTTGTTGAATTTTGGAAATATTGTCATCCCAAGTGTCATGTGAATCAACGTAACTTCTTAAAGCGGTCCCGACTGTTCGGTTATTACGTTCAACAAAATTACATTGTGGAGAGTACACAGGATTAAAACGGATGTTAAAACCATAAGTTTCACTTAAGCTCTTAAAACTCTTAGAGGTAAACTGAGTACCGTTATCGCATATTAAGAGCGATGGAACACCGTGGATTAGAAAGACATCATTTTCCAAAATTCTCTCTATATATCCAGCTTTAGAGCTTTTCAAAGGAAATAGCATGGTATACTTTGTAAACCAGCAAGAAACCACGAGAAGCCATTTATTTCCCCTTTTTGAACGTGGGAATGGGCCTACTAGATCAGCTGCTATGACTTGAAAAGGGTAATTAACCGTTTTCTCTTTTCCCATCAGTCCCATAGGTAGTGTATTTGGAGATTTCTGCGTTCCACATACTTCACAAGTCCTCACAAACTTTAAAATATCAAAACGCATTTTTGGCCAATAATACTGTTCCTGAACCCTGTGAAGAGTTTTATAAAAACCAAAATGACCAGAAGTAGGAGGAGTGTGACACATGTCTATAATTTCTCTCTTTCTGTGGTTTAGGAACTAGTATTTTCCACTCGGGTACATTAACTTTTAAAGGCAACTGGTTTGGGATAAACTTGTACACGAAATCATTTTCCACCTTCCACTGCGGAAAATTTTGAGGAAATTCTTTAATTTGCTGCCGCAAATTATCGTACCATGGATCAATGCGATCTACATCAACTGTATCAATTCTTACGCCAATCTGTGCATTAAGACTGTTTTCGTCCGCTGTATGATCTGAGATTCTTGACAAAGCGTCAGGAATAACATTGTGGACTCCTTTTCTATGAATTAAATTAAATGTATGTTGTCTCAGCCTAATCGCCCAACGCGCTAGTTTGCCACTAGGGTTTTTAATAGAATTAAGCCACAATAAACTATAATGATCTGTTATGACCGTGAAAGGAACACCTTCTATGTAAGGTCGAAACTTTTCGATGTTAAAGAGTACTGCTAAACATTCTTTTTCAACAACCGAATAGTTACGTTCAGCCTTTGATAAAGTTCTACTGGCATACGCTATCACTCTTTCCCCACCATTGATTTTCTGTGTTAGGACGCCCCCTAAACCGGTATTAGAAGCATCACTAGAAATATAAAACTGTTGGGAAAAATCTGGTTGGGATAAAATGGGAGCTGAAACCAATAGCTCTTTAATCTTTATAAAAGATTCTTCGGCTGCCTTTGTCCAATCTATCGATTGTCCTTTTTTTCGTCCTTTCAAAAGATCATTAATAGGCGACAACAGGGTAGAAAAATTCTCGATAAAACGTCTGTACCATGAACACATTCCTACGAAGCGCTTAACTTCCGTAGTATTAGTAGGTCTCGCATAATTAACCATGCTTGCTACTTTATCCGGATCGGTACGCAAAGAATTTGAGCCTACAATATAGCCTAAAAACTTTAAAGAAGTTTTGAAAAAATCACATTTGCTCAAATTTATCGTCAGTCCGGCCTCTTTCAATTTATTTTTTACTTCTTTAAGTAAGCGTATATGCGATTCGAAGTCTTCCGATGTTACTAAAATATCACCGAGATAGGTAAAAATATGTGGCTCATATTTCGGACCAAATATAGCGTCCACTAAACGTTGCTGAGTTTGAGCAGCGTTCTTTAGACCAAACGGCATAGTGACGAACTGAAATAGACCTCGGCCTACTACTGCAAAAGCGGTCTTTTCCTTAGAGGATTTGTCCAAAGGAATTTGCCAGAATGCCTTTCTAAGATCTATCGAGGATACATACTTAGCATTCCTGAGTGATGTCAAAATTCTATCGATGTTCGGTAATGGATAGTTATCAAATTTGCTGACCTCGTTGAGCTTTCTTCCGTCAAAGCATAGACCATACTGTCCATCGGCCTTTTTCACCAATAAGATTGGAGAACACCAGGGACTGTTTGATTCTTCAATCACTCCGAGTTTCAACATTTCGTCTAACTCTTTATTTAATACTTTTGACATATACGGAGACATGGCGAAGGGCCTTGTCTTTACAGGACTGGCATCAGCCGTATCTATAGACATGGTGATCTTATTCGTTCGGCCTAACCTATCTTTACTACTTATTTCTTTGAAAGAGCTTATTACGTTTTCTGCGTTTAAGCGTTCCGTCCGCGAGAGATCATCTAGGGTACATAGACGCGAGAAAAGGTTTTCTAAAGAACTTTCTGAATAACAATCTTTAAAACTTGTTTGAGAATTGACTTCTAGGGACTGTGGATACCACGAATTATTTTTAAAATTTACTAAAATTCCGAATTTTTGTGCAAAATCACATCCTAAAACCAAAGTATGTGATAGAGAAGGTACTACTAGAGCAGAGATTACTAAACAATGACCATTGCAGACTAGCGGCAACTCAACCGTACCTAAAACTTTTAGACGGCTGCCATCTGCAGTGGTAACACTTCTATTTTTGACATGGCATATTTTTATACTTAAACGACTTAAAATTTTAATACCATTCCGACCTACAACGGAGGCATTTGCACCAGAGTCAAATAAAGCCGAGAAATGGACACCTAATAGATTTATCTTGATATGCGGTCTGTTATCTAAATATTTATGCACGAATAAAGGAGACATGTGACCATTTGGAGAAGCAGGAGTTTTATCTTGAGAAGGAGAATTTTTATTAGACTTTAAAAAATCAGAAACTTTTTGTAACCATTCAGTCCAATCTGATCTATTGGAATATTTTTGTTCGTCCGTGTTTCTAGAACGTTTTGGATTAGGGGCTTTACTGCGAACATGAGCTTGTGACTTAGCCGAATGATTAGAGGCTTTTTTGTTGGACTTAGGGTATCCGCCTTGGTAATATACCGTCCTTACTCGTTTTTTGTACATTTGGGGCATGATGTTAGTCTCACACCAGTTGTTCCACATTTGAAACAAAATACCCTCTTCGGTGCCGTACAATTTTGGTAAGTGTGATTCGGACCTGTGCAATTCCAACAAGTGAAAATTGCCTTAGGTGAGACCGACTTGTCGTTCACTTTAGCTGCAGTGTCGCTAATTTTAGAGTCATTATCTTTTCTTTTTCCCGTTTTCTGGTTACTCCTAGGGTTCCGATTTACATTCCCAACCTTATTTGTCGAGACTCCACTTCGGCCATTTGGATTATACTCTACTTGATGTATATTAGTTTCGCCTTTTGGTCTGCTCTTTTCCAACAAATAATCGGACTCTTCAAGTTTTCTACATAACCCGGCGAGTTCGGCTACCGAATTAATATCTAGTAGAGCTAACCGATTGACGAAACTAGGCAGAATATTCCTCCGTATCAATTTAACTTTGGTACTTTCCAAAGGCTTGGTGGACAACCTACCAAATAAAGATTCCATGTGGGCAATAAAAATCACAGTGGACTCATTCTTCTTTTGTCGCCTCCTCTTTATTTCCGACCACAATTCTTCATCATCATCACAGTGCAAGAAGTCCTTCTTTAGCCTATCTACCAAGGAATGCCAGTCGTTGACACTTGATTTTATGCTTCTAAACCAAATGAAAGCATCGCCAGTGAAAAATTCAACAGCGGAGCTGAAAAGTTCATCTTCCGATACTTTCCTAGCTTGAGCTATTTCAGTCAGCCTCTCCAAAAAAGGATAGAGTCTCTTTGAGTCTCCATTAAATTTCCATTGCCATTCGCTGACAGGAATATTTCTGGCTGCGCAATTCACGATTGGAGCTGGTACATTTATGACTGGGGTTGTAATAGGCAACTGTGGTAACTCATGACCAGGAGCTATCTTTTCTGCAAGATTTGCTTCCATGAGCACACACGTAGCTATTGTTTCCTGAACATATCTGGAAAACTTCGACGCTTCCTCTTCGTCATCCGGCATGGGAATTCTTTGTACGCGACCCGCTACATGCGATAAACGTGACTTAACCCGGTGTACAAGTGAATCATTTGGATCGCCGTCATAACTATCGATTAAGTTTTGGATAGAATTTAAACTCTTTTCGATACCAGCCGTTTCTTCTTTAATAGACAGAGTGTCATCCCCTATTTTTATCGTTTTTCCGGGCTCATTAATTTCTTTACTTAAGATCCTCGTTAGAATCTTTCTTTTATCCGCGACCGGACGTTCTGAGAAAGTACGACGGATTTTCAGTTCATAGTCTAATTCATATTCTAGTAGGTGATTGACTTTAAAATTGAAGGCTTCCATGATAAATGAATACAAATTAAAAGAATTGTTTAAAAAGTCGTGAAAATATTTCTCCTGTGCTCCCAATAGTCAAAATAAAAAATATGTAAAGGCACTTAAAATATGTAAACTTCTTTACCACACATTTAAAAAATCTTCAACAATTTCAAAAAAATTTCTAAGTATTGCCTTGTATTAAAATTCCTTTACTAGATATCTTAAGAATTTTCAACAAAAAAATCTCCAAATACCGTTTCGTATCAGCAAAGTATTTTTAATATTCATGCTAAACAGCGATGAGAAAAAAGTACAGTTTTTTCTTCGGTTCCGCAAAATAAATCTAACACTGCAAAAATTAAAGTAAACCAGCACATCTGCTAATCTGAACTATAAAAGTAGCTTTTAAGAAAAAAGTAGGAATCTCTTATCTTTGAGTCGATTAACAAAATTCAAATATCTATACTACCATCAGATAAATTGAAATAAATAATTCTACAAATTTCCTGCTTTTGTCTTATTGCTATAGTGTAGTTTCGTTTAATAAATGTTATGAAATAAAAATATCTGAAAAGTTAGAGCTTTTACTTTGTTCGATAGCTAGTACACTGAACCCTTTAAAAAATAAAATTCCAAAAGCCCCGCGTTGACAGCGTCATTTTGTAAGGTGTTAACTTGCCCGCACTTTTGTACCCTGTGAAAAGTTGTTTTTTCCCACGCTTGGGCGCAATTTTCTTGCAACCTCTTTTTAATTTCTGATAATGAATTGAGTGGATCCTTATTTTAAAAGAACTAAAGAAATTAAACACACACTAGCTCAGTTTTCCTTGGTAGAGAGATATGGGTAAGAGATAATTTTTGTACGTCTTTTTGGAATTATTTTTTCTTACTTACTCAGCTGTACGACTTTTGGGCACCATTCATTTTAAAATAGAAAGGATCTAACTTCAGCTAAAAAAAATGAAAAAATACTGAAAGGGTGTACAGTTGTTAAATAAAAAAACAGTTTGGTACAGCCGTCATTATCCTGAAAAGTAAGATAGGTATTCAGTGAGACACTAGCTTTAATCAATAAAAAGAAAATTTATTCATGATTTTAAAATAAAAGTTCTAACCTCTGCGGTTTTGAGGATTACAAAAAATTCTAGCCTAACAGGTAGTTATTATTATTAGAGTCCCTAAATCAGACATTTAAATTCTAAAACCTGACTACCCCCGAAAGCGAAGAATCGTGATTTTCACTTCACCTTTTGTCAGTTCAAATTGCTATTAAGACACTTACTTCGGGAATAGGTCTATTGATGAATGTTCTGGTAACTTACGGTTTTTATTTGGGCTTCTAGGCCTTCGATGGAACACAAAACCGATTTTACACTTTGTAGGAAACACTTAGAGCCCACTACGGCTTTACGTTAGAAAAAAACTCGTGCTTTACTTGGCTCTCATAATTGTTGCTATGAGCCTCTACTGCGGCTCGGTCGAAGTAAGCCTGGCTGCGGCTCGATGGAAATTAGCCTACTTGGCGGCTCGGTCGAAATAACCTACTTGGCGGCTCGGTGGAAATAAGCCCCTCTTCCTGTCCACCGGACTCTTAAATAAGCCGTGGGCACTCTCTCGGTAATATGGCTACGCCGGAACCAAAACTCCGGATACAAATATTTGACCAATCCCGGCGTATCGAGAGATTCGGTCGCAAACCCGCACAGCACACTAATATACCGAGCGGCTAGCAATTTCTGATTAATATACTGCTCGATACAAAAATGAAAAGAAGTACAATTTAAAGTGAAAAATCAGTAACATTACATGGTCTTAAAATCTAAGAAAAAATGAATGTTACAATATATATATATATATATATATATATATATATATATATATATATATATATATATATATATATAATATCCATAGCGTCACAGAAAAGATTTACATTTTTTCTTTTATTTCTCCTTTCTAGTAAAATGTAGGAACTTTTTATCTTTCCTAACTTTTATATCCTCGATTTGCATTGCATCATTTTGAAAAAGCTAATAATTTGTGGCAATACAGATAGATACATGCTATAGTTACTACAAAAAAAATAAAACTAGGAATAAAAATTTAAACAACTGTTTATTCCTACTTATTCTGGATCTCCATCAAGTAGCGGCTAAGTCAGTGCAGAATTTAAAAAGATAAAAGTTTAACACAAGTTAGTCATCACATCAGAAAAATAATTTTATCAATGTTAAACCTAATCAGGATTAAATACAAATAAGTATACTTGAAAGATTGTTCTCCATAAAAAAATACATATTTTAAAACTTATTTCCGTAATTGTGAAGTAGTTATTTATACTACTTGAACCAAACCTATATTTTCTCAGGCTCTTGTCAGTTTGGAGTAACTGTCTGATGTTTGCTCGCTAACTGGACGAGATACCGTCAGAGACCTTTGCTCTTTATATTAAACAGTACATGAGCTGGAATATGCAGAACCGGTTATGATCGTTTTCCGTGTGCTTGTGCAATTTGGTTCTTGTTGATATCATATTTGCCAATTTAACTAATTTTTCAGTTTGTCCTACACATACTGTACTACAGTATAGATTCCTCGGGTATGCCCCTTCAAACCAATAATTTTGTAATGATTTAATGAAAGCTGAATAGATAGCTTTTATCATTTGATTACTATGTTATAGGTTTATAACTTTTCAAATTACTCCAGTCTCCCGGTATTTTAAAAAATATTTAACATAGGCAATATTTAACTGACTGGGAAAAATTCCAGTCAGATTACAGAATATGATAATTTTGCTAATATATCAGCCACTTTAAATAATAATATAGAAACTGGTACCTCTTATTCCCCAACTCATATTTTATTTTTAAGCCGTTTTTACTCATTATACACTATCAGAAGTGCGTTACCATTTAGAAAGATAGAGTTGTTATTATTTAAATTTTTGTGTTGTTCCAGGTCCTTTGATATCTGGGCAATTATTTATAAAAATTTCATTATTTGAACTTAATAATTCTTTATCAGATTTTATTTTACTCCTTCGGTAATCGAAAACTATAGTTTTCCTTAAAAAATGTTTTGTAATTTTACTGGTCAAAGACCACGTTGCCTTATCTTTATCTTCTGCCTTAAATTATATTGGGTGTTATGCAATAGTATTGCGTTATGCATAGTATTGCCTGCTTAATAACCTTCTTAAGTACTCTTGTATAGACTTGACAGTAAATATCACTTCATTACATTCATCACATTCTTTTACGATTCACCTGAAGTACCTACCTACAGTCTGGCTTAGATGAGAAATCGCGGATCTTGAGATTAGTCTGTGACAATTTAGAATAGCTTTCCGATGTTGTGTCTACGATTGCACGAGGCATCTTCAGCGATCTTTACTCTTCGATATTAGATCACTAAATAAGGTCATGTAATCGTAGGCGAACCGTCAGAAAGTTATGGTATGTCAGAAAGTTAGTCCAATTTAAAACTGCGTAAAACAGAAACCAGGATTTCTCATCAGTGTTGCATACCACCTTCTTTGTCATCAGTCTATCTACAGGTTTTTAATTAGATTGATGCCTAGTGATTGTGTAAGCGATTCAAACACCTCAACATTATTTTGGAAAAGCCACTTGACTTGTTTTTTTAAAGGCACAAATTTTTAATGATCGTTCATATCACTATTTTTTTTGTAGTTGAAAAGTGAAGATGTAGCAATTGTCAAGAATGACGCCACGACAATGATGTTCCTGCTACATATAACTTTTGTGGGTTCACCACTCTTTACTTGAGGACAAGAAAGACGGTCCAGTCACATATGATGTAAGTTTTTGTTATGTATTTAACTTATATTATTAGATGGTTATTATTATTATTTTTTGGATCAATAATTAGTAATAAAAATGATAAAATTGAATGTGAACAAGTTATCTTCGTATGAACTATCGTTCGCTTTAATTGTTCTTTAAAGTGATGATAATTATTTGAGAGTGATCAAGTTATAAATGCTCACAGTGATCATATTAAAAAAAAAATAATCCTTAGATTTTATGTGAGTGCTCATATCAAATTACTTTCTATGACCTGGTGATAATTTTAATTGAGACAGTTGGTGCAATGATAACACAAGCTTCCCTGTGGTTTTGTATTTTATTTAAATTTGACCTTTCACTAGTCATTACAAGCACACACAATAAAATATATTTGGTGTGTAGCAGGTAGTCAGAATAATATTGCAGTTTTACTCACATCAATAAAAGTTTTTCTTTTTGTGAGCATAGCAGTTGGGCTGCAGGGAAATTGCAAAATAGCTCCAAGGTCTTGAACCGCGGCAGAATATACTCAGTGGTAAACACAGTCATGTGTAGGTACCAGTTCGTTCTAAAAAGAGAAGTGTTCTTGAGGAGGATGGTACAAAGACTGACCAGTTGAGCCTCATACTCCCATCTTTTGATTATATGAGAGGTTTATTAGTTTCCTTCGAAACCCTTCATGTGATAATTTATCGCCACGATGTATAGTAGATCTTCGAACAATTTATGTCTGTTCCGAATTAAAGCGTGAATAATAGTTTTGTTTAACATTAATAAGAATTCAAAAAAAAAATTGAATTTAGCGGTTCACATATTTATTTTAAATAGCATTTTGCTACGTAACTTAGTTAAAGTATGCATACCTTTTTTTAAACATGAACCCTAGAATGTAATATTTTTAAGTTTTGATGATAAATGTAGATTCAGAACATTTAAAGATGTTCGAAATAGTAGTTTTATTCCATAATTTTAATGATTATACCGTTTTACATTATTTAATAAAATGTTTTTTTTTTCAACTTTAAGTGTGTTTTCTGAAAAAACCTCAAGGTGGATGTCTTTTTTTATGATTTTTTTTGGATTCAGCATAAAAAATACTTAAGAAAACACATGTCTTACTTAAAAGACAGAGATTTTTTTGTATACCTGTGTTATTAAAGGTAATGCACTCGTGATAATTTTCGTTTAATCTACACCCTGTGGAGAATAATCCAGAATTTCTTCAAAATTTTTGGATCAGTACTTTTCGAGAAAGAGGGGGGACAGTGATCTTTCTTAATTTTTTCAAAATAGTACAAAGAAAAGTGTGCGCTTGTATTACATTATATTTATTTTTGAACTCATGTTTTTACAAGCTTTTATTTCACACCCCACTCGATGACCCCCCAAAATTAATCCCTTAAGTCATAATTTAACTTTCAAAACTACACTGCTCTGATGAGGCCATCAATTCCTATATTATTGCCAAATTTCAACTTTCTATGTCAAATAGTTTCGGACTATATCGGGTGTCACAGACGGACAGACACCGATTTTTTTTTTATGGGTCTAGCACACGTGCTGCAGGGAAATCCCTAAAGCACTCCAGGAGCGGCATGTGTGCGGAAAAAGCGATTCACGTTGTTCTTGAATCGCTGTAAATTGTACTCTGTGGAAAACACAGCCTTGGGCAAATTATTCCAAAGGGATGATGTTCTCCATATAAAAGACTGCTTGAAAACCGTTGTACGCGGAGTAAGAGGCTGTGAAGCATTAGTGCGACATGTATTTCTAACATGCACCGCGCTGGAAGGAATTAAGCGGGCTACATCCCTCGAACACTTTCCATGAAAATACTTGTAGAACAGAATCCAACATGTGCAATGTCTGTTTGGGAGCGGAGCCACAAACATGGGAGCAGTTCCATAGTTGGTCGAATTTGAGCTTTGTAAAGAATTAACAGTTTTTGGGGAGTGTAAAGCTTTCTGGTTCTAAATAATATTCCCAACTTTTGAGAAGCTCTCCTTGCTATGCCTGCAATATGTTCATGCTAGGACATATTTGCTTGCATTTTGCTTTGCATATTGATCTTATAAGTGTTCCGTATGGAACACTAAAAAAGAATCAACTTGCTAAAGGAAGCACAATAATTATCTAGATTACGCGTCTACCTCCTGTCAATATGCACCATTCTAAAAAGCCAAAGTTGTTGATTAAACTAAATATAATAAATGTCAATGTTTTATTCCTAAAAAATGTAACGCATTTTTTTTTGTTTCAGGTGGATTACAAAATAAACTTGTTGGTGGAGTGTGTTTTTCAAAATTATTTCGTTTTCTTCTTAATTTAAGTCCTGTTCTCTTAGTCGGGAATTTAATTTAAAATATGTTGTGCGGTCCACCGTCCTGGAGGGGATTACGTAGGGCAAGCCCTTTTTGGTGCTGATGTTTGATAAAAATATGTGTTTTTCAAGGATAATCATTTATAAAAAGATACACACCAAGATATCTTTTAGGAGGTAAATTTTTATTTGAGCCAAGATATAAGGGGCATTGCTTCGAATATTATTAAACGTACTTTTCGGGGTTCTTAAAGTCAACGAATCTGAAAATTAGGTTCTTTTCTGTAGAAGGCAGCGTCAGGTTCCAGTTGTAATGATCTCTGAAAAGTTGCTCATTTTTTGTGATTAATGTCTCACTACAAATCACCTACCATTTAAAATATCTAGTTGTAATACTTTTATTAAGTTATTCTCTGGTATGACAATGGGATCTTACTTTAGAAATGCGCGTTTGTAATAAACTGGGTGAATAATGTTACTGTTTTTTTTCAAAGATCAGTACTGAGAAAATAAAC
>CM032450.1:11410718-11540718 GCA_019049505.1 Pachyrhynchus sulphureomaculatus
TATACTAATAAGAAAAACAGATATCAAAAGGTATGAAATGATTCGTAAGGTATTAAGAACTTTATACCAATTTTGGATCATTTAGTTCACTATTTTTAATAAGCCCTGTACGATGTTTTTTATATATTTTTAATATTTTGGCTCACTCCTAGCTGGCAATTTTTACCATATTTAATTTTGTATTTGAGGCATATTTTAAATATTTTAGCTATTTTTTCAAGAATATAGTTTTTTCCGTAGCCACGTTGAGACTCCCGTAAATATATAGTTGGTATAAATTATTAATCTTATTCCAAATAACATTTACATTGAAAATACATATACATTTTAATATATTTCCTTTTTGTTTCAGGTCTTTTGTATTGACTAGATTTTTGTCTCTCATAATTTTATATAAAAACTGTTATAATTTCGGTAAATTTAAATTTTATGTTTAACAGTTGTAAGAAATTTTGTGCCATATCGCATCAACTCCTTAATCATAGTTCTTTTAAGAGTATAAGTCTTTGAATACATCGTTTATACTAATATTATGCAGATGATGCTGAGTAATTAACTAAGGTCAATTTTACTCTTACATTAACAGAATAAACAAACTACTTAGCAATAAGCGTACTATAGAAATCACGGAAAATAAAGCGCTGGACTTCTCTTAACTGATATAATCAATAGACTTATCTCAACTGTTGCAGACAATTTTCGTCTACCCACATTTAAAGATGAAGCAATATTTATAAAATTGAATGACAGGCAGGAATAATATGGTGACCGACTTTACTCAACTGTTGCAGACAGTTTTCTCTTTTTGAAATATTCACTATTGAGACTACAGGTCATCTTTTAAATAAGTTATTACGATAATCTTACGATAGATGCACCAAAATGAATAGCTTAATAAATCTTAAGAACCGATAGGTCATTAACTCACTCCAGTCGGTAGATTTCGCTTAACTGTTGCAGACCCTGCAAATCACTAAACGAAGAAATAAAATTCTTAGGAATAAGTGAAAGACAAGAATAATGCAACATATAGTGGCCGACTTCACTCAAATGAATATCTAAGAATATGTAGGTGATTAACTGATATAATCAGTAGACTTAGCGCAACTGTTGCAGACAGTTTCCGCTTTCTGTTTCCTTTCGGTATTGCAAGTGAATAAAAAAATAAACAAAATTCATTTAAATAAATTAAAGACAGTACTGCAGACTTCACTCTACAGTTACAGAAAATTGAAATTGAAAATTGAAACGTTCACTGTATAGCTTGCAGGGTTCCATTTGTTAAATAAATTATTATAATAATCTTACGGTGGATAGCGTTAAAACGAATATATCAATAAACCTCAAAAACTTGCAGGTCGTTTTAAATGATATACCGGTAGACTTCAATCAACTGTTGCAGACAGTACCAGTACCCTCTTCTTGAAATGTTCTATATAGAGACTTCAAATCTTCATTGGTTAAAAAAGTTGTTATGCTAATTTTGCGACAGATAGCATCAAAACGACTATCTTAATAGATCCTAAGAACGGACAGGTCATCAACTCAAACTATCGGTAGACTTCGCTCAGCTAGTTTTCGTTTTCTGAAATATTGCCTTTAGATGCTGCAAATCATTTAAAGAAGAAATAAAGTTTTTAGAAATAAGTGAAAGACAGACAGACGTAATGCAAAGAATAGTAGCCGACTTCACTCAATTGTTGTATACAGTCTTCTCTTCTTGAAATATTCACTATAGAGACTGCAGGTCTTTAAATATGTTATCATGATATACGGTAGATAGCATTAAAACGAATATCTAAGAATCTGTAGATAATTATCTGATATAATTAATAGACAGCGCAACTGTTGCAGACAGTTTCCGCTTCCTGTACTATTTCCTCTCGACACTACAAGTCTAGAAAAAGATAAACAAAATTCTTAGAAATAAATTATGCAGCACTGCAGAGAGTACTGGAAAGTATAATGGTTGCCTTTACTCCACAGTTACAAACAATGTTATCTTCTTGAAATGTTCACTATATAGCCTCCATTCGTAAAATAAGTTATTATAATAATCTTGAGTTAGATAACTATAACAAATATATCAATACATCATGAAAACTTGCAGGTGATTAACTGATGTAATCTGTAGGCTTCACTCAGTTGTTGCAGTCTTCTCTTTTTGAAAGTTTCTCTATAGAGGACACATAAGTTATTATGTGAATCTTACTAGACGTAATATTAAAACAAATATGACAATAAATCCTAAAAATCTACAGGTCATTAACGACAACAGTTTTTTATGGAGGCATGCTGCAATTTTTTTCTACTAGGTTAAAATGAAATAATATACTTGTGGTATCGAAATATATCAATATGTCGAAATTTCCCGCCTCAGTGAGTGTGCTAGATGTAAATAATGATATCATTCTTCTAAAATGTTCTAATTCTTACTCCTTAGATTGTGTAATATGCTATTCTAAGCTGCAGGATAAATTACTACACGAAAAACAATTCAATAATTAAAGAAGGCCATACCCCATCCAGGCCAAATTCAACTCTTTAAACTTACTAACATATTTGTTTAAAAGTTGAAGATCAAATGTATATCATGCATCTCGAACACCACGGAAAATAAGTTTAAGAAAAAGTTGAGTTTGGCTCAACCGGCCACTTGGTAGGGGTTTTTCTCTAAAAATTTGAGGTTTTAGTTACCGAGACTCTTATCTGTGAAGACGCCTTAGTGAGGTTTTGTTTACGAACTATCTTAAATTAATGATTAAGTATTGTTTCATTAATGTGAACCCTTTCTCTCTAAAACAAAGTAATATATAAGTCATTAAAATTATGTTATTTCAATTAGTTTGTATGTCTGTCGGTCCTGTCATCGGGTTAGTCTCTTACCCTGATAACTTTTAAACGAAGGTGATATCGATGTCGTTTCATCACACTGTAAATCATCTGAGAAATAGACAATCTTTATTTGTTAAAAACATCATTATGAAATCAGATCACTCTTAACCCTAAATACTTCCAGGTCATGAATTAAACAAATCAAAAATTTAAAAATGAGCAGAATACAAAAGTTGTGCAAAGTACAGCGGTGTTTTCACTAAACTGTTGCAGACAGTCTTCTCTTCGTGAGGTGTTTACTATAGAGACTACAGGTTTCTAGTTTTCGAAATAGACAAAAATCTAGTCATATTAAGAATAGAATGGTCATGTCTTAATTATAACTATATTGGCAATTATCATTTGGGAATTAAAGCACAAGAAGCAAAGGACAATTATCATATGGGAATTAAAGCAAAGAGAGGGATAATTAAACCTTCTCAAAAATGAAGATGGGGTACACCAGCTAGGACAACCGTCGGATGCAGCTAATGTATGCTCGAAATAAGTTTTTGAGTTTAAATATTGCGTTGTTCGGGAATAATAATCTAGCGTGACGTAGGAAGCCTTGTTTTCTCAGAGAAAAATTGGTAATAGTGTTTTTGATAAGTTTGTACTTAGACATAGAGGATGGACTGAGTATTACCCTCATAAAATTGACCACCCTTTAGAAAAAGACAAAGCGCCTATGCGGCCATTACCTGTCTCTTTTCTATAATAACCAAGGCGCCGTGCCCCGAGACGGAATTCAAGACAAGAAAAGCCCTCACCCGATTTTAGTTCAAATAGAACTCTTAGAAATGTTATTTTCAAGAGCGCCGTTGCTCAGCGGGAAAATGATCGAATCCGAATCATGCTGACTGGGTTTGAGTCTCATAGGTTTTTTTTTTAATATTAATATTTTTTTATTTATAAGTAAAATCTAGGCGATCAGAAATAATAATAATGAAAATAATTAATATTATTATTACGCTCTGGTAAGCCTGGGACGTGGGCCAATCAGAATTCTAGAAAGAGGGGCAGCACATTCGTTTTGTCTCTGACACTTTTGCGTCCGTATTTACTTCGCAGGGGGCACGGAACGCTCAGTCCATCCTCTATGTCTATGGGTTTATATTGTGATTACTGTCAATGTTAGCAGGTATACTATTGTTCATATTTCCCCCAAAGATTCCTTGTTTTAAAGAGATTTAGAGAAATTTTTGTTAGATTTATTAGCTGCTCCAATCATTTTATAATTTCTTATTCTTTAAATTTCTTTTTACAGATATAGTAGACAGGAGTTTTGTGCTTTTCAATCAGATCTAAATATATAAAAATTTAGTAGTTATCTTCCATAATTTAACTAGGAGAATAAGTATAAATAGTGATTTCCACATCTTCAGATTATTAGTTAATAAAAATATTCTGTTCCATCCAATTAATTTAAATTTAACTTTTTACACAGTTTATTTAAAATTTAAAGAAGAAATTTATTTTTATATCTATAATATATATAAAATGCAACGTCTCTCTGTCTGTCGGTCCGTTAGTGCGCTTATTACTCGAGAACCACTTATCCGATTTATATGCTTTTTTTTAAAACATACATATATTCTCTGGCCAGGTTATATTTTATTACTTTAGGTAACATAAAGAATAAGCAGTGACGATAATAGAGAATCAAGTCGGAAAAAAGTTTGCCGCTAGCGCCTTCTCTTGCAATACACTGCCTAAACCATTAAATATGGAAAGCAAAGAATATAATATATATAAAATGCAACGTCTCTCTATCTGGCCGTTAGTGCGCTTTTGACTTGAGAACCACTTATTCGATTTACACGTTTTTTTTTAATTCATACATTTGTTCTCTGGCCAGGTTATCTATAATCTTCTAATATAAAATGCAATGTCTCTCTGTCTGTCTGTTATTGCACTTAGCACTCGAGAACCACTTATCTGATTTACGTGCTTTTTTTTAAAAACATACATACATATGTTTCCTGGCCAGGTTATAGGATATATTTTATTACGTTAGGTAACATAAGGAATAAGCAGTGACGATAATAGTAAATCAAGTCGGAAAAAAGTTTGCCGTTTGCGCACTCTCTTGCAATACGCTTCCTAAACCGTTAAATATGAAACAATATTATATAACAGAGTACAATATATATAAAATGCAACATCTCTCTGTCTGTTTGTCCGTTACCACTCCAGAACCACTTATCCGATTTACGTGTTTTTTTTAATTCATACATATGTTCTCTGGCCAGGTTATATAATAATCTATATAATATACATGTATATATATATATATATATATATATATATATATATATATATATATATAATATATATATATGTATATATATATATATATATATATATATATATATATATATATATATATATATATATATATATATATATATATATATATATGTACATATATATATATATATATATATATATATATATATATATATATATATATATATATATATATATAAAATGCAACGTCTTTCTGTCTGTCCATCTGGCCGTTAGTGTACTTATCATTCGAGAATCACTTATCCGATTTACGGGTTCTTTTTATTCTTAACTTAATATTTAGCAAATATATATATATATATATATATATATATATATATATATATATATATATATATATATATATATATTTAAAACGCAACGTCTTTCTCTCTATCTGTCTGTCTGTCCGTTAGTGCACTTAGCACTCAAGAACCACTTATCTGATTTACGTGTTTTTTTTATAAAATACATATGTTCTCTGGCCAGGTTATAGGATATATTTTATTACGTTAGGTAACATAAGGAATAAGCAGTGACGATAATAGTGAATTAAGTCCACGCGAGCGCAGCCGCGGTCACGGTTAGTGTTAGATAAAGAAATTTAAGACAAATTGTATTTTGCAACTGGTCGAGTTTTTTGTAAAAATTCAAAACTAATTTTACTAGTCCCTTTTTGGTCCTTATTTTCGAGCGAACTTGGTTTCTGACTCCTTTATATTGATTCTTACTTGTTGGAAGATCTGAGTATGGTTTTAATGATTAATTGGTATTTTTGTATAGGTTCAGCAGAGAAGGAACAATTACAATCAACAAGGAGCCCCCAGTTTTAAAAATCGATCACGAATTTTATATTTAAGGTAATTTTTATTTGTTCTAGGTACATTAAAATATTTTTTTTAGAATGTGAACAGTTTTCTCATGAACAAAGTAGTACTGAATTGTAGGAACGCATAATTTTCATAAATACTTTACGGGGGGTGTATTTTGAGGAAGAGTGGCTTCTTAAACTTTTTGGCACTTTTATCTACTTCAGGTTATTTTAAAAAAAAAAAAAAAAAAACAGGTTTTTGTAATTATTAATAGACTTTTAAGGATTTTTATTATTTTGTATAATACCGGTGAGTGACTTAATTTTTGAATTAAATTTCTGGAAACTTGTAAAATTGAACGAAACGTGTCAAAAATCGAAAAGTGAACTAATATATCCATTTTCAGTTCATGTTAGTTTATAATTAGGAAAAGTTATCTGTAACAGATTTATTTCTACTGGAGTGTAGGACAATTTAGTTACGCTGACTAATTCATTAGAATATTTGTTAAAACACTGATTTTATTATACTGCAGGTACTACAGCTCTCATCTAGTACTTACTGAACTGTACTAAAAAGCTACAGGGGTAATTTATAGGTAGTACTGATAAGATATACTATATTTATATGGGCTAATCGTATTTCTTATAGGTCCGGTCGTACCACAATCAGGAAAAAGCGATTCAAAATCAGCAAGAAGTCATTCATAATTAGCAAGGACCCGACGGTTTCCAGGTAATTTTTATCTATTTTAACACGTAGGCTGAAAAGGTTTGGTCTAGCTACTTAAAACACAAAACTGCAGTTTATTCATTAATATAGTCTTCTTCAAGAGCGATACAATCAGTTTAACGCTTTTCTAACATTTCTATACCTTTCTCGTAGAAGGATTTGTCTTTTCCTTTAAAATAGGCCTCAGTTTCGGCGATAACTTCTTCATTCGAGCCAAATCTCTTTCCCGCGAGCATTTTTTTGAGATCTGCGAATAGATAATAGTCGCTGGGGGCCAAATCTGGAGAATACGGTGGATGAGGGAGCAATTCGAACTTCAATTCATGCAATTTTGCCATCATAACCACTGACTTATGACCCGGTGCATTGTCTTGAGCACTTTTTTCTTTTTCATTTGGGACTGTTTATTTTCGATTTCTGCCTTCAAACTCGCCAATAACTTTATATAATATTCGCTATTGATGGTTTTTCCCTTCTCAGCATAGTCGATGAAAATTATTCCATGCGCATCCCAAAATACATAGGCCAAAACCTTCCCAGCCGACTGTTGTGTCTTTGGTCGCTTCGGGCGGCTTTCACCGACTGCTGTTCACTCATCTGACTGCCGATTTGATTCCGGTGTGTAGTGGCGGATCCATATTCCATCCATTGTCACATATCACATAAAAAATCCTTTTTATTGCGCTTAAATAGGTCCAAACAGCGCTAAGAATCATCAACACGTTCTTGTTTTTGGTCCACTCTGAGCAAACGCGATACCCATTTCGAACAGAGCTTTCTCATGCCCGAATGTTCATGCAAAATATGACCAACACGTACGTTTGATATCTTTAGGGTGTCAACTATTTTCACGCAATTTCACTTTACGGTCATCCAAAACCATTTTGTGAATTTTTTTGATGTTGTCCGGTGTAACCACCTCATCTGGGCATCCAGAACATTCAAAATTATTTGTATCTGTGCGATCGCGTTTAAATTCAGCTGTTATGCTGAATGCTAAATGATGAGTGATTTTCCAGGGGCATAGTCCCCGTAACACTAATCAAGCCATTGCTTTGCTTGAACGGTATATTTTAAAAAATATCAAAAGTAGCGTCACTAAAACCACTGAAACTTGTAAATTAACCGTCGAAAAGTCATGAAATTTGGACACGTATCGTTTGAAAGTTGGTACTTTTTGAAAAGTGCAATATCTATGCGTCAAACCAAAAACTTTTCAGCCTACGTGTTATGTATATTGTTTTTTTTCTGAATATAAACAGTTTTTCTCCTAACTAAAAAAAAAATTGTATTCACTAGTACATTACAGGAGTATATTTGTTGAAGGGGGTGCTTCTTATTGATTGCAATTAGAACTCAATTAATAAGAAAGATCTAAAATGGGCTCGAACGTTTTTAAAGGTGTCAAGAAATTTATACCAATATTTGTTTATTTAGAAAAAACATGTTTTCAGTATTTTAAATAGGCCCTCTAGGATGTTTTCATATATTTTTATTATTTTGGATAACATTAAGCCGGTGATTTTTATTTAATTTCATTTTGTTTCTTTTTTATTGAAATATTTGATAAACTTTCCTTCTTCTCCAACAAACACTGAATTGTCTTTGTTGAGATTAAGAAGGTGGAAGAATAATAGCTTGTCTTGTTTGATATCATTTTCCAGATTTTTGGAATTGATTACAATATAAAATTGTAATTATACTTGAATACATTTGTTTAAACATTCCTTTTCTTTTTGTTTGAGGTTTCAATACCGGCAGTTTTTTGCTCGTAAGGAACAAGCAAAGGAATAAATTTAACTCAATTCTTTTTTAAAAGTAATATGTTTAAGTGAAAGAAGATTATCGCTTGTGAGGATGATAAGTGGTAGTCCATTCTCATCCTATGAGTAAAAGTTTGAAACACAAGTGTTCTCCGTGGCGCGTGTGAGAAAAACTCAAAGAAGGATCTGCCCTTCACGGTTTTTCCTAAACATCGTCGTTGTTTAGAAGCGCGTTATAGAGTAAGCCTTGGATATAGGTGTGATTAATTCACTCCGTTGGTTATATGGACCGGCCTGCATGGGGTCGAACGATATTTCCCATTTTGCGTTCGTACTGTAAGGAGAGCACCAAGAAAGAAGAAGACGATATCAGGCAAATGGACGGGCAAGAAGACGTAATAACAGTAACATTGTAATTTTTTTTTTTTTAATCCCTTAGGATTTTTGTCCCTGACTTCCCCGTCTCGAAAGAAATTTTTGCCGTTTTTACTATATCCCTATTGAGATATATTGACGGGGATGTTATAATATCCGTGAATATGGTCCAGGTGCCGAAACATATATTTATATTTCACGACATTTTTAAGACAACCCGGGGCGTTCTTATATCTCTACATTTAACTACTACCTGTAAACACGCACAACACCTGATTAATATGCAGGCTCTTATCCCACTAAGCCACCAAGGCCGGCAGTATAACCAAAACGTTATATGCTTCAGATTTATTCATTTTAAGTCAATTTCATGAGGGAAGTCACAGAAAACTATGATGCTATTTCTGGAAAAATACTTATAAATTTTAAAAACAGAAAACACCACGATGTAATTATAGATCACTCTTAGAAAAAGCATATGTCAAATCAGTTTTTTTTTAAATACCCAGAAGTCCTAAGAATATAAATGATCATATTCTTCACTAAACAACCCCATTTCTTTGTTCAGGAACCATAGTAAGCACCAGCGATGGACTATCGAGCAAATGGTTATGGACCAAGAGGTCGTCAATTATCGCATATGTATATTGTTAAAATATTTTTACAATGTGCCATTATTAATAACTGAAATTTGTTTGCATAAATGACCATCCTTTATAAATCTGAACTATTTATTATTAAACAAACTTTCTTTGTTTTAGGAATCTCACCTGCAATAATAAAAATCCGCGTCGCTAATTTTCATGGTGGCATAAGACACAGCATCCACCGAAGACATGAAATCTGTACAATCTTTTTTAGTCTAACGTACAAAAAAGATGTTACAGGGCTTATTCTTTTTTCAAAACTCATAATAACAACAATAATCAGCTAGATGTTCCTCAGAAAGCATTTAACTTACTTAATAACATGGTTAATGACGAGAAAAATGAGTAGATTAAGATGGCTGTGTGGATTGTAGATTGCTGTGACAAGTTATTACAAAAGACAGTTTTCCTTTGTATATGTCTTAGTGGTTGCAGTTATGTACCATCATAAAAGTATTAAATAGAGTGTGGACAGGACACACGCCTGGATTAGGGACATCAATAGGAGTTAGCAAGGTAAAATTGTACTGTTTTAGTGAACAAAGGTTATTTTTAGGGAAAAAAAATTGAAGTTCTCTATTCCATAGTTCGGAAGTTAAAAATCTAACATATATTTTATGAAATAATGTTTACGAAATTAGGTGGTTTAATGTTTTTGACATTTTTAAATGTATGTTCCGTAAGTTTACACTGAAAACTTGAATTATTATATATTTTTAATCATAGATAAAAACGAATCTTCTAATCATCGGCTTCCCAGCTTCGTACCATTAGTTGGGTTACTGGTGCTCTGTCAGTTTAAACTCTAATTTCTAAAGCAAGGCAGTTTTAAAGCTAAACTTTTTTAGCAAATCAGGCCGCATGATTTAATTAAAGGAAAAAAAAAATCGATCATAAAATTAACGTTACAACTCTTTTAGTTTCAGTTGCTCTGTGAACTAGCTAGAATACAGATTTTACTTTTCAGTTCACGTTTGTTTTTCCGGAAAATATAAGTGGCTTTTTTTACTTTGTACCTCTTCTATTTTAAATCTGTAACTAAAAATTCGAAAGTAAACTTTTTGGTTTTTCCTGTAGTATGTGGACCACTAAAAATTAATTGAATACACATGTTATAACCCAGGGATAAAAAATATATATTTTTTTATTCATGCACACCCTAGCAACATCACTTAATTCTACTCTTACTTTTAATGGATAATGAAGTGTGACTTCAAGAAGTACATTATTTTGTGTATTTAGTGTTGTATACGGAACACTTATAAGATCACTTCGGTATCTGTCCGTCCTTCTGTCTGTCACACCTGATTTTCTCCGAAACTATTTGTCATAGAAAGTTGAAATTTAGTAATACAGTAATACCCCGCTTAGCGCGACCCCGTTACGCGCGGTTTCACTATAACGCGAATTTCAAATTTCGCGCTCATGTAGTCATTAACTTCTCTATGGTCGCGGGGGGATCCCCGCTTTCTCTGAATATTCTCTTTGAAGAATTGGGAATTCCCTGTCCTTCGACTTTGTTCTATGGGGATTTCCTCGTTCGTTTCGTGTGTTCATTTGTTCCGTAATGTTAGTTCGGTCGGCTGGCAGTTTTGTTTTAATATTTATTGGAGATACATACATACATAATTTAACCCTACGTTAAAAATGCCGCCTGTAAAGAAAAAAGAGCGTAAAAGCGTCACTTTGGAATTGAAGATGAAAGTGTTAAGAAGAATGGAAAATGGAGGCAAAGCAACAATTGTTGGGAGAGATTTTGGACTCTCAGAATCGACTGTGAGAACGATTTATAAAAATCGGGAAAAAATTAAAATCTCCAGCGAAGGTTCAACACCTATAAGTGCAACAAAACTTTCTCGTTCGAGATCATCTATCTTAGAAAGAATGGAGAAATTACTGTCAGTCTGGATCGAAGATTTGAATAAGAAGAACACACCACTAAGTCAAGATCTCATATGCACAAAAGCAAAATCTTTGTATGAGATGCTGAAAACAAAAGAAGGAGAAGGGAGTGCCACTCCGACTTTTGCTGCCAGCAGAGGCTGGTTCCATCGGTTCAAGCAGCGTTCTAATCTTCACAATATCCACATAACAGGCGAGGCGGCCAGCGCGGACATTCAAGCTGCAGCTGAGTTTCCAGACAAGTTTCAAGACTTCGTTAGACGAGAGAAAATTCCTGCTTGTCTCATCTTCAATGTTGATGAGACCGCACTTTACTGGAAAAAAAATGCCATCTCGAACATTCATTTCTAAGGAAGAACGTCAAGCCAGTGGTTTCAAAGCTGCGAAAGATCGACTAACACTTCTGCTGGGTGGTAATGCCACTGGTGATTTCAAACTGAAACCTTTACTAGTGTACCATTCAGAAACACCCCGTGCAATGCGAGGCACAGACAAGACAAGTCTACCAGTTGTGTGGCGATCAAACAGAAAGGCGTGGGTTACACGGGAAATTTTTCAAGAATGGTATTCTAATAGTTTTTGCCCATCAGTCAAATCATACTGTGACAGAAATGGGCTTGAACCTAAAGTTATATTACTCTTAGACAATGCCCCAGGACATCCAACCTCACTTGATACGCCCAGAGACTTAAAAGTGTACGTAAAGTTCCTTCCACCAAACACTACGTCAATATTACAACCTATGGACCAGGGAGCAATAGCAAACTTCAAAGCTTATTACCATCGCCGCACTTTTAGCCAACTAATTCATGAAACTGACGGGAAGGAAGACAGTCTATGCGAGAGTGGTGGAAGTCATACAACATTATGAAGTCTATTCACAACATAGAAGAGGCTTGGAAGGAAGTTAAAATGAGTTGTATGAATGGGGTGTGGCGTAATCTTTGGCCAGATGTAGTGGAAGCACCTAGAAGAATTGTCCAGATGCAGAGACAAGTGCTTGAAGACATTGCTGCAATGATTGAGGGGTCTGAACTTGAAGATGTCACGGTAGAAGATCTCGTAGAACTTGTAGCAACGCACGACGATCCTATTAGCAATGAAGATCTGATCGAGTTACAGAATAATCCTATCTACGATGAGGAAGAACAAGTAGAAGAGAAAGTTTTATCTTCAGGGGAAATACAAAATGCACTTTCAAAAATTTATTCAGGTTTGGACATATTGCAGAGTATAGATAATAATGATGACCGTGTCTTGACCGTGTGTCAAACAATTAAAAACAGTGTTGGGTGTTATGAACGTATTTTACAAGAACGTAAACAAAACGTTACCCAAAAGACAATAGATGTATTTTTCCGTAAAAAATAAGAGTATGTATTGCATAAAGTGTTCTTAGAATTAAAGTGATTGATTAAAATGATTTGTATTTTTTTGTATTAAATTTTGACTATGTTTAATCATAAACCTCGATATACGCGAATTTCAGTTAACGCGATTTTTTTCGGAACGTATCCCTCGCGTAAAGCGGGGTATTACTGTAATATAGGAATTGATGGCCTCATCAGAACTGTGTAGTTTTTCAAAGTTAAATTTTGACTTAAGAGGTTAATTTTGGGGGGTGAAATCGGAAGTGAAAAAAAAATTTTTACTAGTGTGAGGTGTCAAATGAAGGCTTTAAAAATACGAGTTCAAAAATATATATAATCTAATAATTGTGCACACTTTTCTTTGTATTATTTTTCAAAAGTCGCGAAAAATCGCTGTCCCTCCTTATCTCGAAAAGAACTGATTAAAAAATTTCTTCTGGAATAGTCTCTACGGGGTGTAGATTGAGCAAAAATTATCACGAGTGCATTACCTTTAATAATTTATCTGGTATATAAAACAAATTTCAAGGTCATCAGTTTTCAGTAAAGATCGGAAAAAAAAATTTGTTGAAAAGAATTTGTGGTGTGTTTTGTAAAATCATTGATCATTTTATACCTCCGTAATAAATTGTTTTTATTCAACGTACGGAACACTAATTGCGCAAGTTCAACTTGCACTTGACCGGTTATTTTTTCTATATAACTTTAATTAAAACGATATTTCAATTGTTATTTTTTCGGTTCACGGTCGGTTTTCACCCCTTTAATGTAAATATTAATCAGTTATAAGTTTAACAAATTTTGAGCAGGGCCAGTTGTATTGACGACCTTCACAATATTAGAGTTCATCAATACACACACACAGACAGATTCTTAGCCTGTTAGTGTTACAAATTTAATATTTAGTTTTAATTTTGTCAGTGTGAATAGTCATTAATACTACGCAACAGCTATCACCACTACACCAAACACTCTATTTTCGCGCTTGACGCGCATTTTGCTAACCATTTCAGCATCATCATGAGCAATGATTGACTGTCAATCATCGAGTCGAGTTCGAAAATAAGGTGTTTGATGTGGTGATGAAACAGTCGTGTAGTATCATTGTGCCAAAGATTCCAACGTCCCCGCTTAAATATCATGTCAGAACTAATATCACATCAAGATACAGCTTAGATTTGGGAATATATTGAGATAATTGTATTGTATATTAAAACTGAAAGCGAGATTACACGAGGATACAAAGGAAGTAAAAATAAAGAGAGGTGTTAGAAAGGGCGATATCATATCATCTAAAATATTCACCCTGGTACTAGAAGATATCTTCAAGAACCTTCACTGGGAAAACAGAGGACTTAACATATCCGGAGAGAGACTCAACAACTTAAGATTTGCTGATGACTTCGCACTTTTTGACGAAAATGAACTCGACTTGAAAGAAAATTGAAAGAAATGCTCCAGGAATTACAAACTGAAGCAAAAAAGGTCGATTTAGAGATGAACATCACAAAAATCAAATTCATAACGAATGAACAAACAACTATTAATGACGTAATAGCCATACACCGACAACAATTGGAAAGGGTGGATTCATATGTATATTTGAGGCAGGAAGTTACACTCGAAAAATTGAATCAAGAACTGGAAATCAATCGAATCACCTGGGATGGGCGGCTTACAGTAAAATGAAGCAAGTATTTAGTCCAAACTGCCTTTAAAACTTAAAAGTAAAGTATATAACGAATGCATTCTACTAGTAACTTGGGTTTTGACACAGAAAATAATTAGAAAATTGCAAGTTCATCAGAGAGCAATTGAAAGGAAAATCCTGGGTATATCACTTAGGGACTGCAAATCAAACGATTGGATCAGGAAAAAACAGGGGTCCATGTGGCTAGAAATACTGATAACTGGAGCGGAAAAGTCACTAGATGGAGACCATGAGGGGAAAAAGAAGTACTGGCAGACCCCAACAACGTTGGTATGACGATATTAAAAGATCAGCGGGGCTCAATTGGTATCAAATAGCTCAACACAGGAACATATGGAAGCACATGAGAGAGGCCTATATCCAAAGGATAGAGAATGACTAGAAAAAGAAGAAGAATTATATTGTATATCTATTTCAGATAGGTTTCTTATTAACCTTTATATTCAAAAACATTTTAACAAAATTGAAACTTAAAATTAAAATGTTTTTTTACTAACATTACAAAAATTTAGCACGGAACATAATTAAAATGAAGTGTACAGTATTTCTTCTAGTTAAAATTGTATAATTAAGAGTTCGCTCTTTTGTTACAGGTATGCCTATGCACAAATTCGTGAATTCGAGCAGACGCGAGTGAACATAAGTGCTGATATCGATTATTATAACGAACGATTGATGTTTGTATGATTATCAATTTTTGGAAGCATTTGTTAAAGTATATTTAGTGCATTCAAAGAAGACTGAAAGGAGAAGAGGTAATTTCTAAAGGTTATAATGCAACATTAACTATGTTTTTTTGTAGAAACAATTCAGTAGAAGTCCATTAAAAAATTTGGATTTTTAAATACTGCTCAACCCCGACGTTGAATAAAATCCTTATGTTACTAGATGAACTATTTCTTAGAACAAGAAGAACGAAGTAGTAGTAATTTAAAAATACCCGTTTCTTTTTCAGGATACCTAATTCAAAAATATTTTAAGGTTGAAGCGATATACAGTATTGTTCTATTATTCTAATTATTTGTTCCTTTCAGGGTATTTTTATTTTCCTATCGATTAATTTGTTTCAGCTTATTTATTTTGAACATTTTTCAGTTGTTTATTTGGTAATTCACTTATTTTTTTGGGATATATTTATTTTTCAGAATGTATTTGTCTGTTTACTGATTTACTTATTTTTTCAGTAGATATTTGTTTGCTAATTTAATTATTATTTCAGGATATATTAATCTGTTTGCTAATTTTTTTTTTTCAGAATATAGTGAATTGCTTACTAATTTCTTTATTTTTTCAGGATATATTTATTTGTTTGCAAATTTAATTATTTTTTCAGGATTTATCAATATGTTTACAAATTTTTTTCAGGATATATTGATTTCCTTACTAATTTATTTATTTTTCCAGGATATCTTTATTCTTTTTTTAGGGATATATTTATCTGTTTACTAATTTTTTTTAGAATATATTTATCAATTTACTGATGGATATATAGTTTTATATATTTTTTTTACACTTAACTAAGAACACACTAATATGCAAAATGGGTTTAGTGTTTTATTGGTAGCTGCTTATGTTTTAGGTATTTTTGATACGTACGAATATTAACGAGTAAGCAGCTGTCTGTTGTTACCATTTAATTAGGGGCCGTACAACACTGACTAGTTCTTGGAAGGACGAAATATTTACCGAGGCCTTGTAGAATGTGGATAAAAGGTATCTAGTTTATTTTTTTTATTGAAATAAAAGATTAGTTAAGACATGAGCAGACTTACTGCTTATTAGAAGTACATAATTCATAAAATAATTCCTAGAAAGATATTGATTGGCTTTAATTTTGCGGCATTTTTATATATTAACACGTAGGCTGAAAGGTTTTTGGTCCAGCTATTTAAAACACTTTTTTTGCAAAATTCGACTTTATTCATCAATACAGTCTCCTTCGAGAGCGATACAATCAGTCCAACGCTTTTCTGACATTTCTATACCTTTCTTGTAGAAGGATTTGTCTTTGCCTTCAAAATAGGCCTCAGTTTCGGCGATAACTTCTTCACTGGAGCCAAATCTCTTTTCCGCGAGCATTTTTTTGAGGTCTGTAAATAGATAATAGTCGTTGGGGACCAAATCTGGAGAATACAGTGGATGAGGAAGCAATTCGAACTTTGATTAATACAATTTTGCCATTGTAACCATTGACTTGTGACATGGTGTGATGAAAAATCACTTTTTTCTTGTTCATTTGGGTCCGTTTCTTTGCGATTTCTGCTTTCAAACGCACCAATAACTTTATATAATATTCGCTATTGATGGTTTTTCCCTTCTCAGCATAGTCGATGAAAATTATTCCTTGCGCATCCCAAAATATAGAGGTCAAAACCTTCCCAGCCGACTGTTGTGTCTTTGGTCGCTTCGGGCGGCTTTCATCGGCTGCTGTCCATTCAGCTAACTGCCGATTTGATTCAGATGCGTAGTGGTGGATCCATGTTTCATCCATTATCATATATTGCAAGAAAAAATCCTTTTTATTGCGCTTAAACAGGTCCAAAAAAGCGCTCAGAATCATCAACACGTTATTGGTTTTAGTCCACTGTGAACAAACGCGGTACCCATTTCCAACAGAGCTTTCTCGCCCAAATGTTTATGAAAATATGAATAACACATTCTTTTAATATTTTTAAGGTGTCATATCTCATGCAATTTATACAGTCATCCAAAATAATTTTGTGGATTTTTTTGATGTTTTCCGGTGTACCACCTCATTTGGGCGTCCAGAGCGTTCAGCATTATTGGTATCTGTACGACCGCGTTTAAATTCAGCATACCAGTAAATGATGAGTGAGTCTCCGTCCCACTTATCAAGCAATTACTTTGCTTGAACAGTATTTTTTCCCACCAAAAAACCGTGTTTAATCAACACACGAAATTCGATTTTTTCCATTGTTTTGAAAATATCAAAAGCAGCGTCACTAAAACCACTGCAACTTGTAAACTAATCGTCTAAATGTCATGAAATTTTAATACGTATCGTTTGAAGGTGGGCACTTCCTAGAAATATATATAGATTTTTTGAAAAGGGCGACGACTATGTGTCAGACCAACAACTTTTCAGCCTACGTGTTAAGTTTACTTTTCTACTTCTCTTCTTTATAATGGTTTTTTTTAAAATTGGGAACATTTGTAATTCGACTCATTTCTTAAAATTTATACTTATCCTAACTTTGTCCCTCATTGTTAATTGCATTAATTAAATTAAATTAGGATTTTATAGTATTTTGTGAATTGGCCAGTGTCATACGAGACATTATAAAAAATTTACTATACATATCAAAGTTGGTACGTCACATTAAAGTATTTTTTAGAAAAGTAGATTAAAATATATATTTTTGACAAACTATTTCTTTTTGACAAATTATCTGTGTTTCATTGTGTTTTTAGGAGCAAACGGTCGCATTCATTGCCTAATCATCAGCCATAACAACAACTAGAGCGTTGGACAACAACAAAACCTGTAACGCCGTTTCAAGAACAGCAAATATTGAAACAATAAGCCCTCGTTAGAGTAACACCAGAAAATTGCTCAACAACTAGCTTTAGTATTGACTTAGCAAAAAGTGGTTCTGCATCGATTCAATCAATGCAACTATATATTTAGTTATCATTTTCTAAAGAACTTCTCTAGGAAATTAGTCCTATCAGGGATATTGAATAAATCCCTGCCCACCGCAGATTCCAGGGACTTCTTTACCCAGGAGGCTAGTACTTATATAGGATTCCTTGCCCAGGATTACGGGTGAAGTTCCACAACAGCTATGATGGTGGAGACAATGGATGTCGATACGGCATAACAGGCGGATGTGGGAGCTCAGTTTACAAGGATAGTATGGAAATAAACTGATGAAAGGTTTCAGTCAGTTTCATCAAAATCAAGCTGTACGGTTGGAAAAGGCTTTCAAAGCGGTAGAGCATACAAAAAAAATTAAGAAAATGTAAGTTAAAAATATTTTTATAATGGATACCACTGTAAGCCAAAAAATTTGATTTTAAAAGGTTCCCTCTATGCATGCATGCACTTTAAGAAATCAAAGAAGAATCTAAATCTATTTCATTAAAACTATTTTACTTGTATGAATAAAATCAGCAAATCATTATTTGGGTATAGTGTTCCCTATTTTCTTTTACGAGGTGCACATGTTATAACATTAACCACCTGGGTGGAACCCAAATGAAAGTATAAAAAATGTTACTGAGTATCTTACTTTTATCTGGGAATACAAGTGTGTTTTAAACATCTGGTAACTCTACTAACTTTCAAATGGAACATACTATTTTTATGTTAAATTTGGATGCTACACGAAATTGTTAAAATCCTTTATTTTCGAAACAATATATAATAAAGTTATAAACTTATAGAGTTGTCTAAAAAGTTTTCTAGAATGTTGACTAAAACTAAAATACGTCATAAAAAAATTGTAAAGTCCTATTTAATATAAAAAAATTGATGAGCCTTTAATTAAATCGGTGGTTAATGCACTAAAGTAACATAGGTACACTTTTACTAATGAGGTAGCCAAAGTACTACCGTACTGCCTATAATTGGGCAATAAAAGAGTATATCCCATGTAAAGGGGAAGCTAACCATGTTAGCTTCATCAGAAGCGATGATTGACTGGTCAATCATCGCTCCTGATGAAGCTAACATGGTTAGCGAAACGCGCGTCGAGTGCAAAAATAAAGTGTTGGGTGTAGTGGTGATATATACTGAGTAGTATAAATGTATATGTTAAAGATTCGATTTAAATGTATGTCATTTATATTGAAAAATAAAATTTAACTTTATATTTATGCTAACAAAAAGTAATAATTTTAAAATGTATATGATGTAAATATTGATAATATTATCTATAAACTATACATAGGTACTATAAACTACACTCTACATATGTCTGAAAAATAAGGAAAAAAATGTGTATGTATTGTGAGTATCAAAATAATATTCTTCGTAATAATAATAAGAATTTTTAAATAATAAATAGTATCTTTCAAAAAATAAAACCAGCTGAAGTTTTTTCTTGCGTTTACCTGTGCAAGCTATTGTACTCCCACAAAGCTTTTAATAAATGCGTTGCATACTCAGGATGAATTTTTAACACCTTCCAGACGTAACTAAACTCACTATGTGCAGACTCTACTGCCTGTTCACTGAAGTATGCCAGTTCTTTATTGGTTTGTGAGCAATACATGCTAGAAAATCGCGTGTATCTTAGGATCAAATAGACAAATGTTATATTATACTAGTACGAGTATAGCGTAAGAAACCAAATCAGCATTTATTTTAGCTTGCAGGCCGCGCGGGAGTTGATGAGTGGAAAGAGTATTTTTGACTATAGACGATATTATACTTTTTCAATCGATAATGACGTACGTATTACATTAATACAAACGCTAATAGTCGTGGTTTTCTTATTTTTACCTTGAGCTGAGTGAGATGTCGCTTTTAGTATGGGTTAAACAATTTTTTTTTTCATATAAGTTTACATCAGACATAATCATTTTTAATATAAGCTGGGAAAAAACAATTTCAGGTTTTTTTTAGTGTTCCGTACGGAACACTTATAAGATCACTTCGGTGTCTGTCTGTCTGTCACACCCGATTTTCTCCGAAACTATTTGACATAGAAAGGTGAAATTTTGTAATAATATAGGAATTGATGGCCTCACCAGAGCCATGTAGTTTTGAGAATTAAATTTTGACTTAAGGGGTTAGTTTTGGGGGGTGAAGTCGGAAGTGAAAAAAAAATTTTTTTACTAGGTCATCGAGTGTGGTGTCAAATGAAAGCTTCTGAAAACACGAGTAAAAAAAATATATATAATATTATACTTGCGCGCACTTTTTTCTGTATTATTTTTAAAAATTCGCGAAAAATCGCTGTCCCGGGCCTTATCTCGAAAAGTACTTATCAAAAAATTTCGAAAAAATTCTGGAATATTCTCCACGGGGTGTAGATTGAATGAAAATTATCACGAGTGCATTACCTTTAATAATTTATATGGTATATAAAAAAAAACAAAAATTTCAAGGTCATCAGATTTCAGTAAAGAATGGAAACAAACTTTGTTGAAAACTCATTTGGGGTGTGTTTTGTGAAGTCACTGATCATTTTATACCACCGTAACATAAATTTTGACTTAAGGGGTTCGTTTGGAGGGGTGAAATCGGAGGTGAAAAAAAATTTTTTTTACTAGGTCATCGAGTGTGGTGTCAAATGAAAGCTTGTGAAAACACGAGTAAAAAATATATATATAATGTATTACTTGCACACACTTTTCTTCGTATTACTTTTAAAAAATCGCTGTCCCCTACCTTATCTCGAAAAGTACTGATCAAAAATTTTGAAAAAATTCTGGAATATTCTCCACGGGGTATAGATTGAACGAAAATTATCACGAGTGCATTACCTTTAATAATTTATTTGGTACATAAAAAAAAACAAAATTTCAAGGTCACCAGTTTTCAGTAAAGATTGGAAACAAACTTTGTTGAAATCTCATTTGGGGTGTGTTTTGTGAAGTCACTGATCATTTTATACCACCCTAACAAAAATTTTTATTTTAAAAACAATCAACGTACGGAACACTAATTGTGCAAGTTCAACTTGCACTTGACCGGTTTTTTTAATACGAAAATCATATCAACTAGCCTTCTTCTTTTACTGTCATACGCTTAGGTAGCGTGTATATGTTTAACCTAAATAAGATGGAGTGTGCCTTCTTCTGCTCTTCTAAATTGTAGCTGCATCTGTGATGTTGTACCAGTCCCTTATATTACCGAGCGAGGAGTGTTGTTTTTTACCGGGACCTCTCCTGTCCTCTATTTTTCCCATGAATATGGTTTTCAGCAAGTTATACCTGAGGCCACGTGCTAAATATGAGACCTTCCGATGCTTGATTACACTTATTACCTGTTTTTGTGTATTCGCTTTTTACAAGACCATCTCGTTGGGTATGTGATCCATCCAAGATATTTTGAGCACTCTTCTTAGGATCCACATCTCCAAGGCCTTTATTCTATTAAACGACTTGATCTTAAGCGACCAGATTCCATACAGTAGGATTGGCCAGATGTAGCACTTTACTACCCGTAGTCGAAGGTTTAGAGGAACCTCTTGATGGAGGAGGTACGTATTGAATTTTATGAAGATTATTCGAGCGATTGATATTCGAACTTTAATTTCTTCATCACAATCCCATTTGTCATTAAGTATGGTACGCAAATATTTATACTTGTTAACCTTTTCGATTTGTTGCCTGTCTATAAACAGTTCTGCTTTATCATGGTTTTGTCGGCTGATGATCATTAGCTTTCTTTTATGTTGAGGCCATATTCCTTCCCAACTCGGTTGATGGTTTCCACCAGGAGCTAGAAGTCTTGAATGTTTTCCGCTATGATTGCTGTATCATCTGTTTACCGTAAATTGTTGTTAGGGGTTATTTTTATTCCTTTCGGATCGTCTCCGAGGGCGATTTGGAATATCTTTTCTACGTATATGTTAAAAAGTAGAGGTGAGAGTATGCATCTTTGTCTCACTCCTATAGCTATCCAGACACTGTCGGTTTGCAGTACATTATGAATACGGAGTTTAGCTGTTTTGTTCCGCTATAATTTGTGTATGATTCGTATGTCCTTTTCATCGATACCGTTTCTCTTAAAATTGGTAGTAGTTGATCATGTTGTCACATTGTCGAATGCTTTTTGGTAGTCAACAAAACACACGAATACGCCTTTCCGTTGATCGGAGTAGTTTTGTATTAACATCTGCATACAATAGAGAGCTTCCCTTGTACCCAACCCCTTTTTAAACCAAACTGGGTTTCACCCGAGTTTTCTTCACATTTATGGTATATTCTTTTATTACTTTTAGCAATGCCTTTAATGCGTGACTCATAAGGCTAATAAGTCTGTTTCTCGCATGTTTTTGCGTTGGTTTTTTTCGGAGTAGCTGTGAAGGTAGAGGTTAACCATTCTGCGAATATATTTCCAGACGCATAAATGATGTTAAAAAGTAGGGTTTTCGTATTAATTAATTTCAGTATTTCTGTATGTATATTGTCATGTCCCAGTGTTTTATTTTTCAGTGTTAAAATCGCGTATTCTACTTTTGACTCTAATTGGATGGCCCCGATGCTTCCGTTTTGATATCGCTTGGCGCAATCTCACGTGTATCTTCAAACAGTTTCTAAATATTGTTTTCCCATATTCCGCCGATTTTTTGTGGGTCAGTAACGACCTGATTATCATTAGTTATTTTAGAGATATTTATTTTCCTAAATGTATTCGTTATTTTTTTCAGTTTTTTATGACAGTGAAAAGCATCATGTTTTGCAATCAGTTCCTCGGCTTCTTTACATTGTTCAGACAGCCATGAGTTTTTCGCGTTTCTGGTTTTCATACGGACAATACAATCAATTTCTTTGTACTTTTGTCTGTTTCTTATTTCTTTCCTCCTATCTTTCATTAACTTGAGGATCTCGGCAGTCATCTACCCTTTTTTGGCTTGTTTCTTCTCATATCCCAATACTTGTTCTGTGGCTTGTTGTTCCTTGATTTTTAAGTAGTCTCACTGTTCATTTGTATTTTCTTCTGAAAGGTTATTAGGGTTATTGTCTACGAGGTTTTCGTTAATTTGATTTTTCAGTTCTTCTCTGGTTTTTTCGTCTTGAAGTGCTGCAATATTATATTTTCTTGTGATAGTCCTGTGTATGATGAGTTTACCTTTAAATTCAAAAGAGCTGATTAAAGGGTTGTGGTCTGAACCAATATAAGCTCCGGGGTACGCTGCTACTCTTTTCATAGTGTTTTGAAATCTTACTTATTAAGATGTCGATCTGTTTTCGAGTGATACGTTGGTCATTATCTTGTGGTGACCTCCATGTGTAGTTTTCGGGGAGGCAAGTCATAGAACGTGTTTTGAATGACAAAATCCTCTTCTATATAAACCTGTATTAGCATTTCCCCTCTCTTGTTCCTGGTGCCAAAACCAAAGTTCCCATCACTCCGTCAACCGAGCCACTTCCAACCTTGGCGCTAAAATCACTCATGATCATATTCACTTCATGTCTCTTCAGTGCCGTCAGTACATCTCGTAGTTGTTCATAGAATCATCAGTTTACATCAGACATAATAATTTTTAATATAGGCTAGGAAAACAATTTCAGGTTTGTTTTAATATGAAAATCATGTCAACTAGCCTTAGTTGACATGATTTGTTTTTAAATTAGTAAAAATATTAGACTTTTTTTTGCTTTAAAAAAAAAGCGCCATGCGGATTTTTTTCTATGATTTGAAATTTTCCGAATACCTGCTAGAATCAAAATCCAACAAAATTCTGGAACCACCCCATATTTTTATTTGATTCGGCTTCAGGACACTGTGCGTAGAATATTTAATTAACTGAAATTTTCCAAGCTATCTTTTTTACGCAGTGAGGTAATAGGAAAATGAAATAAAAACATAACAAGGGTAAATTTTATTGTTTAATAAAGAAAATATGAAACAATCATAACTTCTGAATAATACAGTTAAGTGAACTTAAGATACAGAAGAATACAGCTAACAAAGGTAGTGATACGATACACTCTGACGATATGATCATATTTTTTACATAGTATTGACAAATAACATTGTTTTGATAATATAATGATAATTACATCAGAAAATAAATTCAAAAACCACGCGGAAGAAAACAAAAGAATCATTACAACGCTTATAAACACAATAAATTAAATTGAAAAACAAAGATGCTATATAAAGGCATCTGAAAATTATTAATGAATTTACGAATATATATTTCAGCACAAAAAGTTCAACTTTGATCCATTAAAAAATCAGCATGTGAGGTTGACGAATCCTTCTGAATAGATTCGAATATTGGCTGTAAGTCTGATGAATTTTTGATTTGATTAACGAACTCGTTTAAGTGCGGATTTTTGTCTAAAAGAAAGAAACACATTATGTTAAATAAAATATACAAATACTATACTATATAGGGTGTAGCTAGGACTTTTTTTCGCAAGTTATAATAAATACTAATAAAACACTGAAGATAGCCCATATAAGTTTTCAAAAATATAAAATAGTAATCTGGTCTCACATTTGAATGCTACCATGTCACCCTACTAAGTTGGAGTAGCTTTTTCATGTTTTACCTATGACTGCATCTTCAAGGTATTTTTACTCTTCAAGGTTAGGACATTGAATAACTGAAAAGGCACAAGTTAAGTATTTGTACTTGACCTGTATGTGTCCTGAAAAATTTTCACTGTTGCTTCTTCAGTATCGGTGTTGTAGTGGTGACAATGGGCAAAGCGTTTCTGACACTATTGTCAACTTGCTTTGGGAAAACTCCAAAACACATTGTGGATTTTGCCTGTATGATGCTATTAGTTTTATGTGCAGTTTGTAATTTTGTGGTACTTGCTGCAGAACTAATGCTTCAAGGACTTTGAACTGCTTCCTTTGTACATACATGTATTATACATATCTTTTGAAAAATTTTCGGAGTTTTGCTTTCTACGTGTTAGGGTTGTGGTAAATCTCATGACTCATCAGGGATATGACAGTGGATTGAGCATTATTGATAATATAGTCCACTTTCTTTGAGTAAACTCCAGCACACATGGTTCTTGCGTTATGAAGCAATACTTCTTTTAGACGGTGTAAAGCATATGAAGTAATTCAGTCAATTTTGCTAGTGAAAAATAAGTCTATTGAAGAAGATACACAGACACTCAAAATAAGATTAATTTGACTTTTCTAGTGTTTTGCTTAAAAACCGATGCTTTTTTCTTTAGAAAAAAAGCACAAGCGACCTAATATGAAAAATATACAAATAAATTATACTAAAACTTACCAGCATCGGGTATACTGAGGAGAGCTGCTACTGCTCTCATAGCAGATCTTTTGAGTTCATCCTGTTTCTCATACTCCTGTTTTACAGAATTGGCCTTAACTTTGAGAGTGAGCGTTACTCGTAGAGGCTCAATTAACCTATCTAACCCTGAAAATCATAAAAAATTATGAAAATAGTGAAGGGTCTGAAGCAGTGACGCATTCACTTGTTTAAATAATTTCGTGGCTATAATACTCAAAATCCGGAGGTTGGAGATCATCAGTGCTATTCTGACCTTATCGCCGCTATCCTAAATAGTTCTGTGGAACTGCAGCCGAACCACTCCTTCAAATTTCGCAACCAGGATACTTTTCTCCTTCCTGCATTTCTCCTTCCCTTTGTCTTTCCTTGCATAAAAACTTTCAGTATCGAATATTCCTCCCCCTTCATCACATGACCAAAATATTCGAGCTCTTTTCGTTTTACCGTTTTTAAATTTCACACACTTTTCACACCTTTCCGATTTTATGTAACAATTCTAGGACTGTTTCCATTTTAATAAAAACGCTTTTGGATATTTCAATTCTTATATATATATATATATATATATATATATATATATATATATATATATATATATATATATATATATATATACTACTGCCAAATAGAGAATTCATTACTTTCTTGTTTATTATCGGTACCTAATTACAGCAGTGAACCTTAAAACAATTACATGATCATACATACTTACTCCTGGGTGTGAAATCATCTATATTCACATTTTTTTTCATATACTGTTTTAAGATTCGCGACGTTTCTAGGCCTATATAAATAAATTTTTACCCGCTTTAAAAAAAATAAGTAGTAGAGTCCCTTAGGGCGCAATTTTTCTTGGTATTTGGCAACTGGTTATAATAGTTGCGAATTAGCTCCCTATATACGAGTCCTAAAAACTGATTTTTCACTTTTGTGCACGATTCCACGAGATGTCTTCAAAATCTTTTACGTACAACACATATATTTATACTAATATTTTTTTGGAAAACTTACTCTGTAAAACGAATCCAGGACATATCTGTGCTAGTCTAGCAACCATCAGATAAGTAAGCATTTTAATATCGTAATGATCTTTAAGACCAGACTCAACATGGTTGATAAAATCGAAGATGTCTATTTTGTCCAGACAAGAATCCAACAGCGTGTACATACATTCGAAGGCAGCTTTTCTGATATCCAAACCATCATCTACTGTATGCTTAAATGGACCCATTTCTACTTCACGAATAAGGTCTCTCTGAAAAAAGATATAAGAACAAGTATAATATTCCCTAAGAAAATAACCAACAACCAAATTTAACTTAATTAAAATTAAAAATTTAATAAACTTCAAGAAGGTGTAATTTTTTATTACTTAAATATTGTATAAAATATATATGATTTATTGTTGTTAAGTGGTGAGGATTAGTGACGTCACGTATCGGTACTTTTAAGTATTTAAGGTATCCGGTCTTTCTTAAAAAAGTACCCGTTACTTTGTACTCGGTACAAAGTACCGATCTCGTCATGTAGTTGCCAGTATCCTACCTACACAAGTCGGTGGTTGACCGGATTATTACTGAACGGCGTAACAGACTCAAATCAAATCATGTAAATAAACTGATTTTTCTCAACTGTAATCAGTTTTTGTTGAGTGTTCAGAAATGAAAAATAGCGTAAAAGTTTCCGTTGCTATAAAGTTTATTTTGGTTGTAATATTCATTTACTTATTTACATTGTTTATAAGGATTGAGAGTATATAGGTACTGTTATAATTTTCTGTATTATATTTGTGTATTATATTAAAAAAATATCTTCTTATTTTAATTTCAAACTGTTCCTAAAGTCAGAGAATAAATATTTTCGAAATTCCTGATTTTGGGTATATGTATCGTATGTATGTATGTATACTAAGTTGGGAATGTGGAATCTTTGGCACAATGATACTACTCAGTATATATCACCACTACACCAAACACTTTATTTTTGCACTCGACGCGCGTTTCGCTAACCATGTTAGCTTCATCATCGCTCCTGATGAAGCTAACATGGTTAGCGAAACGCGCGTCGAGTGCAAAAATAAAGTGTTTAGTGTAGTGGTGATATATACTGAGTAGTATGTATGTATAATTTGTAATTGTATACGCGTACCTATTGTCAATCATTACTATTAATACCGAATGTACTGAAACCGAACGCCACTGAAGACGAGATATATTTCGTGGAGATGAGTAGGTATCTACCGATATGGCATTGGTAGTTTTAGTTTGGTTGGCCGCAGAGCACAGACGCCATCAATGTGTAGATACCTGGTACCGGGTACATTTAGTGTCGACTACCCGGTATTTCAGATCTGGACGAGTAGCAGGTACTTTGTATCCGGTAGTTACAATATTAACATCTCTAGTCAGGATTAAAGGATGCGGCAGTGGTAGTTTTCTCCCCCGTGTTGTGGTGACTTCTAATCAATAATCACAGCAAATTAGGCTAGCCTGGACACAAGTATATGTAAATGATGGGATAGCTCTTCGTAGAGGTGCCCACAATGCTTTTCCAAAGAACTTAGTGTAAAGGACCTTCAATATTATTAGTACATGGTGTCCAAATGAGCGACAAAGGTTAAATATTAACACAACTGGCATACGTTTTTTCAGAGTTCATGCCCCTGAGTAATGTTTAATATATTTAGAAATTAAAATATCTAAGAATAATCATAAACGGGAAGCTGACGTGGAAAGAACATGTGAAGAGCAATATAAAGGAAGCTATATGGAGACCTGATGTATCAGCTCATAAATAGAAAAAATGAGATAGGTACATGCTTGACAGAATTCAATGCTTAGTCTGCCTTGCAATTATGGCTGGTATAAAAACAGCGCAAAGCAAGGTATTAGAGGGTCTATTGCATCTACCGTTCTTGTTATACCAGCTTTTTAAAGTAAATCAGCCTTCCTCAATCCTAAAGTAAGATAGGTGCGAAAAGGCGAAGGCCCTTAAAGACCTTAAGGTTTATGAACATCGAAGCTATCCGCCTTATATCATCATCATGATTTATTCTTCTGAATGAAGGAATGTCGCAATGTAAAGAAATACGCCGTATTATTAGGTCATTTGATGCTGATTTGCTATGATTTCTCATTTTAAAAACTTTTATAATAGTTTCATTTGTGTGCAGTAACTTAGTAATTCATAAAATTATGAAACGATGAGTAGCTGATTTAGTAGGCTTTTTGAAAAGTTGAGTTTATTAGATGTTATTAACTTGGTTACCACAATTAATACCCTAGATATTTAGATACAACAATTTAAAATTTTAGAGTTTAGCTGTACCTTCCCATTAAAATAACATATACTTTATTACCTGTATGGCCTTATTGAAATAATGTCACTCATATGGTTAACTTATAAAATAAATGCTTCTATGAACCAGTTGGAGAAAATTACTTCCAAAAATATATCAAAAAATTATATATACAAACCTTAATGTTAGTCTCATTATAAAGCTGAGGTAAAATAGTGTCCAAGAGCTCTCTAATCAGTGAAGGTTTATTGTGTGCCGCTGAATTAAAGGCTACCAACGCTACCCGCCTTACGTTCAGGTCAGGATCTTGTAACGTATTTAAAAATTCATCAATGCATTGTCTTAGTAAAGGATCAATCGGTGTCGGCTGAAAAAAAATCACAAACTTACTTCATAGAATAGAAGTTTTATTATTATAATCAGATGAAATGCATGATTTTTGGTTTAGAGAGTGTTAAATTATAGTTACCTTCCGACGTTTCGCTTACCGTTATTTTTACGCATCAAGGTGATACAGTTTAATCCCAAAAACCATGACTCCACACCAAATTACTCTAACTCAAATGAAATCCATTATATCTCAAGAACAGTTTAAATGGAAGTTTAAAAAAGACTGAAAGTATTTAATATTGTTAGCGGCCACCAACATGACTTTTGTAATAAAAGATAACAATGAGTTCTCTAAACCTATGTTTGAAACAATTCAAGACAGGGTGAGGATGAAGAACTGTCTCCTCCAACTATCTACAATCTAGAACGTCTTTTACCCCTTTGCTAGTTAGGTACTCATTTAGGTGACAGTATGGATCCTTGTCAGCGCATTCAGGTCTTTTCTGCTCAATTCCAATCGAGACCTGGTATTTTTAGGGTTAGGTTCCCTTATGAGAGTAATCAACCGTCTCATCCCTGGTGCCTCGTTCCAGTGTTTGACAAACTTATCGTTCAGTAAGTCTACGATTGTCGCACCACCCATATTGCAAGGAACTCCCAAAGAGGGTTCAGGTATCCCGAGGAGAAACAGAATATTTTTGTCTGCCAGATTGGTCATCAAGTCTTTACTTTCGCTTACCAGTTGCGGGCTCACCCAGGCATGTTACAAAAGTATCAAGGCAGCTTGGCTGTCCGAACAAATCTACACGTTTATGTTTCTTTTCACCAACTTCCAACCAAAAGAGGACGACGTAGATTTCGCCTTGGAAAACCGATGCGTAACTGCTCAGGGAGATCGATAGCTTTGCCTCCGTCAGTGGGAAATATGCAACCACCCCCGCAACCTCTTTCTATTTAGATTAATCTGCGAACTTGATAAGTCTCTGGTATTAAAATGTTTAGAGGCCTATCGATAAGTGTCTTTTGAGGACTGTTCAACTTCATTAGCAGTGGAGGGCAATCCTCCATTTGAAGAATTTCTCTACAACACTACCAAGGTAAACCCCAGGGTTCTAAACTGGCTCCCACTTTCTTTCTTCCCTACATAAACGATCTGCTAGAAAAAACGAAATTATAGTTATGCTCATGACACCACCCTTCTTTCTTCATTTATCTTAGATGCTCGAAGACCAACTGTAAATGCACATTTCTGCAAATAGGAATAAGTTCTACAGCCTGTTTCTCAAAGCTCACAATATTATTCCAACTACTCCATAACACTCCTATACAGAATACAAATTCAACCATTGATGAAATACTGCCCTTATATTATACGAAATACTTCGATTTAGCTAGATTCTTTCCCGAAAACCTTGATACTTTAGAACATTAAAGAAAGGTAGGAGACTCCAGGAATTTCAATAAATACTTGCATGGAAAGTTTTCGAAAAGCATGATAGAGACGAATGTGGCACTAATAAATATTATGAAGTTGAGCTCAATTAACTGTCTTCAGGAATTCTTCTCTATGGAGTACCTTATCCCGTACGAATGGACGAAAACTAGGTTTAATATACGTGTCGCTAATGCTGCGAGTATAAAAATACTAAATATCACACAGCACAAAACAAAAAAATTAGTTCTTTACCTAGTACTTCTCTTGCAAATATTTGTTCTAAAATAAATACTAAAGTTGACCTTCTTACACTAAAGAATAATCTATACATTACTACTCGACATTTTAAAGGACTTGTGGTGAGACAAGACAACTAAAAAGTGGAATAATCTCACTCTAGTCTCCTCTACATACTAATTCTGTTAACATTGGATCCATAAATTATCATCAGTGATATTACTTAAAACGCTAGATTACTTTTTACTTCGTCAATTCCTCATTTTGTTTATAAAGATAAGAGGCAAAGAAACTTACGAAAATTCGGGACCTAAAGAATCGTTTTCACGACTAGATATATCCGTTAGCAATAGAAGTAAAAAGAATAAAAGGTGTTATATACATATTTGAAGTTCACATTTAAAAAATTAAAATAACATTAATTACAAAAAAAGGGTCAGCAGATATATTTACAACTAAAACTTGATATTTTTCTTTACATACTATTTCTATGAATATTAAAAATAGTGAAAAAATAACACAATTTTCAGATTTCTCGACTACAAGAAAATTAAAAAGGATAAGATATATGGAGCATCCCCTCCGACCCCCCTCACCTACTACATTACCCCTTATGTTTTACCAAATATTTAAAATAAAAAACAACACAATTTTCAGATTCTTCGATATCAAGAACCCTAAGCAGAACATAGATCATGTTATATACCTATACCTTCTCCTGTACCACAATAATTTCTTATATGTTTACCCACAAATAATGAAAAATATCACAATTTTCAGATTCCTCGATTCCAACAACCCTGAGAATGACATGATATGTATATATGAAGTAGCCCCTATAACACCCTTTCCCACCGCTTTAATCCCTTATATGTTTGACTATAAATAAATATGCCTAAAAATTGTTCATTATCTCAGCCAAAAGCCAAGAAAAAGTCCAATAATTGGTATAGAAAATTTACAAAATTTATCGAACTCTTGAGTGTGATTTTTTCACGAGTACAAGTAAAGAGACATAAAACTGTGGATTTTATAAATGTTTGAACACTAAAATTTCCTTACCTGATCGGAAATTGTAAATTTAACAGCTGTAACTACTGTTGTTCTCATTAGTGGAGAAGGAGAATTCAGAGATCTTTTTAATTTAGGGAGCAAATTAGCTGGATCAATTAGGGTGAGTTTTCCTAGGCATTCAGCGACTACATTTCTGGTACCTTCTTCTTGACATTCGCAATGACAGTACAACTGTGCCCATATGTCCGGCACAAATGGCAAAAGCTGTTGAACACCCTCATTTGTTTGCGAGAGACAGGTAATAACCTATAACAGAAAATTTGTTTAAAGATCTCGAAAAACATATTATGAAGCCATCAGTGAATTCAAAACTGGCTAAAATAGGCATATTTCAGACAATAAAAATGACTCACTATTCTAAAGTTAAAATAATTTGTAGTAATATATTTTCTTACTTCTTTGACTGAATGTAACAGAAGGTATTGTCTCTTCGGTTGATCCTGGCTCTCCTTAAGTATAAACGGTAGATACTGTTGCAAATTACCTATACAGATACTACCTAAAGCGTAGCTTGCTGCTGATTTAACTTCTTCAGAAACAGCACTGAATGAGCTTAAGATTACTTGTTTTAGGTTAGGCACAGATGTCAAATCTCTAAAATATATATATAAAAAAAAATGTTTATTAACATCTTTTGATCAATAAATTTAAACCATCTGGGAGTAATCTCATCCAGCACAGAAATAATCAAAGAATTCTTCAGATCACTGAATGGAAGAATTCTCGTGTTTACTTACATTTCTCTACCAATCTCTCCGACAACCAAAAGTGCAAAAATCTGCTGCGAATCCGAACTAGCATTTTGAATCTCGTTAATAAATTGTGGTATGACAGGCAAGGCTTGATTCTGACAAACAACTGTAATGGCTGCTACACATTTGGCAAGAGAATAGAAAGCTTGTTTATGTAGAGTGGTCGATTGGCTAGTGGATAAGTTAGTTATAGGCATAAGTAACAGTCTTAGCAAATAGTCGTATGATAGACCAGATAGATTACATTTGACTAGAGATTTGAAGAAGTCCAACATTGATTGAAGGGCTGTGCCTAAAATAATATACATTTAGTTGCTATTAACAATTTTAATCGATTAAAGAGCGTAAATATCAAAAATGTGTTAACTAATAACTTAAGAATAAGTAATATTAAATATTCAATTAAATTCTTTGAGCTTCAGCCTTTTTAATTTCAATTCATTTTTAAAACATTCCGATGGTTCTCGGGATAAAGTCGTCTCAAATTCAACACAACGAAACAAGGGATCTGTAGAAAAATCCTTTATAAAACTTTAGCATATCCAAAATTTGTTAAAAATTTCGTTATTGCCGTTTTCTAGACTTCATGCTGAAGCTTGATTGCGAATTAAAAATTTTGATTCAGATTTTGATACAATGATACACTCTCCATTTATTTTTTTGGACAATATAAATATTTCATAAGATCTTAGCACTCCCAGAGACTCACAACTTCCATTTTTTACATAACGAATAAAATTATCATTAAAGTATTACCTACAAGCGTCGGGAAGTGGGGAATCAAAAATACGATTCACGAAGTTTGTAGGCTTTAATCATTGAACTTCAATGTTTTCTTTTCTTCCAGAAAATAAATTGATGCATCCTTCAAGGCACTATTTGCTTGGACAGCAATTAATAAAAAGCTCGAAATCGAGAAAAAAAAAAGAATGAAGGCGTCTCTTAAGAGTCTTAACCATTTGGCATTTTTAACGTCAGGTTCTATCAATATGCATACCTTGTAGCAAAGGACTTTTAACTAAAATCATCACTTGTGGCATAATACCATTATTGATATCTTGCAGGGCCTTTGGATGATGTATTGCAATGGATTTCAAAATAATCAAAGTCCACTGAGCAATATGAAGGTCAGATTCGTCCAACAGTGGAGGAATTTCGGCAATGATTGGCTGAAGAAGCTGCACAGTTAACTTCTTGTGATAATTCTGGATAAGGCAGTCGATAAGTTGTAAAGTACTTAACTTAAGAGCTCTTTGGTTTTTCCTTAGGAATAGCCCTAAAATCGGCATAGCCTCGGGCAGAATTGGTAGATCAATGCCCAAAGGTGAACCAGCAATTTTCTTTAGAGCTTTCACTGTAGTCAAACGAGTAATTTCATTCTTAAGTCTATCCAAAAACAGTGGCAAACAATAAGGCAATTCTCCTTTCAGTTGATCGCCTAAATTGCATATGACTTGTCCCATAGTGGAAATAGCTTTTTCCTTAACTTCTTGATCAATATCTGAGGCTTTCAGACGAACAAGAGTACAAGCGTATATGTCTTTTGTGAATGGCGTAAAGTCGAAGCCAGTATGAACCTAAAACAATCAAAATAAGTTTAAAATCTGGGAAATCGTTTAAAAAAATGTACCTGCATCGGTCTAATAACCTTAACAAGTTCCTGCAAAACGCCTAGAGCTTCAGCGGTTATTTTATAGAAGTTATCACCCACTGCTGTAATGACGGGTTGTAAAAGTGTATCGATGAATGGGTGGAACACAGTCGGGGAATGCGTTGTCAAAAGACAGTAAATAAATGACAAAGCGTCGATTTTCATATTACTGCTAGCATTTTTCTCACTCAGAGAATACAGTATTCCTGGTATTAATTCACCAATATGATTGCCCAAAGCGCCTGGTAGGACAGTACATACTTCTTTTAACAGTTGGAAACAATCTTGCCTAAAAGAAAAAAAATGGTTTCATGCAACATTTGTTCTGTTGTTTATTCAGACAAATAGAGAAATATTTATTTTGTATGTATGAACAAGTTAACAGAAGTAGATTTATTATTTTGTGGAAACACTAGTTTCTTTACTCCCACGTTTCAACTATAAATAAACACTCACTCCTGCTAAGTCGTCACCACAGACTGTTTTAAAGTTGGGATTTTTTAACTGTTTATAGTGCTTACTAAAATAAATCTCTTCACCATGTATAGCCAATATAGAAGAAAAAACTAAAGTTTACCAGAATATTTAAAAATATCACTTTTATGTAAAAGATATTTGTTGAAGTGATTTATTTTAATCATCTTTGGTGACACTTTTCAGAAAGTTCTTGACACCATGATATATATGGTTCTTGGTTCCCTATATACAAGACGTGTGAGAACAGAAATGTAAATAGAAGCTGGAAAAGCTAAGACCTCTTTCCTTACAGGGTGAAACCATTCCATATGCAGAAAAGGAGAAGTATCTAAAGATATGCTAGAAAAATTGCCTTATTATATTTTGCTTTTAGAAAAGCTAATACACAAAGCAACCCTATCTTTTTGAACCTGTGGCAGGCTTTGCTGTAATTCCTGGAGCCTAAATCGATTTGTTGGCTATAGGCGACGATCATTAGATCTATAAGATTGATGAACAAAAAGCCACCTGGGGTGTGAGTATAAATCTACAAAATGTATTCCGTTATATAGAGACTGTGTGAAATTGGAGCCATCATTCAGCCTAGAATTATTTGTCACTATATTGAAAGAGAGCCACTTTTCAACCTAATCTAACTATAACTTGTTAAAATAAAATTATCTAATTTAGAAAACACCCTGTAGTATAAAAGGGTTACAAATCATTACATTTTTTTCTACTTATCCTATTTTATACAGAGATTGCTGAAATAATGTATCAATAAAAACTGATATATTTCAACACAATTGAAATGAGTATTAAAATAATTTTACCTTGTTTTCATACTTTTTTCTTTCATTTGTGGTTGTACTCCTTTCACAAGCTGACTGATCTGGCCTTGTAAAAGAGACATAGGCGTTTCCTCTTCATCATCCATTACCATCGCATTAGGATCAATGTTGACATTTACAGTGGCTCTAGTTTGTTTTAGTAAAGCAATGTAAGCATGAAAGATGTCAGATTTGACATTTTCTTCTCGTTCTGAAAAGTTTAGGTTGTAGTCATGGCTAACTAGTTATCGACAGCTGTAGTACATACATATATGAAAAATTTTTGATATGACACATAGATGTCGCCCTTTTCAAAAAAAATCCACATGATTTTTAGGACGTACCAACCTTCAAACAATACGTGTCAAAATTTCATGACATTTCGACGATTAGTTGCAGTGGTTTTAGTGACACTACTTTTGATATTTTCAAAACAAAGGAAAAAATCGAATTTCATGTGTTGCTCAAACACTGTTTTTTGATGGAAAAGTGTTACGGAGACTCTGCCCCTGGAAAATCACTCATCATTTACTGGTATGCTGAATTTAAACGCGGTTGTACAGATACAAATGATGCTGAACGCTCTGGAAGCCCAAATGAGGTGGTTACACCGGAAAACATTAAAAAAATCCACAAAATTGTTTTGGATGACCGTAAAGTGAAATTGTGTGAGATAGCTGACACCCTAAAGGTATCAAAAGAACGTGTTGGTCATATTTTCATGGATATTTGGGAATGAGAAAGCTCTATTGGAAATGGGTACCGCGTTTGCTCATAGTGGACTAAAAACAACGTGTTCATGATTCTGAGCGCTGTTTGGACCTGTTTAAGCACAATAAAAAGGTTTTTTTTCATACGATATGTGACAATGGATAAAACATGGATCCACCATTACACGCCAGAATCAAATCGACAGTCAGGTGAGTGGACAGCAGCCGGTGAAAGCCGCCCGAAGTGACCAAAAACACAACGGTCGGCTGGGAAGGTTTTGGCTTCTGTATTTTGGAATGCCTATGGAATAATTTTCATTGACTATGCTGAGAAGGGAAAAACCTCAATAGTGAATATTATATAAGGTTATTAGTGCATTTGAGGGCAGAAATCGCAAACAAAGGGCCCCAAATGAACAAGAAAAAAGTGCTCTTTCATCAAGATAATAGACCGTGTCAAAAGTCAATGGTTACGATGGCATAGTTGCATGAATTGAAGTTCGAATTGCTTCCTCAACCACCGTATTCTCCAGATTTGGCCTCCAGCGACCATTATCTATTTGCAGAGCTCAAAAAAATGTTCGTGGGAAAAAGAGATTTGGCTCCAATGAAGAAGTTATCGCTGAAACTGAAGCCTATTTTGAAGGCAAAGACAAATCCTTCTACAAGAAAGGTACAGAAATGTTAGAAAAGCATTGGACTGATTGTATCGCTCTTGAAGGAGACTATATATTGATGAATAAAGTCGAATTTTGGAAAAAAAATGTGTTTTAAGTAGCTAGACCAAAAACTTTTCAGCCTACGTGTTAGTATTAAAAAAATAAGTTATTGAGTTTGTTGAAATTTTTCTTAATTGTTTCTGACATGTCTGTCCTTAAGTAACAAAAGAATTATTTATTATTTTCACACCCTAACTCTTACAGGGGTTCTACTCTTGTAAGAGAAATCTTTCAGGTGCAAAAATTTTAATCAAAAAACAATGCTTTTCTACACATAATTTGCCAGAGGCTTACATTTTCCCAATATCGAGGAAATATCAATACAAATTAAACAAACGAACTTACCCTTAAATCGGGCAATTAATGCAGGAGACAAAACTTTATAGAACTCTGCCAATAATTCATGACGAGAAGTAATTATAGCTTCAAGACATTTCGCTGCAGACCTGCGTACTTTCCAGCTCATATCATCATCGTCACTGTATTCGTCATTCTCCTCATCATCCTCGTCATCGTCTGCGTCGTTATTGCCATTTCCTTCGTCCTCATCGTAATTGTAGTTCGGATCATATGTCATAAATTTAAGGCATAATTCAGTTATCTACAAACAGAAAACAATTTTTAAAATGTTTTATATGTATCTTAGTTTGATGGTTTCAGTCATCTTCGCCTGGGGCCCGTTTAGAAGGTAAGTAAGAAGAAGTAACTAATTATAAGATATTCATATTCTAAGCTATTTTAATAGTTAAAAAAGGGAACGGGCGACATAATTTCTTAATAAAATTCCCAGGATATTATATTTAACTTATTTACCTTTGGAATATTAGGAGTTATTTCCTTAGGGCATCTATTAACAAAACTTTCGAATGCTTGTAAACAGAATTCTCTCAGCTCCTCATCATCTACATCACAACGTTCCAAAATGATCGGCACAAATCTGTCAATATGTTCTCCAAATTTGTGACCAGACTGGCGACTAAATCAGAAATTATAAATTATTAGAAAAATTTTAACGAATCTTTTATGGTGAGACATCAATCACAAAATATTGGAACCTCTTATAAAAATAACTGATTATATTTAAAATTAGCTGTTTTCCTTCGCCTAGAACAAGTAAAAAGTAGAATAATGATAATGTTTTTGAATTAACTCATTATGACATCTCAGTCATCTTTACATACTACTTCTGAAATACTGAAAATAATATGATAGAAATAATTTCATTTTCAGATTCCTCCAATCCAAGAACCCAGAAAAGATTGTATAGCAATGAATATAGGAAGCAACCCCCTTGTCTATCCCTTTAACCCCTTATATTTTTAACTTCAGGAACCTTGAAAGAGATGTATAACATGTTATGTACGAAGCATCCCTTCTGATTTCCCTCCTGCACTCTTTTAAATCTTTATATATCTTTAAGTATAACTAATTATGTATTAAATTTACTTATTGTTGCAATCAAAGACCAGGAAAATTATCCATAATAATGTAGAAAATAAAAAAATCTTTGACCACACCCGTTTTGCCGCTTAAGCATTATTGCTCAAAATCTATAGGTTCCATTCCCCCTTCAAGTGTTTTATGTGTATTAAATTTGAAATACCGAGTTATCTTACGAACAGATAGGCAGACAGACCTACGAAAATGAGACGCTATGTTTTTCGTGATGTAGGGATCCGGAAACGTGAACAAAAGTAAAAATCTTCCTTTTATCAAGGGAAATAGAAAGTAACCTAAGTCTATAAAGCAGTAATTTTGCTCCTTTTAAGAAAGTCATTGGTCAAATTGTTTGGCTTTGAGCAAAAACTTTACAATTTTTGATTTGTAGCACAAACTGTCAACTTGAAAGTTAAATAAAAAACTAAGGTAGAATAATCAAGTAATTTTTTTTAAACTTGTTTTTTGTTAAATTTTACTGTATTATTTAAGTTAGGTCTAAGGTGTAAGACTTAAACACGTATAGGAGATTCTTCAGGGGTGAAGTAGTTGTCAATACTATAAGGCGGCCCATACCCCTCGGCAACTTTTCTAAACTGACTGACACTCAATTAGACATTTAAATTGGTGTATCCTTTTATCTTCCTGGACTATGATATACCACCGATATTTAGTAAATGTTATATGTGTTTTTATTTAAAATTTGTGATACATCTATAGTGCTATTTAACAAGTAGAAAAATTATGTACAATCTTTATCAACATTTAATTTCCCATCATATTCATAATTTCAAATAAGTGAAGACAATGCATATTCAACATCCATCTTAACATATATAGTACTTTTTTTTTCATTTGATGTGTTACTGAAATGTACAATAATTGATCAATCCAAAAGAGAATGCAGTAATATATTTAACATTGTTCGAACCTATCTAAACTTAAACATATAAGGCTCAGTTTATCAATGCAGTTAATAACAATTGACTATTATATTTTAGAGCTAAATTTTATCTTGACACTGACAAATCTATTCTACAAGTAGTTAATTGATTTTTTATAGATGCTCTTTATCACTTATAAAAGATAGAACTTACCAAACGGCTGCAACACACTGTATGTACCAAACAGCTGAAGCATTTTGATTATAATTACGACCCTGAGGGTTAGATTTACTAGCCTTCAAACCCTCATGTAAATGATCAATAAGCTTATTATAAAGTGTGTTGTTGCAGGAGAGCACTAGATTACTTAGGGCACAGATAGTACGTTTTCTGACAGCTTGACGTTGGGATTCTAGCTGGGGCAATAAGGCTGCCAAAATTGATTGATGAAAAGATTGCAGCAAGGGGCCAAAACGCAAGAGAAGATCTGCAATTATATCTAAAGCTTCCAGTTGGACAGACACATCTTCTTGCTGAAAATTGAATTGAACAGACTATAAAAAAAAATTTGCCAACTTAATATAAAAAATAAACAAACTGTCCCCTATTTCTCATGGCTAATAATAATAATAATTATAATTAACAACAACAACCACAGACGACCCAAACAACCGCCTCAGCCGAAACTACTCCCGATAGTTTTACCAGATCCGACATTGTAGGTGATGGAAATTGCCTTTTTCGTGCAGTTAGCTTACACTTGTATGGCCACCAAAATCATCATGAGAAACTCCGAGAGGTTGCTCTAAGTTATTTACAACAAAACTGGTCGGAACTTCACGCATTTTCATTAATTGAAGTCGACGATATAAAAGACTTCAATAACTACTATAATTATATGAGAAAAAATGGCACCTATGGAACGAGCCTAGAGATACTTGCCCTCTCGGAAACACAAAATAGCAATTTTCATATCTTCTCAAAACAACGAAGAACGAGACATACAAAAATAACTTTTACGGACAGGCCAACAATAATAAGCACGAGAAAATACAACAAAACTATCTATCTTCTACTAACAGGCAATCCAATGTCGGGACACTTTGAGCTTCTGACACCACAAAACATTGAGAACATTCCAGACAACAGCAGACTAATAAAAGAAGCATCGGGCGAGCGACGTAACGGTCGAGGACGTCGCGGGAAATGGCAGCTCGACCAAAACGATGAAGACCGGGCAACCGAAAATGGACCTGCCCAAAGTGTTGTGCCGGCGAGTAAGCCGACACCCACCAGGGCGGGAAAGTCACAGCAACGCATGAGTTGCACCACAGGAATCAATGAACACGCCATGCGTTGCTGTAATGAAATCACACCTGACAAAAAAATCACTGACAAGAGAATCACTCGCCGCTTGGACCCACCACCACCAATCCCAAGCGCAACCGACGTAGATGCGGGACAAATACAACCACCAAAGCCAGGCCAAACCGCGTATGTTTTGCAAGGACAACATGCAACTACCAAGGCTGGCAAACCAAGACAGCGGTTAAAGTGGACAGATGAAATGAATAGAACAGTGATGCGCTGTTACTACACCGCCACCAAACTAGAAACAGTGACATCAGGCTACAGACTGGAACTACACAGACTTTTCTTGACCGAATATCCACATCTGCAATTACTTGTTACAGAACAGAGAGTAATAGACCAAAAAAGAGTTATTACCAAGAACAATCGCCTCACACCTTCCGAATTGCAAACCATCAAAGATACAGTAGCTGCTGGACTGAACGCAGACCAAGTAGCTGCTGAACTGAACACAGACCAACCAAACAATAGAAACAGTAGAGCAGATACCGAACCAATCTCACACACACAACCACCCAGTCGAAAACAACAAGACCCACCACCCAGCAGGAGCATAACTCAAACTAATATTTCAAAGCAAATAGCAAGCACCACACGATACTCAGCAACATCTATACAACATCACTCCGAATCACCTCTCATACAAACACTCAAAGCAGAAATGCAGTCACATCTAGCTCGATGGTCAGGCATCGACCCTACAACAAGAAATCCCATCCCTCGTTTAATTTTCAAACAGAGCACTCAAATGATCCTCAACACAATAAACAAGCACATAATACCACAGTACATAACAGACTTAAGCACGATCGAAGACATTCACACAATAATATATGCAGCAGCAATCACCACTATAACACAAAATAATCAAAAACTCCCGCAACGACAAAGAGACCCCAACAGCAGAAAACCTAAATTTAAATGGCAAATAAGAATAGAAAATAAAATCAACAACATCAGAAGAGATCTGGGACACCTTACCCAGTTTATGAACGGGAACGCATCCAAACGTGTCACACAGGGTGTAGACAAGATCAAATCTAAATCTCTCAACCGAACACTGCCAGAAATCGTTGATACTTTGAAACAAAAACTATCCGTATACGCTGCAAGACTCCGTAGATACAAAGAATCAAACGACAGGAAAGACACCAACAACCTCTTCCGAAGAAGCGAAAAACAGTTCTACCGAAAAACTATGTACAACGAGCAGACAGTAGTAACTGAACCACCAAACAAACAAGAACTCGCAGATTATTGGAAAACTGTCTGGTCAGAACCCAAACTACATAATAATAACACCCCCTGGATCAAAGCCGAAGAAGATAAACACAAACGTGTGACAGAACAAGAAAATTTCACACTAACTACAGAAGAAATTACAGAAGCAATCAAACACACACACAACTGGAAATGTCCTGGAATAGACAACATACAAAACTTCTGGTACAAACGGTTTACCACCACACACGAAGCACTCACACACCAAATCAACAAAGCCATTCTACAACCACACACATTTCCCACTTTCCTTACACAAGGAATAACATACGTTAAACCCAAAAGCTCAGACACCACAAACCCGTCAAACTACCGACCTATCACCTGTCTTCCAACCCTATACAAGATCATCACAGCCGCAATTTCCAAGAAAATAGAACAACACCTAACAGACAACAATATTATCACAGAAGAGCAGAAGGGATGCAGGAAAAATAGTCGAGGATGCAAAGAACAGCTGATCATAGATAGCGTGATTATGGGACAAACCAGAAAGGAACACAGAAACCTTCACATCGGTTACATAGACTACAAAAAAGCCTTCGACTCCATACCCCACAGCTGGTTAATCAGAGCCCTAGAAATCTATAAAATCAACCAACACCTCAGGCAATTTCTAGCGCAAATTATGAAAACATGGAAAACCAAAATACGCCTAGAAACACAAACCGAACGCATCCAAACAGAAGAGCTGTACATCAGACGGGGTATATTTCAGGGAGACTCGCTCAGCGCTCTATGGTTTTGCCTCTGTCTCAATCCACTCTCAAATATACTAAACAGAACAGAGCATGGCTTCAATATCAGACACCAAAGAGTGAATCAACATAAAATAAACCACCTCCTATATATGGATGACATAAAACTCTACGCTGCCACAAAAACACAGCTGAAAGAACTGCTCAAAATCACAGAAATATTCACCTCAGATGTCAATATGGAATTTGGTATAAGTAAATGCAAAGTGCTCCACATCAACAAAGGCCAATGGAAGTACCACCATGAGACAGAAACCATCAACAATGAAACACTCGATAACATGTTTGACAAAGAAACATACAAATATCTAGGCTTCCAACAAAGCACCAAACTCAACCATACTCACATCAAAACAGAGCTCAGAGCCGAATTCAAGAACAGACTGACGAAACTTTTACAAACAAAACTCAACTCCAAATATCTCACTAAAGCCATCAACACGTTCGCTATACCTATACTCACATATTCATTTGGTATCATCAAATGGTCACAAACAGACTTAGAAAATATTCACATCCTTATACGGTCTCAATTCACCAAATACAGGAAACTACACCCCAACGCATGCAAAGAAAGACTTACCATCGAGAGGAAGGCAGGAGGAAGAGGAATTATAGACATCAGATCATTACACACAAAACAAATACAAGCACTTAGGAAATTCTTTCACACCAAGCAAACCAGCCTCCACACAGCAACAGTCAAAGCAGACAAAAACTATACCCCACTTGACTTATCCCGGGTAGACCACCCAGCAGATACACACAGTCACATCCAATTACAACAGGAAAAGATGAAAACGTGGTCAGAAAAAACACTCCACGGAAAACACAGATACCACATAGAACAAGACCACGTAAATAAAAAACAATCATACACCTGGTTACGGGATGGGCAGCTATTCCCGGAAACAGAAGGCTTCTTACTTGCCATCCAGGATAAAGTCATATTAACCAGAAACTACCAAAAGCATATCATCAAAGACCCAACTATTACAGAAGACAGATGCAGAAAATGCCACCAGCAGAAAGAAACGATCGAACACATAACAAGCGGATGTAAAATATTAGCCGGAACGGAATACACAGCCAGACATGACTCAGCGGCAAAAGTAGTTCACCAAGCACTAGCCACCACATACAAGCTCATAGAAAACACAGATCCCTACTACAAATACACACCAACAACCGTACTTGAAAATAAAGATTACAAACTCTACTGGGACATCAGTATCCATACAGATAAAACAGTCTCCGCCAATAGACCCGATATTACTTTTCAGTGCAAAAAAGAAAAAGTCACCTATCTAATTGACATAGCTGTCCCCAACGACACAAACATCCAAACGAAATACACAGAAAAAATTTCCAAATACACAGACCTTGCAACGGAAATAAAAAGGCTATGGAAACAAGAAAAAGTCATCATTGTCCCCCTCATTATATCAGCCACAGGCCTTACACCAACAACATTCACACCACACTTAGTACAATTAGGACTCAACACAAACATACACAAAAACATTCAGAAGTCAGTGATTTTGAAAACATGTAACATTGTCAGGTCATTCCTTAATACACAATGGTAATGCGTTTGTGCTGACTTGGTTTGCGCCCGTCAGCCAAACATGGAACCACATTGACCAAATGTGAGAAAGAAGAACTTTTTTGTAATAATAATAATTATAAGAACAGTGAGATTTGGATGTTAGCCCATGAAAAAAATGCACCCTTGTTCCTCGAATATACCTTTTACGTCATCAAGGTGGAAGGGGACTTTTGAGCTTAGAGTGTGCATAATCGAATCATTGTGGGACTAGCTCGTAAGGTTGCAAAGAGTTCCGATTCTCTCCTGGAATTGGTTTGCCGCCACGACCGGGGAGGAGTGGGAGCTTTTCTGTTTAGTGCTGCGAAGAAGCAGCAAAAAAACGTAGTCTGGCAGTAAGCTTTACCGACGTCATCGAATAACAAAATGATGAAATTAACATCCTAGATCTAGAACCATCTAGAATTAAGACAGTCATTAAAACAGCAGAACAACAATAATTTTATAGGCAGCACACAGACAAATCCTAACCTGGAGTCTTTTATAGGAACATTGATTCGCTGTAGCTATTGAACAGACTAACATTTAGTTTTCTACAGTCAGCAAGTCATAAGTCAGAGACCGACGTATTTTTACTGTCTTGTTAAGATAGTGTACCCAGTTCTATCGCACCGAACTAGCAGATGTTTAGGACATGCAATGAAGAACCAGAATCTCTTTTACTTTCAGCGTATCATGTTCATGCTACATCATCTTACATCTATCGTCCTAATTCAGCGTTGCGTGTCATATAGACATTCGTACGGTATTCATGACGTTCCCAGACCGCCGTATCTTCCGCAATAGATCGAGTCGGTTGTAGAAAATGACAAGTGACGCGTTTACTGGAATTTTGCCTTTTCAATCACAAGGCGTTTGCAAGCTAACAAAGCGGACATAGTACTTTTTGATAAAACAGCAAAGAAAATTTATGTAATTGAGTTTTCGGCAACTGCAGAAACAAGTACAGCAATTAAAGAGAAGGAAAAACGTTCAGATTTGAACTATGAACTTCGCGCTTTGTTCCCTTGATGTTCAGTAACAATGGTGGTCCTAGTAATAGGAGTTTTAGGAGGAATTAAGAACAGATTCCTGAAGAACCTTAAGTAGATACCGGCCTGCTGTGCCTCGGCTGATTCACTAGCAATGAAGATGTAGGGGAGAGTTATCCTTGGTTCTCTCAGATTGCTCAGGCAGATGAATTTGAACAGACATGAGGGTGATCATCATTTTCAGACCATACAGTGTGACAGCCTGTGTAGGTCGGAGCCACAGGCCGTCGGTTCCTTTTTTTCTCTTTCAAACAATAATAATAATAACGTCTTTATTGTAATTTTATTAAAAAGAATTACAAGAGCCAAATTAAAGCTGAGTTTCCTCACTGAAACTAAATATTTTATATAGAAATACTGGAGCTTCTAACTATGGAATAACAATGAGTTTACAAATATAGAAATAATTAACTTGGAATTAGGTCTCATTTGAAAATACATGTTCAAATTTGAAATTTAACAGAGTGGCACTTAGGCCTCAAACTACAATAATTAATAATTCCACATTTGTGCAGATTAGTTATATTAAGGGATGTATCACACTTTTAGAATAAGTAGGACATTACTGTACTTGAACAAGTTATAGCTAAATGATCAGAAATATTTATATAAGAGCTATCAAACTTTTTAAATACAATAATGGCCGACTTAATCTAAAATGTGTTACGCCTTAAAAATTTAAAAACGTGATAGGGCTCTTAATACAACTTATTTGCACAAATGTGAAATACCATTTTTCTAATTATTGCAGTCTAAAGCCTCAGTGCCATCTTCTTGAATTTCAAATTTATTATAAGTGTTTTCAAATCAGATACAATTATTCTGAGTACATTATTTCTATACTTATAAATATTTAATATTTTATAATACTTTTACCTGTGATAAATAGCAGGCTTGATGAATTCAAGCCATTATCTATAAATCAGTTAAAACAAATAGTTTTTTCTCTAAAGTATTGTAATGATGCTCATAATGTTTTAAACACAAAATTTTTAAAGGAGACTTACAACAATCGGGTATACAGTTTTAAATTTTGTGAACTTCTCACTGCAAAGTGGGAATTTTCCAAAGAATCTAAAAAGCAGTTGAAAGTAGTAATAATGTCGTCAACTTTAGGCTAGTGAACTCACTACCATGCATAGAAAAAGTTTTAGAGAAAGCTGCCTACGAACAATTAATCGAATATTTCAATTTGAATAAGCTTTTCCTGGGCAATCAGTCTGAAAGGGGCACTGATGTGAGACTACAATTCAACTTACAGTTACTAAATGGAAAGATCTAATTGATAAGAATCGATATGTGATAGCAGTCTTTTTAGATTTAAAGAGCATTCAAAATGATAAAGGGATACTACTAAAAAAATTGGAACATTATGGTATTAAAAATAAAGCCTTAAACTGGTTCAAAAATTACCTATCAAACAGAATGTAATATGTTAAAGTCGGCAGAAGTTTTTCTACAAATATTGAGAGCAGGTATGGTGTTCCGCAAGGTAGTATATTGAAGGCACTGTTGTTTGTAATATATTCAAATAATATTAATTGTGGAGTGGAGTTCATCAATTTATTTGCTAATGACATCTTAATTTCATGTAGTGGAGACAACTTGGGAGAACTGGTTTTGGAGATGAACTGTTTGCTTGGAGGAATTAACAATTTTTTTCCATTAATAAGCTTAAATTAAATGCCAGTAAAACTAAAGCACTGATAATAGGAACTCATTACAAAGTTAATAATATTGATGGATCATTGTATAAATTACATAAAGATAATGACTATACAGAATGGGTGAATTAAATAAGATATCTTGGTTTTATGTTGGACAATACATTGTCTATGAAAAAGCATTGTGAATATATCCAGAAAAAAATTAGAAGGAAGCTGTTCTTCTTTTCTAGAGTGGCAAAAAGTTTGTCTTTGTTTTCTAGAATAATAGTATTTAAGACTATTATTCAACTACACTTTGATTATTGTGCCACCTTGTTGTTTCTCCTTGAGAGTGGATCGATACAATCACTACAAGTTTTATTTACCAGAGGTATGAGAACGAATTTGAGCTGCAACCGATACACCCCAATAAACCTAATGTTTAGTACTCTGGGGTAGTTTTTGGTTGAACAAAGATTATATTATCTTGCAATGATATTTATTTTTAAACTGAGCAGGGGAATGCATCTAAATTATTTTAATCAATTTGTTGGACTACGAAGGGAAATACGCACCTACTTTACAAGAAGCGTTAATGATTTTCATATTGTAAGAATGAAACATTCATCCACAATGATTTCCCTTTTTATAAGGGATTTAATGCCTATAATGCTTTGCCGACAAATATTAGGGGTGTTGTAACGGTAAATGTTTTTAAGGTAAGACTAAGGGAGTTGATAATCTAGTCAGGAGTGTGTTTCTGCCTCAGTTTAGGTTAATTTATATATGTGGTTATGTTTAGCGCAATATGCAGTTTTTCATTATTAAGGGTTGTATCTATTTTTTTTGTTTTCTTTTTACTGTTAGTAGGTGTATCTATCTATTTGTCAATAAATTTCATTTCAAATTCCTTTCCTCGTTATGAACTACAGTGAATGAAATATTTTGGTTTAGTGAAGAAGTTCACTTTCAATTTCACATTTTATAACTTTTTCTTATAAAATAGCAATAATGACATTATTATTATTAAAAGACAGAGAGTTGAGTTTCTATTAAAAAATTAAGTGGATTCAAAACTAGAACTAATAAATTATTTCTGTAAATACAACTACCTGCTCAAAAAAACATAAAAGATTTTAGAAAAAAATATTAGTAATATTAAAATTTTTAGGAGGTATTCTTTTTTAACCTACGAAATTTGTAGTATTTTATAAGGTCTTAGCAAATTTCGTAAGTAAATAACAATTTTTTTTTTAATTAAAATTTTATTAGTATCTTGCTCTTTTTTGTCAATATAAAGAAAAAAGCAAAAATTACATCTTTAAAAAAAAAATTAATTTTACTTACCCGCTCTATAGCAGTTGTCAATCTTCCAGTAATTCTTTTACAGATAGCTCCAGACATACCACCTAAAGACTGTGGTAGCTCAGCAATAACTGTTTTTAATCCAATGCTCGATATGTCACGCAACTGCTCTTTATCAGATACCATATTAGCACAAAGAGCTTCGACAATTGTGTCTACTTGATATTCTTTTACTTTATTTACCAGAGGCCCCAAACTAAAAAAAAACAGAACAGAATTTGAATGAAGAATATATATAACACATATAGAAATGAGCAATAAAGCAGTTTGTTATAATTTTCAGTAATACTTTTGTTATATTTAATTAAAATTTACCATTTGACAGCCAAATTCTGGACCTCTCCATTTTTATCTTCAAGTAGTTTCAAAAGCATTCTCACCACCTTACGTTCAGAATCATCATCTAGTTTGATACTATCTTTTTGAAGTTCGGTCATTAGATCATTGGTGGCCATAAAACGGAAGTCCTTATCTGACGATTGCATCTAAAATTCAAAACAAAAATACAATCTAATATAAAACACAAAATTATGAAATATTTCAGCCAACTTTTAATATTTTATCTAGTTATAGCTTGCTTTATACCGCATATTCATAATCTCTAAAAAATGCGCTGAATTCTTCTTCTGGAGATAACTTCATATTTTTTGGAGAAGAAGGGCCTAAAAAACAAGTTGATGTGGGTATTTCATGATCTGGACTTTCATGAGATCTTTTCTTATCCATGTCTAATTTATTTGACATAGTAATAATTATTTGATACAGTATCCTTTGAAATCGCCATAATACAGTCAACTGTTTTTTTGCTGAATCAAAGCCAACTGTTATTGTTCTTACTACTATGAAATTCTTGATTTTATAGACAATACTAACCTTTTCTAGGAGATTGGCGATTTGGTAAGATACACTAGCCATGATTAATTTTTTAATATCCACAAAATAAATCACAGAAATTGTACTATTGTAAATTCATGCATGTAAAATATAAATAAAATTTTAGGTTAAATGCCTTGCTAATAAATTATCATGTTTTTTCCTAATATAATCACACTAAAAGTTGAGCTGTAGAGGCCCTTTTTGTCAAGTAATACTAAAAATGTATAATTAATATAAAGTAGCAAAAAATAGCAAGTATAAAGCGATTTTTTTCTCGGTACTCGATAATGCAAAATGCAAAATCAACCTCGGAAAAACAGTTTTGACGTTTGGTCTGGCATTTAATATGAAGCCCAACTTTAACATCGTATCACATGATTCAACAAAGCAATTTGTATATAATATCATGTGATACTGCGCCTGTACGCAGATTTTTAGAAATGATTATCGGCCTTTCAAAAAGTTCATCCAAATGTTCGTTGGAATAATCAGATCTCAAAAGTACAGCTTTGTGTTTGGTACCGAAAGGAAATACTATAGTCAAAGGACTTAGGTTATAATTTCAAGCTAATTTCTATACTTGTAAAAAAAATCCTGACGTTAAAGAAAAAAAAAACTAATAGGCCATAGTAAAGTGGAGGGACTTATAAGGAGGGTGCTTTTTTTCTAAACTCAGGGATAGAGAGCATATGCGACCTCCCATCCGAGGCAACACTCCTGCATGCAACAAGTTTTTGTTAATTATTAAGGCCTATAAATATCAGAAACCAAAAGTTTATCCCGAAATTTATAAAATTTGATACTTTGACAATAATTAATTAGTTGTTTATATTACCATAAGTTGTTCAGAGCGGCATTTTTTGGGGTAAAAGTTATAAATATCAACAGTTTAGTTAAAATAAAAAAAATGTTAGAGATTGTTTTAAAGTGAATTTCCTAAAATTTAAGCTGTACTTACGTAATGTTCAGGGCATTCAACCAAAAAGCTTCGAGATGATTGCTGGAGCCGATCACACGAAATATTTCCATTAATTTGAATCTTAACATTTTGCACTATGTCTAGCTCCTCCAACTTGCGCGACATATTTGTAGAATTTTCAAAATAGATTGGAACAAATTTTAAACACTAACCTTCACTTCTAACTTTTGGAAGAGTTCACAGATTTTCACAATATCGCCAAAATTTGTTCTTGAAGAAACTGCCTCGGCCATATTTAACTTTCATAAAATGTATTATAACTTCTATATCTTCTGGTAAAACACTTATAAATATTGCTTCTAAACAAATATAACAGATACCAAGATTTTTTACCATATAAAGTTTTATTCTTTAATTTAATTGGAACCACAAACTGTTAATTACCGTCAAAATGAAGAAAAATGGACCTGGAGTTTTTGATGCAGGTTAGTTAACTGAAACGTGCGCGCGCATTTGAATTACATACACAGTTTCATTCGAAAATATAGATGTCGTTGACTAAAAGATGGCAAAGACAGGTTACGTTTCAGTAAATTAAAGTGACACAGTATAAAAAAAGGGTAGGCAACTACAATAACATTGTTAATAAATTTTACATATAGATTTGGTTAATTTTGAACAATTTAATTTTGTTAGTATGGAAATTATAGATTTTTACTTTCTTTCCTTGAGGAATTGTTCAGTTGGCGAATCGCAAGACCATTATTATTTTCGATTACTATGATGGATACCATAAGTTCGAGGATCGTCCACAAAAGATACTTTAAATCTTACGATTTGAATCGAGACGGTACAGTTTGCTTAGCTGCTATAATAACGATAAAAACATGCCTACAGTCAAATCGTTATGTTAAAATCGCCGAAATTTGTTTGAATATCGATGGACAACGGTTACCAAACAAAGAAAATTGGTAATTTAAAAGGAAAATCTTACTTTCGCAATTTTCGTATTAAAAGGAAGGTCTGGAAATAGCTCAGAGCGAACATATTACGGCATCCTCGCTGATATCTTTAGGATATGAAAAACTCACTCAAACTCAGGCGGGAAGATGAACGATTAAAGAAAAAACCATTGTTAGGCCGAGGCATTTACCCCCTAGCCCTTGTTATATTCTCTACCTATGTAACCAAGAACTCATAACAGGTACATCTTCTTATTCGGTTTCTAAGATTTCAAATTTGAAAATAATACTGGATAAACCTTGGTATTGGCGGTGAGGTGGTGTCACCGCCCAGGACGCCAAGTAGAAGAAGGTAGCGTACGGCAAGATTGATTTATTTGGTTCTTAGACAATTTTTATCAATTAATTGTCACAATTGCAAATAATGCGAGTGTAAAAAACACTAGCACATATAGATCTATAAATTATACATTTGTTTCAAATTTGAAGTTAATAACACGTAGGCTGAAAAGTTTTTGGTCTGACACATAGATGTCGCCCTTTTCAAAAAATCCATATTGTTTTTACGAAGTATCAACCTTCAAACGATACGTGTCAAAATTTCATAACATTTCGACGAATAGTTTACAAGTTACAGTGGTTTTAATGACGCTACTTTTGATATTTTCAAAACAATGGAAAAAATCGAATTTTGTGTTGATTAAAGACTTTTTTAATGGGAAAAAATACCGTTGCGGCAAAACAATGGCTTGATAAATGTTACGAGGACTCTGCTCCTAGAAAATCACTCATCATTTACTGGTATGCTGAATATAAACGCGGTCGGACAGATGCCAATGATGCTGAACGGTCTGGACGCCCAAATGAGATGATTACACCGGAAAACATAAAAAAAATCCACAAGTTTGTTTTGGGTGACCGTAAAGTGAAATTGCGTAAGATACCATTTGAACATGAGAAAGATCTGTTCGAAATGGGTACCGCGTTTGCTCACAATGGACCAAAAGCAACAACGTGTTGATGATTCTGAGCGCTATTTGGACCTGTTTAAGCGCAATAAAAATGATTTTTTTCTTGCGACAAGTGACAATGGATGTAACATGGATCTACTACTACACACCGGAATCAAATAGGCAGTCAGCTAAGTGGACAGCAGGCAGTGAAAGCCGCCCGAAGTGGCCTCTGTATTTTGGGATGCGCATGGAATAATTCTTATCGACTATGCTGAGAAGGGAAAAACCATCAATAGCGAATATTGTATAAAGTTATTGGTGCGTTTGAAGGCAGAAATCGCAAAAAAAATGGTCCCAAATGAACAAGAAAAAGAGCTCTTTCATCAAGACAATGCACCGTGTCACAAGTCAATGGTTACGATGGTAAAATTGCATGAATTATATTTCGAATTGCTTCCTCATCCACCGTATTCTTCAGATTTGGCCCCCAGCGATTATTATCTATTCGCAGACCTCAAAAAAAAAAATGCTGGCGGGAAAGAAATTTGGCTCCAGTGAACAGTTTATCGCCGAAACTGAGGCTTATTTTGAAGGCAAAGACAAATCCTTCTACAAGAAAAGTATAAATATGTTAGAAAAGCGTTGGACTGATTGTATCGCTTTTGAAAGAGACTATGTTGATGAATAAAGTCGAATTTTGCAAAAAAAAAATCTGTTTTAAGTAGCTAGACCAAAAACTTTTCAGCCTACGTGTTAGCTTAAGTAGTTCCTGTGAAGATAATTATTTTGAACAGTTCTAAAAATCTAAGCGATATTCTATGTGCACAGCACATGCTCTATAGGGATATTTATTTCTGAGCAGTTTATTCCAAAGGGAATGGAGAACCTCATTTTCTATATAAAAGAGTTCTTGGGGAGGATGGTTCAAGAAGTAACAAGTTGAACCAGATATAGATGTACTCGTAATATATTAGCGTGAAGTATACTTCTAGTGTGCACCACTCTGGAAGGAATTCGGATCACCAACCATGGGAACAGATTTTTTTTTGGTTAAAACATAATAAATGCAAAGTATGCTTGGGAATAGAGCGCTTAACATGGGAGCAGACTTTCATCGATTGCGATGGTCAAATTTGACCTTGATAGAGAATTACGAGCTGTTCAAGACGATACAACTTTCCAATACACAACAATATTCTCAGGTTTTGAGAGGCTTTCTTTGCTAAGCGTGGAACATGCTCATGACAGCATCTGTGTCTTAGCTAGGGGTCGGGAGGGCATATGGACACCCGTGGTGTTTCTTTAAAGGAAAAAAAACACTAAAGGCGGAGCTCCTTATAGAGGGAGGAGGCGTCAATCGACAATCAGACTGGATATCAAATAATAATCGAAGAGCGAAACTCCTTAAAAAAAAGACCCTCTTGTGCTGGAGCTCTAAAAGCTTAGACCCTTCTCAACACAGTAAACTAAAAATCGAAGACCAGGTCAGTACTTACAGTGGAACTCTAACAACTTATATTCAATTTAAAAGTCGATGACCGAGGGGGTGGGAGCTCTAACAAGTTAACACCTAATCCGTACACACTTTTCACAAAGGAGAACCCCAATTAAAAAAGGGCTCCTTTTCTAAAAGACGTATTTTTTATATCCATAGAGACAGGGGAGGGGGCATATGCCCTTCATGGTTCCTCTTGGCTACGTCACAGACCAAGAAATATTTGCTTCCGAGTTAAAGTCGAGCAAGTTGAGTAACGTTGGTAATGGAATGGATTTTTCATATTCCTCGTCTCCTAAAAAACCCCAAAAAGGACGTATAACACAACATGTACCAGGCAGTTCCTATAGCACCCTTTCATGGGCCAATATTAAAAATAATAAAAAATAATACAATTTTCAAATTCGTCGATTCCAAGAACTGTGAAAAGGACGTAAGACACGATGTGTACGAAGAAATACCGGTACCACTCTCCCCCATCCCTTTAACCACTTAAATGTTTGATTATAAATAATTATTATTAAAATTTGTACATTATATCAAGCCAAAGTCAGGAAAAATTCTCATATGCAAACAGAAAATAAACAAAATTTATCGACCTCTTTCACCTCTTTCTCCTGTAGCGCTATCGTTTTTAAAACTATAGATTCTATTCATTCTTCAAGTATTATTTGTATATCGAATTTAAAATCGATGTCTCATTTCGTTCGCAAGTTATCGTGCTAACAGTCCGACAGACAGACTGACAGAAAAAAGGGACTACGTTTTTTTCGAGAACGTTAACAAATAAAAAAATCTCAAAGTGAGGTATTTTTACAAACGCAAGACTTTCCTTTAGGAAGAGAAGTAAGTAACCTCATAGCGCTATTCGCTTAGATTTTGGCGGTTTAATAACAACGAGATTAATCAAGTGGCGAATGCTTCAAACTTTAAAGGTAGAGAACCGTTAAAATAGAGTAACAAAGTCTAATGATATGCTGGAACCCTTTATCTTCTAATACGTGTACAAATTATAGAAGAAGGAATATATGTAAATTGGTAAAAATAAGACTGCACGTAACAACTGCTTTTATTTTACATAATCTAACTATTTTAACTTAAAGACCAATAAAATAAGAGAAATATTTAATTTTATTAAATTTGCGAACACATTTTATGTATAAAAAAATAGATTAAATTTTATGAAGATTCTATGCAGTAAAATTAGTTTAGATATTAGACCAACAATCTCGAAAAGTGCAGATCCCCGAAACTGACTCGGAATGTATTTCCAAGAACCATGATTTCTAATGCAAATCTTTGGATGTTTCTCAAATTTTATTGTTCTTTAATAATGTTTAACACAAAATACATAACATTTCAAGAATACTTATAGGTAGATCCACGACACGTTTAATAGTTCACAATGGGTATTTTGGCATTCTATATTACATCACCCGAAATAAAAAATGGAAACTTATTCGTCTAATATACACTATTCTAAATATTACAAAATTTTGAGCTGCGCCTTGGCAACTAAGAATTGTCTAAATGGATAATTTACCAATAAAAATCATTTATATATTGTATACTAACTCACTCCCGAAGAGCTAACATTTCCATTGCTCCCATTTCGTACCAAAGGTCGCTGAGTGGAACTTGTTTCATGTTTTCTCTCTACACTGAAACCAGAAATAAATTAAGCACCAATATAAATAAGAGATAATCCCCGCAAAAATTATGTCCGGCGGGATAATGCACGCAAAGAAACGCTCGGTACTGGTCGTTCATTTATATTTTTAAAAAGAAATAAAGTATTTTTACCTGTTACTTCTTGATGACGACCCTCCTCGTCTAAATATGCCAGTAATTCTTTGTTTTAAATCGGTTTTGCTTCCTTTTTCCTCATTTATATCCGAGTTTGAATTATTTCTGGAGTTACTCTGAAGAAATACATTTTTCTTATTTTCAAATATTTTGAATCAAAAAAAAAGATTCTTTGAACTAAAATCATACTCTTTTCATTTGGTAGATAAATATATCTATATATATATATATATATATATATATATATATATATATATATATATATATATATATATACACCATATATATATATATATATATATATATATATACACCATATATATATATATATATATATATATATATATATATATATATATATATATATATATATATATATATATATATATACACCATATATATATATATATATATATATATATATATATATATATATATATATACCATATATATATATATATATATATATATATATATATATATATATATATATATATATATATATACCATATATATATATATATATATATATATATATATATATATATATATATATATATATATATACCATATATATATATATATATATACCATATATATATATATATATATATATATATATATATATATATATATATATATATATACCATATATATATATATATATATATATATATATATATATATATATATATATATACCATATATACCATATATATATATATATATATATATATATATATATATATATATACCATATATACCATATATATATATATATATATATATATATATATATATATATATATATATATATACCATATATATACCATATATATATATACCCATATATATATATATATATATATATATATATATATATATATATATATATATATATATATATATATATATATATATATATATATATATATATATATATATATGGATAGAAGGATTTTTGAATAAGATAACTACAAATCTGAATATGTTTTAGGTTCTGATTAGTTCAAGTTATTTCAAGGGAAGTACAAAGACTTCTTCTTTTGGTAAACACATTTTATTTTAATACCTTTGAAGCTAGTACTCGACTAGTTGGAAATGTTCCTGGATCCTGATCATCAATACTCCTAGATTTTGTAAGTTTTTTTAACTTTCCCATAAGACCTTTCTTCTTTTTCTTATCACCAATATCACTTTGCGTAGATCCTCCGGATAACCTACTGTCTAAACTGGAATCTCGTTTACCTCGCTTTGTGTCAATGTCAGATTCCAAAGATTGTAGACTTGACATGCTGTCGTTGTTATCACTCCTCCAAATTTTTTGATCCGCTTCAATGTTATGCTCAAGAGATAGGCTCTTTCTGTGGAGGCTGCCTTGACGTTCAACAGAAGTTGCCTTTCTTACAATAGTTTTGCTATACCTAGAACTTCCAATACTTTCTGCTTCTGTTGACGTTGCTCTACGCATTCCCATTCTTCTTAATCTTTCTCTTTCTTCTTCATCTTCATTAAATTTCTGTATTTTTCGTAAATCTTCTGTAGTGTGGACTAATCTTTGCATTATTTTTTGAATTTCCTGTTGTTTATCTTCCGGTGAAAGGGAGCTTTCCCGTCGATCTAGAGCGGGAGATGTTTCTCTTGATTTCGACTTGGTTCGCCTTGGAGGTGTTGGAGTGTACGGAGCTTCTTGTTCTTTAGAGAAGAAAAGCTCTGGAGCTAATTGTTTTAATGTATCTATCTGTTCAATAATTCTTTCAATCTTCTTTTCATCATCATAATCCAATCTTCTTCTATCGAGTTTTACATTTCTAAATTCTTCACGTTCCCTTTCATACCTTTCTTTTTCTCTCCTCAATTTTTCATTTGTAGTTCGTAGCTTAGCATGCGCGTCTCTTAATTCTAAAAGATCACATTGCAACTCTGTTATTTTCCTTTTGGTCTCATCTTGTTCCTCCTCTGAAGATTTTTTAAATTGATCTTGTTTTCTTTTAGCTTCCAATCTTTCTTTATCTCGTTCTCTCTCAACTTCAAATAGTGTTTGCCGTAAATCTCTTGCCAAAGTAGCAGTTTCTTGAAGTAATCTCTGTTGTTCTTCTCTTTCTTTTTGCCACGCAAGTTCCATTCTTGTTCTTAAACCTACTATTTTCGTTCTGCCACTATTTAAAACTTTCTCCTCTTCTAATTCATTAACTTTGGAAGTAAGTTCTGAAAGCCGCACCTCCCATGATGATCTTTCAGAGATAAGTTCTGTTTTTAGTCTTGAACTTTCTAAACGAGCCTCTGAAAGCTCATCTTCCATACAACTAATTTGTTGCTCTAAAGTAGCAACTTTGTTCTTTGATTCTTCAAGCTGAAACAAACATTGAAAATTGCAAGATCAAATTCTGTAAAAAGTATCAATATTCCTTAAAACTCGTAAAAGAACCAGATCGTTTTTTTTGGAAACAGTCATAGTTCGACTAATAAAAAAATAATAATAGTCACACCCTAGGAGTCTTTAGGAGAATAAGTACTTTTTAGAATCACTTATATGAAAAAAATTAAATACATTAAGAAATACAAGAGTAGAACCAGATAAAGTATTACCTCATCATAATGTAACTTCTGTATCGGATCTTTATCTCTGTTTAATTTCGGAGATTGTTTCAGCTCTCCAATAGTTTTTTGAGCTGTTTCCAACATATGTTTATAGGTATCCCGTTCTCTTTTGAATCGTAAAACCTGGTTTTGCAATGACTGCAATTCTTGGTTCATTACATTTAGTTGACCTTCATATCTCATCTTACACTCGCCCACATCAGTTTTTTTCGCTTTTTCAGCATTATTTAACCTAAAAATATTTATGTTAATTTAAATATTTGACTTATCATGTTTGAACTTGCTTTATTCGAAGTTGTTTCATTTCTTTCTCCATCGCTGACGAATCTGCACTAATATTTCTTTGTATTTTGTTTACTTTTTCATAATCGTCAAGTTTTTTCTTTAATTCATCGTTTTCTTTTCTCATGTATTCCATTTGATCATGTATTAGATCATAATCCTTTTTAATTTGATCCAATTCAGACTGTTTTTCTTCAAACAATGCTTTCAATCTCTGTTTTTCAATATCATTGCCATTATATGATACCCTAGTTATATCTTTAATTTTTTGTTCCATATCAAGTTTTTCCTTGATCCAGGTATCTTGTTTAATATTATACGTTTCTCTTAGTGTTTTTAGCTCCGTTTCCAATTGATCTAGTTCTTTTTTAAGATTTTTGTACTGACTAAAAGTTCAAAATTAAAGTAAATACCAATAATAATAAAATCCCAATAAGATTATGAGAAAACTATATTATTTAACCATTCTACTTACTTCTCTAAGGTTTCTTTCTCCATAACTAATTTAGCTTTAGTTACAACATGCTCTTCTTCAAGAATTTCATATTTTGCAGTCAAATCATCATATTTTTGTCTTTCCCTAGTAATAGTATCTTCTAAATCTAAATCAAGGTTCTCACTTATCATCTCTTACTTTCTATGGTTTCTTGGAATCGCTTAATTTCTAACTCCCGTTTAATACCACCACTAGGACTTGTTTCAAGTTTTTTAATCTTGGTTTTTAATGCATTCAACTCTAGTTCGCGATTTTTATGTTCTTTTTCAGCATTCGCCTTTAAAACATCTACCTTTTTCTTTTCATTTTGCAAGTCTATTTCTAATTCTTTTATTTTCTTTTCTTGGTCAAGTTTTGTGTTCTTTTTTTCTAATTCCAATTTTTTTATTTTATCCTCCAAATTCTTCTGGTTTTTGGTTGCTAATTGTAACTTCGACTGTAATTCTGAAATTATTACAGCGTTTTTGCTTATCTCGTCTTTTAGTTTACTGATTTCTCTACTCTCTAATTCGCCCATTTTCATATTAGTAGTTGATACTACTTCCCTTTCTTGCGCCAAACTTTCTTCTAGTTGTTTCACCAATTTATCTTTTTGATCTATGGTATTTTCAAAACCCTTAATTTTCATGTTTAAATTTTCTATTTGGAAATTGAATTTCTTCTTGTCGTCTTCCCATTTTGACTCAGCTTCTTCAAGACTTTTAATCTTCTGCTTTTCTTTGTCGAGCTAAAATTTGAGTTGTATTTATGTTTAACTTTATTTTTATTTACTTACCCTGGCCTCAAATTCTTTATTTTGATCCCTCAGTTTTTTATCACATTCACTATACTTGTTTTCAAATTTCATAAGTCGGCTTTCCAAGTCTAAATTCTTTTTGTCTTTTTGGGCAATCTAAAAAGTAAATCAATTACTTTATATTAAAAATTAAGCGAAATGCAAAAACTTACTTCACTTGTTAACCTGTTTATTTCTTCAGAGCTCTTTTTAAGTTTCTTGACTTCAGCATCTCTCTCATCTAGCATGGTTTTCAGGGAATCTAGTTTACTATTTAGTACTTTTAATTCATCATTCTTTTTGTCTAGATCTCCTAAAATATAAATTAAGATTTCTCTTAAAATTCTTAAAATGAATTTTTCAACATAAATTGTGAAAACTTACTGAGTTGGTCTCTAAGTTTATTTGCTTCATCATCGAGCCCTTTCTTTTCCTCTGCTATTTTTTTATGATCTCCTTTCAACTTGTCTACTTGTTCCTTTATTTTTTTCTTTTCGGCTGTAGCTTTTTCCAAAGATTCACGCATTTTATTCATTTCTGAAGTTAACTCTTCGTTCTTCTGTATTTCTTTTTTTTTATTATTTTTTTCTTCATCTAAATCTTTTCTACATGATTCAAACTTTTTATTTAACTCTACCAAATCTTTAAGAGCTGTTTCTAAGTCAGAGTTAAACTTAGCTTTCTTCAGTTCTTCTTCGAGTTTTATTTTTTCATTTTCACTAGTCTTCATATAAGTAAGAATTTCGCTCATTTCTTTCTCTAGATCACTAACCATGGTTTTGAGTTGGTCTCTTGATGTTAACGCTGATACCTTCTTCGGTGTTCTACTACTGAATTTTTTAAAATCACCCTACAATGGTTTATCCAGATTAAATTTGTCTCTGTATGAATACGTTATTTGTACACTTACTTTAAACTCTCCAGTAGATGAACTTTTGGTTACTACTGAGGTATTATTTTCTAGTTCTTTAATTTTCTTCGTAGCTTCTGCTAGCTCCACTTCTAAGGTTGCTATTTGATCTATATACTTTTCTGCACTTTTGTCAGTATTTCTGGCTGATTTAGCAGCTTTCAATAAACTCAGTTTCTTATTTTCCGCTGTCAATTTTTCGTTTTCAGTCTCCAAACTTTGAACTTTGTTTCTCAAAACAGAAGCTTCTTGTTCAATAACTTGTAGTTGCCTTTTAAGGTCCAGAGCTTGTTGATCTAAATCCAAAGATCTGAAATAATATACTGTTAATTATGAAACTTTAAAGCAAAAAAATAAAAATTTATAAACTTTCTACTTTTTTTTTTCTGTATGTAGTAGACATATATACGTATGTTTTGCAGCTCTTTTAAATTTAAGTACCAAGGTAGCCCAGTCCACAGTTTTTTAAAAAGTGAGTTATAAGCAGGTTTCACAGTCGCATATATTTTATTTTTCAAATAATGGATTAGGCTACCCTAATTCATTATTGTAAGTTATATTAAGAATATTTACTTGGTCTTTTGGACAGTTTTAGACCGTTTTTGATTTAAGGCTAATTCGGCATGAAGTCTTTCACAGTCTCTTTCTTTTTCAATAAGTTTTTTTCGCAAATCATTAGTTTCATCTTCAAGTATCTGAAATAAAAAATTTTAATTATAAATCTATTTTAATTCATGTAAAGTATTTGTTTTATTATGAAGGTTTTTTCTTCGATTTCTCTTTTCCTTTAAATGAACAGTTACATAATCCAAATTTTGGTTTCATTTGAATTTCCTACAACTTTTCCATCAATATATATGTTTATGACTGCCTTCGGGTGAACGCTCGCTTGAAAACCATTAGAGATAGATGCTAGTTGAACTATTATGAATAAAATCAAATGGAGACAATGGCAGTCGGAAAAGAAACATTTAATTATTATGTATATGTTGCCAAAAACCTGCAAAGTACCTTACCTTAATCTTCTGACTATCTATAGCATTTCCCTTATCACTACTTAACAAGGCTTTTCTGGTAGGCCCCTTTGTACCCAGTTTATCTTGAAGATCTTTTGTTTTAATCTTTAATCTTCTATTATCTGCTTCGAGTTCCTCAACTTTTTTTCGAAGGACAGAAGCTTCTTGTTCACTAAGTTCCAGCTGCAATTTTAATTCTGCAATGTCTTCATCTTCGGATGATTCTTTATTTTCTGGGGGTTCTGGAGTTAATCTTTGGTTTGTTGGACTTAATTTTCGACCTAAAAAATTATTCTTATATGTTTATATAGATATTTTCATTAATCTGCAATAAGGTCCAATTGATCAATGGGTTGCTAATACTAACTCAAGATTAAATACCATAGCAACACAAATCAGCGCTCATTATTTTGGTAATATTGACCGTAGCGGTTCAGAGTTAAGCTTTAACTCTACATTGATATACCTGCCCAAAGAGGAGTTTTACTTAAATATATCTTTTTTGGCATGGATTGGAAGATTTTTCACAGCTTTGGTCCGATGAGAGTAAATCATAGTCCTTGAGTTTAGACCGTGACAAATAACTTAGTTTGCTTGTCTATTCTTTCACGGGGTATCTTCAAGAATCCTTGTTATTCGAGATAAAAAAAAAACAGATAATACCTCTTATATGCCTATGTGAAACGTTTCAAAATAATTTTAGTTGGCACGATCTAAGTCTAAACCATGATATCATACACGTCTTCGTTGTTTAGGTACGTATAGTTCAGGATTGGTAGCAACCTGGTATACCTATTCTTTGCATATTCTGGGTGAAAGCAAGCCAAGTATTATTAAAACTAGTGGAGAAATTTAAGCAAGAACTTAAGAGAGGGTTATCGCAACTGTAGAAAATGGCCTACAAGTTAAAAAATATAATAAGAGTTATAAAAGAACACTTCAATTAGAAAAAAAATAGACTTCAAGCTTGTTAAAAAAGGGATACACATCACACAACACTCAAAGCATGCTAGTTTCTTGAATGGAAAAAGATACTAAAAAAAATTCTTAAAGCCAATTTATATTTTAGAAATATTTATTAAATAGTGTTGATCGTATTTTGACGTACTTCTAGCTCTGGTTGCCATTTTTTTCAGCTGCAAAACCAACGATTCGTTATCGTCTTCGATCCGTGATACTTTCTTGCGTAAATTTTCCGCCTAAAAAGCAAAAAAACAACATAAAAACCAATATTACCCATTATGGTAACTAAGGTATCCATAGGTGAGAATATTCTGGTTGGTGATTGGTATAATTTTGCCATTGGCATATTCCTGAATTGTAGCGAAGCCAGTAAGTTATTAAAAGGCGAAAACGTTGATATTTCAGTAAAAGAAATATCTTTTTCAGGAACAGAACCATCAATATCAATTATATTTTTAACAGTTCCCAAAGTACCACAGTTAACATCCTCACTTTGAATGGTGTTAACACAAAGGTCATTATTTCTTTCCAACTCATGATCTGTTTGAGTTGATATAAAAACGCTATTAACAAGGGTTTGGGTGTACTTATTATCCAAACGAATAGTTGGTAGCAGCCCTTTGGTGGGTAGTTTCCGTCGAAGAAGTCTGTTATTCTGATATATAGAGAAAGAATTAAATTAAATTGAGAAACTCAGCGGTAGTAAAACGTTACCTCTTCTTCAGCAAATTTGAGTTGTTCTCGTAGATCAGCTTCCCTTTCTAACGAATCTTGTAGATCTCTAAGCAATTGTGCGGGATCATCCTGCGAACCGCCCTTGTTAGTGATTCTCTTGAAACTTTTTGCTAAAAATAAAATAAAATTAACACTTTTTTATATGAAAATGTATTTTTTAAAACTTACTCCATCACCAGATGCAGTTTTGCCTATTGTACCTAAAAGAGGTGTTTTCTTTTTCGCTGGTGATAATTTGACACTTTCTTCTAATTTTTTATTTGACTCCTCTAATTCTTTTTGTAATCTCAATGACACCTCATTAGACACTTTAAGTTCTTGTTCCAGTTGTTTAATTTTATCTATATGCGTTAGAGAGCCTGTACCGCCAGAAACCTAACAAAAGGTGGGTAATCTGTAAGAGCTCTTTCAGAAACAATTGATGGTCTGTCCTGATAATCTTTCCTAATATGAAATCAAGACTGCCCATCAGTCGTTTGTAAAATGCCCTAGTAGATAAATGTGTTATTTCTTACTTCAGTCATTTTTTTACTGAATTCAGCTTTTTCATTTTCTAGCTGTTCTAATTTTCGTTCAGCCTTTCTGAGTTTAAACGACAAGATTCGACAGTTTTTGGTTGTCTGATCTAACTCTTTCTTTATTGATGTATATTCCACTGCCTGATCTTCTCTAAAAAAGCAAAACTAAATCTGGATATATTAAACTTATAATCATATACAGTAAGCTTAACAGACTTTTCTCGGGCTTCCAATACATCTAATTTTATCCATAAGATTTCGATCGAATGGCAAAACAAGCCCGAGAAAAATATCTTGTTCATGTTGAAATATTGTCTAAAACCTTCATAAAAACACATATACGATCAGTTTACCTAAAATTATCTTGCATTTCATCAATCTGTTCTTCCATATCTCGAAGTTCTTTTTTCATATCTTCATTTTCATCCATTAGCTCTTCACACAAAGTTTCAGCAGCTAGTAATTTCGATCTAACTTCGTCAGCTACCCTCTGAGCTTCCTGGGCTGTTGGTCTCAGATCCAAATCGGCTTCTAACTCTTTAACTTTAAGACTGAGGCTTCGTTTCTCATCTCTGTAGTCTTCCAATTGTTGTTGGAGCTCATTGCATTTTTGCTGAAGCTTTAAAACTTCAGAGGCCGTGGTTTTACTGGTTGTTGTTTCCATGGCCGCCAGCCTTCTAAGTAATATATCACTTTTATCACGTTCTAATCTGTCACATTTTGCTTTTGTGGATTCGAGTTCTTTCTTAAGACTTTCTAATTGTTCTCTCAGCTCATTATCTGGTCCTACAAGAGTAGTATCAGTTGTTTCAGTGCCTGCATTGCTTATTGTGTCTTCGTGATCTGATCCTGAGCCTGATCCATCTAATGAATCTTCTCTTTTCACTACATTTCTTTTTACCTAGGATAAGTTGAAAGATCAGGTACTAGATATATAATGGTTAGTTAGCCAGAAACAATCTCAGTTACATTCAACGCGATATTTAAATTTTGTGTAAGTATCTCACTTGACCAAAACATGGAATGTCAGAGAAATAACACATTTGTTCTCTTGAAATACGCATCAGTTATGAATACGGTATTTTTAAAATTAATTTCTTTCACGTTTCAATGCTATATTTGGTTTTTTTTCCGATAATGGATAGTTTTGGACTGATTGTTTCTGATATGATATACATAAATATAGTTAATACAGTGTCACACAATTGTTCTCAGATATCTAATAGCAGACTTAAGAAATTTGAGGTCTCTCTTTTTTTAGAGGCTTATTTGTTTAAGGTTTTTGCAAGATCTGAGTGTATATTTGCAATTTGTTAAGAGGCAATAAACAGATGTATGAGGGTGGATTGAAAAATCTTGTAAAAAACAAGGCAAATAATATTTTTTTGCAAAAACAAAAAAAATATTTGTCAAACATAATTCCCATTGAGCTCAAAACATTTGTACTAGCAAGATTTCATTTTTTCTATTCCCTCAGAAAAACAATTGTTTCAGACTGTGCGTAATACTTACATCGTTACACACCATTTTTGAGGCTAGGAAACAAAAAAAGCCACTGACTGGGGAACTATTTCGAAGTCCAGCTGGTGCACTTTTGCCATTATAACGACCGATGTGTAAGCAGACGCATTATTCTGGTGAAGTGCACTTTTTTGCGCGCTCTTGGTCGTTTCTGCTTAAACTCCCTATACAAACAGTCCAATAATGTTGCGTAATAGGAGCCAGTCACCGCCTTACCCTTTTCCAAGCAGTCAATCATGATATCTTGGGAGTCCCCAAAAACAGTTGCTATTACTTATCCCCGCGATAAAACTCTTTTTGCTTTTTTTGGCATACTTTCACCTTTGCCAACCTACTATTTTGACTGCCGTTTTCTGTCCGGACTGTAAGGGTAGATCCACGTTTCGTTACAATTACGAAACAACGCTAGAAGTCCTTCGAATTACGCTGCAACTTTTTCAAACATAATTTTGAAATACCCTTCCTCGTTTTTGGTCTGGAATCAACAAACTCAGCATCCATCGCTCACTTAACATTCTCATTTTTAAAACTTAAAACTTCACGCAGGATATTATATACCCTTCATATGAAATGCCTACCATCTTAGCAATCTCACGAATTTTTTTTAATTAATTTAATTTTATCGACCACATCGTCAGAAAAAAAACCTGCAGCGGCCACGTTTAAATTCATTTATCCAGTAATAAAAGGTCTTAACACATGGGCTGAAAAGTCCCGGGCCTAACAAAGAAAACACGGTTTTTTTGGTTCAAAATTAGCTTTATTCATCAACGTAATCTCCATCAAGAGCAACGCAATCATTCCAGCGCCGCTCTAACAATGGCCAAACACTGCTCAGAATCATCAACACGTTCTTCTTTTGATAAACAGTGAGCAAACGCGGCACCCACTTTGAACAGAGCTTTCTCATAGTCAAATGCTCATGCAATATAAAGCCAACACGTTCTTTTGATATCTTTACGATGTCAGCTAACTCACGCAACTTCACTTTTCGATCATTCAAAACTATTTTATGGATTTTTTTGATGTTTTCTGGGTGTTACCGCCTCATTTGGACGTCCACTGCGTTCTGCATCATCGGTGTCTCTACGACCACGTTTGAAGTCAGCAAACCAACGTTTTATTGTTGTTCCTGATGGAGCGGAGTCCCCATAACACTTTTCAAGCCATTGCTTCGCTTGAACGGTATTTTTTCCCATCAAGAAGCAGTGTAAAATTAAAACACGAAATTGTTTTTGATCCATTGTTTTGAAAATAACAAAAGTAGCGTCACTCTTAGCACAATAACTCACAAACTAATGAATAGAATATCATGAAATTTTAACAGCTGTCTTTTGAAGGTTAGTATTAACTGAAAAAAAAGGTGACTGCAATAAAACTAGCGCCATCTATGTGTTAGGCCCGGGACTTTTCAGCCCATGTGTTAAGTGATGTTACATAGCCGAGTTCTCATGAACTTCCTTCAGTTTCTATCCGCGGTCTACTTTTTTAAATAGAAATGTTTTGTCACTGCAGAATATTCGGCCTTATTAATTTCTACGAAAGAACTGCGCGTTGCATCTGTTTGAAAGTTTGAACATAATCGTTACAAGAATCACGCTTACCAACACTCATGCTGCTTAACAAAATTTCTGGTAGAAATTTATCAGACTTATCAATCCACCCTCGTATGTATTTACACAAAAGTTAGTTAATCCAAGCACCTCTCATATTCTATACGAGAAATGGAGGAAAGATTTCGTTTCCGTCGTATCTATTCTTGGTTTCTTAACATAATGGATGTACTTAAAAATGTAACAGAAATTTTTACATACTGTTTAAAGTCTAATATTATGTCCGTCATAGATAGATGGGCTATTCTCACAACATTAGATAGAAAGAACACATGTTAGTAGAAGTGCAAATTGTTAATATTTAATACATAAGGATGGCCACGGAGTTGTAAGTGTGTAGTTGTGGTATATAAATAATCAGTGTATGATAATTTTTTTTGAAGAATTACTCATAAAGACACCAAAATTATATAATATACAGGGTCTTACAAAAACTATGCCAAATGAAAAACGTTAAAACAAATGTACATAGAGTTCGAGTAAGTAAATAGGATGCTTTTAAAAAATATCTTTTTGATGTAGTAGCTGGAAGTATTGTTTCTTACCATATTTTGTGGAATATCTTCAAAGTTATGTTGCATGGAGTTTTTGGTGGGTTGCTAAAATATTATTGGCATTACCGAAAATTAGATGTACATATTTAGGATAAAACTACAATAAAGCACTACTCAAAAATTACTTTTAGGGGTAAAGTGGGGGTTTAAACACACAAAAACATTAATTACTTGAATAAGAAATTGTACATCATGATTATTGGGTTCCTCCGATATAGTTTTTACTTCTTTTACTTGAATTCGTCGTGTTGTACTTCGTTCCGAAGTTTCTTTTATTGCTTGAAGTTTTTTAGCTCTTGCTGCTAAGCTATCATTTTTATCGTAAACTGGTGTATTTCTTTCTTTTATTATCGAAAAACTATCTGAAACTGGAATGAAACTCTTAATATGGAGGTACGAACATAGGATTGGACTAGGAAGGGGAATTTTTTTACGTATCTATAGTTATCGATATATCGGATAATAATAAGTAAATTCAAAAGTTAGATATATCGATACTCATCAATATATTGATAGTCATCATATCGACATATCGATAGTCTTCAGCTGTTATCCCCGAGTCATCAATTTTAGAGGATGACAAACATTTTTTTAGAAGAGGAGAACTTTTTTTATAAATCTCCCTCCGCCATCATCGATTTTAGAACAATTGCTATCGACAGTTGTTAATATATAGATTATTATTACTAATTATTGATATCCCAGTAGTTATTGAAATATAGATAGTTATCGAGAACTATTGACAGTGGCGGCTCTTGATGGAATTTGGTGGAGGTTCACATACGTCACAAGGCTATGTTGTATGTAGCATTATGAGCCAATAGAGCATGAAAACACGATTTCCAGATATCTACTTAATTTTAAATTTTATGTATCTATTCATACCTAGAAGACATTTTAAAATTTTGTAAGGTCCATGGTCACAAATGAAACTACCTTACCTAATATTAATTAAAAATGCTAAATGTCAATAGGTTAAACATAATATCAAATATAAAATCACTTACCAATACAGAAGGTCCAACTATAACAGGCAAATGGGCGCGGTGTATTGACACATATGTATAAACGCGAACATAAATAATATACATACAACACTTGACGAAAGAAAATGCAGTCCATATTAGAAATATAGCAAAATTCATTGTTTTATTTAAAACATCTAACTATAAGCTGAACATTCTAAATACAATGTTTAAACGAAAAGTTCATACGACGATTTTTTAAATTTGCAAATTTGTCAATCACTAATTGATTAAAGTCACTAATATCTTCTATCACTTTCTTTTCTATTGACAACATTCCCAATGCTGAAAGTCTTTCTTCATTCATGGTACTTCTCAAAAACGATTTAATTCTTTTTAAATGTCTTTCATAACAATTAACTGCAGTAAAGTATACGTTGCAGAAAATACATTTGGTAAATTATTTTCGTTTATAAATCGCAAACAATGCACCCCTCCTGGCAAATTTCTAAAATCTGGCCGTTTATAAATAAGTTCAAGTTCAGTTTGTAATCTAATTTTGTCCAAAAATGGATATGCCTAAACTATATCATTTAAATAGTGCTATGGGAATTTATTTTCAAACTCCGAGAACTTAGAAGACATAAACAGAAGCGAACCACTTAGATAACTATTAAATTATTAAATATTAAACCTTTCCTTAATTTGAATTAATATATAATCACATACTTCTTTTGGTGCAACTACTTTCGTTAAATAAGGATCTTCCTTACGTCTTTTATTCTGAAAATGAACTACATCTTCAATTAAAGTAGGAATTTCTACAGCATTTTGTTTTTCAGTCGCTATACATTTTTCAAATATATTAATTGCTGTAGCTACCAGTGCAGGATCAGAAGTCGATTCTTGCAAACTGTTATATAGAATATCGGCGTGTGCCATAATTTTATGAAAAAATGTTAGCCAGAATACAAATTGTGCAACATTCTACGGATTGCAGAGGTTTGATTAATTGTATTAGATTGTTTCGAAGTATTTTCTACCTTCTCCATATATTCGATAAGCGCTTCTCTGTTCTCAAAGATAATATTTATAGTTCTACTTTTAAAAAGCCACCGTGTCGTAGAAGTTCTTGGAATATGGCAACGTACAACTTCATTTAATATTTTAACCCGCTGAGGAGAACTTGAAAAAAAAAAATTCATAATATCTGTTATATTAGAAAAGAAAATACGTACTGCTGCATTCTGGCTAGTTGCATGAGTTAAAATTAAATTTAATTGATGAGCACAACAGTGAACATAATAGCCCTATTTATAATCATCTTGAATAATTCTGTTTACTCCACCATGGTGGCTACTCATAACATTTGCTCCATCATAACTTTTTGAAATTAATTTATTTGGTGTATCTGTAACTTTGAGCAAAACGTCTTTAATACGATTTGCTAAACTAACTGCATTATGACCTTGTGTATTCAAAAAAGCCCAAAATCGTTCAGTTGGAGTACCGTATTTTAAAAAATGTATCTGAAAACTACTACCATTTGAAACTTACAAGAAATATCTGTAGTCTCATCTGCTATAACAGAGATGAATTGGGCGTCTGCTATTTCATTCTTTATATATTCGTGGCAAACTTGTAGCATGCAATCTAATAATTCGTTCTGAATTATTTTTGAAGTACCTTTGAAGACTGTAGATTTTTCAAAATGCTCTTTTAAACCCAGATCCAACTATGCACTAAAATTGACTAGACCTTTGAAAATGCCCGGATTTTGCGAACCATTCCTTTCATCGTGTCCTCGCAGAGCTAATTCGAAACATCCACAGAACTTTATACAATTTATAATTTTCGACAAAACGTATCTGGTTTTCAATACATTGTCATTATGTTTTTCGATACCTCTTCTGTATCCAGATGTTTTATATCAACTTTTCCCAAAAGTCTTAGTTCTAACTGCGAATTTATATGAACCTGCGAACTTTCATGGTTTTTAATTTTTTGTGATAAGTGTGCGAGATCGACTACCCCACTTTTCACCCAACTCGCTTCAGCACTTTCAGATGCAAATAGCAAAGATGGAAAACAAAACAAACTGTTTTTAACACTGCATCCGCATAGCCATTCATGTTTTTCATATAATTCACTTCTTTTGAACTCGCGTTTTTGTCCCTTACTTGCTTGAGTAATACTAAGATTCGGAATCGGTTTTCCCCCAGCTTTCACTTTAAATTTGTCTTCTAAAGGCAACTTCGAAAAATGTTTTAAATAATTCACTGTATATTCAAAGTTTCTTTTAACGCCTAACAATTTACTACATCTCGGCTGTGCAACCTTTTTTCGTTCACTACATCAATTATAATCAGTTTATGTCCGTATGTAATTGCATTCACGACTTAATACTAACAATACACCCTTTGTTGCAAAATATTGAACGCCAAAACCAAATTTAACTAATCTGACTGGAACCGCTTAGATTAGATGTAAAATATAAACGAAACAACACGACGCTTCTATCCCAATCCAAATCTGCAAGATCGCCAAGTAAGTGTGAACCACGGAGAGAGGAAAACGACGAATTTACATCTTCGTATTAGAGAGAGACACAGTTTGCCAGAACGCAAAAACGTATAAAACGAGACAGCGCCGTATACCGCCTTGCTTTACATCCAGTTCTTGTAGTTTGTGCGCTTAGGGAGCTTCAGTGACAACTCGAGGTTTAACGGTACATAAAGTATTAGGGTTGTTATAAATTGTTCTTGTCCATTTGTAGGGAAGGTTCACTTCTCTAAAAGACGTTTGTATGTCTAAGGTATAATACAAAATAATTTACGTTTTGCCTTGTTGTTGACAGTGGGTTTACGTGCTCATGTGCTCCTATAGAGGAGCCGCCACTGACTATCGATAAATATAGATATATCAATAAATTAAAATTATCGATAGATAAGTGCCATTGACTATCGATAAGTAAAATGCATTATCGCTGATCTCTAGATTGGACTGGATGTGTAATGGTTGGCAGATTACCTCTACTAGTGCACTCAACAAGTTCGTTATATGCCGAAAGCATATATATATATATATATATATATATATATATATATATATATATATATATATATATATATATATATATATATATAGGGATACAACTAAAAGGTTTCAGGGGAACAGTCAGAAGAATATATGGGTCGAGAACCCCTCCCTCTGTAAGCCGTAGCGAGGTATCATATGTTGTCTTTGATTTAGAGCAAAGACTAAAAACTTACCAGTTCTTTGCCCAGTATCAATAGGTTTTTGCTTCCTTTTTGGCAATGTAAAGCTAACAGTCGTAACAGGTTTAGTATCGTCTTCAAGATTAGCTAAGTCGGGAGTTGAAATCCACGACGACGGATTTGAATAATCGCTGTCGCCACCGGATCTATCATTTTCTACAGCTATGTTTGAACTGGATACCCAACTTCTTTTTGAACTATTATCGCTAATAAAAAAAAAATATTAAATTTGATTAACCGTTCTACTCCTCATTCTCATTAAATTCTTCTATTTATATTAGGAAAATTGCTTATAAGAACTGACATATAGTATATTTACAAACGAAAAAAAAAACATGTTTAAGGCTTCTACTCACGGATCTCGGCATTTACATAAAAAATTTCAAAAATATGTACTGTAAGCTTTATACTACACTATAAAGAAAGCTGTTACATATAGAAAACCATCCGAATTTAATCCCTAAGTATTTTCAGAGAATTGTTATTTATCGAAAATGTTAATTTACACTTAGTGTTTTTTCTATTTTCATTTAGCAATATAAATCTTTTTGCAAACAAATTTCAGTTGTTATTTCAGATTGAATTGTGCTAATATTTTATAAAGACATGTTTGAGAAAAACATAGTAACAGCTTTATTCTATTTTGTATTAAAGTGAAACTTTGAACCTTTTTAGGAAAGAAAAGAAACTATAACATAAATCCTAAAACGACTAAATTTCATAAGCAGACACCTTAATACTGATATCGTCAAAGTTTAATTTTGATTCGTAAATTGTTTTGTTTACAGTGTGAAGCAGTTACTTGGCACTGTTTAAGTAAGGTATTTAAAATAAAACTAGAATAAATTAAAAACCGCGTTGTGTTAAGTAGAATTAATTATTATCGGAAAAAAAAAAACTTGACAGCTTTTCCTGAGGTATAGTCTGAGTTGGTTGGTTATTTTTCACTTTAATATTCGATCGTTAATTTTTCGGTAAAATTTAACACTTCGCATTAAGATTAATTTTTTGCATGAAATCTATAAACGAAAACATAGTTTACTGTTATAAATTATTAATTTTTTGTATTAAATTTGGAAGCACTACGGAATTTTTAATTAAAACTAAAAATGCTGAAAGTATTTACATCAAATCTTAATTTCACCAACTTTAACATTAGGTACTGATTCAGAAATGCTCGGCGTGCTATTATCAAGTTATTAAAATACTAGTCGTCCAACTTCTATTCATTTTTACCTATTCCCAATGTTATGTTTAACGTCGATTTAGATTAGACATTACTGCGACGCACTGAGCTTCATGCTCTGTTGTGGCTTTAATTCGACCAGCCCTTCTTCTGGTCTCATTTGTTCCCGTTACTTGTATTCTATGATAAGTGTAGTGTCCGCCATTACTTGAAATACCGAGTCTTTTGCGATTTGTTGCTCACTACAGCCTTCTTCATGCAAGGTACAGATGGCACTTCACTTTTCGATTCTCAGCTGCTTACTTGGACCATTTTAACCCCGAAGTTTCGGACTAAACCCCCACACGAACACTTTGAAGCACAATAAATTTGGAAATCGCAACTATCGCCTTTAATTACTAGTATACAACTGTTGAGATCTTACTAAAAGTGAACTTATTTACTAAACTCATCCATTATAGCAACCTTTTTTGGATGGGGTAATGCAAAAGTAATAAAACACGTTTACCATCGAAAACTGACAAAAATTAAAATTCTAAGGAACGGGCATAAAAACTTAGTTTTGTTAAATCATAGCTGAGATAATCAATAAAGATTTCTTGTAGTCAATTTGTCTTTAAATCACGATAGAGTTATGTTCTGTATTTAGTGTTTTCTTGATTTCTGAGTGATTCAATAATTTTGGATTTTGTGTTTTTTTCTAAATGTAAGCTCTCGGACGACTGGTTTCGAACTTGTGTCTTTAAGGATGGTTTTGATTTTCTTTGCGTATTCTTCAGTATCCATACGACAGCGGCGCTTCCTTTGTCGGCTGATACAAAGGTAATGTTTTCCATTTTTGTTTAAATTTTTATTAACTCGAAACTCTTTTGAAATTGTATAGGATTTCTGTGGTTTGGGACATTTTAGTATCATTATGATAAATTGACGAGCAATCGGCTGATTGCTCGTCCAAGGATGTTAGGCTTATCTCCACGTTGGCAATTATTTGTTCAATTGGAATTGTTTTTGGCGTTACTTCACAATTGAACCCTTTACACAAAACGCTAGTTTTAGCTAGTCAAAGCTGATGTTCTTTTTTACATATTCTGCACTATGTGGTGATTTGTTCAAATTTTTTGATATGCCTTTGAAACGTCATAGTTCGGTCAGTTTCCATACGCTAGGTGTTCTATACAGTCCCAGAGTATACGACAGATTCTGATGCTGAGGTTGAAGTCTATAAGTTTCTGTTCTTTGTCACTGATTTGTTTTCGTGTTGGTTTTATTTGTTCTGTTGGTAGAGGTTACTTGCTTTGTGCAGTATGGCTTGTGTTCTCCTTATTCTAGGGACGAAAGTTTTGCGACGGTCAGGTGAAGCTTTACATTTGCGGCAGGTTGTTGGGAAGATGAGATCACATAGTAAGGTGCATTTTTTGCTCACAGTTTTTTTTGAAATCCAAAAAATCGGACATCTGAACAAAAGAGATGATGCTCTAAACATGGCCAATATTTGGAAAACGGCAGTTAAAAAGGAAATCTATCAACTGGCAGACAGAGCACAAATAAAATGGAACGCTATAACCTCCAGCATATATATGTTACAACAGAGGTTTTTACGTATAGTGGAATGTAATATATTAAAATTCCGGATTTTAATTCGTTCGTGCAACAATGAAATTGCACGACGTTACGCCAAAATCTCATTTGGAATTTTCAAGTGCTCTTGCTGCTGCTGCTACTCGGAAGCTATATATATATATATATATATAATAAATCAGTACTTAAAGCGGAAAATACATCTGCAATATTTTAAACAAACTTACCTTAAGTTTAAAGACAAGCTAGGCGTGGAAGCAGTAGAAGTATCCCGTCTTAAGCTTGATTCATCCCTTTTTTTACCACCGTGTTCTTTATAGTCCCTTAAATATAATAATAATAAGAATGGAATATTATATAATATTCTCGGTGGCAAGTAGGTGATTAGACAGAAGAAATATTTGTTAACAAAATTTTAGAATGGCGATCTAGTACTGCAGTTTTACTGTTCAAAAAATGAGATAAAACGGTACCAGCAAGCTATATAGAAGTAAAGCTCCTAGCCCTAAAACTAAAAACAAAGATAATAATAAATAAAATCAACGAGTGCGGCGTACTGGCAGAAGGTTTAGAGCACAGAAGTTTTGCACGGATGTCGTTTACTTCATAAAGCAAATTTCCAAAATATCGATAGAATACAATAGGCCATCGTTTACGTTTCACTGACTTAAAAAGAGCCTTCGATCGAGTACAACTAGAAAAGGTAGTACATGTCCTTTACAAAAGATGGATGTTATTTGACCAATTTAACAAGACAACAAGAAAATTTGAAATGACGATATCAGCAACAAAGACAAATGGGAAATAGGATGGTAATATCTAAAATGTCATTGCCATGTAAGGTTATTAATGAAATAATTATACAGCAAGAAATAAAGTGTACATAAATATATCGCCTTAATGTAATTTCGGTCAAACATTAACTGTCAGGTAATGACTTAATGCTTCAGAAAATGATTTGCAGATGTGTGATCTTTTTAACGCGGAAAATGCGAATCGAGAACCTATTATCCAATCCGTAGTTAGCAAAATATTAAAACGATTTAGACAATCAGGTCATGTTAATGACCGTTCTACATGTGGACCTTCGAAAGTTAAAACAAGCGATGATAAAAAGTTAGATGTTTTATTGGAAATTACAGAAAATCCCTATACATCCACTCTTCAGCTTTGCCTAGACCCCAATATAAGTAAAGGTACCTTAAGTCGTATACTGAATGAAGAAAAATTACATCCATACAAACCCATTCTATTGCAAGAATTATCTGAAGATGACTACGACAGACGCGTTGAATTTTGCAAGGTCATGACGGAACGAATCAATAATGATCCTAACCTAATTCATAATATTGTTTTTTCTGACAAGGCCACATTTTGTCTTAACGGAAGTGTTAACAGGCATAACTGCCGGTACTGGTCTACTGAGAATCCCCACTGGATAATCAACAGTCATTCTCAAAGACCACAAAAGATAAACGTGTGTACAGGGATTTGTGGACGTCATATCATTGGTCCATTTTTTATCGACGTAAATCTTACAGGACAGCGGTATTACAGTTACGCCAAGAGCAAGTTCTTTTAACTTGTGTAGGTCTTTTTCCCGACGAAAATAATTTGGATACCCCTAACAGGAATCTATGGTATCAATAGGACGGAACACCTCCTTATCATGAAATCAATGTTCGTAGATATATGGATGCGATTTTTCCTAATCGATGGATAAGCAGCAGAGGTGTTGTAGAATGGCCTGCAAGGAGTCCCGACCTTAAGCGACTCATTTTTTTTATGGGGATATTTGAAAACCAAAGTTTACTGAAGTCGATCTGAAACTGTAGAAGATTTACAACAAAGAATATTCATATGAAGTAGCACATGTCACCCCAGATTCTCTGCAAACCTCTGTTCAGGCTGTTCATGACAGATTGGGTCATTGCCTCGCTGTTAACGGTAGACATTTTGAGCAATTGTTACCTTAAAAATAAACCTAGAGTATTTATTAATTTTTGTCTATTTTTATTTTAAATTTCAAATGACAATAATTCCAAAACAGTTCAATTTAGATACATGTATTTTAGACAAATAATTTATAGAATTTTTAGCAGGACTCAAAAATAAAATAATATATGAGACTTTCCATTTCAAAAAAATCAAGATAGCGTAATTTCTTCAAACTGATAGTTCAAAACATTTTATGGCCAACGTCAGCATGTGCGCCGTATAACACCCTATAACTTTTATTTAAACATTTCGTTTGATACACTGATTAATAAATACTGTGGAATCATTATTCCATACATATGGGGCACCCTGTATGCATATGTATATATATATATATATATATATATATATATATATATATATATATATATATATATATATATATATATATACATATGTATATATAGAAAAGTTAATCCGGCAATACATGAGTTTGTTTGTTATATTCCTGGAATTTTGCAGACGTTTTGCCAAGTCTCAGTCAGTAAGACACTGTACTCCGACGAGTCAGCATTAAAAATGCCAAGGGAGTCCTTAGGAAAACGTCTACAAAATTTCACTCGGAATGTATCAAAAGAACGGATATATTCCCAGATTACCTCTTCTACACATTACTTCATCAATGAATTACTATATATATATATATATATATATATATATATATATATATATATATATATATATATATATATATATATATATATATATATATATATATATATATATATATATATATATATATATATATATATATATATATATATATATATATATATATATATATATATATATATATATATATATATATATATATATATATATATATATATATATATATATATATATAAATTGGCTAAATGAAAATTGTGTGAACACCTGTTGCGCCCTTTGCCGAGTTCCCCAACTAATTTCATATTTAAAATTTTGTTAGAACGGCAACTTTTGCTTTCTTTCTTTATTTTTATATATATATATATATATATATATATATATATATATATATATATATATATATATATATATATATATATAGGGAGAGAGGTTACAATAACAAAAATACTTTAAATCTAAACAGAAATAAATTTGTAACAAAACAAATTTAGAAAAATGACCTTATTTGTGATTTTTAGATCGCACAGAAAATTATATTTCATTTTTCATTATGACGTGATTGATTGACTTGTTATTTGGTAGTAGTAAATATCCGTTTAAATATCATGATAAATGAAATGATATATTTATAAAATTCCGTGATATAATTTCTTATTTATATTTATATAACTAGTACTCTATGTCGTTAATTTTTGCTGTCACTTAAAATTTTTTGGTATTCCAATTCTTTGATGTCCGTACCTCTTTCCAAAAGTTCTAACAGGTCTTAACCACAGTACTTTCATTTCTTTTGTACTATCTCATAAGTTGCAAGAGTACTAAATGTGGTTCGCCCTTTTAAAAATACTCAGAGAAAGAAAAAAGTGAAATTTGTTGTGCTCTTAAAAGTACGAGGTAAAAGGTAATAAAGTTACTCCCAAAAAAGTTATTTTTGGTGCATTGTAATAGGCGATAAAACTTCGGCGTTTCAGTGGATCCTATCACGAAGTGGGGGTTCATAAAAATGAAAAGGGCGAAAACTCAATCATCTTTCGGAAAGTTGATGACGACCGTCTTGTTCCATCCGAGAAAATGGCCCGAATTGCAACTGCACGATCCATATAGACCAAGAGCCAGCAACGTATTTCTAGTTGTCATTTCAACAGTCGTTGAAAATTTAGGTACTAAATCTTATATACCTGCTGAACAATAAAAGTCGATTCTGATAGCCCCTTGCGGCCGGGGTGTATTACCCCAAAATTACAAAGAGGGTGAGAAATAAGATTCAATTTATTTAAAGTGAAAGTCATGAAATTTCAGGAGGTTACTTTCGATAGTATTTTTTTTTCTAAAAATTATTGCCAGAACAATCCCCCCCCTCCTAAAAAATGCCATTTTTTGTTATTTTAAGTCTTGAAATTTTAATAAAATAAATAAAATATATGTAGGATATTTAATATAAGAAGCCAGAACCAAATTCCATCACTAACTGTCTGCCAGAGCGAAAAATGTTGCCATGTTAGTGCGGGCGAGACAGTTATATAGCAGCCTGCGGGTTAGAGAGAGAACGCATATTGGGGATATATGGACCACATTGAAGATAAATCTTAAATTATGTAGAATGCAATCTCTCTTTGCTAATTTTGTTGAGGAGTCACATTTAGGGAGATTCGTCTGTACCTGTGACACAGGTATTATTCTTTGAATCGTTTTGAAAGCCACTGTGAAAAATATCGAGATTCTGTAGAACTTTGAGTATTCTTAAAGTTTAGGGAGTACAATTCATAAATGGTCCATTGCTTATTACTCTGTACCTGTAACGTAGTTCTTCATTCTTTTCTCATCGTTTCGAAGGTCATTGAAAAGGTAAGAAAAAGAAGTGGGGAACTTCTAACGTGTAATTCATCCATTTAAACTACTAATGAAATCGAAAATTTATCAGGATGCATTTATCAACCTTACTAATGTTAATGACGGTATAACGTATAATGAAATTTTTTCAACAATAGAAAAGTTTATATGTCAAGTATATAAAATAAGAAATTGTGACGACATAAATAGTGGAAGATTTCAACTGTTCATGAAAAGTTTCACCGCTGAAAAGATCAATGTACCATTTGAAAATGAAATAATAAAATTTGATGGATGTCATTTGCCACCGTATAAAGCTGAACTGCACGTATTAAGAACCGAGATATTGCGAGTATTTGGAGGAATGCAACAATTTTGAGTCCAGAAGACAATGGTTGGGTGTTAAAGTATGATTTTAAATGTGTCGAGGGAGATCAATTGCTACCAACAATATATGATGCGATCGCCAACGACAACATCAAGATGAAAGCGGATGATGCCAGTGTCGAGATATATATATATATATATATATATATATATATATATATATATATATATATATATATATATATATATATATATATATATAACACATGGGCTGAAAAGTCCCGGGCCTAACAAAGAAAACACGGTTTTTTTTGGTTCAAAATTAGCTTTATTCATCAACGTAATCTCCATCAAGAGCAACGCAATCATTCCAGCGCCGCTCTAACAATGGCCAAACACTGCTCAGAATCATCAACACGTTCTTGTTTTTGATAAACAGTGAGCAAACGCGGCACCCACTTTGAACAGAGCTTTCTCATAGTCAAATGCTCATGCAATATAAAGCCAACACGTTCTTTTGATATCTTTACGATGTCAGCTAACTCACGCAACTTCACTTTTCGATCATTCAAAACGATTTTATGGATTTTTTTGATGTTTTCTGGTGTTACCGCCTCATTTGGACGTCCACTGCGTTCTGCATCATCGGTGTCTCTACGACCACGTTTGAAGTCAGCAAACCAACGTTTTATTGTTGTTTCTGATGGAGCGGAGTCCCCATAACACTTTTCAAGCCATTGCTTCGCTTGAACGGTATTTTTTCCCATCAAGAAGCAGTGTAAAATTAAAACACGAAATTGTTTTTGATCCATTGTTTTGAAAATAACAAAAGTAGCGTCACTCTTAGCACAATAACTCACAAACTAATGAATAGAATATCATGAAATTTTAACAGCTGTCTTTTGAAGGTTAGTATTAACTGAAAAAAAGGTGACTGCAATAAAACTAGCGCCATCTATGTGTTAGGCCCGGGACTTTTCAGCCCATGTGTTATATACAGTCGACTCTCTATATAATGAAAGACCAAAATGTAGACCGAAATTTCACTACAGAAAGTTTTTCACTATATAAAGAGAAAATCCGTATATATTGCTATGTATGTAGGTCTTGAAAAAAATGCACTATAAAGAGTTTTTTCACTGTATAGAGTTTCACTATAAACAGTGTCGACTGTATATATATATATATATATATATATATATATATATATATATATATATATATATATATATATATATATATATATACATACAGGGTGCAGCTCCAAAATCCGGACAAATTAAACATTTTTTCAAAACATATTTTTTATTGCAAAAATGGAGAAGTTTATAATTATTTTTTTTACTCAATTGTTTGTTAGGTCATAAAGAACACATTTACTCAAAATAACCCCCTTCTGCTTGAATAATCGCCTCCATTCTTGGTCGGAAGCGGTCGCAGGCCCGTTTTAATAAGTCACGGTCCATATCGGCGAATACCGCTTCAATAGCGGCTCTCAATGATGCGACGTTTGGAAGTCTGAACTTGTTAGTGACCATTTCAACCACGTTCCATACATAGAAGTCCAAAAGATTTAAATTTGGGCTGTTGGGAGGCCAAAATTCTTTGGAGCAAAACATGTCGACGTTGTCCGACATCCAATTTTTTCCTTGCCGGTCTTGAAAAACCTTCGTTGGACTTCTCCGACTCGTTATACTTCGCGACAACATCATACACAGTCGATCTTGGGTATCCGAAGAAACGAATGATTTCTGTCGCTAAGCGCCCAGCGCGAACACTTTCAATAATCGCGGCTCTTCGATTATACTCCGCACTTGGTTTCAACATTGCGACTGTTTCGAGGTTATGAATGTTTAGTACATGCGTCAAGCTATTTAGACGCTAATCGCGGCCTCTCGAAGTGGTATAGAACGGCGGGAAATTAAAATTGCGGATTTTGGTGCCGCACCCTGTATATACTGTCCGTTCAAGGGAGGTGTCCGTGTAAGAGGGGTGTCCGCGAAGGGGAAATTATATATATATATATATATATATATATATATATATATATATATATATATATATATATATATATATAATGATTATTATCAATCATTTTTACAGATGATGACATATTAACACCTTAAATGGATTTAATCTGGGATTCAAAGGGTTACATATCTATTGAGGATGGCGTCAATCAGGATGATGATCAAGTTGATGAAGAAGATGAATAAAAAATTAATAATTTTTGATACATTAAACAAATGTTTTTGGATTTTTACAATAAATTGTTTGTTGAATTTTATATATCTAGCCCTTTTTACTCTCCCTATACGTTCTCTTTCTAACCCGCAGGCCGCTATACATATAACTGTCTCGCTCGCACTAACGTGGGACCGTTTTTCGCTCTGGCAGATAGTGAAGGAATTTTGTTCTGGCTTCTTATATTACCTATCTTACTTATTTTTTATTTATTCTGTTAAAATTTCAAGACTTTTAAAGTAACAAAAATGGTATTTTTTTAAATAAACCTTTACAGAGTTCTGTCAACATTTAGAAGGGGGGAAATGTTCTGGCAATAATTTTTAGAAATAAAAAATACTATCGGAAGTAACCTCCTAAAATTTCATGACTTCTACTTTAAATAAATTGAATCTTATTTCTCACCCATTTAGTAATTTTGGAGTAATATACCTCCACCGCAGAGAGCTGTCAGAATCGACTTTTATTGTTCAGCAGGTACATAAGATTTAGTACCTAAATTTTCACGACTGTTGAAACGACAACTTGAAATGCATTGCTGGCTCTTCCTCTAATATGGTTCGCATTGTTCCAGCCTCACGGACCGAAAATTTTCCTCATTTGATGAATTGAAAGTTGCTATAGCTTCAATTTTCAAACGCACAAAAGACTTTTTTTCGAATGAAATAAAACAATTAGAAAAACACTGGATTAAATGTAGATGGTAGTTTTCCTTTATAGCTAGGTAGATAACCTACAAAAAAAACACCCTCACATTTTTTTAGATTAGACCATAAACTAAATAATTAGGATACATCTACTTGTTTAAATTTAAGAAATAGTATCATAAAAAAAAACTATCGATAACCTTTTGAATATATTGGTTCTTTAGTTTAGTTCTGCTATAGATAATATCCTTCGAAAGTAATAATTCCTTTTACTCATAACTTCATGTTTCGATCGGTATTTATCGCTAATTGTTTTCAAATGAATATTGTATTTACTTAAACGCAATCAGAGAGAGTTATTTTTAAGTTCGGATATTTTAAACGGAAATTTATAAATTAAAGCGCAATTAAAACGAAAAGATTACAACTAAAAGAAGAGCCGGTTGTATTATCTAGAATAATAAATAATACACAAAATGATAAATTTAAAACTAGTACAAGGTCATAAAACCGTTAGCAAATAATTTATTTTAGATCTTACCTGAAACATCTTTTGCATCTGGTAGGCCACCTAACTTGAGGATGAAAACCTAAAGGGCATAAAGGGTCGCCTCTGGCAAGGGGGTACATATGCTGCATGACTTTGCTACTTTTCGTAACCTACAACGCTACAACCAAATTTTTTTAATTTCAATTTCTATGTTTAAATTCCCTCGCCGAAGAAAGAACTCTGTGAAAAAAATTACTTTTCTAGATTTTCGCATGTCTTCTCGTTTCAGAGTGCCTAGATCTTAATTACCCACCAAAAGTAAGTTGAACTTGCGCAATTAGTGTTCCGTACTTTGACTGCTTTTAAAATAAAAATTTTTGTTATAGATGTATAAAATGGTCAGTGACTTCACAGAACACACCCTAAAGAGTTTTCAACAAAGTTTGTTTCCGATCTTTACTAAAAACTCATGACCTTGAAATTTTTGTTTTTTTTTTAATGTACCAGATAAATTATTAAAGGTAATGCACTCGTGATAATTTTCGTTTAATCCACACCCTGTGGAGAATATTCCAGATTTTTTCAAAATTTTTTGATCAGTACTTTTCGAGATAGGGGAGGGGAGAGCGATATTTCGCGATTTTTTAAAAATAATACAAAGAAAGTGTGCACAAGCATTACATTATATATATTTTTGAATTCCTGTTTTTACAAACTTTCATTTGACATGTGACATGACCTAGTAAAAAAAAAATTTTTCACTTCCGATTTCACCCCCCAAAACTAACTCCTTAAGTCAAAATTTAACTCTCAAAATTACACGGCTCTGATGAGGCCATTAATTCCTATATTAGTACCAAATTTCAACTTTCTATGTTAAATAGTTTCTCGGAGAAAATCGGGTGTGACCAAACGGACGGACGGACAGACACCGAAGTGATCTTATAAGTGTTCCGTACGGAACATTAAAAATGAAGGCTGACATGTGACTAACAAAGTAACTTCAAAAAAATCAGTAGTATTATTTGACTTTTGTCTTGTTTTTGATTGGAAAGAAATGCTGATTTTAAGCGTTATTATTTTTAATCCAACGTATAAGGTAGATAAAGGGTTTGGGACCGACTAGTTTCGAATATATCGTGTTATTTGTTCTTTATTTTATTATTTATTTCTATTTACGAAAGACGAAATATTGATTTTGCAAAACGAAAGACGAAATATTGATTTTGCAAACTGAATTGTCGTACAAGGTAATCGGTAAATAACCTATGTACATATGCCTATACATTATTATCAAAATGATTCTTTATTAGTTACACTTGAAACTGTAGAGGAGCAATTGATTAGCTCTGCAGAATACCTAACTACAATTTTTAACTTATTAGTAAAAAATTTGTAAAGATTTTTCAGTTCTTTTTATTTGTACACGGCAAATGGAAAACAGAAATGATGCCTGTCTGAAAACCAGAAAATTTGACTGGTAATAATAATAACCTCTTTTAAATCTCTCACACTGTACATCTGTATTTTTTACAGAATGTTTAAAAAATATTCAAATTGATTTTACAGTAATTAGAGTTAGGTGGGGTAAATGCAAAAAGGGGTAATGTATACATAATTTAGATCAGTTACACAGGTTTAATTCAGTTTCAGGGTCGATTGGTTACACTTAAACCTTAACCTTGACTTAAGTGGTCTTAAAATGTGTTGACAATTACCACTGTTGTTAATTACACTTGTTTACATTGACCTTACTTGATCGTATCAAACTTTAAGTACAATTAGTTAGACGTAAAATATGTCATGTCATCATGTAAAAATAATATTTGTTCGTTAGAATATCGAGGGTGATTATTTCTATTATAATCTCCTTTTCTTTTATTGTTTTTGTTTCTTTTTTTTTCAAAAATTTCTGCCTGCAACGCTTGCATGTTTTTTAACTTGAAATTCACAAAAAGGCGGCTTTCTTTTTTTGATAGTCAAATTTGGTCAATAAACAGATTTTAGCTACGAGTCTTTCTAATGTAGCCGAAATTACGTATTGCTTTATATTAAATAAAAAAGATTGTACGGTGGAAATTAAAAATAAGACTGGCTTGACAGATGAAGTCTGTTGTATTTGCTTTTAGTTTTTCCGGAGAGAAGATAATATACGTTTTTAGATACTCGGTTATTGCGAGGACTATCCGTGCTATATATAGCGTCAAGCCTATTAACATTTTCAAACGGTTTGTGAGATTTACGGACAACTTTGAGCGAAGGTTTAGAGAAACTTACTGTGTATTTGTCAATTTTCTTTTTATAAGGCACTAAAGACACTTGGCATTGAAACACAATACTACCGCGATCTAACAGTGAAGCACAAAAATATTTGAACGTGCACGCTTCGCAAGGAAATTCTCTCGAAATTGCATAACACTCTATATATTAATTCTAACGAATTAAGTGAAAATCTTAAGGAAATCATTCAATAAACATATACACACGTTGATAGAAAAAACGGCACGGAGCGTCGGCGAGCAAGTAATTTTGAGACGTCAATTTTTAGCGTCACATTAGATTTAGCAGCAACACAGTCTGTTCCGTGGCTTACCTAAAAACGGGAACTTTGCCAAAAAGTTTGTTCAGTGGTTTAAGCATAGCACATTATTTTTACTAATTGAATTTTTCAACTTGTAATAAAATTAAAAATATACCTTAATCGGGGTTCTGGAGAAATTCAATTTGAAATAAAATGCCGCAATGCCAATTTTCTTGGCTAGCATTAAGATTTTATTATGTAATAAAATTTCACAAGGTTTTACAAGTTTTAAAAAATGTGCAAAATGGACAGAGGCGGAGTGATAATGGCAGTGGTAGTTTGGTTGGGGAGGCTTGTAGCGAAGCAAACAAACCCGAGAAATCCTTTTGCCAACCAAGTATTAATGTCTGCGTAATGGCAGCTAGACGAAACCTACAGTTTAACGTGAGATCAGAACCACATGGTCAGCAGATGATGCTCTGTCAGTACGCACTCTCAATCAGTTGTGGCTTTACTCAGCCAATGATGAACCAATACGGATCTTTGATCGAGACGGAGAGTTCGCCAGTCTTCTTAACATGTTTTTAACAACCAGTCTAGAGATTTACACTGTCACCGTAAATTCGCGGTTAGGTTTTTCCGTCTACAAACTGCTCTCGACATCGAGTATCTTACCGATCAGTGACAAGGATTTACCTAAACCGCACAAAATTTGGGACTCCAGATCTGCTAAATAGAAAAAATTCATGCAATATTTTCTAACTTTTCCTTGGTTAAACGTTTGTTTTAAATCTGACGACCCATCTGACTGCTCCAAGGAGGTTTCCGATGTCATTCCAGCTGAGCTGGACGGCTTTTCGAAGAAATGCCCTTTCAGCGGCAATCCTTGGTTCTACCAAAAATTTAAAGAAGCTATTGATTCTAAATATCATGCCTACCGACAATGGCGCGAAAATTCTAACATCATAAATCGAAACATCTTTGTTCGTACCCGGAACAGATACAAAAAAATTATCGATAAAACCAAGGAGGCACACAATCAAATAATTAAAAACAAACTTCTTGCCTGCCCCAGCAGTTCTAAAAACTGACTGACTAAAAGGACCTGCCTTTTAGTCAGTCGTTGAAGCCATTAGTCAAAATTTCATTAAATCCACTATACCGTCAGATTGCTATTGCAAACAACACCACTTGAGAAAGCCAACTTGTCAGCTGAACTTCTTGCTTCACGTTCTACGGTCGATTTCCAAGGAAAAACACCACCAAATATTCCCATCGTGCAGTCAAGGATGCCCGATATTGTCTTTAAACAGCATATCACAAATTGTATTTTAATGAAGCTAGACACCAAAAAAATTTCTGGCGCTGACGGAATACCTGCCCTAGTACTTAAAAAATAAGCGAGAGAACTAACACCGGTTTTCTGTAGACTTTTCAACCTATTCTACAGGAAGGGAATATTTCCTTCCTGCTGGAAATGCGCTCTAGTTCAGCTGATTCCCAAAAAAAGGCCAAAAAACCTTGCCAAACAACTACCGACCAGTCGCGCTGCTCTCAATAATATTGAAAGTCATGAAAAAGGCTATCAATCAGCTTCTTCTAAAATATCTTGAAGAATTGAATATTATTAGCTACCACCACTATGGCTTTCGTAAGTAAAGATCAACAGGAGATTTTCTAACTTATGTAACACATGTTTGGAACAACGCAACTGAACACTTGATATATTCAAGGGATTCGACGGTGTTTCGCACGATGGATTGCTGGCTAAGCTACGTTCTTCTGGTATGTCTGAAAAGTTCTGTTTATGGCTCTCGTATTTCCTCAAAGAGCGTTCTTTACGACTGGCAGTGGATGAATTTTTTCTAACATCTTCACTATCAACGCCAGCGTGCCCTAAGGCTTTATACTACCTACTCTCTTTCTCATTTCTATTAACGGTCAGCGGGAAAGGACCAAGAATCCAATCCACAGCTTTGCAGATGACAGTACGCTTATTTCTTCATTCACCTTGAACGCTCGAACATCGGCTCATGTAAATATCTGTCTATCTATATACATATATATATATATATATATATATATATATATATATATATATATATATATATATATATATATATGTATATATGTATATATAGGCTTTTTTGTGAATAATTTCTCCCCACTAGTCATCGATTTTGAGTTTATTCTGTTGCGAAAGGTTTAAGCTTTTAAAATTCTTGTGCAAGAGGTTTTTTTCTTTCCTCTAAGGGCCCCACCCCCTTCGCCAATTGTCGATTGTCAGCAACTTTATTTATTTAATTGTTTATTTAAGGTCAGTATCCACAGCAATACTAATTACAGATACTTCTTGATTTTAACAGACTTACTTAAAATCTAATCAACATTACAGATATACGTCTATATGTTCGACTAGATTTTAGTGTTCTCTTGTTTCCCTTAAAGAAAGACTTTTTTGTATCCAAATGCCCCCTTCTGGTCTTTAAACCTGCCTACGCCACTGCTAAAATGTAAAGATCCGACAAATATAAAATTAGAAATCACTGATAGAGATCAAACTAATGAATTTAATGAAATGAAATTTGAAAAAAGAAACTAGTGACAAAAAGGAGGAGAAGATGTTGGGCTTGGAGGAGTGAACATTAAAACGTTTAAACAATACATTTTTCTAGAATTATAAGTTAAATTTTCACAAATGATGCGTCCTCAAATAGTCACAATGATTTGACTGACTTTTAACGATTTTAACAACCATATAAAATCCTTGTATCTAAGGGTTAATTAATGACCAAAGAAGGAAAAAAGTAGGTCTACCAACAGGCGTTTTAGATTACGGCTGATCTCTTATAGCAGACCGCCGAATGGTATATCGCTAGTTATTTAATTAACTTACTTTTATCCGTTCCCAGTAATGATATGTCTCACGTGTATTCTATTACAATTTTTAGTTATTATAGTTAAGACAAATGACCAGGACCACCTAGAACCAAATTTTTAGTTCAGGTTATATATATATATATATATATATATATATATATATATATATATATATATATATATATATATAATTCCCCTTCACGGACACCCCTCTTACACGGACACCTCCCTTGAACGGACAGTTTCTCATGGTCCCGACCGACTCTCATATAATTGGCATTGTGTTAACTCCCTCTTGGACGAACATTCTCTTGAGCAGACGCGGACAAAAAAAAATAAATAATAAACGCCTTGTCTCATTTTTTTGTGGCGAGTATCGGTGTTGCGTTGCCCAATCGCGCCGCGCGCCAACGTCGCTGCCTGCCTTCACTAAGGGACTTCCCCGAGTAAAACTATCTCAATTTTTCGATACACGCGGGAATTTAATATTAGTCTGACGCTTATGCGAAAAAGAGACACACAATGGGTGACACATTCATTGTAGAATGTGAGAATAGAAAAATTCTCACGCTTAAACAAAAAATCGAGACTGTTGAAGTTCACAATAAGGCAATGTTAAGTGTAGGGGACTTATCCAAGCGTTTTAATATCGGAAAAAACACAAGCTGCTGATATAATTAAACATAAAGAAATCCTAAACAAGTGTGTCGAACAGCAATTTAAATGAAAAAGAAGCTTTTTGACTGGTGATGGTACCAGAATTGGTTTATAGCAGCTCGCCTCCTTTGACAGGTATGCACATGAATTATTTTTTTTAGATAAGGTTTTCTGGAATTAGTGCGTTGATTTTCTTTTCATATCAATTCAAAGAATGGATAAAAGGGGTGAGAGTATCAGTAGGCTTGTCGTGACAAAAATGCAAAAAACTTATTGTTAATGTTTTTTTCAGGTCCGCTAATACGATGCAAAGCAAAAGAAATAGCCGAATTTCTGGGACATTTTACATTTAGTGCTTCTTCTGGTTGACTTAATAAATTTAGAATCCGCCACAACTAGTTTTAAAGGAATTTCAAGAGAAGGAGTTTCGGTTATTGCTGAAGATGTTTCATCATTCTGGGAAAAATGCCCTTCTATAATTAAGGGATATTCACCGAGAGACATCTATAATGCCAATGAGACAGGCCTGTATTTTAGAGCTCTACCAAACAAAACGTTAACATTAAAAAAAGAAAAATATCCCAAAGAGAGGTTTACAATTTTGCATTGTGCAAATATGGCGGGAGAAAAAGAAAACTCTTAGTCACTGGTAAGGCAGCTAACCCCAGAGCATTTAAAAATATTAACATAAACAACCTGCCTGTAACTTAGAAATTTAATAAGCTTGAATGACAGGAGAAATTATGGCAGAGTGGTTGCAAGATCTTGATTGGAAAATAACAAAAGAAAACAGAAAAATTTTGTTATTTTTAGGCAATGCAGGATCTCATCCAAAAGATGTCCGCTTAAAAAATATAAAAATCTTGTTTCTGCCCCCCTAACTGCACATCAGCTTGTCAACCACTTGACCAGGGAATTATAAAAAATTTTAAAATTTATTACCGAAGTCTAATAGTAAAACACCTGAGAGTAAGCATTGAAACTGCTGGTACAGCTTTTGAGTTAATTAAGAAAATTACTCCACTGGATGCAGTTTACTTTGCAAAAACCGCTTGGAAACGAGTAACCAAGGAAACAGTTAAAAATTGCTTACGTAAAGCGGGATTTAAGCATGAAAACATGCAAAGTGAAGACCAGTTAACTGAGGCTGTTACATCTGATCCAGAAGATGAGTTACCACTTAACATACTTGCTGGTACCCTCAAAAATAAGAAATCGTTGGAGTTGACTGATAATGAAAACCTTAATGATTTTTTGAACATAGATGAAAATTTGTATGTTGAAAATTCAGATTCAAAACAAGAAATTGAAAATCCAGTTGAAATACAAGGACTTTCCGAAGATTCTGATATCGATGAGGTTCCAGTACCAACAGATGCTATCCCAAATTATGGTGAAGCTATTACCCTAACCAAGCAGCTTAAAATTTTGCCGAAGATCACGGAGATGCAGAGTCTTTAGAGCTTCTTTCCAAATTAGAAATACGATTTATAGACGCCATTTTAAAGAAAAAGAGGAGACAAACAACAATATATGAATTTTTGCGTCATTAAAGTGACCTTTCATTTCATATGTGTAACTCTATCCTATTATATTTTATATGTATCTAAAGATAACAAATCTTTGTTTGTTCCTTAAGTTCTTTGTTTATTTTAAAAATACATACATACATAAGTATACGTTTTAAATGTCCCAAATTCTTTAATTACAGTTTTCATTAAAAAAAAACGATTTTTTTTTGTATTTCTTTGAAGCGGACACATACCCCTCTTGAACGGATACTTTCGGTCGATCCCGTTTATATATATATATATATATATATATATATATATATATATATATATATATATATATATATACTAGCCGGGCCCGCGGCTCCGCTCGCGTGGACTTGATTCACTACTATCGTCACTGCTTATTCCTTATGTTACCCAACGTAATAAAATATCTCCCATTATTTCTCCTTATCTCCCAATATTTCTCCTTATTTCCCATTATCTCTACATAATTTCCATTATCTAGGCTTATCTCTGCTCATGTCCCATTATTTCTCCTTATCTCCCATTATTTCTCCTTATCTCCCATTATCTCACCTTATTTCCCATTATCTAGGCTTATCTCGACTTATCTCCCATTATTTCTCCTTATCTCCCATTATCTCACCATAACTCCCATTATCTAGACTTATCTCTGCTTATCTCCCATTATCTCTCCTTATCTCCCATTATTTATACTTATCTCCCATTATCTCACCTTATCTCCCATTATCGAGGCTTATCTCGACTTATCTCCCATTATTTCTCCTTATCTCCCATTATCTCATCTTATCTCCCATTATCTAGACATATATCGAATTATATAGAACATATGTATAAATTTTATAAAAACACGTAAATCGGATAAGTGGTTCTCGAGTGATAAGCGCACTAACGGACAGACAGACAGACAGAGAGACGTTGCATTTTATATATATTGTATTCTTTGCTACATGATATTGTTCCATATTTAATGCTTTAGGGAGTTTATTGCAAGAGAACGTGCTAGCGGCAAACTTTTCTCCGACTTGATTCACTATTATCGTCACTGCTTATTCCTTATGTCACCTAATAAAATATATCCTATAACCTGGCCAGAGAACATACGTATGTTTAAAAAAAAAGCACGTAAATCGGATAAGTGATTCTCCAGTGATAAGCACACTAACGGACGGACAGACAGACAGGCAGACGGACGGACAGAGAGACATTGGATTTTATATATATTATATATATTCTCTGCTACATAATATTGTTCCATATTTAATGGTTTGGACTGTGTATTGCAAGAGAACGCGCTAGCGGCAAACTTTGTCAGACTTGATTTACTATTATTGTCACTGCTCATTCCTTATGCTACCTATCGTAATAAAATATAGCCTATAACCTGGCCGGAGAACATATGTATGTTTTAAAAAAAAAGTACGAAAATCGGATAAGTGGTTCTCCAGTGATAAGCGCACTAACGGACAGACAGACAGACAGAGATACGTTGCATTTTATATATATTATAGATGTAATAAAATATATACCTATAACCTGGTCAGAGAACATATGTATGAATTTCAAAAATCACGTAAATCGGATAAGTGGTTCTCGAGGGATAAGCGCATTAACGGACAGACAGACAAACATTGCATTTTATATATATTATAGATATAGATTATTATTATATAACCTGGCCAAAGAATATATGCATGAATTTAAAAAAAGACAGGTAAATCGGATAAGTGGTTCCCGCGTGATAAACGCACTAATGGACAGACAGACAGACAGAGAGACGTTGCATTTTATATATATTATAGATTATACATTACAGATATTCTTTGCTACATAATAATGTTCCATATTTAATGGTTTAGGCTGTGTATTGCAAAGGCACGCGCTAGCGGCAAACTTATTTCCGACATCATTCACTATTTTACGTCACTGCTCATTCCTTATGCTACCTATCGTAATAAAATATAGCCTATAACCTGGCCAGAGAACATATGTATGTTTTTAAAAAAAAGTACGTAAGTCGGATAAGTGGTTTTTCAGTGATAAGCGCACTAACGGACGGACAGACAGAGAGACGTTGCATTTTATATATATATATATATATATATATATATATATATATATATATATATATATATATATATATATATATTATTATAGATACATATATATATATATATATATATATATATATATATATATATATATATATATATATATATATTATAGATACATATATATATATATATATATATATATATATATATATATATATATATATATATATATATATATATATATATATATATATATATATATATATATATATATATATATATATATATATATATATATATATATATATATATATATATATATATAATATATATATATATAATATATATATATATATATATATATATATATATATATATATATATATATATATATATATATATATATATATATATATATATATATATATATATATATATATATATATATATATATATATATATATATATATATATATATATATATATATATACGAGTATATATATATATATATATATATATATATATATACGAGTATATATATATATATATATATATATATATATATATATATATATACGAGTATATATATATATATATATATATACGAGTATATATATATATATAGTATTGACGGCCAATAATGGTAAGATATAACGAATGAAGTGCCACCTACGAGATAGGCGTTATAGTTTAAGTACCGAAAATTATATTCTCTTGTTTGTCACTCGTAGCCTAGACTGACGAGCCGTGATACGGCGAAACGCATCTCGTGTTGGATTCAGTGGATAGACTGCTGATATACGGACTTTCGTCCGTTTTCAGTTGTTCTTATTTTAAACCACATATGCCTTAGAGGGGATCCCTCAAACGTTCGCGCCACCTGTGGTGAAGTGTGGGCAGTCTGCTAACCACTCTGTCGGCGAATGGCTGCAGGGAGTCAGCCTTTCGATGAAGTGCCACCTACGAGGTAGGCGTTATATCCTACCATATATATATATATATATATATATATATATATATATATATATATATATATATATATATATATATGTATATGTATGTATGTATGTAGCACTTGAATCTAGTTAATCGGTTAGTTCAGTCAAACCAATTTTTTATTTGTTCTAAATTTTGGACAGTTCTACATTATCATTGAAATTTATAAACTGTGTAAACTTAGTAAAATTCAAAACTGGATCAACATACCGAACTGTAGATATCACCGCATATTTGACAAATGATCGATGGTACAGGATCGATTCTAAAGTAACATTGGTCAACCTTTAAATGTGATTTCCACAGATTTGTAGTTCCCAAATCATGACGACGCGTTTGAAGAAAGTTGTCAAACTTCTAATTTTAAAAGTATTTTATTTCATGTTAGTCCCATCCTTACAGGTTTTTTTTAATTTCATCCCAAAATCTTACAAAAAAGTATTTGATCTTTTAAATTAAATACTTTTATCATCTATAAGGCCTAAATAAATGAATATAATAAATAAACCAAAAATAGTTTCCAGATATCCAGGTGGAAGTCTAAGGTATACACACACACACCACTGTTTATAGAGCCTGGTCTATTTTTAAAATATAATATTTTGCTATTAAGTTTGCTTATAATTGAAGAGAAAAAACTAGGCAAGTGCAAGTCAGTCTCGCGCTCCGATGTTTCTGTATCTCTCAGCCGTAGAACACAAAACCTTCTTTTTAGAAGGTTAGCTTAGTTCCCTATAGTTTTCTCTAACTCGCTGTAGCCTCGACACACCATCAAACACGAACAAAGAAAAATCGATGTACAAAAGAGAAATTTTAGAATCCATATTTGAGTTATTCAGTATATATATCACCACTACACCAAACACTTTATTTTTGCACTCGACGCGCGTTTCGCTGCAGTCAATCATCGCTCCTGATGAAGCTAACGTGGTTAGTGAAACGGCGTCGAGTGCAAAAATAAAATGTTTAGTGTAATGGTGATATATACTGAGTAGTGTCATTGTACCAAAGATTCCACATTCTCAACATAGCATAGTTGAGTTACTGGTTTCTAACGAACCATGACGCTCTGAGATGTTTAAAGTCTTGCGGTTCTCCTCTGCCCAGCATTGGAAGGTGTAGGTAAAAAATCAGCCTCCGAGATTTTTATATACCTTCACGTTTCAGAGTTCCTAGATCACGAAACATAATTCCATCAGTCGGTCGGTCTCTCTCTTGAACGAAATGAAATATCAATTTCAAATTTAAAAATTTCTCAACTAAGAATGTATAAAACGATATATGCGAGGCAACCCATCTAACCCTCCCCCACCCTTTTTAGCCATCCTTCTAACCATTACCCCCACCCCTTTCACCCTTTATATGTTTTGCTAATTAATATATTATATATTTATGCTCCAAATTTGTTTATTATCCAACTAAAAACCCGGAAAATTTCTCATAATGCTATTAAAAGTATACAATTTTTAACGGCCTTCAATTTTTTGATTTTTCTCCTCTATTAATATTGAAAATAATAAAAAAATTAAAAATATTTAGATTCCTTGACTCCAAGAACACTGAAAAACACCCCGATAAATAAGTAGCCACCGTTCTAACTCCCTGCCCTACCATATTATACCCTTATATGTTTCACTATAATTAATTTTACTTAAATTTTATCCATTATCTTAACCAAAAACAGTTTTCATAACATTCTTGAAACTATTCAATATTTAATGACCCTCACCCCTCTCAACCCCTTCTCCTATTAAAATTAACAATAACGAAGAAGTGACTTAATGTTCAGATTGCTCGTTTCCAAAAATCCTAAAAAGAACATATAACATGATAGATATGAAGCAACCATCTGCAAATCTCCTTCCTCACCCCTTAAACTCCTTATATATTTTACTATAAATAATATTTGGCCATTATTTCAATCAAAACCCTGAAAAAAACCTCATAATACTATAATATATAGCATATAAAAAAGCAACCATCTCCACCACCCGTTTAATGTTTGACTATTTTTAATTACGCTTAAAATTTATTTATTATTTCAACCGAAAGTCAAACAAATTCTCATAAAAGTACTGAAACTACGAAATAATTAAAGACCCCCACCCCCTTCCTCAGAAACCATATAGCTCAAAAACTACAGGCTCTGTTTATACTTACTTTTTTACTAGACGTACATTAGAGGGTTGTCGTGCCAATGAAAATGGGAAATTATGTTTGTCGTTTTCTAATAACCCTGAACGTGAAGAAATGCTAATATTTCCATATGTGATTTATTACGAATAAAATACTTCCCTTTAGCAAAGGAAATACTGTGATTAAATTATCCCTCAATATTATTTCCTTTTCATCATATTTAAAAACCTCTTTCATCACTTATCATCTTCAAAAAAATCAAATCTGAACTTCTTGCTCCCGCTTATCTGTGGCTGGTGCCTCTAGCCCGAATCCCAAGTTCACCGGACGCGCGACCTTCCGACCGTACGATTATCTCATCAGAAATACGAGTAATATCATAGCGATATTAGAACAGAAGAGGAAAGTTAATGCTAAAAGCGTGGTGCTCCTAGAAAGAGAAAGAAATAATATGAGAGTCCTCGTCTCTCTTACTCGGCGCACGCCCCCGCGCGAAAATGTTATTCGTATTTCGTCCGGAGTCAACGAAGGACAAGGAAAGAGACAGAATTCTAACATTTTATTTTCTTCTCTTTTTAACAACTATACGCTTTCGTTTACAGCAGACTATATACTTTCTCTCCTCTATTCTAATATCTTCATGATAATATTACGGACTAGTTAACAGAACGTATCCGCGAGGTACATTTTATTTGGCCACGACTGTACATACATCAGTCCCCGAGCACTGTCTGTCTTGTAACGTAGGAACTAACATATTACCTGCTTTATGTAACATGGGTTAAATAATTAGTTCACCTACTCTTTAATTTAGGCTTATAGTTTGAAATCTTGTTGCTGATGGTAATGATATTTATCAGGTGGTAGATCGTTGACGTCGTGCTGTATACTTTTCCGGTGGTGGCAGTAGTCTGGTCCTTCTACGCTAGGCTTGTAAAATAACTAGTTCTAGGTAGTTTGCTGTCTTCATCCGAGGTCCAACCATAGGAGATAGCTGTTTTTCAGGATGTGGTTTCGATGCAGTCTGTTTCTGTGCCTTTTCTTTGAATGCATTATTTATTTAAGTCTTTCTTAACATTACAGAGCTAACTGAAGTTAATGCAAGAAAAGTCACATGAAAAAAAGAACACGTCCTAGCCCCTACCTGCTCAAATATTAATTTGACATCACGTGAAAAGCGGATCTTTGTTTCCTTCACCACTGTCTCTCATTAGCATGAGATAGCTTGTTCGGTTATGACTTTATTAGTAGAATGAGGTATTTTTTGTTTTTATTACCCTGCATAATCCAACAATGCAATAACACTAATTTCTCCGTGAAATAAGAAACACGCCTCGTTTAAAAGAAATTCCAACTGAATTTGAGTAATTTCAGCTTTTCGTCTCCTTCTTATCTACGAAAACTATTATGTTTTCTCCTTTTTTCGTGCCATGTCTATGTGAAAATCGATCAACTGATTTCAGTGACATGTTAGCTGTCACACATACAAGAAATTTCGTAGTTTCTGATTGGCTGAAAATACATAAGTAGTGATCTTTGGAACCGATTTTTACAAATTTTAATTGTTTTAATTTATTTATTTCTAACTATCTATGAGGACACTCATTTAAACTTTGATAGTTGTTTAGTGTTAAAAAGCGTAACTGTGTAAAAATGAGTGTACCGCAAAAAATTAATCAAGATTTACAAAACGAAAGAAAAAAGTGTACTTTTAATACTTTGGAATTAACACATTTATTAGATGGGGGAGCTCAAAAAACGGAAGAAAGAAAAGAAAGGGGTAAGAATTTTTGGTTAGATTTCAGCTCTCGGTAATAGTTTTTAATTTGTAATCGAAAAATCAGTGAGAATCAATATTCTTTGTAATATCCTTAACCTTGTTTTATTTTAGAGAAAGTAGAAACAATTAGAAATCTCTTTAATTTCTTTTCTTACAGGAATAAAGTTATTTTAAAGATAAGGTCAATATGTAACTAACTATAGTTGCAAAAAAGTGTGTCGCTTATATTTTTAGTTTATCTGTTTTGCCAAATTCTATGTTGAAATGCCACATACTTCTTAATAATGTTAGGTTTAGTTTAGGCTCCACAACTTCTAATCCGGTAAAAAGCTCAAATTCGATTAACAATGGAATACTGCGTGCATGATTGGGGCTCTGCTCCCAAACATATGCTGCATTTGTTAGATTCTGTTCAGAAGGGCTATTTGTCTGATTGGAGACCTAGACAGCAACTTTGATCCCTTGAAGCATTATACAACAGTTGGTGATTTGAGCCTATTTTATAAGTTTTTTACACATGTTTTACCAAGAGTGAGATCCCTGGTGGATACTGTACCACTGTGTGAGGCTACATTCTAAACTGTCTTGCATTAATATAAGGCAGTGCAGGTCATATAACCACTTTACATGGCATACCTTAAAGGTGAGAGGAAGATAGAATGTCTTTGTAGGTTTAATTAAAGATATCTATATACTGATATAGTGGTGTTTTAATTAAGAAATTTGTAGAAGATGTAGGCAAGTAGAACATAGCAGCAAGTCTGATAATTCGTGAAGAAGCATGAAAGTTTATTTATGATAATATCTCAGAGCAATCTATAAATTTGTAAATCTCACTGTGAAGAGTTAACTTGTTGATACTGCACCAACTATCCAGAATAATAAGATCACTCTGAATAGAACAATAATTATTTGTCGCCTGAATTTCTTTTAATATTTTTAGATCATTAGCAAAAGGCAAAAAATTACTAGAAATTTTATTACTTATATCATCGATAAAAATTGAAAATAATAAAGGATCAAGGTTACTACCCTGAGCAATGCCGCTAGTGGCTTTAAATTTAACAGATTTATGGCAATGGATTTCAGCATGTTGTAAGGATATGCTTCAAAAAACATTATCGGATTCTCAGTGAATCCCATCTGAGACAATTTTTGCAATAAAAGAGAATGATTTACTTTGTTAAAGGCCTTTGAAAAGTTTCTATAAACAACATTTACTTGTTTACAATTATCCAAGGCCTGCGTAACAGATTGGGTAAGACAAGTTAGTTTACTCACTATATTGTGATTTCTAAAACACAAACCATGTTGTTAAGGGGAGATTAAGTTTTTAATTTGATTAAATAAACAATCATGTATCAACATTTCAAGAGGTAATATAGACACAGGCCAGTAATTCGATATTTCATTTGGATCTCCTGTTTTGAAGACCTGGGTAATTCTTGCCTCTTTTCATAGTTTCAGTACTAGCTGAGTTAAAAACAAGAAGGGTAATGGTTTAAGCAATGTAGTGGCACATTCCTTGACAATGAAGCAAGGCACTTGATCAGGGCCACCGGTCAATTTGTTTCTCGATCTTCTTAATGCCCGTATAATCAGTTCCTCTGGTGTGCGTGCAAATATGACAGAAGAACTGTCATTGATATGATAAAACTTTGTTAGACAACTTATTTAGTTTAAGTCTTTTGTCTCCTTGACAATTTTAGGCAATTCATTAATATATTTTAATGAAATGAAATGAAATTTATTGACAAATAGATACACTTACTAACAATAAACAGAAAAAAACAAAAAAAATAGATACGACTCTTAATAATGAAAAACTGTATATCACACTAAACATAACCACATACAGAAATTAACCTAAACTGAGGCAGAAACACACTCCTGACTAGATTTTAAATTCCCTTAATCTTGCCTTAAAAACATTTACCATTGCAACAACTTCTCCTTTATACTTGTAGATGTTCCCTTGCCAGGCCGTTACTCAAACTTTTCAGTGGTTCATTCAAATGTGGAATATTTCCCAACCAATGGAAGATGAGTTTCATAACACCTACCTACAAAAAGGGTACAGCTACAACTATATGTATTTTAGGGACTATACCTAAATTATTCAAAAACATTATAAGTAATGAAATAAAGGTAAGGGTCACGTTTGGCTTGACCCGGCATCAGCACAGTTTCTGCGGTGCTAGATCAGCAAACACTAATTTAAGTGTTTCACTCATTTTGTTACGAGCACTCTTGAAAATCACTTACAGGTAGATGCAATTTATACAGACTTCTCTAAGACTTTCGATACGGTCGACATTGGTATTCTATGCCCTAAATTAAGCTCCTTTGGTATTGGGGGTCGTTTATTGAGATGGCTCCAGTGTTATCTGTCTGGAAGGGTTCAGTCTGTTCGTATAGTGGGTGCAGTCTCTGAACATTTTGCTGTGACCTCGGGCGTGCCTCAGGGCAGCCATTTGAGTCCTCTTTTGTTTGACATTTTTATTAATGATGTGGGTACTTACTTAGAGTGTCCTGTCTTACTTTTTGAAAAAAAAATAGATAGACCTACTAACAATAAAAAGAAAAGAACGAAAAGATATATACAACCATTAATAATCATAAAAAACTGCATATCACACTAAACATAACCACATACAGAAATTAACTTAAATCGAGGCAGAAACACTATCCTGACTAGATTATAAATTCCCTTAGTTTTGCCTTAAAAACATTTACCGTTTCAACACTCCTAATAAATCCCTTGTAGAAAAGGGAAATCATTGCAGATGAATGTTTCATTCTTACAATATGGAAATTATTAACGCTTCTTGTAAAGTAGGAGTGTATTTCCCTTCATAATTCAACAAATTCATTAAAATAATCTGGAAGCATTCCCCTTCTCAACTTAAATATAAATATCATTGCAAGATAGTGTAATCTTTGTTCAACTGAAGACCACTCCTGAGTAGTAAGCATTAGGTTTATTGGAGTGTATCGGCTGCACCTCAAAATCGTTCTCATACCTCTGTTAAATAAAGCTTGTAGTGATTGTATCGATCCACTATCAAAGAGAAACAACAAGGTTGCACAATACTCAAAGTGTGGTTGAATAATAGTCTTTTTTTATTAGATTATATTCGCTATTTTGTACCCAAGGGTCCAGGGTTGCTTTCAATGGTTTATACTCTTCGATATGGTACGGTGTCTTGTCGAAACCATTAGAGACCTCCTTGTAGGCTTCTAGTTTTTTTCGTTTTCTTGCCTTATGGACAATGGCTTTAACATCATCCGCTCATTTCATTATTACCTTTATGGGTTTAGTTTTCTTTAGATTTTCACGACCTACTCCAGAAACCTTCATTTTAGCTAGTTTCATATCAGACCAAGTTTTTAGAATTATGTCAGTAGCAGCAGCAGTATCCAGCTGTCTGGTTTCTGAGTATGGTTCTTCACATAAGCCAAAAATAATAAAGTTCTTCTGACGTCGCTGTTTTTCGTCAAGCTCTTCAAAAATTTCATTAAAGACTTCATGGGTAGTTATTCTTGATGTATTAGTTTCTACATTAGTCTTTATGTGGTCTTGATGTCCAGCAAGTAGAAGTTTGTACTAGGATTCCATATCCGTTTGTCCATAATATCTTTTAGTGAGATCTGAGTTTCAGAATTGCTTTAGGTGGCGTTCGTGTTCGGCAAATTGTTATATTAAAAATTTAAGCTATATACTAAAAAGGGTCTCAGATTACATATTCGGAAAAAGTTTTAAGAGAAATAGCGAAAAAATTTAACTCTTCACCACTTAAAAGAGTTGCCACATTTAAACATTCTAGAAAGTGGAGAATTTAAAGAACTATTTGTTTGATAAAACGGTAACATAAATAAATTTTTTACGACAAAATTTCTTATGAGAAACACAGAATGTCAATAAAGCTAGAAGATCAGAAGGATCAATTTTTGAATTAATAATTATATAAAGATCGAGTATGCCAACAAGTGACCTTCTTTGTTCCACAGACATAATTTTAAAAAGAAGCCGCAGCGTGAAATAACCACTATAACGAATGTTCTCTCTAAATGACTAATATTTTAAGAACCTATTTGGAACAGATTCTAGGCGTGATTAGTAAATATCGTACATAGGATTCCAGACAGTGGTTGCAAAGTTAAGGTGACTAAACACAAAGGTTTTACAACTTTAAAGATGTAACGGATATCCGGTCTATCGGGCCAAAACTGGGTACCCGGTTTGGCTGGATACTTTATTACCTGGCCGGGTACCCTGCCAAATTTTTTAAGCAAAATAAAACAATTAAAAGTAACATTTATTTGAAAATATGCCAAAGAAAAACAGTTTAAACATAACGGGAACAACAACCTCAAACTATTTAAATTAGTAGAAAACTTATTTAAATTGTGACGTAAATATGTAGTATTTTACCATGTTCCGTTTTTCTTATATATTTCCCAACTCACAAAATAGCCTTTCACTAAATATTGAAGAAGCTGGTGCTGAAAGAAACTGAAAAGCAAGTCTCCTAACCTAGGACATTTCTTGAAATTAATCTGCCATCATAAAAACGAACTTGCTTTACGATCTATCAATGGCAAACCTAAATAAGAACTGAACTTTGTTTCTACATCTCCTATTCCATTGGAGACTTCTTACTTTTATCTCTGATTTGACCAATATTAAAGAATGCATTCCAAATGTCGGCTTCTGTTTCTTACGTTTTTCTGGCACTGTTAAGTTTTTTAAAATTCAGGTTAGTTCATAGAGTTTAATATTTATTTTTAATGGTATTGCTTGTTTGATATATTTTAAAATGTCTTTTTTTACTTTGCTTTTTGTATATATCACCACTACACTACACACTTTATGCGAGCGATGACTGACTAGTCAATCATCGCTCCTGATGAAGTTAACATGGTTAGCGAAACGCGCGTCGAGTGCAAAAATCAAGTGTTTGATGTGGTGGTGATATATACTGACTAGTGTCATTGTGTCCAAAGATTCCACATTTTCAATATAGTTGCTTTTTGTTAGTGAAATATACATTTTTAAGTCTTGGAGCTTGGTAATTATATATTTGTTATTCATCAGATATCCATATATCTGTTGTAAAGGAAAGAAAACCAACACCTGATAGTAAATCAAAAATTTTTGCATTTTTCGTATATTTCGGGAATGTCGTTTTGGGTAAAAAATGATCGGCTTCGATTATTATATTTTGCCTCAAGTGAAGCAAGCAGCCTCTTGAACCCTAAAAAGTATTTAGAATTTTTGGATTTTTATTCCTTAATTAGAAGAATAGTTTGCAGGCTCATTTTTTGAATGAGAGAAATTATTTTTAAAACAATAACCTTAATACAAGACTGGTTATCCAAGGCTGTCATCTCTTCTATTGCGTGTGCACAAGTTTTGCTTTAGGATTATATATATTCCATGGTCGATGGTTTTGCTCTTCATTAAACCTCGCGGGATTTTTACGCTACACAACCAACATACTGATTTTGATTAATCTTCCTCATCAAGTAAAAAGTAGTTTCAGACTTTGCTCATTTTTTTTAAAACCCAACAATCGTTAAAAAACCTACCGAAGAAAATATGGGAATACGATATTTATTTCGGGGATTCATCATATTATCGCTAAATACGGAGTTTCATAAATCATAAAAAATTACGTAATGTTGGTAGTGTTGGCAGGAAATGTTAATAAAACCTAAAAGAACAAGCTTAATATAATAATGCCGAATCCTACCAGGCCGGATATCTGGTTACATCTCTAATTAATATTTTTTAAATGCCTAAAGCAACTTTATTTATAAAGAATGCATTAAATTAAGTGCATCTATCAAGCTCGTATTCAACATGTACACTTTCAATATAACCAGAGTTTTGGATATACACAATTTAAAATTCCGTGAATTGGTCATAATCATATCCCTTAGCTGCAAATGTATCTGTTGTAACACTATACTGTATTTTATATTTTAGAAAGATAATTTTCTTAAATTGTACTTATTTTAGACCCACCCCCATAACTTAACTCAAGATCTATTGTTTAAATAGTTTATATATAAATTAAGTATATTTTTATTATTGTAGAAAGATATTTCCTTGATGACCCTGAACTAAGATCTAAAGTTCCTTCAGAATATTTGAGTCATAAGGAAAAATATGAAGAAGCTGTTAGGAAAGCTTGTTTGGTCTTCAGAAAAGTACAGCAATTACAAAATGAAGGAAAAGGAGGAATGGATAACTTCAGGTATGATTAGTGATGTTGTATTTCAAGAAGACTTAATTTTTTACAGAGCTTTAGAAATTTTTCAAACCTTATGTATAATTATTTCGATAAAAAAAATAGCAAAATTATATAAAAAAATTGTGTCATTTTAAAGAGAGTATTTAAGGTATTTCTTACGAGTAACTGTTAAAAGTAGTTTTACTTCTGAGAAATAATAGATCATGCATTCAATCCCTCAATATAAAGATGGTTTACCACGCCATATTGCCATAATTAATGGTAAAAGTTTCAGATATTTAACACATAAAAGATAGGAATCCATACTTTTTCTTCGATTAAAAGCATGCGTTTTTACAATTTTTGTTGTCGTATGTGCATTAAAAAGTAAAGTCACAAAAAAAGTTAACCTCCTTGTTGTAAAAATATTAGATAAATGTTACCTTTACGTGTATTTTATGAAGTAAATTTTCGTTGTGGCAACCTAGCTTAAAGAAGACTGCGCGCGCGGACGCGGGGTTCTTTCAGATTTTAAAATATATATGCATTGCTCTGATCGGATATTCTTTAATAGTGCCTTGCACGCGCATCTGGACAGTTATCAATATTTAATAATTGATATATTTTTAATAAATAATTGTAATAGCATCGTTTTAATTAATTATATATAATTTTTACCGTATATTATGTAAAAGTATCAAGGGTATTATAAACAACACGTGATTGCGTGCGGCGAGAAGCTACCATTATACCCTGAAAAACCAAGTTATTTCGCATCTTTCTCTAACATAATGCTCCCTCTGTCTTCTCGTAAGAAATACTATAACTACACCTGGAGATAAAATTGCTTTTTTATTTTCATTGCTAAAGGAAAGTATTGTATTTAGCAAAAATTACACTTCGAGATTTTTGCTTTTCTTCACGTTTCTAGATCACGAAAAACATAGTTACTCATTTCCGTCGGTCTGTCCACCTGTTGGCACGATAACTCTCGAACGAAATGACATATCAACTTCAAACTGGGATAGATAATATCTAACGAGGAGAAGAAGCCTATATGTTTTAAACGATATCGTTTCAGGGCAGTGGGGTGAAAGGGGTGGGAGGCGATACATTTTTAAAAGTTTTTCCTGGTTTTTTGTTGAATACTAAACAAATTTTTAAACTTTGAATTAATACTTTTAGAAATAGCTCAGCAGTTTTAGTTCTTATTGAAACCTATTAAGTAGCACTTTTTTAAATTGGGAGAAAATTATAAAATATAAAAATAATTTTAAAATAATCATTTTCAGAATTCAAAATAGATCCTTTTGATCATGACCCACATACAAGATGTAGATTATATTTTTAATACTTGAGGGTAGCTTCACTTACATCATTAATAAGATATATCAGTCATTGTTATTATTTATTACCTATATATTTGTATATATTTTTTTTCATTACAAATTTTCAGGGCTAAATATATTTTTTTATCTAAAATATGCTATATAAGTAGAGTGGTTACATTTTTAACTCACATGATTTCTTATCTTATACAAAAAATAAGATGCGGACACTTGTCATGTTATATAATGATTTGTTACAAATTTTAATCGTTGATATGGCAAAAACTTGATTGAAGGACATGATACATTTTCCAAAAATTATAGAACATAAAGATGCAGAGAGTGTATCTTTTAATATGTTTTTAAAATGTCCTTGTATGTATACAGGACGTTCTACTCAAAAACCATAACTTTAAGCGAAAGTCGACCATTTTTCTTATTAAAAATGTGTGTTATATCTAACCTTGTTAAACTGATATTTTGAGTCATCATTGTTATCCAGTATAAGTTTATTTCTCAAAAAATAATAGTGGTTCTGAACCCATCCTGTCTATTGATTGAGTAGCGTACAGTAATACCCCGCTTAGCGCGACCCCGTTACGCGCGGTTTCACTATAACGCGAAATACAAAATGCACTTTCAAAAATTTATTCAGGTTTGGACATATTGCAGAGTATAGACAATAATGATGACCGTGTCTTGACCGTGTGTCAAACAATTAAAAACAGTGTTGGGTGTTATGAACGTATTTTACAAGAACGTAAACAAAACGTTACCCAAAAGACAATAGATGTATTTTTCCGTAAAAAATAAGAGTATGTATTGCATAAAGTGTTCTTAGAATTAAAGTGATTGATTAAAATGATTTGTATTTTTTTGTATTAAATTTTGACTATGTTTAATCATAAACCTCGATATACGCGAATTTCAGTTAACGCGATTTTTTTCGGAACGTATCCCTCGCGTAAAGCGGGGTATTACTGTATTTATTGTTGAAGAAAAAGATCAGGCAAACAAGCAGTATCTTATACTAAACATCTACTGCTTCATTGTATGGTTTTCAACTGTAAATTAATTTTCTAATTTAATAATTTATATTAGCTTATTTTTCTAAAATAATATTTGTAGTAGACTGAACATTTTTTATAAAATACAGGTATCCGGTAACGTTGACTTTACTCTTTTCGTATTGAAACATACTTTTGAACCAAATAAATTACGTCAACCGAAAATACACAGTGCTCGTGCAAAGATCAAGTATCATCTTATATTTTCAAAACATCATGGATAACAAAGTTTTGATATTATTTTACTTAATTATCCACTTTATATCATGCTCTCAATTGAAAAATAGAAGGATAATAACAATACTTTCGTATGTATGTAATAGTTTTTATGTATCTGAGTCAGTTTAATGGCAATGGATTATTCCCTTAGTACATTTGAGGAGGTGATACCCATTAGTTAATTAATAATGGAGATAAAACAGTTGAAAAGCTTCTCAAAAGCTGGGAATATTATTTCGAACTAGAAAGCTTTACACTCCACAATAACAGTTAATTCTGTACAAAGCTCAAATTCGACCAACGATGGAATACTGCTCCCATGTTTGGAGCTCTGCTTCTAAAGATACACTGCATTTGTTAGATCCTATTCAGAAGAGAGCCGTTCGTCTGATTGGAGACCCGGAACTGACCAGCAACCTTGATTCATTGGAACATGGAAGGAAGGTTGGCGACTTGAGTCTATTCTACAACTATTTTCATGGAAAGTGTTTGATGGATGCAGCCCGCTTAATTCCTTCCAGAGCGGTGCATGCTGGAAATACACGTCGCGCTATTACTTCAAATCCGTATGAGGTTCAGCTTGTTACTCCTCGTACAACCCTTTTAAAGCAGTCTTTTATATGGAGGACCTCATCCCCTCGGAATAATTTACCCAGGACTGTTTGCGACCGAGTACAATTTACAGCGATTCAAGACCAATATGAATCGCTTTTTTCCGCACAAGTGTCGCTCTTGTAGCGCTTTAGGAATTTCCCTGCAGCACGTGTGCTGGGCTGAATTTAGGAAAGACATAAAATACCTTCAAGGGCCCCTAAATTGAATTGGTTTTAAAAAGTGCAGTCCCATTTCAGTTTTTTGGCATTATTTATTTAAAATAAGCAACTAAAATTAACAATAACACATATTACAGATAGTGTATTAGAATCACGTATGTATGTGACAATCAGGTCCGGTTTGCCCCTATACTTATGGTAAGTATATGAACATACAATTCATATGGTGAAATTGTATGGTACTGTTTTATCTTTTCTGAAGTTCCTCTTAGTACCTAGTTTAAAATCGAAGCTGCTTCTCAGTACTGTCGCCAACACTGAATTAAAGAGTAATTTCTAATTGAATACCTTGTGTGTGTTTGGGTCAGGGGAGAGAAACGTTAAATCTGAGCAATTTTCAAGTTTCAGCGCCCGTAGTTTATATTTAGAGAAAAAAAAATTTATTAGCAGTTATATATTTGTCATTTAATTACGTATAATATTATACATTATGTCAATTTAATTTTAAAAGTACAATATTCCTACTAAACAATTTGTAAATGAATTAAAAAAAAAATAAAAACCTGCCCGCCAGGTGTAACCTGTTTTTTTTAATTACATATTTCAGTATAACTTTAAATTACTTATTACATCATACCTACACTTACAACTTCTACGTTACTTAACGTAAATTATTCGGTCTGCGACATTCTATGGTTTAAAATATATTTTTTCATTTTTAGTGTTCCGTATGGAATATTCGTAAGATCACTTTGGTATTTATGTGTCTATCTATCTATCTGTCTGTCCGTCCCCCTGTCTGTCTATCTGTCTGTCTGTCTGTTCGTCTGCCTGTCCGTCTGTTTTCCGCCTGTCACACCCGATTTTCTCCGAAATTATTTGACATAGAAAGTTAAAATTTGGCAGTAATATAGGAATTGATGGCCCCATCAGAGCTGTGTAGTTTTTAAAAGTTAAATTTTGACTTAAGGGAGGTGAAATCGGAAATAAAAAAAAAAATACCAGGTCATCGAGTGGGGTGTTAAATGAAACCTTGTGAAACACAAGTTTAAAAATGTATATAATGTAATGCTTGCACACATTTTTCTTTGTATTATTTTTTAAAAAAATACGGAAAATCGCTGTCCTCCCTCTATCTCGAAAATTACTGATCGAAAAATTTGGAAAAAATTCTGGAATATTCTTCACAGGATGTAGATTGAATGAATATTTTCGGGAGTGCGTTGCCTTTAATAATTTATCTGGTATATAAAAAACAAAAATTTCAAGGTTATCAGTTTTCAGTAAAGGTCGGAAAAAAACATTGTTGAACACTTATTTGGGGTGTGTTTTGTGAAGTTATTGATCATTTTATATCCCAAAAAATTTTTATTTTAAAAGCAATCAACCTTACATCCCTTTTTCGAAGAAATGCCCTTCCAAGGGCAAACCTTGGGTCGACCGAAAATGCGCCATAAATCGAAACATCTTTATTCGTACCCGGAACAGCTGCAAAGAAATTATCGACGAAACCAAGGAATCGCACAATTAAAAACAAACTTCTTATCTGCCTCAACAATTCTAGGTCCTTTTGGGCAATCGCTAAGGCCATTAGTCAAAATTTCACCAAATTCGCTATACCACCACTCACATGGCAGAATAATATTATTGCAACAATACCAGTTGAGAAAGCCAACTCGTTAGCTGAACTTTTCGCTTGACATTCTATTGTCGATTTCCAAGGAAATTGGAGTCTATTCTACAAGTACTTTCATATAAGTTCAGCTTGTCTCTCCTCGTACAACCCTTTTCAAGCAATCTTTTATGTGGAGAATCTTATGGCTTTGGAATGATTTGCCCAGGACTGAGTTTCCCACCGAGTACAATTTATAGCGATTCAAGACCAACGTGAATCGCTTTTTCCGCATACAAGTCGCTCATGTAGCGCTTTAGGGATTTCCCTTCGTCACGTGTGCTATGCACATAAAACTTATTTATCTAAACTATTTATATACATATTCCTATTTTTAGAGAAATTTTGGGTGGACAGTTAGGTTCAGCAATCCTAGGAGATGGAAATCCCCTAACAGTGCATTATGTTATGTTCATCCCTACTATAATGGGTCAGGGTAGTTTCGAACAACAGGGTGAATGGATTCAAAGAGCTTGGGACTGTAATATTATTGGTACTTACGCACAGGTAAGTAGGTGTTCATAAAAGAGTGGTCTCTAGGGTGAAAAGTTACTACCGCTACTACTACCAAGTAATGTCTCTTGTACTAAAGTTAAAGGTAAAATTCACCTTTTCCTTAATTCGATTTTTAAGGTTAGCTAAAACTGCAGCAGAACATTGACAATGTACAGTTTTTTCTATAGCAAGTTCCACAAAAAAAAGTTAACTAGTGAAATCGTTTACTCTGCTGGGGTGGTAGTAGTAGTAGTAGTTATGGGGAGGCTCAGTTGTAGCAGATGGACCAGACAGATTCTTTTTGCCAACCCCAAAAAAAATTTCCCCACTGCTAACTATACAAAACGGAATATCATCTCACGCTAGAGTACCGGTCCCGTCCCTCTGACGCCAGTCGCTCCTAAGTCTTCCCAGAGGTTCACATTCGTAGATAAAGTGAGACGGGCTTTTCTCACCTTCCAGATAGCCCGAACATGTCGGATCTCCTTTTACACCAAACAATGCTAAATGTTTTCTTAATTTACAGTGTCCCGTGAGAATCCTTACAAGGAAATTCAGTACACTTCTGCTTCTCTTAAGCAGCCAATACACATCTGCCTGAACCCCAGGTTGCGATACCACCGCTCGAGCAGGGTCCATGCCTTGAGGGCCGCTCCCACTTATCGCTTGGATATACCTAAAGCTAGGTCGTGCCCCTGGAAAGGAGTAATGTAACAACGATTCAAGCGATTCAAGAACAACGTGAATCGCTTTTTTCGCACTCGTGCCGCTCCTGGAGCGCTTTAGGGACTTCCCTGCAGCACGTGAGCTGGACCCAAAAAAAAAAAAATGTCCCCAAGTGTGGTAAGGCCATTCGCCGCCTCGTTGTTCCGTACACCCTAATGACCGGGCCTCCCCATCAGCGTAACTTAACTTATTTTCTCCTAAACGACTCATCCAAAGTGTCTCTACATTCTTGGCTGCCTGACTATTGGAGCAGATGTATACTTGCTCGCGATATGTGACCACTTCCTCCATTATAGATGCCATTAAGGTGGCAAAAACTCTGCCTGGAAAACTGTAGTCTACCTTCCCAAATGGAAACTTTTACTCATATCTGTAGCTTGCAAAAATCCCTGCCCCCGCTGTTTCAATTCCGGTTAGTGAAAACCACCATAGCGACATGAAGGACGTTGATCTCCTGTTCATCCTAAAATATATCTCCTTCACCACTGACAATTTTTATAAGTCATAAACCGCCACTACCTGTCCAATATCCTGAATTCCACATCTGTACATAGGCTCCTTTTTTTCTAAATTAGGAGACTTCGTAGTCTGTGCAGGAATTTAACAGGGATGTCGGTGTAGTCTTCATTGCTACTAAATGGTACAAGCCGACGAGTCTTTCAATTGTTCCTAGCTTAGTTTTACTAACTGTCGATTTGACAGCCGTCGTGTAGCCTCGACCTGACCACCGCCCTGTAGAGCCGCTAGGGCACTCTGTGATTCGTTGATTCTGTGCATTTACCTGGAATTTTAACCAGCTTTGTCAAATTCTTTATGTTATTAGGCCTGATGACAGTGAAGATGGCCGTTTCCATATAATACCTCAGTGTCATGACAACGTGACCAATTCTTTCTTTTTTTTTGCCTTTAGACTGAACTTGGCCATGGTACTTTCATCAGAGGTCTGGAAACTACTGCTACCTATGATCCCCAAACAGAAGAATTTGTGTTAAACAGTCCTACACTTACATCATATAAATGGTGGCCTGGAGGCTGTAAGTAAATAAAAATACTCTTAAGAAATCACAAATCTTGCTATTAGATTATGTAAAATATTTGGAGCAGTTTTTACTTTTAGAACAATGTATACTTTAATATTGAAAAGTAAAAGTCTCCGAAGATGCTTTCTGTAGTCATAGTGGAAATGTCGCTGAGTAATTCCAGTTTAACATGGCCTAAACCCAAGTAGAAAAAAAATCAAAGCATTCAGTGTTCCAGCTCCAAGTTAAAAATTACCATAATTTTAACATTTAAATCATTTAACAATATCACAATTTTGTTTTGAGTGTTCTTATCCCAAAGTCGATATATTTATTTTGAAAAAATTTTTAGTGGGCCATTCAGCTAATTACACTATAGTACTCGCACAAATGTACACAAAAGGCCAGTGTCAAGGTATCCACCCTTTCATAGTACAACTAAGGGATGAAGAAACTTATGAGCCCTTACCGGGCATCAAGATTGGTGAGATTGGTTGTAAATTGGGCATGAATGGCACAAACAATGGATATTTAGGTTTTGAAAATGTCAGAATTCCTAGAAATAACCTTTTAATGAAGAACAATCAAGTTTTGCCTGTAAGTCATTGTCCTAACTGATCAATAGAGATGTGACATTTTTTTGAATTTTATATTTACCGTAACCATAGATTTTAATTTACTACTTAAAAACTGTACTCTTTCTTAAGTGACGCCATCTATTATCCAAAACCTCCACACTCCTAAGAGCTTAATTCTATAAATGAGTAAAGATATTTAGTAGGTAGTCTAGAAACTTGGTTGGAATGTAATTTTATTTAACTTAAAAAAAATTAATTTCAAAAGTCGCTCATCATAGATAAGTGAATTTTTAGTCACTTTATTTGATTTCCTTTCGAGAACCGTGCTTAAACAGAAACCCTTTTAAAACTGTCTTAATTTTCATTTTAATTGGTTAAAAATGTGACACATCTATTATTGTAGATTTAAATTATCACTTAAATTAGCACAATTAAAATTCAAATCATTATTAATGAAGAACATGCATAATATTTTCACAGGTCACAATGTGTAAAACTGAACTAATAAGTTAAATATAGTCCACATAGGAAACACGTTAAATTACAATTATTTATAAAGACAATGCATTAGGACAAGCGTTAAACAATTAAACTTGCTCGTATATCAACAATCAAAATCAAGAGTCAAACAACTCCCTTGCAAGTCAGTGCCTTTCTAGAACTAGTTACATTCGGTAAAATTACTGCCCAGATACTCGGTCTCGCTATAAAACTCTACTTACTTTTCAGAAACACTCTCATTTTATTTCTAAATGCTTTAGTACGAAGTTGTTTAATTTCATTGTACAACGCGTAATAAAATTTAACTCTATAGTTCTGTCCATCCCTACCCCTTGCATTTCTGCCGTAGTTAATAGTTAGGTTATTTCTAGACCTCATATTATACTCGTGCAGATCTCTGTTGTGTATGTATTTATTTAAATAAGTTTTCATGCCGAAACTAAAAATATTAGCTGATGACAATGTACATATGTAAAAGGAGAGAAACGATCCCCTACAACACTCGGAGTGGTCTAACCCATCGATCACCTTCTTACATTTTCTTTGAACAGCAAACACTTTTGAGGTGTACTCCGTATTTGACCAGAATCTTTGATGAATTCTGCCTATTATATGAGACATATTGCACACAATTTATTAAGTATAATGTTAAAAGATTAGAGCTTCTCGTATTAAAATTATATTGGTGCAGTTTTTGAATCAGTAGATCGTGGGATACAGAAACAAAGGCCTTTGTAAGGTCAAAGAACGAGGCTTGCGCTTACCTATTTCCCGCAAAGTAATTTTGAAGACAGAGACGTAGTCGACCTTTCAACAGTAGGAGTAAATGGAAGTATAAGTTTTAGGTATTCTTATTTCTTTGCCATAACCAGAATAACTGACCATTTTATTTTTTATTGATTATTACAAATGGTTATTATACATAGTTCTCAAAAACCAAGCAAGGGACGTATTGAGTGATGAAAGAACTTATATAAATAAGGGTATGAACATTGTTGGGCTTGAAGAAAAAAATGTAATGATTTATGGTTGAATTTCATTTATGTTCTTAAAATTCTCTGCCTCTAAGTTGTTTTCTGCAGTTACACGTCCTTTAGATTAAGATTTTTTGAGTGGAAGATAGAGAATTTTCTTTAATTTTAGGATGGTACTTATGTGAGCTCCCCCAGTAGTAAGTTGACCTATGGAACTATGATATTTGTTAGGGTTGTACTAGTGCAAGATGCAGCAACATATTTGAAAAAAGCTGCTACTATTGCTACAAGATATAGTGCTGTCAGAAGACAGTGTCAAATGAAACCAGAGTAAGAACATAAATATGTAATTTATTATAATTTAAATGTAACAGTGTCAAGGAAAAATATGCGCGGTATTTGTGAGAAACTCGACGAGGGATATTTTAACAATCCGGCTGTAGCCAGCCGGCTTCGTTTTGTGGCGATATTTTGTTCTACGTGTTTCTCTCTTAGCGATAGCTATATTTTCAGTGGCAAGAAATATTGAACTAGTTTTCAAGTATATGACTTTTATTTGTAAAATTATATTAAGAGTTAAAGTATATGAATTTACTAATATTTAGTATTCCTAGAGTTATTTCGTAATGAGTATTTTCGAATTTTTTTTTATGGGTCTAGCACACGTGTTACAGGGAACTCCCTAAAGCGCTCCAGGAGCGGCATGTGCGCGGAAAAAGCGATTCACGTTGTTCTTGAATCGCTGCAAATTGTACTCTGTGGGAAACACAGCCCTGGGAAAATTAATCCAAAGGGATAATGTTCTTCATATAAAAGACTGCTCGAAAAGCATTGTACGCGGAGTAACAAGCTGAACCTCATACGGATGTGAAGTATTAACGCGACGTGTATTTCTAACATGCACCGCTCTGGGAGGAATTAAGCGGGCTACATCCTTCGAACACTTTCCATGAAAATACTTGTAGAACAGACTCAAGTCGCCAGCCGTTCTTCGATGTTCCAGCGAATCAAGGCCGCCGGTCAGTTCCGGGTCTCCAATCAGACGAACAGCTATTCTCTGAATAGAATCCGACAAATGCAATGTATGTTTGGGAGCGGAGCCCCAAACACGGGAGCAGTATTTCATAGCTGGTCGAATTTGAGCTTTGTGAAGAATTAACAGTTGTTGTGGAGTGTAAAGCTTTCTGGTTCGAAATAATATTCCCAACTTTTGAGAAACTCTCCTTGCTATGCCTGCAACATATTCATGCCAAATTAACGCCCAACAAATTTAGTGACGATGCTAGGGGAATGGAGTGCCCCGACACGACTATGTCGGGTTCAGCAACGTTAACTTTTTTAGAAAAAACCTGGCGTTAAATTCCACTTGGTTACTGTCACCCCAAGATAGAATCTCTTCCAGGTCTTTGTTAAGTTGAACGACCTCCTGCTGTCTGTGGATATTCGCCTGAGTAGCCATGTCCGAGCGTTCAAAGTGAATGAGGGGATAAGCGTACTGTCATCTGCAGAGCTGTAGATTAGATTCAAGGTTTTTTCCAGCAGATTAATGTAAATGAGAAAGAGAGTAGGATACAGTATGGAGCCTTGGGGCACACCGGCGTTGATAGTGAAGGTGTTAGAAAGAAATCTGTCGATCGCCACTCGTAAAGAACGCTCTCTGAGGACACATGAGAGCCACAAACAGAACTTTTCAGACATACCACAAGAGCATAGCTTAGCGATCATGCCAAACACGGTCGAATGCCTTGGATATATCAAGAGCAACCGCTCGAGATTCTCCAAAGTGTTCAATTGCGTTGTTCCAAACGTGTTACATAAGTCAGAGGATCTCCTGTTGATCCATGTTTACGAAAGCCATATTGGTCATCGCTAATAATGATATTATATTTTAGAAGATGCTGATTGATAACCTTTCCATGACTTTCGTTATTATTGAAAGCAATGCGACTGGTCGGTAGTTATTTAGCAAGCTCTTCTTGCCTTTTTTAGGTATCGGCTGTGGCACATTCCCAGCAGGAAGGAAATATTATTTTTCTGTAGGATAGGTTGAAAAGTCTACAGAAAACTGGTGTTAGTTCCCTCGCATAGTTTTTGAGAACTATGGCAGGCATTCCGTCAGCGCCAGAACCCTTTTTGGTGTCTAGCTTCATTAAAATATGTTTTTTGATACGCTGTCTGAAGACAACGTCGGGCATCCTTGACTGCAATGTGAGAATAGTAGGTGGTGTTTTTCCTTGGAAATCGACAGTAGAATGTGAAGCAAAGAATCCAGCCAACAAGTTCGCTTGCGTTGCAATGATTTTTTTTTTATCTTAAAAATTTTATGGACTCCTTCAGGGTGCTACTTTGGAAAATATTTTTTAATGACCATGGACCTAATAAAAAAAAAGGAAGTGATTAATCCGCCAGATTAGGAGTAGAAAGCCTAATAAAGAAAATTAAAATTTGTAAAGAATGCTAATTAGTTTATCTGATTTTTTTTTCAGCGAACCGGAAGTTCAAATTATAGATTATGTAACACAACAACATAAACTATTTCCTATCATAGCAACAGCTTTTGCGTTCCAGTATGCAGCTGCGTGGCTGTGGGATATGTATAATGTTATTAATACACAGTTAGAGAAAGGACAATTAGATAATCTACCCGAGGTAATTTACTACACTAATATTCAGCGAATTTTCATTGAAACTTCAGACAAAACACGCAATTTTGACGTACATCTGTAACTTGCTTATTTAGAACTTTTTTAATTTGTTTAAGTTAAATCGGTGTTAATATGCAGTTATAAATTATTTACAGTTGTCAAGGTCAAAAAAGCTAGCGTCAATTAGCTGAATTTTTAGATTTAATGATAAATTTGTTACGAGCGCTTTCAAATGATTAAACTTTAGGCTTCATGTGTTTTATCTGTACATTTTAAACTGTATTTTTTGACCTGGCTCGTAGTTGCAAGAAGCCGTATACTACTCTAAATAATTTCATGGTCCTTGACCATATCAAATTGGAATCATTTTCTGACGTAGCGTCCATAATTGTATGATGCATATTTTGAGATCTTTACCCTTTGGAATTAGAACTCTGAATATATAGGTTAAATGTTCTATTCTCAAAGAGAAAAAAGCTTCAAGATACTCTATATAATCGTCGATGAAACATCGGAAACCCACAGTCTAATTCCAAGGACCATGACATTTAATCTAACCCTTTTTTAATATTGTACAAAATTGATTATGATTAAAATGTTAGAGGAAGTGGCGACATATAGACAAAGTTTCTCATATGATCACCAGATAGTGGAATTACACTGAAAAATCATGTGTATACAATATTTGAAGTTTTTCATGTGCCAATTGTTTTTGATACTCCAGGACCAATTTTCTGTGAACAACCACAATAATGTGAGGTCCTGTGGGACATTAGGTGATAGTTATTGGCAAATTCATGCCCTAGTCTTATTTCTATCCCTTGTGACATACGTGGCTCGAATGTTTTCAAAATAACGCTATAAAATCTGAAGTAGTTAATTTTAGGCTTCGTAACTCCCGTCACATGCACTGATCCTACTTGCCAAATCAGACGGATAAGGCGGGTGGAGGACGACAGTAATGGAATTTGCCAAAAACTGTTGCGTACAGAATGAACTGTATGTCGGTGGATTGTCATAATGCAGGAGGAAACGCTTCTCGCTTCAAGGCCTTGATCGTTTTCTAACTAATGGAAAATCCTTCAGAGATGTTCAGAATTGTCCGACGACAGTCTTCAGGAATGATTTGTTGAACTTCAGCGATGATTTCAGGCATGGTTGCCTGCGTCACCTATGTCCCAGAGTCGATACTGTTTCACGTCCGCGCTATATAGCGCTAGTCCGGGAACTTTTGGATCACACCACGTACATATAACAAAAAATAATAGAATGTGCTTAGATGAAGTCAACGTCAAATTTCTTCAGTTATTTATCTCTATCTTAAGACTCTAATTTTTTTAAATAGTCTCGTGGTTAGAGTAAGAGTCGCTACATTTTGCAGTTTCAGTAGTACTGTAGAAATTCTTCCTTGTTTTTGGAGAATGAACTAACCTTAATTATTTATAAAACATGATAAAGGTTTGAGAAGGGGTAGCTTCTTGACAGAAATAGTATGTGAAAGTAATCGGGATTTTCTTCCTGAGTGGCTTTACAACTTATATTTGCAAAGGAAGTACTGGGTAAATAACTACCATTTTTCTTAATGATGAAAATGTCAACTTTTAACAAGGGTATTTATTTCTTACAAAATTAAAGAATTAGTAAAAAATAATTAGTCCTAGTTATTTTCTAGTAATAACTGACTAACGTTCTCATCCTGTTTGAACTTCTAATCTAGTGATTCTTTTTTGCTAAGCTTATTAAATATCGAAAAAAATAGTATTTTTAGGCCTGATTGTTAAGAGCAGGTTAAACACGATGTCATAGAATTTGTTCCGAGACCAACTTTCCCATTTAAAATATGTTATAAAATTCTAGGCACACCCACAGTTCAGTAAAACCGAATTTAAACTGCTGTTATACAACCTGACCATAATATTTTCTATATGGAAATAGATTTGGGATAAATTCAATACTATGACCTAGAAATTGGGCTATTTGTTCTAGACGGCGGCTATTTAAACAATAATTCTAAAAATGAATACCGTTAAAGTGATATTGACTGCAATAAACCCCTAGAGCCTGATTATTAATAATAAAACGTAATTATGTTTTTAGCTTCACGCAACATCGTGTGTTTTAAAAGCTGTAAGCTCTGCAGATGCAGCTTTAGGTGTAGAAACGTGTAGATTAGCATGTGGAGGTCATGGATATATGACGGCATCAAATTTGCCTTCAACATATGGATTGGTGACAGCAATGTGTACTTACGAAGGAGAAAATACTGTCCTCCTCTTGCAGACTGCCAGATTTTTAATAAAAATGTGGCAGAATAAGAAAAATCTGTCTAAACTACCCACTGTTCGCTACTTGGAAACAGCATTACATCAGCGAAGACCTTTTGAAAGGAGTGTTGACTGGATTATATTTGCTTTACAAAAAACTGCGGCAGGGTAAGAAATTCATTACCCTTTTTTATAATTGATACCGGTGCCTAATTACAGTAGCGCACTTTATTACAATTAACACGTAGGCTGAAATGTTTTTGGTCTGACACATAGATGTCGGTCTTTTCAAAATATCCATATGATTTTTAGGAAGTACCAACCTTCAAACGATAAGTGGCAACATTTCATGACATTTCGACGATTAGTTTACAAGTTACAGTGGTTTTTGTGACGCTACTTTTCATATTTTCAAAACAATGGAAAAAAATCGAATTTTGTGTGTTGATACACTGTTTTTTGATGGGAAAAAATATCATTCAAGCAAAGCAAAGGCTTGATAAGTGTTACGGGGACTCTGCTCCTGGAAAATCACTCACCATTTACTGGTATGCTGAATTTAAAGGCGTTCGTACAGACATAAATGATGCTGAACGCTCTGAACGTCCAAATGAGGTGGTTATACCGAAAAACATAAAAATCCACAAAATTGTTTTGGATGACCGTAAAGTCAAATTGCGTGAGATAGCTGCCACCCTACAGATAACGGAAGAACATGTTGGTCATATTGTGCATGAACATTTGGGCATGAGAAAGCTCTGTTCGAAATGGGTATTGCGTTTGCTCACAGTGGACCAAAAATAACAACGTGTTGATGATTCTGAGCGGTGTTTGGACCTGCTTAAGCGCAATAAAAAGGATTTTTTCATGCGATATGTGACAATGGATGAAACATGGATCCACCACTGCACACCGAAATCAAATCGGCAGTCAGCTGAGTGGACAGCAGCAGGTGAAAGCCGTCGGAAGCGACCAAAGACACAACAGTCGACTGGGAAGGTTTTGGCCTCTGTATTTTGGGATGCGCATGGAGTAATTTTATCATCAAGAGAATGCACCGTGTCACATGTCAATGGTTACGATGGCAAAATTGCATGAATTGAAGTTCGAATTGCTTCCTTATCCACCGTATTCTCTAGATTTGTCTCCAGCGAATATTATCTATTCGCAGACCTCAAAAAATTGCTCACGGGAAAGAGATTTAGCTCCAGTGAAGAAGTTATCGCCGAAACTGAGACCTATTTGGAAGGCAAAGACAAATCCTTCTATAAGAAAGCTATAGAAATGTTAGAAAAGCGTTAGACTGATTGAATCGCTCTTGAAGGAGACTATATTGATGAATAAAGTGGAATTTTGCAAAAAAGATGTGTTTTAAGTAGCTAGACCAAAAACTTTTCAGCCTACATGTTATGTAACTAAACAGCTTTGCGCCCTAATAAGAATCCATACTCCCATTTTTTTAATACTGCATATTTGAGGATCTGCTGCAGTAACACAATCATTTTATTATTTGAATAATTGCGTGGTTGTTTTAAATCTCCTCCAAAATCTCCATACATTTAAAAAACCGTCAAATAATCAAAAAATAAAATGGTGAATGAGTTGCTGCATTTGTCTTTGGATTAATATTAACTCCACATTGATAACGTGGTCGTAAGAACTAATATTCGTATAAAATTAATATTATTATGCTTTTTTTACACAGTTCCAGAAGGATGCCCCGCACTTTTTAACCCCCAGTGTATGTGTTTAAGTATATTTTTGGTTTTTGCAGCAAAATTGAGCAAGCCAATAACAACATAAACAATAGAACCAGAAAAGGTCAGGGATCGGAGGAAGCTTGGAATAACACGTCAGTAGAATTGGTAGAAGCGGCAGATATACATGGACGAACGTTTATAGTAGAAACTTTTTACAAAACAGTTAAGAATCTTAAAGTATCTCCAGAACTGACAACAGTTTTAAATCAGGTGATGGAATTGTATGCTGTATCACAGGCTTTGAGATTAACAGGACATCTTTTAAGAGTAAGATTTTTTAGAATATTCAATGCTTATTGGAGTTTTAGTAATTTTGCGTCGAATATTTATTTTTCTCTAACTTACCCTATAATATCTTTTACTATTTTATTCGAATAATTAAATCACCAAATTCTACCCAGAAGAGATATGTTCGTCTGTTTTGGAACCCAGAACTATCACAAATTTGGATATGTATATATATATATATATAAATATGTATATATATAATATATATATATATATATATATATATATATATATATATATATATATATATATATATATATATATATATATATATGTATATGTATATATAATATATATATATATGTATATATAATATATATATATATGTATATATAATATATATATATATGTATATATAATATATATATATATATATATATATATATATATATATATATATATATATATATATATATATATATATATATATATATATATATATATATATATATATATATATATATATATATATATATATATATATATATATATATATATATATATATATATATATATATATATATATATATATATATATATAATATATATATAATATATATATATATATATATATATATATATATATATATATATATATATATAATATATATATATATATATATATATATATATATATATATATATATATATATATATAATAATATATATATATATATATATATGCAAGAGTTCGTAAAAATTGTAGAATGGGATGAGGTTTAAAAAGTTGTGACGCCGAATGAAGTAACGTCTTGTACATTATTTCTCCTCGTCTTACGGTTATCCTGAAGAGACACCAAAAATTATTGTATGTTAAGTGTCTAAAATAAATAGATAAATAAGGAAAAGAAAAAGATGTATTAACACTGTAACTGTTGTCTTAAAATTGGTTAAAAAATCATCTAAATTTTAGCCACCACGTTAATTCGGTTCGAAAATAATTTTCTGATATTTATTTATTTTTATTTTAGTTTTTCTTAATCATCTTAGATTGTTTCTAAACTCCATTTTTTTTTCTAATAACAGTACACAGAAACTACAGGAAGCAATGTAGACGCCCTTCAAACCTGGCTAGAAGATTTATTGGCCGCAATACGACCCAACGCGGTAAGTTTAGTTGACAGTTTTGACTTACGTGATGAGGTTCTGGCTTCTGCTTTGGGCTCCTATGACGGAAACGTGTATGAACGACTTTTTGCAGCGGCTCAACAGAGTCCTTTAAATGCGGAACCGGTAAACAAGTCGTTTAAATTGCATTTAAAACCTTTTATGAAAGCCAGTTTATAAGAATCTTTTGTTTAATTGGTAGGTAGTTTTATAATATATAACTATTTTGGTGTGGTGTCTAAATGTTTCTTTTCCGGCGAAAAATACATATTTTGGAGATAAAGTGAAGCTTTTTGTATGGGCTTTAAAAGCTAGCCAAGAATAAAGCAGAGTTCTCTCTCTTTATACATTTGTTTCTTTCTATTTTTGTTTATTAATTTATAAAGAAAAAATGTGCAATTAAAAAAAATATTAAATACAAAATTCCCAGCAGATAGGAATTTTGTCACCTAATTTTTTAGTATTCTCAATTTAATATTTCTAGTAGGGAAGGGGATGGGAATTTTTCGATATATCGATAGTTATGGATATATCGAAAAATAAGAGGTGAATTAAAACATCGAGATATCGTTGATTATCGATTTATGGATACCTACCGATATATCGGTAGCCATCAATTTTAGATTATGGTAAAAATTTTTTTTAGAAAAGGTTCTCTTTTGGAAATCTTTCCGATATTGATACCTATCGATGTCATCGACTATCGATAGATTAAATCTATTATTGCCCATTCCTGATATCTAATTTTTTAAGGAAAAATTCTAATACTGAATAATTCAAATAAAATACCCAGGGCATTAAAAAATGTTAAAAATTGTAAAATAAAATACATTTCAAATAACTATTTTTGAAACATAACAATTTCGGACCAGAAAGAAGCAAACACTACTTTATTCCGTTATCATCCTCAAATTTACGTGGATTGATAAAACAATTTTAGGTAGAATTCTAGTCTAAACAAGATTAACTGTTGGCACAAATATTTATTAGGTAAATAGTTATTAAGTGGACTTTTCTAAATACTAAAAATATACTTAATTACAGGGACCATGATAATAATTTCGAAAACTTAAAATAGCTATAATGCTGGTTATTTATTTTCTACGTAAGTGTATGCAGTGAGGCGTTTGACTGTTATATTTATTTTTATATTAAATTCGGAGTTATTGTAAATAATTTGCAAAATCCAAACAAATATCATCCTGAATTATTTAATAACGTATTTCTTTTACCCGGTACTTTCCGTGCAAATATGTATTCTAAAATAAATACTGAATATGTCTTTTTCATACTAAGGAACAATCTGTGACATTTTAAAGAAGGAAATGATATCTTATGATCAGGCATTATATATTCATTATATATTATAAAATAATTACATTTAATATTTTGCTAATATTGGGGTAACAAAATCTATGGATCTTCGACTCAGGGTTGTTACTTAAAAACCCTACGTTTTTTTCTACTGCCAATACTATAAGTATACTAAATTTTAAATCAATTTCCTTTGGTAATTATCGTAGCAAGAGATAGAGAAACCGTTAATAATTCTAAAGTAATTTCTTGTCTGAACTAGAGAATCTCAAGCGGGGTGTGTTTTTTACAAATATATCCAAGAAGTACAAAAAGGTTATACATAAACTTGAGTTTCACGTTTAAAAAAATTATGCTGATATTAATTATATAAAAAAAATAAAATAATCATATAAAAAAAAGCTGAGCAATGAACGGACGTCGAAGATATTTACAACTGAAACCTATTCGACTCGGACATATAACACGATATATACGAATCATTTTTTCGCGTTTATAATATTTCCTTTTAGCAACAGAAGTAAAAGGGGTAACAGATTATTTTCTAATTATTTGAACCAAGAACGTGGGAAACCAAAGTACAGGAGTTGCTTACAATTTGGGATATAATAATTTAAGATTAATTAAAAAATTAAAATGGTCAATCCATCACTGCATCGGAATCTTAAAGTTCACTTTCTGCATTCCTTAGTAGAAAAAACTGTTAGTTTTATAATCGTTATAAGTATGTATTGTTGTGTATTATTATTATTGAATTTTATATTGTGTAATTTTAATTTAAGTGCTATAAAACTTTTTGTATAAAATACTCAGAAAATCCAAGTATTATATGTCCATCCATGTTATATTTTACTACGTATAATAAATGATTGTTAAAAATAAGTTGTGTTTTTACGTATTTATTTTTTGTCCATTATTCCTTCAAAAGGAATTTATATATTAGAAACAGTAAACATAACTTTTCAGCGTAAGAACAGCATTTGCCACATATCGGTATTATTGCAAGCTGTGCTATTGGTCGGTAGTGATTTGGCCTAGCTTCTCTGATTTAGGTATCGGCTGAACTCGAGCGCCTTTCAGCAAAAAGGAAATATTCTTTTTTTGCAGAATAAATTCAAAAGTATACAAAAACTGTTTAAGTTGGCTAATACAATTTTTAGTATTATGACTGATATTCCATCAGCGCCAGAAATTTTTGTTGGTACGCATCCCATTAGTCTACATTTCATGACACGTCTAAAAACAATATCGGATATTTTTGAATACACACTGAAAATAATTGTTGAAGTTTTTCCCTCGTAATGACCGTAGCGTATGAAGCAAAGAGTTAAGATGATAACTTTTTCAGCAGATGTTGCTGCTATAATATTGTCTGATCATGTAAGTGGTGGTGTAATTGATGCTGGATTAAGTTTTAAAAGTGAGGTATAGAAGTCGATCTGTAATAAGCCTCTGATTCGTGAGTTCAGAATGCTGTGCAAGAACCGTGCCCTCGATCAAGTAATAATGTTCCAGTACTGTCCTAGATCTATAAAAAACGATAAAATGGAACTTGGAAGCATTCAACCCAATGCCACTATTTTATAGCAATCGTCGGAAAAGGGCACCTCCACATATAACTTTAAATCGTCAGCAAATAGGAGTAACTCACTATACTCAAAATGATGACCTAAACCACTAAAAAATAAATCACCCAGATGCGAACCCAGAGGAACGCCAGAAGGTACATGTATGCTGCTAGAAAAATAATTGTTAAAACGAACAATCTTCGAGCGGCCTGTAAAACAATTCCCCAGCAATCGAATATCTTTCCACCAACGCCCCAACCCTTAGCTTAGGCCAAAGAGCAACGTGATTCACACTATCGAACACCCTTGGAGAAGTCGGTATAAATTGAATGCACCTAAAGGCCTCTCTTAAAAGAATTTAATATGAAGTCTACATAAGTTAGCAGATTAAGGTCAGTGTTCTTTCTAGTTTGGAATTCAAACTGGAGGATACTTATATTTCGAAGACCTTTGGAATGACACTTATGATGGTTATTGATTCGTAGTTTTGTGATCTTGGTTGCCAAACTTATTAATGAACAACCAACAAAACAACAACAGGTTAGCTTCCGAAATTCAGGGAAAATTCCCGTAATGAAGAATGTACTAAAGATTATGTGTAGTGATCGAGCAAGGGGAAAGCAACAGTGCCTGAGTAGTTCTCGAGATAAGCCCTTAGATTCAGGTCCCTTATTAATATTCAGGGAGTTTAAATGTGAATATGTATGGGAGATTGAAATACTGTATTCAGATATATTGATATATCTGAGAGATCAGTATCATGATTGCCACTGAAACGAGACATCATTATACTGGAAAGAAGTACTTAGAAAAGATAGCAGCTATCTCAAGACCAGATTCGCTATGGTCATCATTAAGATGGAATGCAATGGGAAGATCGCGACTCTTTCTCTTAGAATTTACAAAGTTCCAAAGTTATTTAGAGTTAGCTGCTTTTGAAGTTTTAATGAAAGTAACATAACTCCTTATAAAAATCTGCCGATAACCTTTTACACTGTTGTCGTAATATAAGTATTTTGTTACCCAGTTGCTTTATGTATTTTATGACCCTTTTTTTTCTATTAGACTGTGCTTAAGTTTAGGAAAATACCACCAGGGAAACATCCTGAACAGACTCGTTTAAGGGGCCCATACATCTCTAATGTTGAGTAAATAATATATTTACCATGTCGTTTAGTCCAGCTCCAAGTAGAGGAGTCCACTGCTCTCAAAGACTCATTAATTAGATTGAAATTTACTGTCTTGAAGTCTATAGTAATCATCATTAAGATTGGAGCAGTTACTATTATCCTTAAAAAAGGAACTGTAACTTCGAATGGTAGATGGTAGTCGTCCGCCCATACTATTTTTTTAATAGTAACGAGTTACACAAATAAATTTGCAACATATAATAAAACCGTACAAAAATCTTCACAAAATGGCGAATATTTAAAAGTATGTGTACGTGGCGCTATCTATTTATTATTATTATTATCAGGTGTCAAGATTATTTGATAGAACAAATAGGTTTCTTTGTTCCACCAATAGTTTACTTTTGTATTTCAACTATAGATGGCTCTGCACTTCGTTTCAGCATCGCAATATCTCTCTTTCTTCTTCTCATTTTATTGTGCTCCACGTGGCTACTCCACACTCGTTCTACCAGCAAATGGAATAATTTTCCCTTCGAGTACGCGCAAAACGCGTCTATCGTAAATTGTAACTGTCAAAATAACAATAATTTGTATTAACCAAAATTTCCGAGCTGCATAATATAAAACAATAGGTTTAGACTGGTGTGATTTTAGGTCAATACTTACTTGCCTCATAGAGTGTAAGGCGTCTTTCCAACAAATACAATCATTATTAGTTTTAATTAGGAAATAATGAAATAAAGAATGAAATTTAGTAAACAAAGAATAATATTGAACTAATATTTAGTGATCATTTGTGTTAATAATGATAATAATTGGTAAATAAAAATAAAGCTCGGGTTCCAAATGTAACGATGTGATACTAATTTATTAAAATCGTGTGTGGTTAACGTTATGGATACACAAATTGCTTCGAGAGAGAGCAGATCATTTATTTTCCCCAAGTTGAATTCTCCCCCTTCGAATTCTTCCAACATTAATATACAAGATAACGTCAACCTATCTGATGTGGAAGGCAAAGTAAAAACTCGATTTCTTTCCATGTGGAACAACATGAAATATGGTAAGTTAAAGTAGGGTCTATGGCAAAAAATTCCACCCCAAAATTTTAACTGTGTTTGATATTTTGTACCATCTGTTCAGTTCGGTTGTAGTTAAATTTATTGGGCTTTACTCAGGTGCTGTTCTATCCTATTATTAACATAAATTCAGAAAAATAACAAATAAATGCGCAATAACCATTCTTTTTAGTTAAACTGTAAAAAAATAAGTGGAATAATATTGATAATTTTTTTAAAGTTACTTGTAATCACATTTTACTTTTCTCTATAAACTATTTCTGATAAACTCACAAATTATGAAGGAATACCACAATTTTCAGGTTCTTTAAATCCAAGAACCCAGAAAAGGATGTGTAACAGAAAATATACTGAGCAACTCCTTCAACTGCTTGTCCTATTCCTTTAACCATTTATATATTTGATTGTAAGAAATTTCAAGAAAAGATAATACAATTTCTCAATTCCTTGATTAAAAAATTTGAAAAATATATATGAAGCAGACTTCTTTTACCATCTCTTTAAGTCTTCATATTTTGGACTACAGTTAACTAAAAATACTGCAAGGATACCACAATTTTCAGATTCCGGGCTCCAAAAGACTTGCATATACAGTCAACACTCTATATAGTGAAAGACCAAAATGTTCAGCGAAATTTCACTATAGAAAGTTTTTCACTATATAAAAAAAAAATCCATATATATTGCTATGTATGTAAAATATTCTAGGTCTTGAAAAAATTGTACTATAAAGAGTTTTTCACTATACAGTAATACCCCGCTTTACGCGAGGGATACGTTCCGAAAAAAAATCGCGTTAACTGAAATTCGCGTATATCGAGGTTTATGATTAAACATAGTCAAAATTTAATACAAAAAAATACAAATCATTTTAATCAATCACTTTAATTCTAAGAACACTTTATGCAATACATACTCTTATTTTTTACGGAAAAATACATCTATTGTCTTTTGGGTAACGTTTTGTTTACGTTCTTGTAAAATACGTTCATAACACCCAACACTGTTTTTAATTGTTTGACACACGGTCAAGACACGGTCATCATTATTGTCTATACTCTGCAATATGTCCAAACCTGAATAAATTTTTGAAAGTGCATTTTGTATTTCCCCTGAAGATAAAACTTTCTCTTCTACTTGTTCTTCCTCATCGTAGATAGGATTATTCTGTAACTCGATCAGATCTTCATTGCTAATAGGATCGTCGTGCGTTGCTACAAGTTCTACGAGATCTTCTACCGTGACATCTTCAAGTTCAGACCCCTCAATCATTGCAGCAATGTCTTCAAGCACAGAGAGAGACAAGCATCTGGACAATTCTTCTAGGTGCTTCCACTACATCTGGCCAAAGATTACGCCACACCCCATTCATACAACTCATTTTAACTTCCTTCCAAGCCTCTTCTATGTTGTGAATAGACTTCATAATGTTGTATGACTTCCACCACTCTCGCATAGACTGTCTTCCTTCCCCGTCAGTTTCATGAATTAGTTGGCTAAAAGTGCGGCGATGGTAATAAGCTTTGAAGTTTGCTATTGCTCCCTGGTCCATAGGTTGTAATATTGACGTAGTGTTTGGTGGAAGGAACTTTACGTACACTTTTAAGTCTCTGGGCGTATCAAGTGAGGTTGGATGTCCTGGGGCATTGTCTAAGAGTAATATAACTTTAGGTTCAAGCCCATTTCTGTCACAGTATGATTTGACTGATGGGCAAAAACTATTAGAATACCATTCTTGAAAAATTTCCCGTGTAACCCACGCCTTTCTGTTTGATCGCCACACAACTGGTAGACTTATCTTGTCTGTGCCTCGCATTGCACGGGGTGTTTCTGAATGGTACACTAGTAAAGGTTTCAGTTTGAAATCACCAGTGGCATTACCACCCAGCAGAAGTGTTAGTCGATCTTTCGCAGCTTTGAAACCACTGGCTTGACGTTCTTCCTTAGAAATGAATGTTCGAGATGGCATTTTTTTCCAGTAAAGTGCGGTCTCATCAACATTGAAGATGAGACAAGCAGGAATTTTCTCTCGTCTAACGAAGTCTTGAAACTTGTCTGGAAACTCAGCTGCAGCTTGAATGTCCGCGCTGGCCGCCTCGCCTGTTATGTGGATATTGTGAAGATTAGAACGCTGCTTGAACCGATGGAACCAGCCTCTGCTGGCAGCAAAAGTCGGAGTGGCACTCCCTTCTCCTTCTTTTGTTTTCAGCATCTCATACAAAGATTTTGCTTTTGTGCATATGAGATCTTGACTTAGTGGTGTGTTCTTCTTATTCAAATCTTCGATCCAGACTGACAGTAATTTCTCCATTCTTTCTAAGATAGATGATCTCGAACGAGAAAGTTTTGTTGCACTTATAGGTGTTGAACCTTCGCTGGAGATTTTAATTTTTTCCCGATTTTTATAAATCGTTCTCACAGTCGATTCTGAGAGTCCAAAATCTCTCCCAACAATTGTTGCTTTGCCTCCATTTTCCATTCTTCTTAACACTTTCATCTTCAATTCCAAAGTGACGCTTTTACGCTCTTTTTTCTTTACAGGCGGCATTTTTAACGTAGGGTTAAATTATGTATGTATGTATCTCCAATAAATATTAAAACAAAACTGCCAGCCGACCGAACTAACATTACGGAACAAATGAACACACACGAAACGAACGAGGAAATCCCCATAGAACAAAGTCGAAGGACAGGGAATTCCCAATTCTTCAAAGAGAATATTCAGAGAAAGCGGGGATCCCCCCGCGACCATAGAGAAGTTAATGACTACATGAGCGCGAAATTTGAAATTCGCGTTATAGTGAAACCGCGCGTAACGGGGTCGCGCTAAGCGGGGTATTACTGTATAGAGTTTCACTATAAACAGTGTCTACTGTATATATATATATATATATATATATATATATATATATATATATATATATATATATATATATATATATATATATATATATATATATATATATATATATATATATATATATATATATAAATATAAATATAAATATATATATATATATATATATATATATATATATATATATATATATATATATATATATATATATATATATATATATAATACATACATACATACATACATATATATATATATATATATATATATATATATATATATATATATATATATAATACATATATATATATATATATATATATATATATATATATATATATATATATAATACATATATATATATATATATATATATATATATATATATATATATATAAATATATATATGTATGTATGTAAATCAGATCAGAAGTACTTTATAGTCATAAAAAATCAAAGGTTTTTCTTTGACAAAGCATATTAAAGGAACACAAAAACATAATTATAATGCAAGAATAAAACATAAACAAATTAACTCAATGCAAAATAAATAATAAGAAAACTTGAAAAGGAAATAATACTAAGCCAAAATGTAGAACATGCAGCATCAAATATACAGTAGACAAACAGCAAGGTACCTAATTAACACAGCACTAATTCCAGTCAAAGTAAAATTAACACTAGTATACAAAACTAATACAATAATAGGTAGTTGTCATTAGCAAGGGAAAAAGGATCATACAAACCAACACACCACAGGTGCTTCACAATCAAAAAGAACGAGAACCAACAACACACAAAGGGGATCATGTGAGCGAATCAGCATAAAACTCACCCAGATCATAATATGATTTGTTAATTAATAATTTTTTAAGACACCTTCAAAACACTCTAAGTCAGTTAGCAATCTGGATGTAAGTTGACAAATGGTTAAACAATTTTCTCTGCCCTTGTATATTAATGAGTGCTTTGTGAGTGCCTTAACTGGAACAGGCAAAGGCAGATCCGCAGCCTGTTGAGTGCCTCTATGAGATGTTACGTGCTGATTACTTAAGCGATTCTTATATATCAACGAAGCAGTCGCCAAGATGAACAGGGATATGAGGGTCAGAATTCCCAGCGAGAGAAAGATAGGTCTACAGCAGGGGTGCTCAAACTTGAACTGCTGGCGATCTACCTCAATATTGTTAGACTACGATCGATCGACTCTGAGAGGCTGCAAGTAAGTGTGATGCAGGATTGTCGTCTAGGTAGGGTGTATCGTGGCATAGATATTAGTTTTCCGCACAATATGCATTTTTTTAGTCAAGGTAAGTGTAGGTCTGCTCTAACATGTCAATGAAAAAACTCATAATTATTCAAAATTGCGAGTTTATTGATTCTTACAAAACAAACGAGTTCTAGTGTCTA
>CM032450.1:11545718-11555718 GCA_019049505.1 Pachyrhynchus sulphureomaculatus
CAGTATGGCTCTTAGGAATGTGCTACAGAAAATTAGAACCTCCCAATGCAGAATGTACAGAACTTGGTACCGATGTAGCAGCTTTTAACAGCCAAAGTGATGTGAGTCCTTTTAAAAATCCTTTTACAAGTAGTGAGAAAATTATCCAAAAACCATTACAGATCTCTAGCAACGAGGATGAAGGCCTTGAAGGCTTCAAAAAAGATTTTATTAGTAAATTATGGTTAACTTATAGAAGAGAGTTTCCTATCCTCAATGGTTCTACATACAGTAGTGATTGTGGATGGGGTTGCATGATCAGAAGTGGACAAATGCTCATTGCCCAAGCTTTAATTTTACACTTTTTGGGAAGAGGTAAACTTTTTAAATTAATTTAGGGTAACACGGGATAATAAATACATCCTTTTGCTGTAAAAACATGATCAAGCGGACATAATTTAAAAAAAAAATCTTTCATCTGGATGTGAACTGGACATAATTTATAGAGCTAATAAAACATTAAAACTCCAAATTAAGGGCTTTTCTAAACAGGCAGTTTATGCAAACATTTTTTTAAATTTTTGCACAATTCTTTTATTATAGTTGTCAGTTCAGAGATTTTTTTCTTTTAATTGCCTCATAAAATGTCATAACATTCCTATTAGGAGTATATTTTCACGCTTTAAGCGTCGTAAAGCAAAATCAGACAGGTTTTGTTTAGATGCCAGTTTTGATATTTACCTCTAAGGCGCTTAAAGACGTGAGATGGCGAGAATATGGCATATATTACTGATAACAAGTACTTAAACTATCTTTTTGATGTTTACTTTTGTTTAAGATTGGCGGTGGAACCCAGACCAAAGAGAAACTTCACTGCATCATCGAAAAATTATAAAATGGTTTGGAGATAAGCCCTCTCGCAATAGCCCACTTTCTTTACATACCTTAGTTAAAATAGCTGAAGGTTTAGGTAAAAAAGCCGGTGATTGGTACGGACCAGGTTTGGTTGCACATCTTTTCAGACAAGCTTTTAAAGACGCCCCCAATGATAATTATGAATTTGATAATATTAATGTTTGTGTGGCCCAAAATTGTACAGGTAAAAATAATCACTTATACCCAAGACATAATATATTTTATGAGATTTCTATCTTTTGTGTAATAATTAATATTATCTTCCGTATGTTTTCCAAAGATGTTGATAATTTTAGATTTTATGAAAATGATTGCAAAAAGTTCCTCACTGATAGCTTATGTTGAATATAGCTAATTTATTAATTAACAGCAGAAATTAGTTAATGTTACCTGCAGTGTTTGTAATTATAAACGAGGGAAAATACATATTTAATTTGCACTACATTTTATCACGGCGGTCTGTGCCTTATTGGCGTAGTATTTGCTTGCGGTGCAGAAGCTTTCAAGTTCTAATCCCGGCAGGTCGGTATACTTTTATTTAGGTATATATGACCGGGCCACGTACGTAAGTAGTAGTTGTTTGCAGAAATGGAATAACAACAACACTACTTCGTTGTCTAAAAGGTGTCGTGAAATACAAAAATGTATGTTTCGGCACTTGGACAACGTTGACGGGTATTACATCCCCGCCGATATTCTCAGGATATGAAAAAGGGTAAAATTCCTACTCAAGCGGGGAGGTAAACGATAAAAGAACTACGTTGAGTGCTTTCAAAATAAAAATTCTTGTTAGGGAGGTTAAAAATGATCAGTGACTTCACAAAACACACCCCAAATGAGTTTTTAACAAAGTTTGTTTCCGATCTTTACTGAAAACTGATGACCTTGAAATTTTTGTGTTTTTTTTTATATACTTATATACTTACTAAACATAATGCACTCGTGATAATTTTCGTTCACTCTACACCCCGTGGAGAATATTCCAGAATTTTTTCAAAATTATTTAATCAATACTTTTCGAGATAAAGTGGGGGACAGCGATTTTTTAAAAATAATACAAAGAAACGTGTACGCAAGTATTACATTATATATATTTTTGAACTCGTACTTTTACAAGCTTTCATTTGACACTCCACTCGATGACATAGTAAAAAACTAACCCCTTAAGCCAAAATTTAACTTTTAAAACTACACGGCTCTGATGAGACCATCAATTCCTCTATTAGTACCAAATTTCAACATTCTATGTCAAATAGTTTCGGAGAAAATCGGGTGTGACAGACAGGCGGACAGACTCACGGACAGACACCGAAGTGACCCGCATTTTGCCAACCATTATCAGGGGTTTCAGTCAGTCCAAGCTGAACTATGTTAGCTCATCATCCTTGTTGGTACTGATATGGTTAGCAAAACGGGTGTTGAGAACAAAAATAAAGTGGTTGTGCCAAGGATTTCAAAATCCCAACGTCAAAATAGTTTTTAGTGTTCTGTCTATCCGTTTGTCTGTCATACCCAATTTTCTCCGAAGCTATTTGACATAGAAACTTGAAATTTGGCACTAATATAGGAATTGATGGTCTCATCAGAGCCATGTAGTTTTGAAAGTTAAATTTTGGCTTAAGGGGTTAGTTTTGGGGGGTGAAATCGGAAGTGAAAAAAAAGTTACCGGGTCATTGAGTGATATATATATAATGTAATACTTGCGCATACTTTTCTTTGTATTATTTTTAAAAAATTGCGAAAAATCGCTGCCTTTAACTCGAAAAGTACTGATCAAAAAATTTTTAAAAAATTCTGGAATATTCTCTACAGGGTGTAGCTTGAACGAAAATTATCATTTAATTTAATTTATCCAGTATAGAAGAAAACAAAAATTTCAAGGTCATTAGTTTTCAGTAAAGACTGGATAAAAACTTTGTTAAAAACTCATTTGAGATGTGTTTTGTGAAGTCACTGATTATTTTATACCTCCATAACAAAAATTTTTATTTTAAAAGCAATCAATGTACGGAACACTAATTGTGAAAGTCCAACTTGCCCTTGATCCGCTTTTTTATGTATTAAAATTATACATATTTAATTTCCACTACATTTTTATCACAAAAAAACTATATACAGCTGATATAAATATACAGATAGTGGAATTTTTATGAGGAAACATTTCCAGAGTCCAAAAAATGTATGCTGTTCGCCATTTTTTATATATGTTTTAAATTAAGTGTATTGTTGCTAACTAGTTTATTATTGAAATTGCGTCGTCGATTACAATAGCTAATAAGTGGGACTTTTTCCGCCATTTAAAGGGGTAAAAATCGAAAAGCAGGATAAATCAACAAAAAAAAATTAAGGAACATCCATCTTCTAATGGATGGAATTTCCAGTATGGCTATATTTAAAACCTCTAATCTATTAATATTTTTATGAGCAAATAAGCCTCAGTAGAGCTTACAACAAATATGTGTGATGACATTTGTAACAAATTAGAGTTGTATCAGGGGTTTTTCTATAGTTTTATAATAATGACCAAAATAATTCTAAATTACAAAGTAAAATTGTGGGAAAATCCTTTAAAAATACGTCTAAAATAAAAGAAATAAACTTTTTTATTTTATGTCTACTTACTAATCCTCTTCAGGCTAATATTTCAAATTAATTTTTTGATTGATTATTTAATAATCGAGTATTATTCATGTTCTATTCTTGATAATTGATTAAAAACATTTTATATAAGTTATTTATGCTTATTTAATTTTTTCCGGTGTTTGTGCTCTTAAAAATGGATTAGTTAAGGTTTAAGAGATTGATCTTTTGTGGTTCTCGTGCAACCAATAAAAAACTGTACCACAAACTAAATCCGTAACATCGAGAAAAGCACATCAAGCATAAAATTAATAAAATTATGACGCAGTTGAATTCGTGAATTAAAAAACTCTGTCTATTGAAACAAACGTGTAAGATTTTAAAAAATATATTTTTTAAAATAATTTGACATGATAAACAAAAAATACTACAGGTTTACTTATTTAGTAAGCGACAGGTTAGCAATAATGCCTGTTTAATTACAGAGACCCTGTATATATTTGAGTGTTTTGTTTTATTTTTAGTATATATCAGGGATATTTTTGCCGAATGTATAGATACAGCTACGAATAAGTGGAAGTCTCTTATTTTACTTATACCAGTGAGATTGGGAGCTGAAAAGTTTAATTCGATATATGCTCCCTGTTTGACAACCCTTTTTAGCATTAAAGAGTGTATTGGTATTATCGGAGGACGACCGAAACATTCTTTATATTTTGTTGGATACCAAGGTAATGGATAATTTATCAAATTTTTTTTCTTGCAACTATTTAAATACTTTAAAAACATTTCTAGTGGAATTTTTTTATCATTTATTTTTAATTAGTCAAATTTATAAACAATATTATCATTATAGTGTATAGTTAAAGACGGCCAAACAGTGATGTAACTGTGGGGGAGGTACTGTACTTCCTCAGGTCACAATTTTTGGACTTTTTGTTGGCTTGTCATGCCAAGTCCGTTTTGAACCATTGAATCAAGGCATTGTCAGTCTAGAGGGAAAAGAGGCTGAGGGGTGAAATTCTTAAAATAATGCTGCTTCTCGGGACACAAAGTTTTCTGGGATAAGCGTTCAAAAGTATAATTTTAAACAAGATAACACTGTTGGGCTAGGCGAGAGTCAGGTAATGTAGTCCACTTTAAGAAAACCGAAATGTTTTAGAATAAATAACTTTTTTGTAATCAGTATTAAAATAGAGCATGTAGCTATTAAAAAAATTACATCAAACATACTACACAAGAGTTATTACCACTACTAGGAACATATTTTTTTATGCTCAACCCGCGTTTTGCTAACTATTATCAGGGGTGATGAATGACTCGTCAATCTAAGCTGAATTATGTTAGCATCATCGCCCTCGTTGGTACTGATATGGTTAGCAAAATAGGTGTCGAGAACAAAAATAAAGTGGTTAGTGCAGCTATGATACCTGTTGTGTCATATTATTGTACCAAGGATTTAAAAATCCCAATATAGTCCATTAAAATATTTTTTATGTATTCAAATAGGTAGGATTGTGCGCGTGTGTGTGTGTGTTTGTCGGTTAAAAAACTCGTGCTGATGTTTCGCTGATTATCTTGCCGGTTTCTTCAGAGCTTGTTTGTTCGGAACTTAGCATATAGCGTGTAGACGTTTTTTTATATTATCGGACTGGGTGGGGTGAGGCGGGGCTCTATGGATGATCTGTTTTCAGATTGGTGAGAGGTAAAGACCAGTGTCATAATTAAGTTTATTGGGATGTTTAAATATTTCGACGGACTTCGGAATTTTCCTAGGATAGAAGAAGGAATTAGTTGCAAGGATCTTTGATTGATTAAACAAAATTTGCTGTTCTGTCTCATGCTAGTTTACTACAAGTACTGAGGTGAAAGTACTGCCATTTGATGTTCATTAAATCTAGCGCATATTTTTCTGCTCGCTTCGCCGATATATGTTTTACCACAGGTACATGGGATATATCGACACAGGAGAAATCCAGAAAAACTATATGTATAACTCTCTAACTTGTGGAAGTTTTCTGTCAAAACATAAATAACATGTTTTTTATAACAACTGAAACTTTTAGTAGTACCACGCAATAAGATTAAAAGCACTTTATTAACAGTAGCCGCAAGTTCTGTTCAGCGGCTGTAAGGTTTCACTGGCGCGAACTTTGTGTGATTATTATTGACAAAAAGTCAAACTATTTTCAACAGTTCTTGGAGGTTATCCAAATACAAATTCACGTAATAATTTAAAAGTATAATAGTTATCATATTTTAAAAAAAAAGAATAAATAGCAGTGAGTCTGTCTTGAAAATATCGATAAATAATGTATTGTTAACAAGCCATAAAATAAATTGATCTTTAGCATTATTATACAACATGTATAGTTGTTTAATACTAATAAGTAAATCTATAATAAATAATATACAACTGTTATCTGTTTGCTTCATAGAACCGTGGGTTTATAAAAATGTATGATAAGGGCAGTAAACAGTGAACATAAATGACATGCTAATCTCTATAATTATATACATCATTATTTTTTAATTATTTGATTGTAAACGTACAAAAGGATTATTTGATGTTAGCATATTGAAAGATCTAAAGTGTTACGTAATACAAAAAAAAATTAATTGTAAATTTACGAGATACTTATTTTAAAAGCGTGTCATCCTCCGTCTCCCACCAGCGTGATTACAGTAAAAGCATACGTTTAATGAAATTTTGAGTAATTTTACTGTGTTCACCACAATATATGACCATTTTTAGAGAATGGGTTAGAGGTACAAACTTCAATTCATAACAGAATGGAGCTTAGCGACCAATTTTTTATAATATTTATTATTTTTTTTAATACGGCTTTATATTGACACTTAACTAGATCTACGATTTATTACAGTAATAATCATGTACTTATTCGTGAATATCGACAAGCATTGGAAAATCATATAAAACACATAAACTACCGAACAGAACTTGATGAACTAAACTCACAAATAACTAACAGCCTACTCATGACTACAAAACAAATAGCAACATCGAAAAAAGGGGAAACCCAAAAAATAAAGTAAGGAGGCACAAAATCTTATGAAACAGAGAAGACTATTAAGAAATGATCCTATAAATGGCAGATTAGAATTGGCAGAAATAGACAAAAAAAAATAAAAATCGTACAAATCAAAGAGATAAAGGAAGCTACAGAGAACGCCCTACAACATATGCAGAACAACAAAGAACCAGGGACGATGAAATAACCATAGAAATGATAAGTATGGAGGGGCATCGATAATACAATCTCTTCAAGCTCTATTTAACAGGTGCCTCATAGAAAGTAAAATACCAACACCTTGGGTAAACGGCTTGATTGTGCTTATTTTTAAAAAGGGGAACAAATTTAAACTGGAGAATTATAGATCCATCAGCCTGTTATCGGTACTATACAAAATCCTCACTAAAATCATAACATATAGCTATCAACCATGTGAACAAGCCGGATTTAGACGGGGATACAGCACTTTGGACCATCTTCAAACAATTAGATTACTAGTGGGAAAAGCAAATGAATATAAGGTTACCTTGTGGCTAGCAGTGGTTGACTACGAAAAAGCATTTGATTCAGTGAAGATATGGGCAGAAAGACACAACTCTTCTTGAGTACATACATAAAAATACAACATCACAAATAATGCTTGAAGAAAAAACAAAATCAAAATTAAAAGAGGAATTAGACAAGGCGATTCGATATCCCCAAAACTGTTCACGTTGACTCTAGAAGACATGTTCAAATCGCTAAAGGGGGGAAATAAAGGAATACTAATGGACGATGAACGATTAAATCACTTAAGGTTCGCAGATGATGTCACTCTGATCGTCAACAGAAAAGAAGAACTACCAGAATGCTAAATATTAGACTCCAAGATCGTATTCCTAACATCGAGATACGAAGACGATCAAAAGTGACAGATGTAATACAACGAATATGTATATGAAGGTTGAATTGGGCGGGGCATGTCGTAAAGATGAATAACAGATGGACACTCCGTATAGTTGTATGGAAGTCTAGAGAACACAAGAGATGCAGAGGTAGACTACAGACAAAATGGACGGACGATATAAAAATATTGGCAGGACACGATTCGATACAAAAAGCAAACAACAAAGCTCATTGGAGACAACTTTGGGAGGCTTACATCCGACTATCGTTGGAATAAGCTAGTGTTGTTAAAAATTAATTTCACAAAAATAAATTTTTATAATTATTGTGAAAAATGAAAAAACGAATATTTACACTTATTTGTTAAGATAAGCTATTTTTACTATTTTACTACGTAATGTCTATTTACATTGTAACCTACAACCCATTTATAATATCCACATTAACACTTAAAAATTATTTACGCAATGACGGTTTTATCTCCACTAAATAGTATACTTTTATAGAATTTCGTACAGATAACAACGGACTCTTTAGAGCGGAGACAGTCTGTTCAATTTAGCAGGATGCTGAATAATTTAAAATCAGAATAGCACAGTTGTATTAAAGCCACTTATTGTTGGAAAATTAGACAAAAAACGATACGTTACAGATCTGATGCAGTTAGACGTTATTACGTCTATTTTTTCAGTAATTTCGTGGTTAATTGAAATAGAAGTAACAATGGGATTTGCAACGCTATTGGGTTTAGTTTCACAACACGGTTTTACCCTCCCCTTTAAAAAAATATCAACTCCCTCAGAACACTACTTGCATTAGTTTTGGAAACTAATCAAAACATAAAAATTGCACTATCAGTATGAAATTATATAATTATTGGTCCCTTTTTGGCCTTCCTTAATTTTAGAAGTCCCAGATTGTGCTATTAAAAAAAAAGTTTTCTTTTAAAATCTCCAATTTGAGAGTGCTAAAGGTTAGTTCATATATATATATATATATATATATATATATATATATATATATATATATATATATATATATATATATATATATATATATATATATATATATATATATATAAAATTTCAAAAAATTCAGGTTAAAATATGTTTTGTGTCCAAAATAATCTCCAGAAAAAACTTTAAAACACTTTGATACATGTAAAGGCATATAAGGGTTAGAGAGGAAAATTATAGATACCAATGTTTCCAGCGTCTTAAAACGTAAGAATTTTATTATTTTAGATGATAAATTAATTCACTTAGATCCGCATTACTGTCAAGAAGTAGTGGATGTTTGGGCGTCCGAAGATTTTCCTTTAGCGACTTTTCACTGTAGATCCCCAAGAAAACTACCTATTAGTAAAATTGATCCTTCTTGTTGTATCGGCTTTTATTGTCGTACTAAAGAAGATTTTTTGACCCTTATAGAGACTGCACAACCTGTAAGTTTTATTTTCAAAACTTTTTTTTCTAATTTTTAAAAGAAAAAATTGTCACTGTGTCTTTAAACGCCAGCGGTGAAGTGATTTTATATCTTATTTTTTAGATTGTGGTTCCACCTAATGGTACCAGTGATTACCCAATGTTTACTTTCTGTGATGGTTTTAGTTGTGATGCTGAATATACATTAACTAATTTTCCTCCTTCCGAATATGACTATAACACAAGTACCAGCGACATTGAAGATATTGAATCAGAAGCATTCGAAATGATTTAGGCACGTTGATTCCTTAAAAGGGTAATTCTGTAGTAACTCCCCGTTACATTTCACTTTGAAACTAAAAATTAATTTTGCACATTTTAAATTTATTTAGAAAATTACATAAGAACAGTTAATTAAAATTAAAATTTTATTTTGCAACATTCTGACAACCTTATTAAGCACCTACATCGAATATTGTACAATAATAGAATGTGCTGAATAAGACGTTTTCATTTTTAATACAGCAACTGATATGAGTAAAAAATATTGCATTAGAAGCAATTTAATGCAATTGAAATGGTATTTTTAAATTATTTATCAACGTAATATATGGTTCAACTTTGTACTTAAATTTGGTCACATATTGAAAATATAATTGAAGCGATTCTTATTTTTTCATTTCCGATGTTTATCCAGTAGGAATTTTTCTCTGGAATGGACACTTTTACGGTTCTTGGGATCAGTTCATGTCAGATTGAAGGGACTTTCCAACGTTTTGCGCGTAGTTTTTTCAGGAATTTTAACTAATCGAATTTAGCATTCTAATTTCTAAGAATAAAGATATCTGAAGATGTACCGTGCGTAGGCAAAACGTAGGAAAGTCGCTTTAATTTGACTAGGTCTTTTTCCAAGAACTCTAATTCCTTAATTTTTATCATTTGTAACAAATAAAGTGTTCAGTCTGTGAAAACGCAGTTTGGTTAGATTTTGGGACTTATTTTTGATAACCATAATACCAATAAAGAAATAGATAAATAAAGCGTCACCGCATCAAATCCTGAATTATAGTGGGCTAAACGTGCGTACTTTATGATTGAGTAAATTACTTGTTATTATTTGTGAGCTCTTTGCAAATCGTGCAAGTTATGCAACTGATTCGCATCATATAAATCCAATTAATG
>CM032450.1:11563218-11583221 GCA_019049505.1 Pachyrhynchus sulphureomaculatus
TAATTCGTTTTGAACAGTATATTCCGTGTAATTTTATATATTAAACATTACTCAAAACTTTTTATTTTTATGTTATTCTGGCTTATTTAGAACTTCCTGTATATCTGCATTATATTGTGGACATGATTGTTTCACTAAGTTTTAAAAAAATACTAGTAAATGTAAAACGTGTGACAGTAAAAATATTAAGATTCTATTTCTCAAACAAAAAATGTGTTAATTTTATGTTTATGGTGTACTTTTACTTGTGCAAATATTAGGTAATATTTATTTTTTTAATTATATTTCTAGTGTGTCGTGTGGCGCAAAACATTTAAACATCAGTCACTTATCTTAAATAAAAAAAAAAAAAAATAAAACAATAGAAACACATGTGATTGCTTTTTTTAAACCTTTTATTATCATCAATTTGAATATCTTTAAAGCAATACAAACGTAAAATATATTTTAAAATTAGCACTTTTTTTCTTAACTATTTAGCTCTTTGAGGTTTAATGTGAAGAGGAATATATGTGGCAAGACAATCAAGAACTTTAGGCCATATTTCATCAGAGGTGTTTCCGGCAAACTCTTGTAAAATACCTTTTTCTCTGTAGAATTCAATGACAGGTCTTGTCAAACTCTCATATTGTTCGAGTCTTCTTTGTACCACTTCTGGTTTATCATCTTCTCATTTGTACCAAGGTTCACCCAGTCCACATCATCTTTGACCCTAAAAAAAAATTGCCTTTGTTTTTTAATAAATACTATGGAATCCTCTTTGATGATGGTGTCAAATAATTCACTATATTTTTGATCTGAAAGAAAATAGGTTCAATTTTCCAATGTTCAATAGTATACTCAATCATTTTTCAATTACTTCAAATAAATGAATATTGGAATACATTAAGTTCAATTCATCGAGTGAAATTAAGGTGAAATTAGGCTATTTTAATATACTCAATATATATGTAAAATAAACAATACTTACAGGAACTTTTGGCTCATTAAAACCTTTATTATAAACCCTCCCACTAGGTAAATGGACCCATCGGCCTTTAACTCTGTCAATAATTATTGGAAATGGTACCACTAAATTGAGGGCTACATCTAACTTGTGTATATCCCAAAGTGCTGTAGCTTGGGCTACTGTTCTTGGAAAACCTTAAATATAAAAAAAAAGGAATATGGTCATGAAATTGTCAGCTCTGTATTTAGAAATTATTTCTAATAACTTATCTACAAATTACCGATGTATTATTCATTATTTTAGTTATTGAAATCACTGAAGACATAAATCACAATTTTATAAGATTTTTTGTTTTTCAGTATTTTTGCTTTTTGATCATTTAGCTGTCACATTTTTAATAAATTACAGTAATCACGTCACTGATTCTAAATAAAATAGGGAAAAAGATAATATATTGACACCTAAATCCATAAAAAAAAAAATGAGGTGAAAGAGGGTAAGAAACATGAAGGTTCGTGTTTCAAACTACATAATTTTCTGGAAAATTAGAGCTGCAAAATATTTATAGAAAATTACTATGTTTGTACGATAACTTTTTTGTTTATTTTATCATAAAATAATTAAATTATCAAAACCACTGATTTTCTTATTTCCCTATATAAATATTGTTTAGATCCATTCAGTGCAACTTCAGATGTAATATGTTTTTAAAAGTGGAAGTTTGTGACATTGGTTTTAGTAAAATAGTAAGACTTTTACACTTAGAATGACGCTATTAGTAATATTAATAATAATGTAAGCTTACCATCTAGAAGCCATACAGGACGTACATTATTTAATTCTTCAGATATAAATTTTATCATAACATTATCGGGGACTAATTTACCCTCTTTTATGAATTTCTGTGCTTCAACACCAATTGCTGAAATAATGAAAAAATGTTATATTTACAAAATATATATAATAATTTATATTTTAAAACAAGTTTTCATATATTTTATTAGATTAGATTTTTAAAATTTTTACGACATACATTCAAGAAATAATTAGAAAATACTTATAAGTGTATATAAGTAAATAATCTGAAGGTCATTAAATTATTTTCAAGATCAAATTCTTTCTACTACTTAACAAAGTGGTTTAGCCTATGTACAAGTGGTGGTGAAGCATATTAAAACAAAGCATTTCTTTAAGGAAAAACAGTAAACACTAAGGGCGACAGTACTTATAGAAAAGAGACACCAAAAGATAACCAGGGAGCAAATCCCCATCATGAAAAAAAAGCCTTCTTGTACCGGAACTCTAACAGCTTAGGCCTTTCCCAACACCCTAACATAATAAACTAAAATTCACTGACCAGGGGTCGGGATTTTTCACAAAAAAAGAATCTTTTATATAGCGGAGCTGCAAAAACTTACAACTACTTTAAAAATGGAAGATTTTTTACAAAAAAGAGCCCTTTCTTCAAGTGGAACTTTGAAAACTTACACCCTGATTTAAGAAAAGCACCATTTCATTTAATAGAACTTGAAAAAAAATTAACATGCAAGAAAACAAAAAGGAATCTGCTAAAAAAGCATTATTTCTAAGCAGGCGCTTATTTTTTTACATCCATATGAATAAGGCATGGGGCCGTGACTACACACACAACTTATAAAAATAAGGTAGTATACCAGAATATTAAATAATTTGTCGGCGCTTAAAAAAAATGCAATATTAATATTATTATAACTGAGACTTTATATTATGGTTTATTTAAATAAATAATATACATACACGTCTTATTTTGAATATGTTGCCGCCCCCCCAAAAAAAAAAACAAAAAATTATTTTGTTCTCCACTTGATATATGTTCTAAATTAAAAGTCCTTTACAATTCTTCCTGAAATTGTCCCGTTTCCTGAAGCAGGAGCACCTAATATCAAGATTTGAACAATTTTGTGGCATTATTGTCAAGTTTCCACAAAGTAAGGTTTAAACTAGTTACAAATTCTTGGTTCTTGAAAGTTGAATAAACTGATTTTGACCTTTGGATTTTAAGTCAGATAGTTAATAATTTAGTTTCTTCACAATTTCGAAGTAGGTTGGAATCTAATTTTCGTGTCTCCTGGTAAATTATTTATTTATTTTTACTATTTTTGCTGTTAAAATAAAATAAAAATAATTTAAAAATAAATAATTGTAAATGGATACCTCATCGTTAGTACGGACATTTAGACAATTTTACTGCACAATATTTTTTTAGTTTTAGATTAGGAATTAACAGATGTCGCCACACATTAACAAGTATAGTATAAAATATTTTTTCTGCACACTTTGATATTTCGAACTTCGAGGGGATTTAGCTTATGGCTAATAGATTTGGTTAAACAATGAGTAAAATAAATTATATAGATATAATATATATTATATATATCTAATATCTACCTAGCCTACATCCCCCGAATATGGACACATCGGACCTAACAAATCAAGTGCATCAATCCCTTCCCCTGTCCCCTCCACCCAAGGAAATTCAGACTCAACTTACCCCCCCTCCCTCCAAAACACACAATACCCCCCCAAACTAAACATCCCAACACAATCCCTAAACAATAAACATCCCAAATTTCACCTCCACTATTGGAAACAAATTGGTTTCCCTCTCAAATAACAACCACCCTTCCTCCTATTTTGGGGGGGGGGGGCCCAAACTCAATCTTTTCGCCCCCCCCCCTAAAATCCCCTAGATAAGCCCCCCCCCCTGGGGGGGGCCTACTAGCCCGGGGCCCCCCCCGGGTTAACCATATTCCCGGGGCCCCCCCCCCCCCCCGGCCCCCCCCCCCGCCCCCCGCCCCCCCGCCCCAATCATGGACAAATTTTTCAAGTTTCATAATAGATCCACTCGCCCCGCATCGTGTAGTCCTATGGATACTAAATGAACCCATTAGTTGTTTCACTGCGAATGCGGGAAGCCCCAACCCAAAAGCAAGTTGCAAAACCGCAACACGTTTTATAATACCAAAGAAGGTTTGTAGGTTTCGACCACAATGGTCTGCCCACCCATAAACGGACAGATCAGTCAAACCAGTGACCCAAACTAGATTTGATTCGCACGAATTGCATCTCCCCGTCACATGTCGTCCTTCTTTAACATCATATCCGTTTTGGTCTCTTGAAGTAAAGGTTGTGGTTTCTTTAACTTTTTTCCCTACTGCAACAGTCCCCGCTTTCCTGCTATCCTCGGCCATCCCATCCAAAATTGTAGGCATAAGAACGTCGTCTATGCTCGTTCTCGAAACTCCTCCATTTCTCGGCAAAGGTTTCATACGATTTGTGGAGTAAGTGGACTCTATCACAATGGGCGTTATGTGTACCAGGCTAGACCACAATTTAAATTAAGTCGTAAAGAACAAGTTACTGTAAATTTAATTGACAAAAATAAAACCACGTCATTTAATTGAACGAAGCTTCATCGCCCGCTATAATTATATTCAATCACTAATTATGTTTACAATCAGGCTGCGTTTAATTGCTGCATTTAGATTTAGTTGAGGTTGTATATTATTAAGCTTATTTTAATGTTCTGTTAAGGATTCCGGATATATTCAAACAAGATCTCTCCCCCTTAAAAAAAATACTTTTTACCTCACATTTTTTCTGCGCGTGAAATTTAAATAACAATATTGTCAATTTTGAAATATTTAACTCAAAATGTGACTTGCGCGTTATGTTTTTTTGTTATTGCCACGGTAATTTTTCAAGATAAGCATATACATGTGTGTTTTATTTAGTTTTGTGTATGGCCATTTAAACTTTATACAATTGTGGAGCAAACATGTCACAAATTCCGTTTGTTAATAGGAATTTTTAAATTTAGGTGTTGGGCGCAAAAAATTATTTGTTAAGGTAGTGTTTTTAATATATTGTAAAATCTAATAATTTTTATTAAATAAATGTGATTTCCTTCTTATAATTTCATCGTTTTAGAAAGCAGATACAAATAAGTAGTGTAGCATCGCAAGTACCAATATTTACATTCCATCTTCATTAGAAAAAAAAGTCTCCGTTCACATTATCCGACATTGGTGAAGGTATAAGAGAAGTAGTAATAAAAGAATGGTTTGTTAAAGTAGGAGTGATATAGTTTCTCAGTTTGATAACATTTGCGAAGTACAGAGTGATAAGGCATCAGTTTACAATAACAAGTAGATATGATGGCGTTATTACTCAAAAATTACATTATCAAGTTGGACGACAACCGGCCTTGGGTTGGTCAACCTTTAGTTGACTTGGAAAACTGATGAAAAAAAATCGGCTAAGTTTAAAAAAATTGATTTAAAAATATTTTAGTATTTGATTCTCGCTATTTATTATTCAGTGACTAGAGCATACATTAGACTTAACAATGCGACAAAAAAATTCATGAAAACTATGTCTTTATTTTGATTGTATTTTCAAAAAACCGTTAGATGTTAGTTTAACGGTGTAGTGTGGCCACATACAACAACTTTGGCTCTTTAAATATGCAGTTTTTACACTGTTAATATTTCCTGTGCGACCTGAACCGGAACTTTATATCAATCATTATTTTTAAAAATGCATTAAGTTGAATAGATCACCAATTTTATGCTGACCCAACATCTGTTTCCTACAAAGGGATTCGGGTATAGTTATGCCTTCCACCGAGTTAGGAACTTTAATATTTTATCATTTTGATTGATTAAAAAAACCCACATCCCTTGCAAAATGGAATAAACATAATCTCGTCAAAACTTACGACGTGGCATTTAATCAACACTACAAACCGCCTTGGGGTAGTGTTTTATTGACCTGTAACCATAGTCGACTCTTTTTAAAAAACTTACTATGTACCCGTGTTTTCCGATTGCCGTACACCTTCTTTTTTCGTTCATTCATGCAAGCGTATGGAACACTTTCTCAGATCAACTTCGGTGTCCGTCCCCTCCGTCAGTCACCACCCGATTTTCTTTCCGAAACTACTTCGTCATAGAAAGTTGAAATTTGGTACTAAGATAGGAATTGATAGCCTCAACAGAGCTGTGTAGTTTTGAATTGAAAGTTAAAATTTGACTTAAGGGGGTGAAATGGGTAAAGTGAAAAAAAAATTTTTACTAGGTCGAGTCGGGTGACAAAATGAAAGCTTTGTTTAAAAACAAAAATATAAAATATATAATGTATACTTTGCGCACACTTTTCCGTGGATTATTATTCGATAATCACGAAAAATTGCGGCCCCCCCCTTATCGCGAAAAGTACTTGATCAAAGAATTTTGAAAAAATTTCTGGAATATTCTCCACAGGGTGCAGATTGAAACGAAAATTAATCATGAGTGCATTACCTTTATTAAATTATCTAGGTATATAAAAAAAAAAAAAACAAAAATTTCTTGGAACATCAGTTTCCAGTAAAAGAATCGGAAGCAAAACTTTGTTTGCAGACTCATTTGGGGTGTGTGGTGTGTTTTGTGAATGAATTCGCTGATCATCTTAATACCCTTCGTAGACAATTTTTTTATTTTAAAAGCAGTACTATGTATGGAACAACTTAATTAACGCAAGTTCAAACCTTACACTTGACCGGTTATATTTTATATTTTAGAGATGAAAAGTTTATTCTGCAACAGCAAGTGCATGCAAAGGAAGTTTTAACCTGAAAGTTTAACTTTGCATTGGCTGAAAACATCTGAAGCAATTAAAATAGAATTACAAACCCCAAAAGAAGATACAACCAGTTTCAGGTTCTTTCCAGGTATTTATAGTTAACATCTTATTTATTTGGGCTGGCAAATTTTTTGCCAGTTGCGCTATAAATACAAGACATGTTGTTAAAGAACACCCTGTAACGTAACTGCGACCACACCATATTTCTCTGTAACATTCACACGCCGTTTTGGTAAATGACAACAACTATAAAGACTTACGACGTAACAATGCGGACGTCAACATTTGTAGACAATTTTTTTTTTTCCGTCACAGTTATGTTGCCCTGCTCAAAAACTTTAATACTTTCTCCTCGTTCTTGGCTAGATGGGAATAATGACGTTTTCCTCTGGACTAAGTTTATATAAACGGCCATTTGAAGGTAAATCAATATGAGCCTTACCGATTATTTATATAGTAATTTTCATATATTACATGTTTTTTAACATCGTTAGGTGATTGTCCCCAGTATTATGTATTCCATCAGTACAGGCCCGTTCTAGCAACAGAAATATCAGCATAGATTTAACAAAAGTAGAAGGGCAACAGGGAAGAATGGGCGTATTTTGAAAGAAAGATATTTTGGCAGCTATATATGTAACGTCAGCCTGTACTCTAAAAGACCCTGAAAAATTAGAAGAAAAAAATTTTCTCAAAGTAGTATTAGTTTTGAAAAAAAGATGACGTTAAAAATTGAACCTATTAAAGGGTTCACCCAAAGCGATGGTTAAGACTATGACCAGAAAGCGCTGGTAAGTATTTTGATTGCTTACTACAGTTACGCGACTTTTGTTAACCTTGATAATAACAGTTTCAAATGCTAAATATACTGATAATTTCATAAAGGTGCAGGGTTTGTTGTTGTTCATATAGTTTTAACGTGATTTGACATATTTTATCAGGATTTACTTTAAAAGGGCCAAAAAAATATTAATTGTGGCTTGTTTATTTATGAAAAAATAAATACCTTACACATCACAAAAATTTTAAATAAAATAAATAAGAAAAATAATACGTAGGGCTGAAAAGGTTTAGGTCTAGCTGCGTATTATACATCATTTTTTTTGTGCAAAAATTCGACTTTATTCATCAATATAGTCTTCTTCAAGAGCCGATACAATCCGTCCCAACGCTTTTATAACATTTCTAAAACATTTTTTGTAGAAGGGCTTTGCCCTTTGCCTTTCAAAATAGGCCTTAGTTTCGCGTGCGATAACTTTATTCATTTGGAGCCTAGATACTCTTTCCCGCGAGCATTTCTTCTGGAGATTATGGTGGAGTGAGGAAGCAATTCGAACTTAAATTCATGCAATTTTGCATCATCGTAAACCATTGACTTCTGACCAGGTGTGCAGTGTCTTGATGTAAGAGCACTTGTTTCTTGTTCATTTGGGACCGTTTCTTTTGCGAATTTTCCTGCCTGCTAAACGCACCAATAATTTTTATTATAATATTCGCTATATGATTGTTTTTTTCCTTTTTTTTTTTCCCTCTCAACATAGTTCGAATGTAACTTATTTCCATACTGCGCATTTCCTCCCAAAATACCGAGGCCAAAACCTTCCCAAACAGACTGTTTGTGTCTTTGGTCGCTCTCGTGGCGGCTTTCACGGCTGCTGTATGACTCGGCTGCCTGCCGATTTTGGCTTCCGGCTGTTGTAGTGGTGGATTCATGTTTCGTCCATTGTCCACAATATCGGCCATAAAAAAAATCCTTTTTTATTGCGCTTAAACAGGTTCCAAACAGCGCTCCAACTCATTAACCCTCGTTGTGGTTATTTTGGTGCCGCCTTGTGTGCAAAATGTGCGGTACCCCATTTCGAAGACAGCTTTCTTATGCCCCAAAATGGTCATGCCAAAATATGACAAACACGTTCATGTGATATCATTCGGATTCAGCTATCTCACGCAATTTCACTTTTACGGTCATCTAAAACAAAGTTTGGTGGATTTTTTTATGTTTTCCGGTGTAACCAACCTCATTTTGGGCGGCCAGAGCGTTCAGCCATCCATTTATGTTGTACGACCGTGTTTAAAATTCACCTTACCAGTAAATGAATGAGTGAATATCCAGGGACAGGGCTCCTGTAATCACTTATGCTTGAAACGGTAATTTGTTCCCAATCATAGAACAGTGTTTAATCCACCACAACGAACTTCGATTTTTTTCCCATTGTTTTGGAAAATATCCAACAAGTAAGAAATTTTGACAAGTATCGTTTGAAAGGTTGGATACTTCTAAAAATCATATGGATTTTTTTGAAAAGGGGCGACATCTGTGTGTCCAGAACCAAAAACTTTTCAGCCTACTTGTTTATCTCACTTTGTGTAATATACAGTAGTTAATTGTTTTGTCCAAACAGCAGGCAGAAATGGCTCCTTACCTGCCACATTTTTTGCATTAAATGTTTTAAAAGATGATACTTTTCTTTTTAGAAAAATCCCCCACTTCGTTGATAGTGATGAAATCAGAGTAACGTCAAAGCTGTCAAAACTTCGTAACGAACTTAAAAATATATACCTGACTGAAAGACACTAAAATTAACATTTCTTCCTTTCCTCATAAAGGCTGCTTTAAATGCTCTTCAACGTTATCATTAAATAAGTCTTCTGTGGATAAAAAGTGTGAAAACATTATCTACCATAAGCCCATAAAACCATAGGCGTTGCTATGGCTACAGCCAAGGGTCTTGCAAGTACCTGTTATAAAAAATGTTGAAAAAACTTACAGAATACTAGAGGTTGCTAAGGAACTAAAATAGGCTTATAGTATCTGGAAAAACTGGTAATTTTTCACTCTCATGATTACGGAGTACTTTTTATTCTCCAATATAGGAGTTGTAAGTTGATGGCATTTACATTCACATTTATCGTACAATATTGTATATATAGGGTGTTCTACAGTAAGCCTACACTTAATTACTAGCACCACTTATTAGTAAAATAGAACTTTGCGTTATTTTAAAGCATTTTAAAATGAAACGCCCGGTATTTAATTTAAGAATTTTATTCAAAACTCTATAGTATAAGTACGAGGCATGTTTTTTAAGTAAGTACCGTTTTGGAATTGAAAAAAGACGTGCAAAGATATCGCTATAATTTTATTTTTACATGAAAGCCTGTACCTTAATCTACATTTCTACATAATTTCCGTGAATATTGAGGCACTTGTCATAACGTGGCACCAGTTTTTGAATACCCTCCTCATAAAATTCTGCCGCCTGACTTGTTAACCACTGTATCACAAATGTTTTGACTTCGTTATCGTCTTGAAGACGCTGACCACCCAGGTGCTTCTTCAAGTGCAGGAACAAATGGTAGTCGCTGGGCGCCAGATCAGGGCTGTATGGAGGATGATCTAGAGTTTCCCATTTAAAAGATTTGATGAGATCTTTGGTCCGATTAGCCACATGTGAACGGGCATTGTCATGCAGCAAAACGATACCCTTACTCAACTTGCCACGTCTTTTGTTCTGGATTGCACGACGCAGATTGTTCAATGTCTCACAATAAGACGCTGCATTGATTGTCTCATTACGAGGCAGAAACTCCACTAGCAATACTCCTTTTCTGTCCCAAAAAACTGTGCACATGATTTTGCGGGCAGAAATTGTTTGCTTAAACTTCACTTTTTTGGGTGATGATGAATGTCGCCATTCCATGGATTGTTGTTTCGATTCTGGTGTGACGTAGGCCACCCATGTTTCGTCACCAGTAACAATTTGGTCTAAAAAATGTTCACCTTCATTGTGGTACCGCTCAAGGAAAGTCAATGCACTGCCTAAACGTTGGGTTGTGCAAATCCGTCAACATTTTTGGAACCCAACGTGAACACAATTTCCGGTAATTCAAGTTCTCGGTCACAATGCGATACAAAACACTACGAGAATATTGAGGAAAGCAGTCGCACAATGATGAAATTGTAAAGCGTCTGTTTTCTCTCACCTTTTCGTCCACTTTCTGCAACAAATCTTCATTAACGACCGAAGGACGCCCACTCCGTTCTTCATCATGCACATTTGTGCGGCCATCTTTAAATGCTCTCACCCATTTCCTTACCATTCCATCACTCATAATGTTTTGTCCGTAAACTTCACAGATCTCACGATGAATATCGATCGGTTTTACGCCTTTAGCACTAAGAAATCGTATAACAGCCCGTACTTCACAATCGGCGGGACTCACGATTGTCGGAGGCATCTTAAACACTCAGTAAACAACGTATACAATGAAGAATCAGACTGTAATGGCGTCAGTGCGTGGACATGAGATGTAGGTTACCAGCGCGCATGCGCGGAACGCCGACCGTATCGCTGCGGCGGCGGAATCGCAAAACGGTACTTACTTAAAAAACATGCCTCGTATAACGCATATAAAGCAACTGTCAATATCCGGTTTTTAAAATATTATTCACTAAAAAGATTGACACTGACAGGCTGTAGTGCCTCAACTATATGGTTAACAGGTGGCTTGAATGCCTACAGCTCTTACGTCTCTTAAGGGCTTATTGTGCACCTGCCTCCTATTAAAGCTCCCTTTCATGTTGCAGTCCCTTAATTGACATTTCTGACTCAAATTTATTGGGGATCATAGGTGAGTTTGTCTTACTGGTGTGATTCCCAGATAAGACATAATTAGAGAAAGAGTAGTCCATTCCTCTAAGCATTATCTACTATAGTCTTTGACTCTGATGCGAGTTAGGTGCTCATTCCGATGGCAGTGTCCTGTAAGGTACCCTTTCACCATCTACAGTTCTTTCCTGTTTAACTTCAGCAGGGACTTAATTTAATCAGGATTGGGTTCCCTTATGAGACTCTTAAACTGTACCATTCTTGGTTCTTTGTTCCAATCTTTCACCAACTCATCGTTCAACAGATCTACGATCGTTGCACCATCCATATTGCGAGGGATTTACAAAAAAGAGCTCAGATCTCGTGGGGCTCGCCAGAGCTCCCTTTTTACCAGTGTGTTGGTCCTCTCATATCCCTTCACATCGGTGTGCCCAGGTATGCACACCAGAAACGAGTTGTTCCTGTCTACAAGATTGGCCGGCAAGTCTTTACACTTGCTTACCAGTTGTGAGTACACCCTGGCCTTCTTTAACGTCATCAGGGTGGCTCGGCTGTCCGAACAAATGTACACGGTTCTCCACGGCATGTTTCTTTTCACTCCCAGCCACACATGAGGATGTCGTAGATTTTCGTTTGGAAAACTGGTACATAACTGCCCAGAGACATTGATAGTTCTGTCTCTGTCTATCGGCAGTATGCGTCTGTTTCCAGGTGCTCTTTTAATTTAGAGCCAACTGTATACTAGATAAGTCCTTTTTTGAGAAGACGGTCCGTTAGTGGTCTTTACTCTCTTGTATTAAGACCTTTATAGGCTTATAATTTACTGCCTTTTTGGGAATGGCCAGCCAAGAGAGCCTCCATCACTTTACTAGGTGCTGTTCTCATAGCATCCGTTTAAGGTTGTGGACTCTGTCATTCTTGAGCTTAACCGATTTTCTGTCAGTTATGTGCTACCATACCAGGCTTCCCTATGAGAGTTGTAGTCTTATTGCAGCCGTATATATACAATGGAGTATCCCCGGCCGCAGATCCCAAAGCATGCAAAGGCCTTCCTACATGCCCACATGGAATACATAGCCTTCTTTATTTTACTTTGTACATGATCTCTCTAGCTCACTTTTTTTTTATCTTGTAGTATCTCCCAACGTAATTTGTATCCAATATCTATTGGAAAAACTTAATTTGCTTTGGAAAAAAAAATTTAAAAAGTAAACATGTGAGCAAAAATCATTCTGATTGACCAATTTTTAATTTAAAATATCTTAACCAGTGAAAATGACTTTTGTTGCTTTAGTTTTAGCTCCCATTTTTTTTCAATCTACTACTATCGCTGTAGAAACAGAGTTCGTATTCTTATATATGCCAGACACTGGCGTGACCAGATGCTAGGGGTAGGGGAAGGTACAGATGGATCGTAAGGGCGTTTTTTTTAGGAAAAAAGATCATTATAGTGGGTCGGTTTTTTTTAACTTCCGGAGGTATATGCCCCCGTCTACGCCGCTGATGATAGCATAGCATAGCGCATTTTCGTTTAACAAAGATAATGTGATATTTTAGACGAAAATATTGCATGCATTTTTGATAGCATATCTACAAAAAATTTAATATGAAAAATAAGAAATTGCCTAACTTCTTGTAAATTGTGTTTTATGCTGCTATATTTTTGATAATATAGACAAATAGTTTGAAAAATAAAAAATTGCCTAACTTTTCATGTAAATTGTGTTGTATGCTGATATTTTAATTTTTGATAGTTTAACAAGTAACAATTCAAATTTCCGGCGGTTTATTTTAAAGAGTTTTTTTAGGTGGGTGTTACATATACAAAACCGGTGATTTTGCCTCCTCAAGTTGCTTTAATTGCGTAGGAAGACCAGGTATGGGTTTATATCTTTTTGAAAGTAAATAAAAAACCACTACCTAATTATTTATTCTGAAGGTTAAATGACCATTATTATTAAGCGGATAAAAAACAATGTATCATAAAAAATGCAGTTGCCTATTGAGCAAAGTCGTTCGTTACTCCCCCCCCCCCCCCCCCCGGCTAATATAATACTTTTTAAGCGTGAATCCCAAGTTTTATTATTATTTTCTGTATAGTTGTTTTAAAAGTAATAATTAATATTATACAATTAAATATTAAGATGTTTTATAGTCGGTGGGGGGGTGGAATTACGGATCGTGATGGTAATGCCGCATATTGTTACAGTACAAGTAACCCCCAAAACTTAAGAAATATTATTAATATTTATTGTCAATGTCCCCAGATTTAATTATGGACCTAACGCCTACATATTTTTTCTTATTCTTATAGAATTCAGCTGTTGGGGTATTGGGCGATTGTTTGTTTCTAATTTATGTGGCAAGAGTAACAAATTAAATTTCTATATTCACAGAAAATATACACGCGGTAACGCAAAAAGTCCGCGGTTGCCTACCCCCCCCCCCTTATCACACGGTTTGATGTGCTTCATCGAGTTTCTTAAAGATGCCCACGCGTTAATTTTTTTCCCTATTATTATTACATATAATTGCCAAACTTGCGCTTGGCATTCTGTGGAGAAATGTGCGACGACGGCAACTTTTTAACGTTGTCGGCGGTAGTCAGCCGGCTTCTTCGTTGCGGCGACGGTTTGTGGCTGTTATGTGTAGGGGATACCTATATTTTCTCTGTGAAATACGTATTTAAGGAAGGCAATTTTTAGTTTATTAATTTCCTCCTTGTACCAATATTGCTAAATTCCTAACCAGATAACCCAATAACATTTCCTCTTTATTATTATTTTTCGGATTTTTTTTCCAGATAACTTATGGGTTTTATTCAAAATGTAAGTGTTTGATATATTTTCTCAACTATCTTGAAGGGCAGGATTAAAAAAATCTCTTGGATCTTTTAACGGTTTTTTTTATAATATGTCATGAGATACCCATTTTCTTCAGTTTTCAAAAATAACTTTAGTGTTAGAGAGTCAATTTAATGTCATAAACCGAACTTATATCCCTTAAAAATTGAAATTTATGAGAGTAATTCCAAAATTGTTTTTGCTTTTCCTTCACTATTTTGTTGTTTAATTAATTTTATGGTTATTGTTATACGTGTAGTTTTGCAAAATACAAAATAAATGGAAAGTTTGTCGAGTTCTCTTGGAGTATTGTTTTGCTGGTCTAGAAATTTGTGATTACAAGTCACTAATCCGGAAAACCTTGTTTGGAAATTATTTTTACAAATTGCAGGTTCTTAAGGATCTAAAATAAAAAAAGTTATTTCTCCCTTACTTGTGAAGATACCAGCGCTAAAAACTCTTGGTTATTGTTTAGATATTATTATTCAAATATATTTATTGTTTATTTAAAATAAGGCTATTTAACTTTGCTGGCAGGTTTTTCTATAAAGATCATCTACTCTTATAAAAGAAATAAAATATTCAAGATCTGGCAAGGTTAATTAGGTCAATATTTCTTTACTTGGTAATTTTCTTTGTTTCCTTAGGTGTAATTGGCCAAGATTTGATGATTGCTGGAAATATAATAGCAGAAGATAATAATTCAATGCAATTGGCTCTGCAGATCATAGAGTTTTAGATGGCGATGACCATGGGTCGAACTTTATTAAACACTTCTTAAGAAACAAATTGAAAATCCTTAATTTACTATTTTTGAATTTGTAAAGCAAAATTAAAAAATTTCTCTTTTTTACTTTAATAACTAGTTTTAGTTTAATTTTTTTTATAATTTTACACATATATTATACAACAGTTAAACAAAAATAAACCTTTAACCACTTTGTTAAAAAAAACTGGTGCTTAGAAAAAAAAACTGGTGGGAAATATTGTTAGTAACATTCATACGCACCCACTTATATTCAAGTCTTAATTTACCGATTAAAGTTATTACTAATCATACACACTGATTAACAACTCAGAGAGAACAATAAAACAAATTTCTTGTAATAAAATAACGTTAGTACTATTATTCAATATGTTATAACATATAATAAAAGATTTAAAAAAATGTTGAAGCTTCTTAATCACAGTTTAAGGATTTCGTCAACGTGGAGTCTATGTAAATAACAATATATATTACATCATGCTTCTAACTCAGGCACTGAAATTTGAGTGAAATTTTATATCATAAAAGATTAATTTCTAATAAAAAATTATACTAGTTTAAATACAATAAAAATTTGTTTAATTATATTTTATTATAATAATTTTTTTAATATTTTTAAACGCAATACGAACACCCCCTCCAATAAAAAAAAAAATCTTCAGAGTAGCATAAATACAATAAAATATTTATCACTGGTGATAAATTTTAATATAAAAAATAATTCTTGCTAGTACTGTCTCTGTGACATTCTTAAGGGATACATAGGGATTTTGCAAGATTCTTGGTGTAGTCTCCCATAACTCTTTAATAAAAGGCTCATCCAAGTAATCTTCAGAATTCTTTGCGCATTTTTTTTTTTTTGTTTTTCTAAGTCAATTTTTGGGGATTCTACTAAGGCCCCAAATTAAAATCCTCAAAAACATGTTTGATTTGGATTGTACATGTAGAAAAACACATAATAAAAGAACAATACTTTTCTCGAGTTTTTCCTTTGAATTTTTGTAGAGCTCATTGAGGAAATATGGCTAGCTGGTCTTTCAGGCACCAGTTTCTCTCTCTCCGCCTATAATAATACGTTCATGTGAGTTACTTGCGGTCTTTTCATGCTTGTCTACTACATCCACTCATTTCCTTAGTCTAACAAACCAAGCAAGACTACATGCAATAACTATTTTAGGTGCAAACCAAAATTTTTTAAACCTGGTAACAACATTAAGCATAAGAAAAGGGTGGTAAAGTTATGTCCCAATATTTCCATAAGTTGTAAAATAAACACCGAATTTTAAAATTAGCTCTTGGTCCAACTACAGACCCTGAGAAAATGAACATAATGTTTGATTCTGTTAGTCACATTTCTTTATTATATCTTACTTTTTGTCAAGATTGAACATAATGAAAAAATATGATTTTTCATATCACAATACATTCGAAAACTAATCTACTAATCTTTCCCCACCCTTTACCAACTTTATATGTTTAACTACACAGAATATTCTGCTTAAATTTGTAATTTTCTTAAACCAGAATTAAGTTAAAAGTACCTTCTGAAACTTCAAAAAATTTTTTTAAAACTGTTACAACTTCTTAAAACCTAAAAATTCTAGGAGTACAGAAATTTTAAAAAATATATGCCAAAACTTTAAATAACAAAATCATCCTACCTCTTTTACTAAAGTTATTCTTCAGTTTTTGAGAAACATGCCGTCTCTTTCTTTTTACTTCTTTTTTTGATGGTTCAGGGGGTGGACTTAACACTAATATTGTCTTCATGTTTTAGACGGACTGTCAAAAGACTCACTTTCTTCAACTATTTGTGATGCTACTTTTGATGAATCCCACGATCTTTCTGTTAAAGATTCACTAGAACCGGTCTTAATGTATCTAAAAAATATTACCAATAGAAACATGAATTGTTACATTTTATTCATTTTTCGAAAAAGAAACGAAAAAAAAAAATCAAAGTCATATCTAAAACTTGGTGTACTAATTTATAGAAGATCTATTACTTAACATGGTAATATCATTTATCTTAAAAAAAATTGAACCAGTTTGTGTCATAGTAATAATGAAAGTTTGAGGACTCAAGTTTGAATCTCGTCCTAAAGAAGAGTTTTTTCCTTTTAAGTGTTTGAAAATATATTATAAAAAAATTGTCGTGAAAATGCTAAAAAACTTTTCTTACTTTTTTGCTTTGAATTTCCAAACAATTTTGATTCCATTCATCTGAGGTGGTGGCTTTACTTCAGATCTAGGGGGTTTCACAGGTGCACAGAGTTTGGCTTTTAGTGACTTGTAGGTGTGCTAGGGGTTAGAGACTGTTAAATTTTCTTGTGCAGGTGCTTTGATCGTAGAGCTGGTGATTGTGTTGTTTGTGTTGGTAATGCTCAGGGAACTTGCGAGCTTTTGTGAGACAAATCATCAAACTGAAGAAATAGAAGACATAAAAGATAAGGAGGGAATTTAAGGAAATAAAATCAAAAACTTACTGTAAATTCATCTTCATCACTCACAACTCCTGGGTCAGCATCCTCAAGAGTCTGTTTGCTCTTGAATCGTCTATTTAAAGTTTGGCTACGTTATATTTAGGCTTCCCACACTTCCAATTGAAGATGCCACCATCATCAAAATTCATCTTTCTTTTTACCTTTTAGATGCATTTTGGAGCGCGAATGGGACTTGGCAAACTTTTTAATTCCTTTACGTTTTTCAGCACTTCCAAGACTAAGCAAGCTTCCCACCAACTGACTGGGCTACATGAGATAAGGCCTCCAAGTGATGATTTGTGTTTTTCTTTTTTGCCTTAGATTTGGTTAAACTTCCTGATTTCACATTAAAGCTATTTTCACTTCCAGTTGTCCTCTATCTTTTTGTTTACCACCTAAAGGTTAAATGAAAAAAAAAATAGATGTAAATAAGTAAAATTTTCGTCAAGGTTACTGTTAACCCACATGTTGTAGGAATTTACTATAAATTGGAAGTGAATAAATCAAATGTATTTTAATTTTAGATAGTAACTATAAGATTAGAAATAACACAACGCAAAAAAAATAAAATAATAATAAAAAAAAACAACAAAATTGTCTTACCAGGTTTGGCTTGTAAAGGATAAAGCTTATTCTTGGGTCTTTCATAAATATCTAAAGAGTTCAATGGTAATAATAAACTCTTCCTAAAAATTCATCTAATCCTAAGTAATTGTGATGTAGTGCTGTTAAAACAATTTCTGCAGTATTACCTTGATCAGGTATGGGCTAAAAATAATATAAAAATATTTTTATTAATAGGTATGTTACTCTTTTTGTAACCTAGTTATACTTACAGTTCACATTCCTCATGCCATTCTACAGAAGAAACTAGCTTTTTCCTTAACTGATGTTTGATATTTGATTTTACCAAGCCCTATAGTTACGAAGCAATCATTTGTGTTGTTTTTCCCTTTCGTTAGTAGAGCAATAGCTCTCTGAAATATGTTAATAAAAATAGAAAAATTAAGTTATTTGTTATTAAGCCTTCAAGAAAAAACTTACCAGTCACTTGACATGAGTTGGGACCCACATGCTTGATAATTTAACAAGCAAAATATAGGACTAATAATTTGTTTTTTAAAATAAGATCGTGAAGGAATTTACAATTAGATAAGGCAATACGTGGATTTGGTTCACTGTTACAATGTTGATTTCATTTACACTACGGAATTCACCGTGTACAGCGGTCGTGTGGGAGAAATTTGAATAAACTTTGCAAATACTACTTAAATTTTCTCCTTATGGTTCTCATCCTATTACCCTATTTATTTACGAATTAAAATATCATTATCAAGGTGACGTTTTGACAACAGAAAGTCATTTAACTATGACATAGCTACTTGAAGAATTGATTAATATAAAGTTGTCATTAATATTCTTTAACTAAATTTGTCTAGAATTTATGTATTTAAATTGATACATAATAGACTAAATCCATAAATGCATTTAATAAATATATAATCGGTAAAATGAACTGGCTCACTTTTTCCTCAGGGTGGGCACGTAGGTAATTTAGCATTTACTATTAAATGTGTACATTAGTGTGCCACAGTTACTTACCGTCAACTTTCTCTTTGTTAATTTACTACATTATCAACAACTACATTTATTTCATATTTTTAGATTAAGTAAAACAGTTCGACTTAAGTCAGGGATAATATTAAACGATGATTAAAAATTGCCAGATTCATTTTATTTACCATCATAATTACTTGCTTAATACGTGAATTTACTACATTTTGAATTAATTTTTAGTTTTACGTAGATTGCATATTATAAAAAAATTCAATAACACTGTTTTCCTATATTTATTTCTTTTTTGCGTTCTCATAAATATAAAGTCTGTCGGAAATGGAAATAACGTACGTTGGCCTAAACTAATATTATTTAATGACATGTGTGAGAGTCAAACATATTTTAGAAATATTAAGTTTGAAACAATCAAAACCTAAATTATAAAAGATATTTTTATATGCGGCAAAGAATTTTGTTTATATTATTGTCTACGTATATGCAATAAGAACTATTTATTTGTGTTAGAAAGATCCGTTAAAAACACGGACTAGGATATAACGTCTCGATTTTGTTCTAATAATACTGCTTTCGTTTAAGATAAATATGCATTAAAATCATACATAAAGTACCCGTGTTAGTTTCCATAATTAAAACAGTAAACACAATCGTGTTTGTCAATCGCGAGTTCTGCGCATAAATGCAGTGTCGTTTTTTTTATTTGTTGACCTTTTGCTTTGACAATAAGTGTTGCCGTTTCCAAGTATTTTACATGACATCACCGTTGCAGGAAAAGTATTATTCTGGGGACAATACCTCATCTTCGTACTTCTATAGTTTTCTTCTTCCGATATAATATATTATAATGACTCTTTAAATTATGCAACGAATTACGTTTGAATAGTTAAATATAGTTGATGATAATTATGTTGGGAATTTGGAATCTTTGGCACAATGACACTACTCAGTATATATCACCACTATACCAAACAACTTATTTTTGCGCTCGACGCGCGATTCGCTAACCATGTTGGCTTCGTCAGGAGCGGTGATTGACTATCATCATAATGGACGAAACTAACATGGTTAGCGGAACGCGCGCCGAGGGCAAAAATAAAGTGTTTAATATAGTAT
>CM032450.1:11583321-11653321 GCA_019049505.1 Pachyrhynchus sulphureomaculatus
ACATATCGCTAAAAAAATCCATGTTTTATTGCGCTTAAACAGGTCCAAACAGCGCTCAAAATCATTAACACGTTGTTGTTTTTGGTCCCTTGTGAGCAAATGCGGTACCCATTTCGAAGAGAGCTTTCTTATGCCCAAATGTTCATGCAAAATATGACTAACACGTTCTTTTGATATCATTCGGGAGTCAGCTATCTCACGCAATTTCACTTTACGGTCATCTAAAACAATTTTGTGGATTTTTTTATGTTTTCCGGTGTAACCACTCTCATTTGGGCGGCCAGAGCGTTCAGCATCATTTGTGTTTGTACGACCGTGTTTAAATTCACCTTACCAGTAAATGATGAGTGATTTTCCAGGGACAGAGCTCCTGTAACACTTTGCTTGAACGGTATTTTTTCCCATCAAAGAACAGTGTTTAATCAACACAACGAAATTCGATTTTTTCCATTGTTTGAAAATATCAAAAGTAAGAAATTTTGACAAGTATCGTTTGAGGTTGGTACTTCCTAAAAATCATATGGATTTTTTTGAAAAGGGCGACATCTGTGTGTCAGACCAAAAACTTTTCAGCCTACGTGTTATCTCACTTTGTTAATATACAGTAGTTAATTGTTTGTCCAAACAGCAGGCAGAAATGGCTCTTACCTACCACATAGAATTATGCATAAATGTTTTTAACAAAGATACTTTTCTTTTTAGAAATCCCATCCCTCCCCTCGGGGGATCGTTTATAGAGATGAAATCAGAGTAACAAAGCTGTCAAAACTTGCGTACGGAACTAAGAAAATATACGCAGACCTGAAAGACACAAAAAAGCATATTCTTCCTTTACCTGCATAAAGGGCTGCTTCAAATGCTCTTCAACTTATCTATAATTAATTCTACTGTGGATAGAAAAGTGTGAAAACAAAATCTACATAAGCACCATAACATAGGCGGTTTCTATGGGCTACCCAGCAGGGCAAGCATTACTTTTAAAAAATGTAGAAAACCATACAGTACTAAGAGGTTGCTAAGGAACTTAATAGCAGAAAGTAACAGGAAAAACTGGTAATTTTTCACCACAAGATAGTACTGAGGGCAACTTTTTTTTCTATCTCCAATATTGGAGTTGTAAGGTTGATGAGCATTTACATTCACATTTATCGTACAATATAGTATATAATAGGGTGTTCTTACAGTAAGCCTACACTTAATTTCTAGCACCACTTATTAGTAAAAGATAGACTTTGCGTTATTTTAAAAGCATATTAAAATGAAACGCTCCGGTATTTATATTTAAGAATTTTATTCAAAACATCTATACTTATAAGTACGCAGGCAATGTTTTTTTAAGTAAGTACCGTTTTTGGAATTGAAAAAAGAACGTGCCAAGATGATATCGCTATAATTTTTATTTTTACATGAAAGCCTGTACCTTAATCTACTTTTCTACATAATTTCCGTGAATATTGAGGCACTTGTCATAACGTGGCACCAGTTTTTGAATACCCTCCTCATAAAATTCTGGCCCCCCCGCTTGCCCCCCCGACCGCCTGACTTTTAACCACTGTATCACAAAATGTTTTGACTTCGTTTATCGTCTTGAAGACGCTGACCACCCAGTGCTTCTTCAAATTGTGCAGGAACAAATGGTAGTCGCTGGGCGCCAGATCAGGGCTCTATGGAGGGATGATCTAGAGTTTCCCATTTAAAAGATTTGATGAGATCTTTGGTCCGATTTAGCCACATGTGGACGGGCATTGTCATGCAGCAAAACGATACCCTTACTCAACTTGCCACGTCTTTTGTGTCTGGATTGCACGACGCAGATTGTTCAATGTCTCACAATAAGACGCTGCATTGATTTGTCTCATTACGAGGCAGAAAACTCCACTAGCAATACTCCTTTTCTGTCCCAAAAAACTGTGCACATGATTTTGCGGGGCAGAAATTGTTTGCTTAAAACTTCACTTTTTTGGGGTGATGATGAAATGTCGCCATTCCATGGATTGTTGTTTCGATTCTGGTGTGACGTAGGCCACCCATGTTTCGTCACCAGTAACAATTTGGTCTAAAAAATGTTCACCTTTCATTGTGGTACCGCTCAAGGAAAGTCAAATGCACTGCCTAAACGTTGGGTTTTGTGCAAATCCGTCAACATTTTTGGAACCCAACGTGAACACAATTTCCGGTAATTCAAGTTCTCGGTCACATGCGATACAAAACACTACGAGAATATTGAGGAAAGCAGTCGCACAATGATGAAATTGTAAAGCGTCTGTTTTCTCTCACCTTTTTTCGTCCACTTTCTGCAACAAATCTTCATTACGACAGAAGGACGCCCACTCCGTTCTTCATCATGCACATTTGTTGCGGCCATCTTTAAATGCTCTCACCCATTTCCTTACCATTCCATCCACTCTTAATTTTTGTCCGTAAACTTCACAGATCTCACGATGAATATCGATCGGTTTTACGCCTTTAGCACTTAAGAAATCGTATAATATATTATAACAGCCCGTACTTCACACTCGGCGGGATCACGATTGTCGGAGGCATCTTAAACAACTCAGTAAACAAACGTATACAATGAAGAATCTAGACTGTAATGGCGTCAGTGCGTGGACATGAGATGTAGTGTTACCAGCGCGCATGCGCGGAACGCCGACCGTATCGCTGCGGCGGCGGAATCGCAAAACGGTTACTTACTTAAAAAACATGCCTCGTATACCGCATTATAAAGCAACTGTCAATATTCGGTTTTTTTCAATACTTATTCACTAAAAAGAATTGATCCACTGACTGGCTGTAGGGCCTCAAACTATATGGTTCACAGGTGGCTAGAATGCTATCCTACAGCTCTTACGTCTCTTAAGGGGCTTATTGTTGCACCTGCCGTCCTATTATAAAGCTCACTTTCATGTTGGAGTCCCTTAATTGACCATGTGCTGACTCAAATTCTTAATTGGGGATCATAGGTGAGTTAGTCTTACTGGTGTTATTCCAGATATAGACACTAATTTAGGAGAAAGACCTTAGTCCCATTACCTTCTAAGCATTATCTACTATAGTTCCATTGAACTCTGATGCCGAGTTAGGTGCACATTCCGATGGCAGTGTCCTGTTAAGGTACCCTTTCACCATCTACAGTTTCTTTCCTGTTTAAACATCAGCGATGGACTTAATTTAATCAAGGATTGGGTACCCTATATGAGACTCTTAAAACTGTGTGGGGGGGGGGGGGGTGGGGGGCATTCTTGGTTCTTTGTTCCAAACTTCTCACCACTCAGCGTTCAACAGATTCTACGTTCGTTGCACACCAGCCATATTGGCGAGGGGATTTACGAAAAAAGCGAGCTCCTATCTCGTGGGAGCTCGCCAAGAAGCTCCCGTTTTTGTACCAGTGTGTTGGTCCTCTCATATCCCCTTCCACTATTCGGGGTGCCCAGGTATTTGCACACCAGAAAACGCGTTCGTTTCCTGTCTACAAGATTGGTCCGGCAAGTCTTACACTTGCTTACCAGTTGTGAGTACACCTGGCCCTTCTTTAACGTCCATCTCAGGGGTGGCTCGGCTGTCCGAACAAATGTACACGGTTCTTCGCCACGGCATGTTTCTTTTCACTCCCAGCCACACATGAGGATGTCGTAGATTTTCGTTTGGAAAACTGGTACATAACTGCCCAGAGACATTGATAGTTCTGTCTTCTGTCTATCGGCAGGTATGCGTCTGTTTCCAGGTGCTCTTTTAATTTAGAGCCAACTGTATACTAGATAAGTCCTTTTTTTGAGAAGACGGTCGTTAGTGGGTCTTTACTCTCTTGTATTAAGACCTTTATAGGCTTATAATTTACTGCCTTTTTGGGAATGGCCAGCCAAGAGGAGACTCCATCACTTTACTAGGTGCTGTTCTCATAGCATCCCGTTTAAGGTTGTGGACTCTGTCATTCCTTGAGCTTAACCGATTTTCCTGTCAGTTATGTGCTACCATACCAGGCTTCCCTTATGAGAGTTGTAGTCTTATTGCAGCCGTATATATATACAATGGGAGGTATACCCCACCACGCACCGCAGATCCCAAAGCAACTGCAAAGGCCTTCCTACATGCCCACATGGAATACATAGCCTTCTTTATATTTTACTTTGTACATGATCTCTCTAGCTCACTTTTTTTTTATCTTGTAGTATCTCCCAACGTAATTTGTATCCAATATCTATTGGAAAAAAAACTTAATTTGCTTTGGAAAAAAAATTTAAAAAGTAAAACATGTGAGCAAAAATCATTCTGATTGACCAATTTTTAATTTAAAATATCTTAACCAGTGAAAATGACTTTTGTTGCTTAGTTTTAGCTCCCATTTTTTTTCAATCTACTACTATCGCTGTAGAAAACAGAGTTCGTATTCTTATATATGCCAGACACTGGCGTGACCAGATGCTAGGGGTAGGGGAAGGTACAGATGGATCGTAAGGGGCGTTTTTTTTTAGGAAAAAAAAATCATTATAGTGGGTCGGTTTTTTTTAACTTCCGGAGGTATATGCCCCCGTCTACGCCGCTGATGATAGCATAGCATAGCGCATTTTCGTTTAAACAAAAGATAATGTGGATATTTTAGACGAAAATATTGCATGCATTTTTGATAGCATATCTACAAAAAATTTAATATGAAAAATAAGAAAATTGCCTAACTTCTTGTAAATTGTGTTTTATGCTGCTATTATTTTTTGATAAATATAGACAAATAGTTTGAAAAATAAAAAATTGCCTAACTTTTCATGTAAAATTGTGTTGTATGCTGATATTTTAATTTTTGATAGTTTAACAAAGTAACAATTCAAATTTCCGGCGGTTTATTTTAAAGAGTTTTTTTAGGTGGGTGGTACATATACAAAACCGGTGATTTTGCCTCCTCAAGTTGCTATAATTGCAGTAGGAATGACCCAGGTATGTTTATATCTTTTTAAGTAAATAAAAACACTACCTAATTATTTATTCTGAAGGTTAAATGACCATTATTATTAAGCGGAAAAAAAACAATTATCATAAAATGCAGTGCCTATTGAGCAAGTGTTCGTTACTGGCTAATATAATATTTTTAAGCGTCCAAGTTTATTATTATTTTCTGTATAGTTGTTTTAAAAGTAATAATTAATATTAACAATAAATATTAAGATTTTATAGTCGGTGGAATTACGATCGTGATGGAATGCCGCATATTGTACAGTACAAGTACCCAAACTTAAAATATTATTAATATTTATTGTCAATCCCCAGATTTATTATGACCCTAACGCTACATATTTTTCTTATTCTTATAGAATTCAGCTGTGATATGGGCGATGTTTTTTCTAATTTATGTGCAGTAACAAATTAAATTTCTATATTCACAGAAAATATACACGCGGAACAAAAAGTCGCCGGTTGCTACCTTTCACACGTTATGATGTGCTTCATCGAGTTTCTTAAAGATGCCACGCGTATTTTTTCCCTATTATTATTACATATAATACAAACTTGCGCGGCATCTGTGAGAAATTCGACGAGGCAAATTTTAACGTGTCGGCGGTAGTCAGCCGGCTTCGTTGCGGCGACGGTTTGTCTTTTTGTAGGGATACCTATATTTCTGTGAAATACGTATTTAAGGAAGCAAATTTTTAGTTTATTAATTTCCTCTTACCAATATTGCTAAATTCCTAACCAGAATAACCCAATAACATTTTCCTCTTTATTATTATTTTTCGGTTTTTTCCAGATAACTTATGGTTTTATTCAAAATGTAAGTGTTTGATATATTTTCTCAACTATCTTGAAGGGCAGGATAAAAAAATCTCTTGATCCTTTTAACGGTTTTTTTTTAATATGTCATGAGATACCCCATTTTCTTCAGTTTCAAAAATAACTTTAGTGTTAGAGTCATTAATGTCATAACCGAACTTATATCCCTTAAAAATTGAAATTTATGAGAGTATTCCAAAATTGTTTTTGCTTTCCTTCACTATTTTGTTGTTTAATTAATTTTATGGTTATTGTTATAAGTAGTTTGCAAAATACAAATAAATGGAAGTTTGTCGAGTTCCTTGGAGTATTGTTTGCTGGTCTAGAATTTGTGATTAAAGTCACTAATCCGGAAAACCTGTTTGGAAATTTTTTACAAATTGCAGTTCTTAAGGATCTAAATAAAAAGTTATTTCTCCCTTACTTGTGAAGATACCAGCGCTAAAAACTCTTGTTATTGTTAGATATTATTATTCAAATATATTTATTGTTTTATTTAAAATAAGGCTATTAACTTTGCTGGCAGTTTTTCTATAAAGTCATTACTCTTATAAAAGAAATAAAATATTCAAGATCTGAAGGTTATTAGGTCAATATTTCTTTACTTGGTATTTTCTTTGTTTCCTTAGGTATTGCCAAGATTTGATGATGCTGGAAATATAATAGCAGAAGAAATAATTAATGCAAGTGGCTCTGCAGATCATAGAGTTTTAGATGGCGTGACCATGGCGAACTTTATTAAAACTCTTAAGAAACAAATTGAAAATCCTAATTTACTATTTTTGAATTTGTAAAGCAAAATAAAATTTCTCTTTTTACTTTAATAAATAGTTTTATTTTTTTTATAATACACATATATTATACAACAGTTAACAAAAATAAACCTTAACCACTTTGTTAAAAAAACTGCTGCTTAAAAAAAAAACTGGTGGGAAATATTGTTAGTAACATCATAGATAAATTATATTAAAGTATAATTTACGTAAAGTTATTACTAATCATAACACTGATTACAACCAGAAAACAATAAAACAAATTTCTTTATAAAATAACGTTAGTACTATATTCAATATGTATACATATATAAAAGATTAAAAAATGTGAAGCTTCTTAATCACAGTTAAGATTTCGTCAACGTGTGTATAAAATAACAAATATATTACATCATGCTTCTACTCAGGCACTGAATTTGAGTGAATTTTATATCATAAATTAATTTCTAATAAAATTATACTAGTTTAAATACACTAAAAATTTGTTTAATTTTATTTTATTAAAAATAATTTCTTTAAAAATCTTCCAGGAGCAAAATACATAAATATTTATCACTGGTGATAAATTTTAATATAAAAATAATTCTTGCTAGTACTGTCTCTGTGACATTCTAAGGGTTACATAGGGATTTTGCAAGATTCTTGGTGTAGTCTCCATAACTCTTAATAAAAGGTCATCCAAGTAATCTTCAAGATCTTTGAGCTTTTTTTTTTGTTTTCTAAGTCATTTTGGGATTCTACTAAGGCCAAAATTAAATCCTAAAAAACATGTTTGATTTAGTTGTACTGTAGAAAAACACATAATAAAAGAACATACTTCTCGAGTTTTTCCTTTGAATTTTTGTAAGAGCTCATGAGAAATATGGCTAGCTGGTCTTTCAGGCACAGTTTCTCTCTCTCCGCCTATAATAATACGTTCATGTGAGTTACTTGCGGTCTTTTCATGCTTGTCTACTACATCACTCTTTTCCTTATCTAAAAACCAAGCAAGCTACATGCAATAACTATTTTAGGTGCAAACCAAAATTTTTTAAACCTGGTAAAAATTAGCATAAGAAAAGGTGGTAAAGTTATTTCCCAATATTTCCATAAGTTGTAAAATAAACACCGAATTTTAAAATTAGCTCTTGTCCAACTACAGACAATGAGAAAATGAAATAATGTCTGATTCTGTTAGTCACATTTCTTATTTTATCTTACTTTTTTGTCAAGATTGAACATAATGAAAAAATATGATTTTCATATCACAATACATTCGAAACTAATCCTACTAATCTTCTCCCCACCCTTTACCAACTTTATATGTTTAACTACCAAATATTCTGCTTAAATTTGTTATTTTCTTAAACCAGAATTAAGTAAAAGTACCTTCTGAAACTTCAAAAAATTTTTAAAACTGTTACAACTTATTAAAACCTAAAAATTCTAGGTGTACAGAAATTTTAAAAAATATATGCCAATAACTTTAAATAACAAAATATCCTACCTCTTTTACTAAAGTTATTCTTCAGTTTTGAGAACATGCCGTCTCTTTCTTTTTCTTCTTTTTTTGATGGTTCAGGGGTGGACTTAACACTAATATTGTCTTCATGTTTAGACGGACTGTCAAAAGACTCACTTTCTTCAACTATTTGTGATGCTACTTTTGATGAATCCCACGATCTTCTGTTTAAAGATTCACTAGAACCCGGTCTTAATGTATCTAAAAATATTACCAATAGAACATGAATTGTTACATTTTTATTCATTTTCAAGAAACAAATCAAAGTCATATCAAAACTTGGTGTACTAATTTATAGAAGATCTATTACTTAAACATGGTAATATCATTTATCTTAAAAAAATTGAACCAGTTTGTGTCATAGTAATAATGAAAGTTGAGGACTCAAGTTTGAATCTCGTCCTAAAGAAGAGTTTTTCCTTTTAGTGTTTGAAAATATTTATAAAAAAATTGGTGAAAATTCAAAAACTTTTCTTACTTTTTGGCTTTGAATTTCCAAACAATTTTGATTCCCATTCATCTTGAGGTGGTGGCTTTACTTCAGATCTAGGTGGTTTCACAGGTGGCAGAGTTTGGCTTTTAGTGACTGTAGGTGTGCTAGGGGTAGAGACTGTTAAATTTTCTTGTGCAGGTGCTTTGACTAGAGCTGGTGATGTGTTGTTTGTGTTGGTAATGCTCAGGGAACTTGCCGAGCTTTTGTGAGACAAATCATCAAACTGAAGAAATAGAAGACATAAAAGATAAGGAGAATTTAAGGAAATAAAATCAAAAACTTACTGTAAATTCATCTTCATCACTCACAACTCCTGGGTCAGCATCCTCAAGAGTCTGTTTGCTCTTGAATCGTCTATTTAAAGTTTGGCTACGTATATTTAGGCTTCCCACACTTCCAATTGAAGATGCACCATCATCAAATTCATCTTTCTTTTTACCTTTTAGATGCATTTTGGAGCCAATTGACTTGGCAAACTTTTTAATTCCTTTACGTTTTTCAGCACTTCCAAGACTAAGCAAGCTCCCACCAACTGACTGGGCTACATGAGAAAGGCCTCCAAGTGATGATTTGTGTTTTTCTTTTTTGCTTAGATTTGTTAAACTTCCTGATTTCACATTAAAAGCTATTTTCACTTCCAGTTGTCCTCTATCTTTTTGTTTACCACCTAAAGGTTAAATGAAAAAGAAAAAATAGATGTAAATAAGTAAAATTTTCTTCAAGGTTACTGTTAACCCACATGTAGGAATTTACTATAAATTGGAAGTGAATAAATCAAATGTATTTTAATTTTAGATAAGTAACTATAAGATATAGAAATAACACAACACAAAATAATAATAAAAAAAAACAACAAAAACTTACCAGGTTTGGCTTGTAAAGGATAAAGCTTATTCTTGGGTCTTTCATAAATATCTAAAGAGTTCAATGGAATAATAACTCTTCCTAAAAATTCATCTAATCCTAAGTAATTGTGATGTAGTGCTGTTAAAACAATTTCTGCAGTATTACCTTGATCAGGTATTGGGCTAAAAATAATATAAAATATTTATATTAATAGTATGTTACTCTTTTTGTAACCTAGTTATACTTACAGTTCACATTCCTCATGCCATTCTACAGAAGAACTAGCTTTTTCCTTAACTGATGTTTGATATTTGATTTTACCAAGCCCTATAGTTACGAAGCAATCATTTGTGTTGTTTTTCCCTTTCGTTAGTAGAGCAATAGCTCTCTGAACTGTTAATAAAAATAGAAAAATTAGTTATTTGTTATTAAGCCTTCAAGAAAAAACTTACCAGTCACTTGTACATGAGTTGGGACCCACATCTTGATAATTTAACAAGCAAAAATATGACTAATAATTTGTTTTAAATAAGATCGTGAAGGAATTTACAATTAGATAAGGCAATACGTGGATTTGGTTTCACTGTTACAATGTTGATTTCATTTACACTACGGAATTCACCGTTACAGGTCGTGTGGGAGAAATTTGAATAAACTTTGCAAATACTACTTAAATTTTCTCCTTATGGTTCTCATCCTATTACCCTATTTATTTACGAATTAAAAAATAATTATCAAGGTGACGTTTTGACAACTGAAAGTCATTTAACCTATGACATAGCTAACTGAAAGAATTGATTAATATAAATTTGTCATTAATATTCTTTAACTAATTTGTCTAGAATTTATGTAATTTAAATTGATACATAAATAGACTAAATCCATAAATGCATTTAATAAATAATAATCGGTAAAATGAACTGGCTCACTTTTCCTCAGGGTTGGGCACGTAGGTAATTTAGCATTTACTATTAAATGTGTACATAGTGAGCACAGTTTACTACGTCACTTCTCTTTGTAATTTACTACATAATCAACAACTAAATTTATTTCATATTTTTAATTAAGTAAAACAGTTCGACTTAAGTCAAGGGATAATATTAACGATGATTAAAATTGCCAGATATTTTATTTACCATCATAATTTACTATGCTTAATACGTAGAATTTACTACATTTTGAATTAATTCTTTAGTTTACGTAGATTTCATTATTATAAAAAAAATTCAATAACACTGTTTTCTCATATATATTTCTTTTTTTGCGTTCTCATAATATAAAGAACGTGGAAATAACGTACGTTGGCTAACTAAATATATTATTTAATGACATGTGTTAGTCAAACATATTTTAGAAATATTAAGTTTGAAACAATCATAACCTAAATTATAAAAGATATTTTTATATGCGGCAAAGAATTTTGTTTATATTATTGTCTACGTATATGCAATAAGAACTATTTATTTGTGTTAGAAAGATCCGTTAAAAACACGGACTAGGATATAACGTCTCGATTTTGTTCTAATAATACTGCTTTCGTTTAAGATAAATATGCATTAAAATCATACATAAAGTACCCGTGTTAGTTTCCATAATTAAAACAGTAAACACAATCGTGTTTGTCAATCGCGAGTTCTGCGCATAAATGCAGTGTCGTTTTTTTTTTTTAATTTGTTGACCTTTTGCTTTGACAATAAGTGTTGCCGTTTCCAAGTATTTTACATGACATCACCGTTGCAGGAAAAGTATTATTCTGGGGACAATACCTCATCTTCGTACTTCTATAGTTTTCTTCTTCCGATATAATATATTATAATGACTCTTTAAATTATGCAACGAATTACGTTTGAATAGTTAAATATAGTTGATGATAATTATGTTGGGAATTTGGAATCTTTGGCACAATGACACTACTCAGTATATATCACCACTATACCAAACAACTTATTTTTTGCGCTCGACGCGCGATTCGCTAACCATGTTGGCTTCGTCAGGAGCGGTGATTGACTATCATCATAATGGACGAAACTAACATGGTTAGCGGAACGCGCGCCGAGGGCAAAAATAAAGTGTTTAATATAGTATTATATATTACCACTGTTAATATATTAAATATATACCGAGAAGTGTTAATGATAATTCAAAATATAGATAATTTTTAATATAGTAAATATGCGATGGAAATGACCCTTAGAGTTTCATACCTGAGACATAATGCAACAAAAATTTAACTACTTTTTTTCCATTTAACCGAACAGAGGAACCATGGAATCACAACAAGAACGCATTGGGTGGCAACACGGTGACGATTGTAGGATTTGTCATGAAATGACGTTGCCTAGGTGACACACCATACATCTGGCATATTGGCAGAAAATAAACTAACAAAATTGGCCATGCTAAGATTTTTGTAAATTCCCATTAGTAGATACCGGAATTAAGATAAACTAATCTCAAAAATGTGCTGGCCAAATATACCTGCTTCTTAAACAAAAAAATCGTAAATTTTAATTTGGAAATTAGGTAAGATTTCCTTCTATGTTTATTTCTAATACCTCTAAATCTTTCAATTATTTAAGGCACACAGTATGGAAGGGACCAGCAGGGGTGAAAACAGAAATAGAGATATTGATTGGTCAAAATATGGATTAGGTTCTGAAACAGCACAAAGGGTTCGTGCAAACACAAGTGGTTTTGTAGATTTATCATCGGAGGGGCATTATGCAGCTGGTGGGCATCAAGCATCTGGAGCTAATGAACTTTTTGCCGAAGAACAGGTACATATGTTGTTAGTTTAGCATATTAATCTGAACAAGCACATCTATTAAAAATATTTGATCTCCATATAATAATGTAATTAATGGTACATTACATATTCAGAGCCTCATATTTTTTATTTCACTAGTAGCATTGTTTTTTTTTGTTACTAACCTAGATTTTGGCCAGTTTCTCGATTTGCTTCAGGTCTTTCAATAGTGTATTTGCAATAAGTGCATAAAATTCAATATTGTTCACAGTTATTATTTAAATGGATATTGACATATAATACCCCATGTCGTATGTTTCATAATGTGCTGACAGTAGTTTTCCTTGTGAAATTAAAATGAAAAAGCATTCAGCTTTGAATAAATACCAAAAATTTGATAATTAGTCAATTATTTCCTATTTTGAAACCTTTTGAAATTGACTTACAGTAGAGATTAAAATTAAACATTTATATTTTTTAAAATATAAGGTTAATATTATTTTAGGGTGATGTTCCATGGTGGAAGTCAAATTTTTTCATATCACAACCGGTACTCTTTGGCACATGGGATGGTGTTTTTACATCATGTCTAATAAATATATTTGGTGTTATTGTATTTTTAAGATCAGGATGGATTGTTAGTGAAGCTGGTGTTATAAGTGCTGTGTTAATTGTTTTGTCTACAGGTAAAATTATGATATATATTTATAATAATAAAAATAAAAAACATATAGATAAGTTTTAGGAAAAACTGTTATAAAACTCCAACATTTTAAAGATTTGTTAAAATTTTGATACCATAGTTATTAAGGTTTTTGCACCTAAATATATTAAGTGATCAAGGTTTTTAAAAGTCAATATTTTGACTTGCCATTGTTAGCCCATACTTCTGTCATCAATATGTCATAGTAGTTCCATGAATTTCTTACCCTAACAATAAAATTTAATTATTAACATAACAATTTGATAGGAAGCTTGAAAGAATCAAATGGGCTATAGACACAGTTGAACCCTACAAAATACCAGGGCTAGATGAGATCTAGCGGAGGTTATATCATTTGGTGCATTGTATTGGGCTATGTTCTTTAGGCATGGAGAACTGCAAATGTAGTCTTCATTCCTAAACCTGTATGTGACACACCGAAGCAAAGACATATCAACCAATCAGTGTCTGCATTTCTGCTAAAAGTGCTGGAAATAATTGATAGAGAAGCATATCAAAGAGGGAGCATTTTTAGAGAACCCCTTACATAAGCATCAACACGTCTGTCAACCAGAAAAGTCATGCGAGGCCGTTTTACATAATTTAATAGTGAGGGTCGAATCATTACTGTATAGTAGTAGCCTGGGGTGCTTTCATTGACATACAGGGGGCTTTTGACAAAATATCTTTTGTTTCAATAACCACAGCCTTAAAAAGACATGTATCAATGACACTACATGTAGATGGACAAACAACATGTTAATATATCAGTAAATTAAAGGGAAGCTACATGAAGACTTTCGAGGCTGGGATGATCGCAGGATCCCCACAATGTGGAGTATTATCGCCACTTCTTTGGCACTTGTGGATAAGTTATTGACACTGCTAAACTCACAAGGCTTCTGCACTCATGGATACGCTGAGGTAGTTATACTCATTCTAGAAAAGCATACCGCTATCATAGCAGAGCTTATGGAAAGAGTACTGTTGATATGAGAGAGTAAACCTGAAAGTCAGTGCTGTAAAGACTCCATAGCAACTAAAATATAATCTTGAGAGAAAGGATAAAAACAATTAATCAGTTTGAGTATCTGGGTGTAAATTAACATGGGATAAACAAATCACGAGGACCCTCGACAAAGAAAAAAATGTATCTTATGAAGAAGCATGTTGGGGAAAGCCTGGAGCCTAAAACCAAAGATGGTGCTTGTGTGACATTGAAATAATTTTCTTGTAGTAGTCCATTTTTTGTTGAATAATCATCATTTACTGTGTATGAACTCTTTATTTATTTATTTGTTTTTTTTCAGTGGCGACTGCATTAGTAACAGTATTATCAGCAGTAGGTATATGTGAGAGATGTAGAATAGAAAGTGGAGGTGTATATTTTGTTCTAGGACATGTTTTAGGTTCTAGATTTGGTGGTTCTCTAGGACTACTCTATTGTTTTGGACAGGTAATATAGTTCTTTTTGTTATTTAGATATTTTTGTTTGACAAGCCCTTTAGTATAGTAGTGTTAATTTAGAACATTAGAATAGAATGTATGCAAAGGCATTTTTACAGATTCTTTAAAATCATTTTTAAAAAATACCGGAATTTCTAAATATAAAATCAGCACTTTAAAAATGATTTTTTAATGTTAATGAACATTATATGGAAACATATAACCGAACTTTTTATCGCTTTTGTTGATAAAATTATTTTCCGACGTTTCTCCTATTATTATACGTTTTCAACGTGCTTTATAGATCTCTACACAAAATGTCTGAAATAAATTTTAATTTGATAAGGCCAAAAAACTATGACATAAGTATAATAAAATAATGTCTTTGTATACTAATAAAAATTTATCATATTTTAAGGCTGTGGGTTGTGCATTAAATGTTCTGGGTTTTGGTGAATCCATGGCACAACTAATTGGTTTTGGAGATTCAACATGGGCTGTGAGAATCATAGCGATTGCAGCTGTTTTGCTGCTCAGCAGCATTAACATAGCAGGAGTTAAATGGGTTATTAAACTTCAATTTATTTTGCTACTAATATTGTTGTCAGCTGGGTTAGATTTTATGGTAGGCAGCTTTGTGCACTTGGATGAAGGTAATAGGAATTTTTTTTTTTTGTTTATTTATGGCATTTTAATAGCATTTCTTCCTACTAATATTACAAGGTTTTATGTTATGTTTTTGCAAATACTGCGCTCTGAGCCCTTTTGTTCGAATTTTGGAAATTATTTATAATAATTACTAAAAAATCAAAAAGGTGGCTATTTTACATGGCGTCAAAGTCTTAAATTGCGTTTTATGCTCCTATGTTGTGACAGGTGAACTTGAGAATGTAGTTCTCCTCACTACTGTTATTATTACTATAGGATGGTTAAGTAGTACTTTAAAAATATTGAAGCACCACCTTTACAGGGCTTCACAGCTAAAAGTATCCATCATGAATAATTTAAAAACAGTTTAGTTCCGTAAAACAACCTAAAAAAATTGGCAAAGGTTTTTCAGAGCATTACTTTTATTGCATGTTATAGTTTTTGCTGTTGAGATAACATTGAAGAGCTGTATTTAGTAAAATATCATTCATGATGTCCTAAATTGTGTTTTGGAGAGAGTAGATGAAAATAATTTTCAATATGTCGGTTTTTAAACAATAAACGGAGTTATATGAATTCCTGTGCTGTAACTAGAATAAACAACAAATTGTATCATAGAATCTTGTAATATTTGGAGGACTATTTTTCATTAAAAAACGGGTACACATTCAGTTTATCAAGAGTATCAACATCTTATTTTAATTTTTAATTGGAAGTAATAATACATTTATTATGGTGGGTATCATTAGCTAACTTGTTTAACCAAAATTGATAATTATTTCAGACAATATGACCACAGCTAAACTTTTTATGGCACATAGTGATTCTCATAAGCCTTAAGGGCTTACACGCCTAAAGTTTGTACTTGGGGAAAACAAAAGTCATATAAAGGATTTCTTGAATTATGATTAAAAAAATTCGTAATGCTGAATCATTCCGATATTCTCTGGTTAATTAAGTTCGGTAATGAAACACCACCATAATGGACCCAAGTTTCACAAATGATACTAACTATTATGTAAACGTATTTTAGTCAATGGAGTTGAAGGTTGGACCAGTAACAATATGCCACTTAATCTCTGGTCTAACTACACCGAAGGTTACAATGGTTTTACAGTGTTTGGGGTCTTTTTCCCTACAATAACTGGCATTTTATCTGGAATTAACATGAGTGGTGACTTAAAAGCTCCTTCAACTAATATACCAAATGGAACATTAGCAGCCATTAGTTTTGCTACATTTTTATACCTGGTTTTTATTGTTTTTCTGGGAGCTACGTGTAAAAGAAACTTCCTGCAAGATGATTATATGATTGCTGCTAAAGTTTCAGCCATAGGAGTGTTATTTTTAGCAGGACTATATGTTTCATCCATGTCAAGTTGTCTTGGGGCTATGTATGGTACGCTAGAGTGCTACAATCTATTGCTTTGGAAAATGTTATTCCAGGAATTGGAATTTTAGGCATGGGGGTAAGATTTCACTAAGAGATGCCCCCCTTGGAATAATAACAGAATTCAAATTTTAACTATTCACAGAAGAGAAATTTACATAGTTTTACACTGATTTTCCACTTGTCTAACCTCGGAGAGTACAGACGCCCGCCGCGTAATTCAGTAATAGGTAAAACATCCTAAAGTCACTTTAATTTTGTGTGTGGGCTTATCTCGAAAACCACGGTGCATAAGGGAAATTATAGCCCTTGATATTTTCAATTGTGACGTGCGGTTAAATAAAAGCAATCATAAAGTATAAGCATCGGTTATGAGCACAAAAAATATGAAATTTTGAATTATGCTGTTATTTCAGAGGACCAATAATTTGAGGGTGTGCATTTGCTGCTCCAGAAACATTGACAGTGGGAGAACTCACTTTGCAGTTAATTACATCTTTTTACTGATTATCAACTGCACTAGTTTATATTGAAAGTAACAAAAAATTTGAATTAGTTGACTCCATAAACCCTGAAATGTACAAACAACATAATATATTTGAAGTATGTCTACAATCACCCCTGTCTCGTCCCCTATATGAGGAGGGAATTTTAATTACACAGAAAATTGCCTCATTATGTCAACAAAATTATTTAATAAACCTAAAAAAAGAAATTTTGCAACACATTAGATATATTAAGCGTTGCGAAATCTATCTAAGTATTGCAAAATCTCTCTAATATATCAATCTTTACCTCATTTATCCCCTTCCGCTTTGTTTATGTTATTGTGCATATGCAATACAAAAATATCAGTGATTTTTTTTAAGATTATCCCCTCTATGGTGCAAGTAAAAATATTAGTCCAAATTAGCTTTCAGGCCCTAATTAGTATTTTTTTTTTAGAGAGGACCAAATAAAGTACCCCTGTACTCCATGGCTGTTGTTGCTACAGTAACTTTTGCATTTATTTTAATAGGAAATATAAATACGCTTGCTCCTATTGTGACTATGCCTTATTTATTAACATATGCTTGTATAGACTACTCCTATTTTGCTTTAGCCCAAACTTTTGATATACAGCACCAAAGAGAGCAGAGATTCCACAGACCAAGGATTCAGGCTACTATTAGTGTTGATTCGGATCATAATGATCTGGATAGACTATTTCCTGAAAGAAACTAGACACAAAAACTTGAGAGTAAGTTTAGTAGTTTCGTTTTATTTTATGTTAGTCCCAAAAAAGTCCCTTGCAATTAAAAAAAATTATTTTTATTTATTTTAGGGTGAATCGAGCTCTAATTCTCCTTCTAGTCCTACAGATAATTCAGAAACTACACCAATAGCACCAAAAAATCACATTCATTCCAAACAAAAAAACTGGTATTCACATTTATGCAATAGATGGCTCTCTCTTATAGGGGTTAGTGTAAAGAAAATATGTAGAGTAAATTAACGTGGGAAATAATTGTTCTTGGGATTAAAGAGGCTAAGATTGCCATCATAGGTGACACAGTCTAATCCCCAAGAACCATGATTTTTTTATCAAATCAAAGTCGCGAAAGCTTCCATTTCATTAAATTAGTTTAGCAACCACTGGTAATTACAATTATTAGAATCTGTGATCATTTGGATTTTATAATAATGTAATCAAATTAATCATTTTTAGGCTTTAATAAAAATCATAATAATGTTCTTAGTCAGCTGGGTATACGCTGTGGCATGCTTAAGTGTAGTTTTTCTAGTCTGGTTATACATTGGAACAGCTAATCCTGCAGTTAAACCGGGTTTAGCTAGTGAATTCCACTTTTTTAGATGGTTTAAGAATGTACTTCTACGGTGCTTTGGGTAAGAAAATAAATCATATATCCTCTTCCAAGCATGTACCATGTTTGTAGCCTTATTCTTGTAAAGATGCGAGTGTGAGTCACGGAATATATAAAATGTTTGATAAATTTCTTTTCTAAGATATACAATATCAAAGTATTATACGAGATTTGATCAGAAAATACACGGAATTGTCACATTTCCCAAACTGTAGGTCTCCAGTCAATTTTTTTTTGTTCTGTTACTACACTTGTCCCTGATTGTTTTGCTTTAAGAATAGAATCAAAGTACAAGAGGACCATGGAGACATTAAAGATGAAGAGCGCCCTGGACGTCCTACCACAACCGATGATAACGTCCCAAAAGAAAAAAAAAAAATATTATGGATAATTATCGAATCATTTGTTTCACGCCAAGCAATTTTTTCCGATGTGTGGCAACAAAATTTGTTCTGAAATTGTTGAATGTGCCGAATCGACATTGTTCAGGAGTTGCTGAATGAAGTCAACGACGATCAAGAATTGCTCAAACCAGGGCCCGATCGTCCCAAGGGAAGCTTCCTAAAGAGCCAAGACCGCAAAAAGCTCAAATTCGATCGAATGTAAAAGTTCTGCACACTGTTTTCTGCAATTTCAAGGACAGAGTGTACCATGAGTTCTTACTACTAGGTCGTACGGTAAGGAGTACTACCTGGAAGTTATAAGCCGTTGGGGTGAAGCAATCCGAAAAACACGCCCGAATTTGTGGTGACACAACTCATGGCAATTGCATCATGATAATGCAACTGCTCACACTTCACTGCTTGTTCGTAGTTTTTTGGCCAAAAACAATACCGTTATAATGCCAAGGATGACGTTTTGTCAAAGCTGGGGAGGTAAAGACAGAATCGCTGAGGGAGCTGAACGCCATATCGAAAATGAAGTTCCAAAAGTGCTTCAAAAATTGGAAAAAGCGCCGGCACAAGTTTATTGTATCTGGTGGAGACTAGATCAAAGGGGACAGAATTAATATTCATAAATAAAAAAAAGAAAAACGAAAATACCCTGTATTTCTTTTATCAAACCTCGTATATTTTAGAACTTAAGTATGGTTCATACCGATATCAAAGTAAACTGAACAAAATGACACTTAAAATAAGTGGGAAATTCTCGTTGGTTAAAAATTCTCATTGGTTCGGACTAACTTTTAATACTATATACAGGGTGTCCCAAATAGAAATTTTTATGTTTTTACTGATTTGATCAGTCAATGAAAATAATATTAATTGCAAGCTTGAGAAGTAATTTAACCGATATTGTAGCTGCTGCAATAAACCAATTACCATCGTGCAGACTTGATAAAGTGAGATGCTGGCTAATTGGTATACACCAATGCCATGAAACACATAGACACACACATATCATGCAGACTTGAGACTTGACAAATAAATTAATCAGTTACTCATAAGGACAAACATGCTACATGCTTGCAAATTATTAATATTATAAATGTATACTTTATTTTTTCAGGAAAAGAGTGATAGATTACGAGCAGATTATTGTGACGCCCATACATCCAGGATTAGATGTGTCGACCGCACAATTAAATGAGGATAATGAAGATTTTTCCAACAGAAGAAGATATCACCAGTCAACTACTGTGGCTGGACATATGGTGGATATAGAAGAATAAAGCGAGTTTTACATATAACAAGTTCAACTCTGTGAAAAATTAGTTGATCAAAAAATTGAAAAATACTGTTTTATACTTTTCAAGTAATTGGATAATTTGTAAAAAATCTAAAGTTTTGTGCCAACCTAAGTCCTTTTGCAGCTATTACCTTAGACCCTACTCTAGTGACGTACTCGCCATTTTATAATTAATTTTGTGGTAATTGTGACTAGTTCTCTGTATTCAAGTTAATGGCACCAACATCTTATTTTTGAATTTTTAGTAGGTTTAGGTTGATATCAGGGTATCTTTTAGCGCATGTAAATAAATTATTGTTAAATTATTAAAGTCACACGTGAAAAATTCTATTTTTGGTTCGCCATCTTCGTAGGCTTTATTAATTTCTTGCCTTCTCTAAAAAATATATTGTCGAACCAGACCGGGCGTTATCTACTTGGATTTTGGCAACTACTTATAACGAAAATATTTTTAAAATGGCGAATGCGTCACTACCTCAATATAATTATTTACTGTAGCTATTAGCACGCTGCAGCGTAATTAAGCAGTAGGACAACTGCCTTCGATAGTGTCGATATACAAATAAATACAAAAGTGGTACTAAAAATTCGCTTAAAAAATCGGCAGTACTTCCTTGCAAACATGTAGTTCTAAAAATAATTACTGAATTTAACTTTCTCACGTTTCACTCCCTTTGCCTGAAACGATATCAATTAAGAATTATAGGTTTCATCCATTCTTTTAAGTATTATATTATCATCTCGTTCGAGAGTTGTGCTAACAGATTGACAGATCAATAGCCGATAGTGATAGATAGAGCGACGGAAATGGAAAAAAAAAAAAAAAAGTTTTTTGTGATCTACAAGCCCTACGACGTGAAGAACAGCAAAAATTTCAAAGCATTATTTTCTCACGAATACTATACTTCCCTTAGCAAAGGAAGTAAATCCAATAATTTACCTGGTGTATCATAGGTACGCTTCCGCCAACTTCACCGTTGCTATTTCTAAAACTTGCTGTATAGATTCAACTATCCTATACATGTTAAAATTGAAAATGAATGAAAAACAACAATACTGAACTAGAAGTATACCATGATAGATCCACAATCACCCTTCTGTAACTCTACCTCTCATCCCTTTCACTCTATATATATATATATATATATATATATATATATATATATATATATATATATATATATATATATATATATATTAATTATATATATATAATTATATATAATATATATATTATATATATATACATATATATATATAATATATATATATATATATATATATATATATATATATATATATATATATATATATATATATATATATATATATATATATATATATATATAATTTTACTATAAAAAATGTATTTTATAATAAATATTCAATATACCAATCAAGAAGCAGGAAAAATTATCCTAATACTATTGAAACCAAAGTTAACAATGAAAAGAAATGTATTTTGATTTATTGACTGAAAGAATTCAGAAAAAGAGCTATAACACGATAAACACAAAGTCACTCTTCTATCCCCCCCTTTTTTACCATTTGTCCTTATATATTTTATTATAAATGATTTTGCTTAAAATTTACCCCATTCTCCCATTTACTTACTTACTTAGTCCAAAGCCTTTCTACCGTTAAGTGTAAGGCTTCTCCCATTTAAAAAACCAATACTATTGAAATTATACAAGATTATCCCATCTCTTTCCCCCTTTCCCGATTAAAATTGAAAGTAAGGAAAGACCCTGAAAAGGACATATAGCACGATATATATGAAGCAGTCTCTCCCACCTCCTATCCCAGCCCATTAATCCTATATATATTTTACTATAAATAATATGTTTAAAATTTGGCAGTTACTTTAACTAAAAAACCTGGAAAACACTATTGAAACTATACAATATTTAATGAACCCTACTTCTTTTGGTTGGTGTGTTTGTTTCACACACGTGAAACAACCCCTCTAATCTCCTCCTCCACCCCCTTTATGTTTTACTTTACTATAAATATTTATGTATATGTCTTATCTCAACAAAAAAAAATACGAAAAATCACCAATCACTATTAAAATCACACAAAGTTTATAGACCGCCACCCCTATCGCCTTAATATCGCTCGAACACTATAAGCTTCATACCCTTATTAGATATTATGTATGTACCAAATTTGAACTTGATCTCATGTCGCTCGAGAGTTATCGTGTGAATAGACCGACGGAAATGCGTGACCTGGAAAGCAAAAATCTCGTAGGTTGATTTTTTCACGAATTCAATACTTTCCTTTAGCAAGGAACGTAACAATTGAATAAAAAAGAGAGAAAGTTAAATTTTTTTCAATTACTTGAATAAAAAAATTGACGGAAACTAACCGCTTTATACATATTTACTTTATCAATTGATTGATCAATCAATATAAGTGTAAAAGTTGCTTTAAATATACTTTTAATATTTATTTATTTAATAAAATTCAAAGGAATCAGGAAAAAATGTTGAACTGCCAGAAAAAAAAATATATAACGTGTATGTCACTAATAAATTATTTTTATATACTACCAAGTCTTTTTATTTAAATATTAAATTAAAAAACAACTAAATATAAAAGTTCGTATGAACCAATTAACTAATATAACACAAAACAAAGGATATTTTAATATTCAATAATTCAAAATTCCATCACACTCAATATTTTTATTTATTTATTACAAAGAAAAATTAATTATAATGTGCAAGCTAATTTAATCTAAACGTACAACATTTACTAAAGAATATAAAATTTGATAAAAGATAGGATATTACGATATCTTTTTATAAAAGGAAACATCGCAAATGTATTATGGAGGATAAAAATTGTTTCTCAAGTTATAATTTAGATCCTCAAATTGAAACCCTAAACTATATACAAGGTACTATAAGTCTCTTTATGTTGTATCATTAAGGTGTGATTTAACTACCATATTGCCGCACCTTGTAATGACTAATATCAAGGTTGAGGCTTTTAATTATTTATTCTGAAAAATCTATACGAGTATAATTATTAAATTTGGTTATTTTTTATCAATTTCGTGGTTATTATACACAATTCACAAAATTCAAGCAACGAGAGCTCCGAGGGATTTAACACCTTATTAAGTAAATTTAAAAAACTGTTAAATTACTAATACCTGTAAACCTTACAAGAGTTCAAAACGTCTGTAGACTTCAGCAATTTAGCAAAATTTATTGTATTTAAAAAAAAAAATTGTTGATGGCTGCTTGGATTTTAGCAACTAATGAAATAAGCACAACATTAATCAAAAAATAAAATTGTCAAAATATCACCGCATTAGAGTTTATTAGGAAGTTATCTTTATATATGGCTTTAAATTTTTAGCATCAATATATTTTTGGAAAAATTTATAATGAATAATATTTCTATACGCTTAAAAACCATCAGCAGGACATTGATTCTCTTGAAATACTAACATCTATGTTTCTTTTTATTGCAGGATTTTAAAACTATAAAAAAAGTATAATATTAATTTCCATTTGGTCCATGGTATTTTTAAAATGTTACAAGGCTGAACTTGAGCTAAAATTTTCATAAAAATATACATTTGCGATGTAGTTGTAAGCAAATTCAGGGTCTCACAGATTGAAAAAAAAAACAAATCTATCACAAGAATTTTGAAGCCTAGATAAATAAACTATCTGTTTTCTTCTGGGTCAGAATTTCTGTTATTCTCCCTACGATTGGCTTCAGCTCTCCTATTAGCATTTTGGTTATCCTGTCTAGCCCTGCCTCTTAATACGGTACTACTCTGACGCTGTGGCCTAATTTCCTCTTCCTCTTTCTCTATTGCCTCACTAGTACGACCAGACTGCATTAATTTATTAAATTTTTCTTCACAACTTTCTTCACCCGGATTAGTCGACATTGAAGATAATACCAGTTCTTGTACGAATGCACAACGCTCTTGGCGTTCTTCACTGGATGTTGGGTTATGAGACATTTCTTCTAATAAACCTAGTATAACATAAAGATTTTATGGGTTGTATTTTTTTCTTTCTAAATTTTAATTTAAACCTTTGGAATGTTTTTATGTTACTCAATTGTTATACAGTTGTGTGTAAACATATTTACAATTTGAATTCTTTAAACAATGCAACTTTATTTGAGTGCGGTACGGAAAAAAGCGACATTTTTAAGACCTTAAAACCGCTTAAAATAAGTTGTATGTTTGTTTACCGGGCGATAAAATTATTTACTGAGACCGGAGACATAAAAGACGGGCAAAGTTCAGGAAGAACAAGGACAGTTCGAACGCCATAAGCTGTAAAAATGCAAATTGACCGAAATCCTCTCCACAAACAAAAAATTTTATCTCGTAAGATGAAAATTTCGAAAAATTCTCGTATTATTCAAGAAGACCTAAGACTTAGCGCTTATAAGATACACACTGGTCATTTGCTAACGGAAGATTTAAAGCGAAAAATGTGGCAAAAATCTAAAAGTTTGTTGAAGGAATACGCTAATGACAAACAGGAAAAATTTTGTTTACCAACGAAAAAATTTTCATTGTGGAATAATCTTTCAATAAGCAAAATGATAGGATTTATGCCAGATCTTCTAAGGAAGCGTCTAAACTTGTTCCAAAAGTTCAGAAGGGTCATCATCCAGCATCAGTTATAGTTTCGAGGGGAGTCGGCTTTGATGGGGTTTTAGTATTCATTTTTATAAAAATTTCGGCGAAAATACATCAGGACACTATTTTAGAGAACGTTTTGGAACCCCTAAACCATAATATTTTTAAAAATAGGCACTGGCTCGTCCAGCAAGATTCTGCACCAGGACACAAAGTTAAAACAACACGAGGTCCTTTAGAATATAAACTATGATTCTTCTTAGAGGGTATGGTTTGCCAATCTTGACTCTTTAACATGAGCTTTAACAAAAGCGACCGATAATTTTCCGTTAAATCAAGTGTGTGCTGCTATAGACGAATGGCCTAATCGTTTGAGGGCTTGTGTAAAAGCAAGAGGGGGACATTTTGAGTAAATGTTAAATTAAGGACGGAGGGCAGTGTAAAAAATTTTTTTTTGAATGTTCTCACCAAGTTTTAAATCTAAATTCGAACTCTAAATGCACTTATCGTGTCATGAAAGAGACCGTCTCTGACCGGTTCAGTCACTTCACGTTTTGGGCTTTTCATGTGTTTATAATGTTGACCTGAAAAACCCAACCCAATTATCATCCAAGTCGCCCTTGCCGTCGGTAATAAATCCAAGCATGGGCAATATCTGAGCGAGAAGAAGAAGCTGGACCAAGTGTATCAGCTACGAAATTTACCAAAAACTTTAAACTCGTTTTTTTCAAAACGTAAAATTTCGCGCGCCGTGTAATGTAGCTCAAAAAGTAATTCACGGATTCATTTGAAATTTTATACAGATATTCATTAACCTATTGACCATCGAATAAATGTACAAAATTATAAAAAGTTAATTATAAATATTATTTTTTGACAAATGTTTATAAAGCAATCAACGTATGGAACACTAATTGCGCAAGTTCAACTTGCACTTGACCGGTTATTTAAAAATAATACAAAGAGAATTGTGCGCAAGTATTACATTATATATGTGTTTGAAGTCGTCTTTTTACAAGCTTTCATTTGACACCCCATTCGATGACCTGGTAAAAAAAAAAAATTCACCCCCCCCCCAAAAACTAACCCGTTAAGTCAGAACTTAACCTTCAAAACTACACGGCTCTGATAAGACCATCAATTCCTATATTAGTGCCAAATTTCAACTTTCTATGTCAAATAGTTTCAGAGGAAATAGGGTGTGACAGACAGACGGACACCGAAGTGACCTTATAAGTGAAAGGGTTAATTTTTTCAAAATAGTTCCAAATTCGCAATTTTTCATTTTTTTTTTTTGGTAACTTTAAATTCATTTAAAACGTATAATCATACTCTTGATTTTTTTTTATTTCTTTTTAATGCACTATAGCGACCGGGGCGTTGCACGGTGTAAATTCAAGGAGTCAACTTTGAGCAACTGCTGCTCTGCCATTTTGAATTTGTTTTAAAAAGTCGAGACTCTATTTTTGGAAGCCAAAAAGTTGTTCTTTTTTATGTACTTTTTCATTTTTGTATAAATATTTTTTTTATATGTATATATGTTTCTCAATAAATAATTCATAGAAAAGCGGTCGTTTACACAGGTCTTCCCGCTTAATTTTGCCATTATGAATATATGAATTAATTCCATAATAATTTGTTTTAATTTTCATAGAAATTAAATGTTTAGGCAATGTTTCCATTGTAACAGTATTTATGGGAGTACAAGGTATATTTGCCCATTTTCATTATAATCACAAGAAAATTTAAACTTAATTATGTATGATATATAATTAATTTAAAGAACAATTCCGATTAAAGACGACAATGGAAACCGCGACTATTACCGTAACAAATAAATACATTTAATACTATTCCAACTGTAATTTTATTCTATTGCTTTATTATTATTATGCCAAAATTAAGTTACATAGCTACTCCCACAAAAATTCGGTATTAAAAACACCTCGAGATGTATTTGAGGGACAAAGGGTTGTTAGAGACTGTGATTTATATGCATTATTCGATCCCGATCTGGCAACTGATCTTTCGATCCCCTTCACTAAACATAGACACAAAACAAGAATTCTACAAATTCTTGTTTTAGCCTCCATACTAAAATTTTGCTACTTTAATTAATATCACACTTACCAGACAATAAAAATTGAGAGCTATATCCTTGGGTAGGCGCAGGTGATGTATTATTAGCAGGCTGAACTAAAACAGGCGAAGCGTTGAGCAAAATAGTAGAAGTACCAAAGTTAGAAGTGTGGGCCTCCCTTAAAGTCTGACTTTGCGTCTGGCGTCTTGGAAAACGTTCCAAGTTTTGTCTAGCAGCGTTTACTTGCTGACGTTCCAGCTGCAATTGCATCTGAAGCTGCTGAAGCTGTGTTGGAGTGCTGCTTGTAGTACTACTTGTAGACCTTCTTACACCTACATAATAACTTTTGTTATCGAGAGATGTTATATCAGCCTAAACTATGACAAGTATAGACACTACTACTTCTGACACAGTTTATTAAAATGCGCTAAGGGATGCCTTGAAACGACCCTGCATAAAATTATAGGAAAAAATCGTTCGGTCAAAATTCTTTTGGGAAAAAGTTCTCCAAATTATGCTGAACAAAAGTTCTCATGCACAAAAGTCAATAGTTCGGCCGCCAGTGGCTTTTGAAGCCTAAAAATATAGGCCAATTAGATTCTTTTATTCTCCATTTTTTTTTTAAATTATTTTCACTTTTGAAGAAAATGTTTCAGACAAAAGTTCCCCGATTTTCGGGATCGGAATCTTTGTCTGAAACATTTTCTTTAAAAGTGAAAATAATTTAAAAAGAAATAGAAAATAAAAGAATCTAATTGGTCTATATTTTTAGGCTTCAAAGGTCACTGGCGGCCGAACTATTAAATTTTGAGCAATATACCCGTGAGAACTTTGTTCGATATAGCTTTTTCCCAAAGTTTCTAAAATTTTGACCGAACGGTTTTTTCCTATACTTTTGTACGGGGACCTTTGGGATTTTAATGTTACACTACCAAAAAAAAATCAGTAGATTTGTATTGAACAAAAAAATTGCAAACTGCAATTCTAAAAATAAGCTAATTTAAATTTATTATAAGGGCATAATATAATTACAAATCTATACACTATCTTAAATAAAAATAAGTGATAAATGGTGTGAATAAAAAATCAAACTTATCAATCAACAAAGTATCCAATTTTTTTAAAGCCCTTGTATTAAGTAAACATAAATAATAACAATAATTACAGCAAGAAACGTTCAAATCACTACAATATTTGTGTGTGTGTTGTTAGTAGTTTTAAACTCATTTTTTTTATATCAATTTATTATCAATAACTGAATGGACCCTTTACATCAGGGGATACGGGGCAACGAGGTGGTAGATAAGCTCGCTAGAGTCGAGGCTACGACTCCTTTTCTCGGACCCGCTTTAGGAATATCCGAGCTGCCCTCCAGGGGGTGGACGGATCGATGCTCAAGAAACTAATGGTATCAGAACTCAGAGTGCAGATAGGCCAAGTATTTCGTATCGTGGCCTGGAAGAGCGCGCTTCGGGCGGTTGCTTGATAGGAGTAGACGCGTCCTGAATCCCCTTGTGGCGACTCCTAGCATTGCTGGACGTGGAAGACGATCCGACATACGCAGGTTGTCTAGAGGACGTTGCTCCACTTCGTCTGTGCATGCGAGGCGCTGGAAATACTCGCGGCGTAAGACCTTCGAAGCGGTAGTGCTCAAAAGGGAGGACGCCGGTACTCTGGCGTGGAATAACATCCTGACTATTACAAAAGCAAAATTACTTTAATATGTCAGATGTTAAAAGGGGACCGAATAAAGAACAATGAAGACTCTGGCACACATACACACACCTAATTTTATACCTTTAATTTACAAAATAAAGCATCCCTACGTTTTTCAAATAAATATCTTTTGAACTTACCCGAAAGTTGCGATAGAAGCTCAGCAATGGGGTCCACAGATTCTCGAGAAGAAGGACTCAAAGAAGACAATCCGCTGGAGCTAAAAACACTAAACCACTATCTTTACAGAGCAAAAAATTGTGTATTCTATCCCTTTTTTGTGAATTTCCTTTCGTCATTCCATTTTAGTTACTTAAACTCGATTTTAATAATTAATAAATATTATATATTCTCGTTAAAAACATTTCACAGCTTATTTCACAATATAATATGTCAACTTTTTTGTGAAAAATTTTCTGAAATCATCAATTTATGAACAAAAGTAGACAAAGAAATTAAATTACATTAAATGTTGAAAATTTGATCTAATGATATTTTAAACTAGTAAAACTTTGCAAGCATGAAATTTTAATTTCCATCCTGTAACTTAAAATATTCATTAGTGTGAAACATTTTTTAAATTAAAAGGGATAAAATAAAAAACTACTTGGCTGTGGCAGCGGCTCATTGTTTTTGGTCCTTATCGATTAATATATTTTTAGTAATTTTTGGAAGAAATAAAATTTCAGTTACTTAAAAATCAAATTTTTGAAGCAAAATTTTATTAAGTGATAAATTGGATGAATATTTATTCTGCTGGCTTTGAGGCAGATTTCCTACAAACTCTTAATTGTTTACTAATAGAACATGTTTAGTTCATAATAATGTTAAATATCGGCTTTGAATGGCTTGCAGCTCCCCACAACACATATGTTATAATTTTGTGTTAAATTTACAATATAATCAACTTTTTTGCAATATGTTCTATACTTTTTTAAATTAAGCCTTTTCAGCGGTGTTTTTAATGAAATAATTGGTTGGCAGGCTAGGAATCCATCTTACCAAAATTTGATTTTGATATAAAATTTAAAAAATTGGACTGAGTTCTGTGACCAAAATATAAAAGCTAAGTTCATAGATTTTTTCTCCTTTTTGAACTGTTATCTTTAAACATGTGATATTCATAAATGAGTTTTTCTCAGGAGTTCTTTGTTACTCTGGTAAATTCTGATATGACACAACAACTAGATAATAGTTTTTGAATAAAAAAATCTTATAATTTTTGAAATTTAAACTAAAAAATTAAATCCAGCACCAGGATATTGAACTCTGTAACTTATATGTTATATATTTGTTAAATTTAAAAGAAGAATTTATGAACATCAAATAAAATTCTACAGCTAATAGCCAATATTACTAAGAAAAAAAAACACATAAATGGTCTTTAAACTACAAAATTAAACGAAGAACTACCTGAAATGCATATTGGAGCGCCTAGGTCGTAGAGAAGCAGCTCCTCGATTAACACCAGTGTGTGAAGAAGTATTATGAGGTATGCGTCTAACATTGTGACGTGTAGCTACAGGTTCATCAAGGAAGGAAATAAGATCCCTGGGTCCTGAGCGATGTTCTAAAGTCAAGTGCCCAGCAAAGTCATCAGTCATCAGATTTGGATCACCACCTGGCATTGCTGCGCAAAGGGGACATACCTAAACAGCAGTAAAGATTGCTAAAATGAAGATTTCAATTGGGATAAGGATGATATTTCTTTTTTAAAATATTTTTACAGTAAAGAAGCATTTTTAAAAGTAACATGTGGCAGTACCAATTTAATCAGCTGTATAGGGTAGTCACTTGTAAAAACATAGCTTGAAAACGTTTTGTCAATTCTGGAAAAATATTTCATTGATAATACTTTACCACTTCAAAATTTGTATCTTGATGGTCAGCAGTTACATGTTCCTGTAAAGTTACATCAGTGAATCCCATTCTTGAACAGTAGGGGCAAGTGTAGGATTGAGGCATTTCCAGAGTACTTATCGCTTCACCTCCGTAATAAACATCTTAAAAAAAAACATTTTTTAACTACTGTAATTTTTAGGTTAGTTTTGTAAAATATTTACGTTCCCTTCAGAAACATAACATTCATAATAACATCCCTAATAAATCTTTTTGTTTCTTAGATAACAGACTATTTTTAGTGTTTCGTATGAAACACTTATAAGAGCACTTCAGTGTCTGTCTGTCCATCTGTCACACCCGATTTTTTTCCGAAACTATTTGTCATAGAAAGTTGAAATTTGGCATTAATATAGGAATTAATGGCCCCATCAGAGCTGTGAACCTTTGAAAGTTAAATTTTAACTTAAAGGGTTAGTTTTGGGAAGTGAAATTGGAAGTGGAAAAAAAACTTTACCAGGTCATTGAGTGGGATGTCAAATGAAAGCTTGTGAAAATACGAGTTCAAAAAAATAATATATATAATGTAATACTTGCGCACACTTTTCTTTGTATTATTTTTAAAAAATCGCCAAAAATCGCCGAAACAAACTTTGTTGAAAACTCATTTGGGGTGTGTTTTTGTGATGTCATTCATCATTTTATACCTCCATAACAATTTTTTTTACTTAAAAAAGCAGTCAACGTACAGAACACTAATTGCGGAAGTCCAACTTGCACTTGGCTTGTTATTTACTTATAAAAGGGCCTGACTAGAAGTTTGTGTGTGTTAGAAAAATCTTCAATATATCAATGTGATAAGATTCCAATAAACTCTAATTTACTAAAGACACCACTAAAATTTCAGTCTTCTTTTTGTTTAGAAACCTCTGCACAAAGATAACTCGTGTGTCTGGGTCTGTTCTTTTTCAAAATTCACATAACCCTATTGCTCAAATGAAGTAAAATTTTTGAAAAAGATAACAAAATGAAAAAGTGATATACTCACAGAAATATCTCAAAAAATTATAACTTTTTTTTTAATTTTCCTATATACCACTGTATAATTACTTTTTTCAAGACTCTAATATGCTCCCTAAGAATGGTAGAAAGCTGAAAATTGTTAGGTTTTGGTAGTGGTAAGGTACTCTAAAGAATTACACCAATTTTTAACATCAGTGGGCTCTAATTAATAAGGGGGCAGTTTGTGCCCTATTCTTAAAGGTGAAGATGGCACTATGCTTTTACTACTTTGTTATCATTGCTACATATGAAGTTTTTCTAATAACTTCGTCTATGTTAAACCCATGAGTCCAAAGCCAACACTGTCTTCTGCTATAAAACTAAATATATATATTTTTTTACTTACCAAAATCAGATCTAGTAAGGATACATTGCATAGGGTGATCAGTGGTGTGGCGAGTATTGGTAGCCCCTGATTCATAACACACAGCACATAAATCATAATCATAGCAAACTAAACATTTATATCTACGACCCCTAAAGTTTCCTTTTAAACATGAATCACAGCTGACCCCTAAAATACATTATTTTACATTTTCTAAATGCATTCGGAAATTACAGTTGTATGACTTACCTTCGTGGCGGCTCATTGTTTATATTAAAAGATAAAATAGACGCTAGGATTTCATATTAGAAAAGCAAAATATTGAGAATTTTGCATATAACCAACAAGAATTTAGACCGATATTGTTAAATCTGCCAAATAAAAAAATGTCAAATTAGTCGTCGTTTAGTTGACAGAAGAAAATCCCTAAAAAAAAAAATAATTAGGGTAGTTCCTAATGTTTCCTATGTTCTGTTACAGATGCGTCCAAATTTTCAATCAATAAATTTACTACATCTTAGTTTTAATAGATGGCGCAATTTGATCAAAACAGTGTTTTTATCGATTAAAATTATTATGAATTGGAATTTTTTTTAAGTATCTATTGATTTTTCTTATTAAAATGGAATAAAACACTTTTTTAATTTCTGTGTTAAAGCTTTAAAAGTGTTTTCCGTTTTATTTTATTCTAAATAATTATAAACATTATAAAATATGCCTCTAGTGCAAATGACCAAAGCTAACAATTTTTTTTCAGTCAATAACACAAACGAGAACGAGCTCCGTAAAACTCCAGCGTTCAGTTTCGGTTCATTTAACTTCTTTTACTAGATGGCGCTTAGTGTGTAGTTTTTTAATTATTATTCTAAATTTCCTGTTATTTTAAGGGCAAGTGTTTGCGTTGCATACACATTAGACATTAATTATTATTTAAAAGACAATGAATAATATTGAATACAAATTTAAATAAAATTATAAAAATACTTTTTTAGAACGATGTTTTTCTAAAATTGTACAGATAGATATGTCCAAGCCGTTGTTCCTCTTAATTGATTAAGATGCCTTCGCTATCCCTCAGTTACCCATTTTTTAAATTTCGTATGCAGATAGGAGTCCTTAAAATCTACCTCCCCCCCTAGTGATCGATTTTTAGTTTACTGGTTTTTTTTATCGTGGGGTTTGACGCTCCCCTGTTTGTCAACTCACGCGCCCACCTTTACAACTACTACAAGCCTCTAGTGTTTTTTTACTTAAAAAAACTTCTTTTGTATACAAATGTCCCCTTGCTCCCTGAACCTGGTTACGACACTGGCTAGTACTGGTTCCTAAGTGGAAGAAATGCTTAGCACAACCCCTTTGTATTATAACAGTGTAAAAACTATTGCGCTCTCAAGGTTACATAAACTTTTTTTGTTATTTTAATTTATCAGAAAAAACTATTATTTTATCAGTTATTCAATGGGGTCAGGGGACACGTGGCCCTGAAAACGAAAATAAAATCATTTGAAAAACGACCAACATTTTTTGTTTGGTTACTTCAGCAACTTTCAAGTTTCCTGTATGTTCTCATGATGGAGAATAACACTATAGATACGGTCGCTGTGGTTACTTACAACTCGATACCAATTTAAACTAAATCTAAATCTGAAAATATCTGGAACACGCTGACGTAATCGTTGGTTGGGAGCTTGTTGTCGTATTCCCAATCTTTAATAAAATAAATTGACCCTCAATTGACACCAATTAAATTCTTGAAATGAGAAGCAAGTACTTGTTTAATGTGTTTTATGAAACTCAAATAACTAAGTGTAACAAAAATGCTTTTCGCGCCTTTAATTTTATGTCTTGGATTTTTTTTTGTATTTTTAAATTCGATAAATTTAAATATAATTAAGATTATTTTTTAAACATCTATTAAATATATTTGTATAAACATCAGGAAATAAAATTTATAAATAAATAAGAAGTTCAAAATTCTTGAGAGATATACTGAATATTGATGAGCCCAGCAAAAAATTCTCCGAAGTCAAGTACCACTTCCGTTGGTGCTTGACTTCTTGCAGATCATTTCGGAATCTAGAACCGGTAGAAAGCGTATAAACAATTTCGTTTCGATTTTTCAAAATTTTTCAAGATAAGTTATATGGTAAGCTCTTTCAAGGAGTCTTTTTTATTTTGTGAAAAAGCTCAAAATTAGGAAGAAAAATGGACACTATGTAACTTTAATTATATATATCGCTAAATTTTAAGTATTTTCATTAATGATAACCCAGAAAACACCTGAGCTAAAGGTTGGTTTAATAAGTAATGACTTTTATTTTAATAATACCAAAAAGTTTTGTACTACAGCGGCGGAAGACAATGTTCTATATAAAAATTAATTTATTATTCAAGTTAGTATTAGCATGTTATCAATTACTCGGGTTACTGTTTTAAGAAGACGACAGTTTTGAGAACTAGATGTGGTTGGATGGTTAATGTTACGCCATATTACTTTGATGTGGATAAGACATAGTTACTTTAATTTGAAACTCCAACTAATTGAAATTACCGATACCACTACGGGAAGCGGCTAATATGGAAGGATCAGGTCGCTGCATCCAGTAAGAAGGCCAACCAACTCCTAGATGCCAACCATCTGGGAATTTTCCGTAACGCTCAACTCAGATTCCTGAACAAGGCCACCCACCACCCCAACCCCATGGTTAGGAATGCTTATGAACCTCCCTCAAGGACTACCCAAGATCCTCAGACATCCTACCCCAGGAAACCTAACGATGGAATTAGACTAGGTTTAGTTTTAAGTTGGTAATGGTCATAAAATATTTTAAGTTCTCAAATATCTTAAGTTCCATACTCTAAGTTGAAATATCTTAAGTCTCAGATATCTTAGGTTTTTTTTTATCTCATTTATATAAAATCGTGGCATGTACATTTCTTAAGCCCCAAATTGTATAGCCCTCGTATTTCATCTCATTTCATAATAGTTACATTCTAGTTTATGAATAAAGAAAATTGAAAAATTGGATCACCGACAGGTATATTTTATATTACAAAATTATTTAAATAATCAATATGTCGCTGGAAAGAAGGTTCGAAAAAAGCTAAGGAAATTGCGCCCTCTTCTGGTAGTTTTCCAATATATTTCAATTGTTTAAGTGTCCATTAGGATCCTTTTTTCGCCGAGTTCCTTAAAGAAACTTCTGAAAATAACTAAATCTTATTTAAAACCTTTGTAGACTGACTAGCATCCGAACACTGTAGCCTACATTTAATAAAGTATCTCTATTAGCTTAAGAAATAACCGGCCAAGTGCAAGTCGGACTTGTAATTAATGACTGATACGTTGATTGCTTTTAAATTTTTGTTACGGAGGTATAAAATGAACAACGACTTCATAAAACACACCCCAAATGAGTTTTCAAGAAAGTTTGTTTCCGATCTTTGTTCACAACTGATGGCCTTGAAATTTTGTTTTTTTTTATATACCAGATAAATTATGAAAGGTGATAATTTTCGTTCAATCTTTAATTGATTACTTCAGAATTTTTTCAAAATTTTTCGATCTTAGTGGGTGTGGGACACAGCGATTTTTGGCAATTTTTGAAAAATAATACAAAAAAAAGTGTGCGCAAGTATTACATTATATATATTTTTGAACTCGTGTTTTTACAAGTTTTCCGTTGACACTCGATGACCTGGTAATTTTTTTTTCACTTCTGATTTCACCCTTTAAGTCAAAATTTAACTTTCAAAACTACACGGCCCTGATGGGCCATCAATTCCTATATTAGTACCAAATTTCAACTTTCTATGTCAAATAGTTTGGGAGAAAATCGGTTGTGACAGATGGACAGACCGACGAAGAGACAGATAGTGATCTTATAAGTGTTTCCTACGGAACACTAAAAATAAGAAAATTGGTTAGAGTAGCTGTGTTGTGCTATGCTTTAACTGTGTTCTCTAATCAATACAATTTTTAACTATTTTAGGACATATACCATAGTGCTTCAAGAGCGCAGTAAGGAATTTCTTTAAAAACCTTCTATACTGATATCGGATTTACTCCGTTATCTCCACCATTGGAACATAAAGAAGTGAAACTCGGCTATCTGGAGCAACTTAGCCATGTTTCAAACCTGATAGAATCTTTAGGTAGAATATGTTTAACGCCTATAAAATATAATACGTTGAAAAACTAGCGACTGAGCGAACGAAGATTTCCTTGTTGTCCGTATTGCTTTAAAAGTGTGAAAGATAATGCTCGTCCCTCCTCGTTGGTAGTGGGCGCGACGTACTTTTAATGCAGTAATAAAGGTTTCTGACAATCCTCCTCCACAAAGCTACTAGTTTCTCTCCTGCAAATTTAGAATGTAAGAAATATCCAACAGTTCTCTATATTAACTTCTGCTTAACCCCGTTATCTCCGCCATTGGAACATGAAAAAGGGGGTGAGATAAAATAAGAAGTGGGGCTCAGCTGGCCGGAGCGACCGAGCAAAGTGCGAAGTTTCTAAACAATAAACACCCCGTCACACTAATTACCGCTGGAATACTTCGCAAAAGGTCCTTAATCTACTACGAGCTCTTTTTTTCTCTACTCTTCTTGTTTTACCACCAGGCAGAATGATTTATATTAGGCTCGTGAGAAATTAGCAACAAACAATATACAAGGATGATTAAAAAATTTAAACAGATTAAAGAATTGTGACTGCGACAAAAATAAAAAAGATCTTATAAATTACATGATGCAACTGTGCGTTAATATAGCACGTTATGTATATATATATATATATATATATATATATATATATATATATATATATATATATATATATATATATATATATATATATATATATATATATATATATAAGAAAAATATACAAAGTTTGTTTTCCAAGATTTTCATTTTCTTGATATGGTTTTAAGGTTTCGATCAGGATGTATTTTTTAGAATAATCAGAGATACTTAGTAAAAAAATTGGTGCCAATATTAAGATTAGTACTCTCTATAGCAAGTATAGCCTGTCCCAAAATATAAGATCCTGATTTTTGCTGTTTTAAGTGGGCAATATAAAAATTCTAACGTTTTGTTTATGATAGGTTGCAGAGATGGACTTAAGAATTTTATTCATTAATGCAAATAAATAAAATTATAAGTGTTTTTGAAGATGTTTATTTATAGATGTATGTAAAAACAAATGGATAAGAAGTACAGTTTGAATGAATGGGGTTTATAAGAGGGAACATATTGTATAAATAAAAATTTATTTTAACTTAAGCCTAATTCGGTTTCACTACCACTGTCATCAGCTGAGGTAATTATCAGTGGTTTTATATTATTTACATAAATATATGAATCTTCAACTTTAACAACGTGCTGAATGGAATTCTTCCATCTTTCATAAGGTATATTATTTATAACTTTTTTTACTAATTCAACCACTGAGACTCTTAAAGTAGGAGAAACATTTTGTGCCCTTATTTTTGATTTAACTTGATGCCAAATATGTTCAATTGAATTAAACACACAATAATACGGAGGAAGCCGCAACAGAGTGTGTCCCATTTTCTCAGCCATACTATCACAAACATATTTCTTTTTCAATTTATAGTCTTTCAAAACTTCCAAAAGATCACTTTTTTATAACTAAAGTCAAAATGAATGTCATTTTTTAACATATATTCCTATATTTCCGATTTGGTGTTGGCTGCATTAGGAACCTTATTTAGTAGGCGACTGTGGTAACTTGTATTGTCCATAACAATGACACTCTTTTGGGAACATTTGGCAAAAAGGAATTTTGAAACCAATTTTCAAAAAGTTCTTCGGTCGTGTCTTCGTGATAGTCCAAACTAGAATCTTTTATGTTTTTTGCAGATAATAGTAGACAATTTAAAACTCAGCCGGTTTCAGATCCAGCATGCAAAATGGTTATTCGTTTACCTTTATTTGAAGGTGTCTGACATTTTATACTGCTGTTAACTCACTCTTTTTGCACAGTGTCATGGGTATCGAACCATGTTTCGTCAAGGTAATTCTTTGATCGAGAGTTTTTAATTTCTTGTAAATAAGTATGTCGCAAGATTCGTAATCTTTGCGACTCCATCACTACTTGCCTTTTGTTTCGGAACGTGAATCCCATTCTTAAGAGAATTCTGTGAAGGGTTGATCGGCCACAATGTATATTGGTCCCTTCCTGCACCAGTCTTAATTTTATTTTGTCTAATGTCGGCACCAACTGCTCTTCATGCATAGAATATATTTTTCTCCTGATGACGTCTTTTTTACAATCGTCTACATGATGCATTTGAAAATCTTTCCGTTTTTTTTTTCTGTTCCTGAGTGATGGTTTTCCTACAATACCCTTAATCGTAGAAATTGGGGTTTTTGTTAGTTCAGGTTAGTTCAGGTTAGTTATTGTTTATTCAAATTTCTTTTTACCAAACTGTCATAAACATTTTTCCCACGGTCGCCACATAATTAAAATAGAATCGTTACGTTGTAAGTTGTAAATAAAACTAAAATCAAAAATAATAAAAAGTATCTTTCGAAACTTAATGGAGATCTGTGGTCATTAGGCCTATATTATCAAATACTTAAAGGGCTCCAAACCGGGTTGCCAGGTAGTAAATATATAGGTAAAAATAGATCCAATATGATTGCAGGTGCAAGTGAGGGCGTTATACAAAGCAGTAAAATAAAAATACGTTTATCGTAATACCTGGCAACTATGCACAAAACCGTTATAGGATCGTTTATTGCTCCATTGAAAAAATAAAAAGGCAGAATCTTATATCTTGGGATTTACTTTACCAAAATTAGTACTCATTACGTACTTCATTGTTTTTATTAATTTCTTGTTATATACTATATATGTACAAAAGTTAGTTTTTCTCGTTACTTTAAAGATAATTACTACGATTAAAAAAACATACTTTATGGTTAAGTTCTTTGATGATAGTCGAGCATTCCAGAAGAACAAATAATATACACCACTTGAAAACGTCTTTTTAAATAACCGTTTACGCACATTCAAAAAAAAGGGACAACAAAATAAAATCGCCACATTATAAAAACGGGAAATGAAATTTTTATCTGTTCGAACTTTTGACACAAAATACAAACGTTAGTGTAGCTGAGTGACATTTTTCGTTGTGTCTTGTTTTCAATTTAAAACCGAATTCGGGCGGGAAAAAAATCAGTGCACGTGTCATTTTAAAACGGAAAATGCCATTGTAAAAGGAATATTCGAGGGGACATTACTGATTTTTATCTCTACATCGGTTTTGGTTACCAAACTTTTTTTCTGTCCTTGAGCTTAGGGTCCGGTATCCTTACAAGAAAATGTTAACCAACTAAATTATTTTTTATTTGCGTGTTTTTTGAGTATAGTTGTTTTCAAAAATTATGTCTGTAAGTAAATTAAAAGAAATTTTAATATAAATATGACTATCACTTGCCCGCTTAATAAAGCCGGTTTCACTCTATCTTGTATTAATATTTTCTGCTTCTAAACTCCGAGATTTATGGAAATATATGTAGTTAAACTAAGAGCCCTACACATAGAGCTATTTTTTATGGGCATTTCACATACTTTTCAGGAAAATCCCCGAATTGCCGTAAGAGCGGCACGTGTTCGGAGGTAGCTATTCACGTTAGTCCTGAATCGCTAGAGGTTGTACTTGGTGGGAAACACAGTTTTTAATATAAAGGAGTTGTTGAGAAATTAGTACAAGGAATGACGAGTTGTACCCTATGATGTAATCAAGGAGATGACAGGAAAGATATTCGATCATCAGCTTCTATGGATGCAGCAAATAGAAAAAAAAAATATTACTATTGAGGGTTCTTTCTGTGACAATCATTCACCCGAAGTCGTCGATTTTGAAGTGGAATTTTAAGTTTTTGAAGTTCCCTTGTAGAAACGGTTTTTTTTTTTTGTGAAAAACTTCCCTCTCTTATGTCATCGATTTCTAAACTGGGTGTATAGGTTCCATTATAGAAAGGGTTTTTTTGTGTAAAAAATTCCCCTTTCCTTAGTCAAGGATTTCTAAAATGGCTGTAAGTGTAAAGCAAAGGGTTCTTTTTTTTATGCAAAATCCTTCTACCCTACAGGTTATTGATTTTGAAATTGGGTGTACGTTTTTAAAGTTCCACTGTATAAAAAAGTTCTTTTTGTGAAAAATGTACACCCGCCGGATATCGATTTTTAGTTTACTGTATTAGAAAGGGCCCCATTTCTAGAATTTCAGTTCAAGAGGGTGTTTTTCATCAAGGGGCTTCGCCCGCGGCGGTTGTTTCCCCTTCTCTCTAAAAGAAGTTCTGCTTTTAATATTCTCTCTTTTTCTTTATATCCATTTGTCCCCCGCCATTTAAAGCTGGCTACGCCACTGGCTGTACCTCATAGGGGTGTGATATATTATGTTCGGAAATGGTTTTTAAAAGATCGTTCATAGCTAAATGAGCGGTAAGTGACCTACTTTTTTTCTGGGATTAAATTGAATGTCACTTTGAAATATGTCTTTAAAAATTACCCAATTTTAATAAATCAGGACCAAGGAATGTCTAAAAACCTTATATTTCCCAAAGATTTCATTTCGTTCCATACGCTTTTTACAAAAAATACTAAAGGACTCCACATTTTCCCTAATCGCGTAATATGTTGATTCCATTCATTCCGGTTAGTTTTTTCGTTTAAATCGCAAAGAACTCGATTTAGGATCTAAGAAATCCGTCCTTACAGATAAAGGATAAAGAAAGGATCTGGGAGCAAAGAAGCTTTATCACAAAGATGGTTTCCAAGGTAACCGTTGACCTTCTCGGATTGGCTACTAGAAAAGTGTCAATAGACACTCCCACATTTCTGCGGAGATATAGAGATTACAGCAAGTTCGAAAAGGAGTCTCCCCGCGCGTACTTCCTTTGAAAAAGGATAATATTGTTTTTAAATAGCAAAAGGGGATTTCGACAATACAGAATTTCCATTCGGTTTAACTTAATGAGCTTCTTCGCTTGAGTTAATTAACTCTAACATAGGTTTTTAGTATCTTATCTCAAATCTATTGTTATTTCTACAGGGTATAACTGAAAAGTCTATAGAACTAAATATAAATACGGATTAAGAGTCTAATGCAGTGGCGCATTTACCATTTTATTTCTCCTTATTAAATTCGGTTATTATAAATACAGTGCGGGAAAAAAAATCTTTACAAGGTCAATAAAACCCCAAAATCTTAACATCCAATTGTTTTAGTGTGGATATTTTGTTACGTCACCCTTACATTTTACCACCATCTGTAGTCGTTTATGCATGGATTCAGCAAGGTTGGTGAAGTATGTGGAGTCTTCAGAGCTTCTTTTAGATCTTTGATGTTGCTGGGTCGTGTCGCTTGAACTTTGTCATTCTTGAATTCCAGGCAGTTTCGATAGGATTAAGGTAAGGAAAAGTATCTGGCCACTCTAAAATATTAGTCTTATGGTCATTGAGAAACTTTGTCACGACTTTGGCCTTGTGGGTAGAGGCCCGATCCTGCATAAAATAGTCACACTGATGAATGAGCAATTAAGCAAAGGTTGTCCAAAACATTAATGTAATTGCTTGCTTCCAGAGTTACATTACTGGGAAGAAAGTACAAACCTCCCCTGCCCTTGCTAATTGCTTGCTTCCAGAGTTAAATTACTGGGAAGAAAGTACAAACCTCCCCTGCCCTTGCTTCCACTGAATGCACTCCACACCATCACACTGTCAGAGTGTTTAACAGTTTTAACTATATATTTAGGATCATACCTTGACATGGTACTTGCACAATGCACTCTCCTGACCAACCTGAGAGTGCTCTCATCACTTTTCAGATGTTCAATCTTGATATTTTTTACAAAAGTCAAGCGTTTTCTTCTTCATTGCTGCTGTGAGCAGGGGCTTCTTTGCGGCACGGCGACTTGGTAGACCCAGGTCCTTCCGAAGGCGGTGACGAACTGTCCTAGTTGTGACGTTCTGGAGGAGTGTAGGGTACTTGTTTTTGAGTTCAACGGCGGTTATAGAAGGATGTGACATCACTTCACGCTTCAGAAGCCTAAGAGTCCTCGATGAAGTCTTCTTCGGTGCGCCATAGCCTGATTTTCTCTGAGGTACCGTTCCAGGAGGCAATTTTGCCGCTGACCATCTCAGTTGATAAATTGTCTCTCTCGACACGTCCAGATCTCTGGCTACAGCAATCAATGAATCCTTCTCTGGCAGACTGAAGGCACGGGATTTCTCTTCTATTTTAAGCTTCTTTCGACCCATTGTGTGCAGTGGGGCTAAAGATGTTAGATCTCAAACTTTTAAGAAATGATAAAAACACTGTTCGACTGGAGAAAGAACGGTGTAAAAGTCCACGAGGCGAATTGAGTGTTGGCTGGGTGGGAGAAGGTCGCCTGTGATGTGCTAATACCACATATATCACTAGGTTCCTCCCTCATTTTTATAGTGGGAACATCAAGTAAAATTATGACGTGGATTTTACATGTCAAGTTTTTTTTTGCCGCACAAGTGTAAAGATTTTTTTTACCTGCACTGTATGTTTCAAAATCAATAAATGTGTGGCTGCATCAGGACTTTAAATCATTTTTTTCACTATTGCCATTAAATGATGCCTCTTCGTTCAAAAATTGAAGGGATTGATTAAATAGATTAATTAATTTATTCATTCAGTAATCCAATAATATCCTTCAAAGTAATCTCCTCCCCCAGCGACCAACTTAAGCCAACGTTTTTATTAATCTTAAAAAGACTTGTTATACTCGATTTCCTGTATTGCTTTTAATGATGCCAGCGAATTCTCTTTTATATCTTCTACAGATTTACAACAGTGGTAATTTCAACTTGGAGAACAGGAATGAGTCGTACGGTTACATATCTGGTAAATATGATGCTTGTGGAAAGGTCACCGTTGAATTGAACTTAAAATGTTACGAATATTTATTACTTAGTGTGATGTTGTATTGTTCTGCCGCAATTTAGGCATTTTTTATGAACTGACCCACATAAATGGCGCAAAACGCTGAAATAATACTCTTTATGAACTGATTGGTCGGTTGGAAAAAATGTGAACACAACACCACGGTAATCGAGAAAATCAGTTAACATGACTTGGATTTTTGACTTTGGCCTAGCTCTGCTCGGTTTTGGTTTACTTTTTGCATGATATTCACTTGTTGATTGCGCTGCATCCGAGGCACATGGATAGATCTTCGTCCCATCACTATTATTTATGCGTTTGAAAATGACCTCATCACCGACCTCATCACGACGATGTTTTTCAAGAAAATACAGCTGTGGAACAAGATAACACACTAGACAAGCCTAAATTGTTCTTCAAAGTCGATTTTATTGACACAATTAATATTTCAGTAAAGCCTACAAAATCCCTAATACTTCTTATATGGCGACTACTGAGTGCACGATTTTATTGGTGTTTTCTTCTGCGGTGACAATAGATGGTCTTTCAGACTGCCATCTGTCTTTAACTACTTTAACTTTTGATCTTGCGAAACATTTGTCACCATAAATAATACTTTTCTAACATTTTTATGTATCGTTTGAAAAAATTTCGTTTTTAGGACACTATTTGATACAAATTCTTTGCGTAATAAATATATTCATTTTAAAAATCGCCAACAAGCAAGCCAAGGTCATGAACATTTTTGTTTGATGTTAACAACAGCTCTATTAACCTAAAAAATCGGTCGAGTACAAATTGGACTTACGCAATTAGTGTTCCGTACCATGATGGCCAGTAAAATAAAATAATATCCATACCTAGGCTAAGTTAATTAGGTCCCTGATATCTTAAGATTCGATATTTATTTTGACGTTTTTTCTTACTCAATACTGTATAATAGTTATCGCATTTTAGCTACCTACCAAATAAATCAATCTATTCCAATCTAGAAACTAGTAATAAAAGTGTAAAAAAAATATTTTGCTACCTAAATATTTGTTAATTAGAAACAAATAAAATAAAATTATATCTCGGTAAAAGAGCAACTCGCCACTTGTTTACAGTAATGTACTCTTAAAAGTATATCACACAAATCTTCACCATATGTCAAGAAACATAGTTTTCATAGTTTTTTTTTTAATATCAGATAAATTATCAAACGTTCAATCTACACTTTATGGAAAATATTCCAGAATTTTTTCAAAAATTTTTTTGATCAGTAGTTTTTGAGATAAGGGGGGCGACAGCTATCTTTGGCACCTTTTTTAAAATGATACGAAGAAAAGCGTGCTCAAGTATTACATCATATATATTTTTGAACTGTTGAGTGATGGATGTTTAGTTCCTTGGCGATATCATAGCTACTTACACACCGGTCTTGCTCAATTTTTGTTAAAATTCTATCAACTTTTTCTATTAGTCAACTAGTGCGAGGAGCATTTTTAACTTCGATATTTCCGAAACGAAAGCAACGGAACCATCTTTTGGCTGTTTTGATAACGTATCTTGACACACTGTCACAAATTTCTTTGCAGGCCTGCGCAGCATTTGTGCCTTTATCGAAATAAAATTGTGTGTTTCACTTATCTTCAAGCTGCTTTAAATTAAGTCGGCATTTCAATAGTTTTTGCAAGTCTACTACTGTCAAATGTCAGCTTTCAAGTGACGTTAAGTATGACCCGATACGACTTGTATTACCTGAAATATCTAACGAGAAATAGGCTCAATACTTTTTCGGCAACCCTTTACTTAATTTGTGTCACAAAAAATTTCAAGAAATCTGTTTCAAAGGAAATTGTAATACTGGGTATAAAGAGCTTGATACTATTCATAGTTAGTTATTTGGTATGTTTGGTTTTCACAAGCTTTCATTTGACACCACACTCGATGATCTTAGAAAAACATTTTTTTTTCACTTCCTCCTATAAGCTAACCCTTAAGTTAAAATTTAACTTTCAAAACTACACAGCTCTGATTGGGCCATCAATTCCTATATTTGTGCCAAATTTCTACTTTCTATGTCAAGTAGTTTCGGAGAAAATCGTGTGTGACAGACGGACTGACACCGAAGTGATCCTTTAAGTGTTCCGTATGGAACACAAATTCTTTAATAGATAGCAATAGCGTGGTTATTTTTTAAAACACTTTCGACATACCAGTAAAGGGATGCGGACTTTGGATATTCTTATCTCTTCTCTATATATTATGAAACGAAACGTCTCTCTGTCTGTCCGTTAGTGCACTTATCACTCGAAAACCACTTATCCGATTTACGTGTTTTTTTTGTTTTTTTTTTAAATTCATATATATGTTCTCTGGTCAGGTTTTAGTATATGTTGTGTTACGTTAGGTGACATAAGGAATAAGCAGTGACGATAATAGTGAATCAAGTCGGAAAAAAATTTGCCGCCAGTGTGCTCTCTTGCAAAAAAACCCAAACAATAATTCTGTAATCCACGCGAGCAGAGCCGCGGGCACAGCTCGTAGTGTATAAATCCAGAGTACTAAACATGATTTTTAAAAAAGGTCAACTGGATGCATGTCTAGTATAAGAATCACTAGCATCATCTCTATATTTTCAAAAACCAAACTGTAACTTGCTGAATGTCACTCGATCTTAATGACGACCCTGAAACCTAGTGGGTCTGGTTTGGAACGACGGTTAGGTAAGAAATTTTTTCTAGTTTTTAATAATTCATCTGAATATCACTTCTAATATATATTTGTTAATCATTCATCAATAATTATAGACGGCAAAAGTCACTATATAATTTATGATAACGAAATAAACTGTACTACACTAAAAAAACTGTTAAATGATATGGATTATTTCATGTCACATATTAATAAGGGAAGGAGAGAAGATAAAATTTTCTATGGTGGCCTCAATAAAGATAGGCTGCTTTTAAAGTTTAAATTGTTAATGAGCGAGTCTTGTTTAATCCGATAACTTATTCAGCATCGTCATTAAAGACTTTGTTATTATGAGGGCAAAACTTGTAACAGCATAACTTATTAGGCTTTTAGTGCGCGGTTTTAATCAGGTTATTATTTAATCTCTATTATCGTACCAATCATTATCATTATCATCGTACTAAATTATCATTCTGTAGAGTTTGACATTTTGAGTAAAATATAACACTTAACGGAATTAAGCTAAACGGTGTAGTTTATGATTTGCTTCTTTTTCTTCTACACTTTAAAACGCATTAGTACTTCTCCTATAAGCACGCAATACAGTTATATTACTACTTCATTTAAGGAAAACACCATACAAGCATATTTTAAATAATAATTAGACTTCTGCCAAAATTGTCCGTAAAGAAACAAGAACATAACACAGGCCAACAAAAAAATATTTGTAAAAACTTTTTAAACCAATACATCTACGAGGCTGGTTTGAAAAGTCCGTGCAAAAATAAAAACTACTTATGTGTTTGGGGTAAACCTTTTTTATTTTTCGACATAGTCTCCTTTTAGACTTATACACTTCGTCCAACGATGTTCTAGTTTGTTGATCCCTTCCGAATAATCGGATTTGTCCAAGTCTGCAAAATATCCATTAGTGTCTGCAATCACCTCCTCGTTTGAATAAAATCTTTGTCCCGCCAGCCATTTCTTCAAATTGGGGAACAAATAGTAGTCCGAGGGAGCCAAGTCTGGAGAATAGGGGGGATGTGAAACGAGTTGGAATCCTATTTCCATTAATTTTGCGACCACAACTGCTGAGATGTGTGCTGGTGCGTTGTCGTGATGGAAAAGGACTTTCTTGTGGGCCAATCGCGGGCGTTTTTCTTGCAGCTCGGTTTTCAAACGGTCCAATAACGATGAATAATATTCACCTGTAATAGTTTTACCCTTTTCCAGATAATTGATGAGGATTATCCCTTGCGAATCCCAGAAGACAGTCGCCATAACCTTTCCGGTCGAAGGAACGGTCTTCGCCTTTTTTGGTGCAGATTCCCCCTTGGTAACCCATTGTTTAGATTGTTGTTTGGTCTCAGGAGTATAGTAATGTATCCATGTTTCATCCACAGTGACGAAACGACGCTTAAAGTCCTCCGGATTCTTCTGGAATAGCTGCAAACCATCCTTGCAACACTTCACACGATTCCGTTTTTGGTCAAGCGTGAGCAATCGCGGCACCCATCTTGCGGATAGCTTTCTCATGTCCAAATGTTTATGCAAAATATTATGTACCCGTTCAGTCGAGATGCCCACAGCACTAGCAATCTCACGCACCTTAACTCTTCTGTCATCCATCACCACATCATGGATTTGATCAATGATTTCTGGAGTCGTAACCTCCACAGGCCGTCCAGAACGTTCAGCGTCACTTGTGCCCATATGCCAAACACAAAGAAATATACCAATATGGCTGAAACTTGGTGTGCGTGCATTCAAGAGATGCTACTAACTAAACATGACCTCGATACGCGCCGGTGGTGCCATCTCTCGGACTTTGCACGGACTTTTCAAACCAGCCTCGTAAGTGTTGTGTATTTTTGGGTGCTGAAACCGTATCTGGTATCAGTTTTTTTGTATCGCCCACAGTTCTCTCATAATATGACATCGATTAAATTTCAAAATGGGGAAAATTTGATACATAAAAAATAAAAACTTAAACCGTACTTTTATTTGATTAGGCTACAATTTTTACTCACGATAACCTATTTCACTTCATTGCGAATATTTTAGGTGCTTATTTTTTTGTATTTCCTTTCCCTTTTCTCTGTGAAGTGTTTTGTATAGCTTTTTCTCCGATGTGATGCTTTTTGTTGTTCTCTATGAAGTGACCAAGAGTAATCACCTATCATGTTGATTTTCTACCGTCCCTGGTACCGTTTCTCCATATCCTTTATGTCCTGATGGAACCGTTCCCCCTGCTCTTCACTCACATCGCCTAAGTTTTTAGGAAAAAAATCAAGATGGTTGTGCAAGAAGTAGACTTTAAGGCTTATCAGACAACCCAGTTTTTAAAACTTGTCTATCATATTAGCTACGATAAGTTCATAGTTAGGGTCTTTCACATTGCCCAAAAATTGAGTTACAATTTCTTTAAATGATATCCAAGTCTCTTTTTCCTTTGTAATCATCCTTGGTTCAAAGTTGGAATCGAACATCATTTTACGAATATCAGGCCCAACGAAAACCCCTTCTTTCGGTTTGGCTTCTGATAAATGAGGAAATCTTTTACACAAATATTTAAAACATTCACCATCTTTAGGCAAGGCTTTCACAAATTGTTTCATTATGCCTAACTTGATGTGTAGTGGTGGTAGAAGAATCTTTTTTGAGTCTACTAAAGTTTTATGCAAAATGTTCTTCTCGCCAGGTGTTAAAGTTTTTTTTGCGGGCCATTGCTTTTTGGACCAATGTTGATCTCTTGCTCTGCTGTCCCACTCACAGATAAAACATGGAAACTTTGTAAATTCTTTTTGTTGACTAAGGATCATGGAGACAACTTTTAAATCTCCACATAGCATCCAATCGTGAGCTGGATAGTTAATTTTCTGTAAAATCATGTTAAGATTTTCGTAAGTTTCCTTCATATGGACTGAATGAGCAATAGGCAGTGAAGCATAAGTATTTCCGTTGTGTAACAGAACATCTTTTAAACTAGTTTTTGATGAGCCTATAAAAAGCCTCCAATCTTCCTTTTTGTACTCAATGCCAAATTCGTTCATTAGACTACCAATATTATGGTAGTAAACCAAATCCTCTTCCTGCTGGAAAAACTGAGCAAGCTGTTTGTCTCTTGTTCTATAATAGTAAATAGATGTTCCAGATTCCAATAAATGTTTTTCTTTCAGCCTAGAATCAAGCAATTCTGTTTTTTTCCTTAGTTAAACACAAATCTTTCACTAAATCATTTAACTCAGCTTGTGTAAACAACTGTGGTTCTAAATTTTCTAGAGAACATTGAAACTCATCATCATCCGGTCGACTTTCATTAAATTTGGAACTGGACTGTAAAACGTCATCAATAGATTGATATGGCTCAGGGACAGGAAGTCCCGGTCCATGTCCTACCTGCCCATTAGCTGAAGTAAAGTTAGGATAGACAATTACTTTCTTATTTTTGGAATTATATCCAGAAACATCAACAAATAATAATCATTTGAATGATTTTCTTGCTATCTTCATACCATGGGCACTGTAGATTTAAAAGTTTTCTTTTCTTTCTTATACCATTTCCTAAGATCCTCGACACAAACACTTTGTGAGGAGCCCAACATTTTTCTTGATTACCGATTTCTACACCAAAATATACAAAGTATACTTTTTTTACAAAGTCAGTAATGTTTCTTTGCTGTTTTTTAATTACAAACTCACCACATATATAACAAAAAGTGTTGGGAGAGTTTTTACAACCACGATTAGTCATACTTTGAGATTGAATTAAAGCACATGGGTTAAACACTGCAATGCGAGGTTATATTAACTGGAAGAAAACGAACAGCTGTGACAATTATTGAAACTGCCAACCTAATAACATTTGATTTTACTGCCAACCTTATAAAATTCTGATTTTATTGCCAACCTAATAACATTCGAATGATAAAAAATAAACTTTTCACATTCACACAAAATGTGAAAAATTGGTGGGTAATACGAATTTTGTTATTATTATTTTCGGACTCAGCACACCAAAAAACATAGGAATCAGGTAAATTTTTTTTTTTTCATAATTGGCCTGTGTAATTTATATATAATGTATTACTTACGCACATTTCTCTTTGTATTATTTTAAAAAAATCGCGAAAAATTGCTGTCCCCTCCGTATCTCGAAAAGTACTGATCAAAAAATTTTGAAAAAATTCTGAAATATTCTCCACGGGGTGCAGATTAAACGAAAATTATCATGAATGCATTATCTTTAATAATTTATCTGGTCTATAAAAAAAAAAAACAAAAATTCAGTTTTTAGTAAAGATTGGAAACAAACTTTGTTGAAAACTGATTTGGGGTGTATTTTGCTAAGTCACTGATCATTTTATACCTCCGTAACAAAATTTTTTATTTTAAAAGCAATCAACGTACGGAACACTAATTGCGCAAGTTCAACTTGCACTTGAGCGGTTATTATACTTAATACGTATGTACCCGAGATAATTTAATGTAATATGACAAACCTTTTATAATATTTACAGAAAGATCATTAATTATATTTACCGCTAAGTTCAGACTATCTTATCAAGAAATCATTAATTTTGCTCCATTTTTAACAAACACCTTGACAAATTTGTATAAATTTGATCAATAAGCTCACTGGACTATTTATTTTTGAACCCATTGTACTAATTTTTCTGTTAATAGTGTCAAAGCTAATGGTTTTTCTTTATATTTGTCTCGGTAAAATTTATCGCATTTGACCGTTTAGTTTCCAAATTTGACATGTTCGTTATTAATGATGTTTTTCATGAACATTTTCAATTGACTATTTTTACGTAAATAGTTATTAGTTGCACAATATGTAACGGTCGAGTTTAGTTTTCAAAACATCTTGTAGGTCCGTAAAGAACAAAAAATTGGTAAAGCAAATACAGGTTCTAAAATTGATTTTTGGCTTTTTTTACACTCAATAATAAATTAATATTTAATTCAGTCATCACTAGCAGATAGTTTAGAATTAGAATTAAGTAATACCCTATTGGGAGATATTCATCACAATAGTGGATGCGTTTAGAAAATTCAAGCAAGGAGTTATATAACTCTGGCCGCTCCAAAAAGTATGTATATTTAAAAAAATATATTAAAGGTTATTAAGTAAATAATACAAAAGAATGGCGATTATATATTTTTATTGTACTTTAAATTATAAGAAAAAATTTTTTCTAAAATATATTTTAAATGTTAACATTATTTTTTATCCGATTAAATGGACCACTTATGAAAATTATGGCACCTCCTTGTCTGCAGGATAATTTCACAAAAAATAATCCAATCGGCAAAAATAGAAATTTATCTTGTAAAATAATGTAGTGGTTAAAAATTGTCGAAGGTTTTTTTTTTCAAAAATAAAAAATTTACGGTGTTTCGAACTTAAGCATGCAATTTTCGACCAAAAAATTTATGTTTATTTATTTATGAAAAACTTAAAAAACCTCTCGACCTTCTGTAAAAAGAGTTATTATTTTTAAGATTTAAAAAAAATAATTTTAAAATATTAATTTATTGAGTAATATTGCAGACAGTGTCTGAAAACAGGTAGCGATCCCGATCCGACCCCAGGTCACATTTAATGCTATAACTTTGTAATGGAATGGAATTTTCTTAAAAACATTTTTTTGAATAATTCCTAGAAGTATAGAGAACAAAAATCCGTAAAGAAAATCGAATTTTTTGAAAATTCGAGGTGTATATAACCCATTAATTTACGTGCATAATTGCATTTCTAGGATTTTCTATGTGATCCACTTAAAATTTCTATTGCGACTGCTATTATGTTATTATTAGTGGCGTAATTAGGTTCTAAGGGTGTGGGCAGATCGATCCTAAAGACGATTAACAAAAACTAAACATCGTTAAGCTATAATAAGGACTTATAGGTTAGCGTTGTTCCTAGACATACAAGCCTTATTTGCCCCCCTTGCTACCATACGGAATAATAGGTATTATTTAAATTAGCAAATTTTGTGTTCCTTTATAGAAACAAAAATAAACTTCTTGGGGTGATTGTTGCTTTGAGTTTTCTTTACGGACTGTTCCAGTTTTTGAATTAGAAATAAAGAATAATAAACATTACTTTTAAATTCCTTACTTCCAAGTACACTGCAAAATACATATAACGTGATACGAGAGTGTTGTTTCATAAAAAAAATGCTTGGTTGTCGAATTAGTGTCGCTCTATTCCCAATGTGCAGTCAAGGATGTCCGGTATTGTCTTCAGACAGCGTATCATAAAATGTATTTTATTAAAGCTAGACACCAAAAAAGTTTCTGACGCTGATGGAATAGCTGCCTTAATACCGAAAAAATGCACGCGTGAACTAATACCAGTTTTCTGTGGATTTTTTAACGTATCCCACAGAAAGGGAATATTTCCTTTCTAGTGGAAATACCCAAAAAAACAAAAAGGAACTTTGCCAAACAACTACCGACCAGTCACACTGCTTTCAATAATATCGAAAGTTATGGAAAGGCTACCAGTCACCATCTTCTAAAATATCTAGAAGAATTCAATATTATTAACGACCATCGATGACTTTTGTAAGGAAAGATCAACAGGCGATCTTCTGACTTATGTCACACATGTTTGAAACAACGGAATTGATCATTTTGGAGAATCTCGAGCAGCTGATATATTCAAGGCCTTTGACCGTGTATGGCATGACGGACTGTTGGCCGAGCTACGCTGTTAAGGTATGTTTGAACAGTTTTGTTTATGGCCCTCCTGTTTTCTCAGAGGGCGTTCTTCACAAGTGACAGTGGACGGGGTTCTTTCTAATACCTTCACTATCAACGCCGGTATGCCCCAAGGCTTCATACTGTCTCTTACTATCTTTCTCATTTACATTAACGATCTGCTGGAAAGGGCCAGGAATCCAATCTACAACTTTGTGGATGACGATACGCTTATTTCTTTATTTGCTTTGAACGCTCGAATCATGCAAATAGCAACAGACAGCGGAAGGTCGTTCAACTTAACAAAGACCTGAAAGAAATTCTATCTTGGGGTGACATAAACCAAGTAGAATTTAATGCTACAAGAACTCAGGCAGCCGACGGTAACTGAGGAGTATGTATGTCCGGATTCTGTCGACTCTCAAATGTGACGAAATGCAAAAACCGCGGCAGATAAATTTTTTTTCCGAATACAACACTTGTATTAGCAAAGGAAGTAAAAATTGAATGATAGACTGGTATGTTCCATTTATAATAAAAAGCTGTGAGGCCTCTAAGATTTTTAGACACTCTTTATAGATAAAATAAAATAAAATAAAATAAATAATTCCTCCTTCTATCTTTAGTAGCACACCCTGTACCTCCTAAGTCGTCTCAACAATACAGGTAATAAAAATCAAAAAAAAAAGTTTTAATTAGTTCAGGTTAGATTCTTTGAAAGTTCAAGACGCTTCATTAAAAACCATATTCCGACTCTATAGCGAAACAATAAGGGGCGTGTCAATAAAAGAAAATCCCCTGAGCCCGACTAAAAAACACATTTCTTCAATTCGTATAAATTTACAGAAAAGAGAAGCCTTACCGCGTTGACATGTGACAATTTGCGCTCTATGCTCCTTGAGAGCCTGTCACTTTTAATCAGGATTGGTTTCCTGAAAAAATCGCGCGCAATAAGTAGAAACAAGCAATATATTGTGGGAAATGTAAAGAGAAAATTAAATTTAGATTTAAAACTTTACACCCAACTTAATGTCATTTGATTTAAATTAGCATGGAGACGTTTTTTTTTAGCTTGGGACTTTTTTTTCATAGGTTATAGCCCTTACAAAAATAAATTTCTTGGCAAGATATAGCCTACCTGCATAAAGACTTTCAAAAATTGTATTTAAAAAATTCACTTTAGAAATTGCACTTAGCCCAGCTCCAGAGAATATATATATATATATATATATATATATATATATATATATATATATATATATATATATATATATATATATATACGTATATATATACATATATATATATATATATATATATATATATATATATATATATATATATATATATATATATATATATATATATATACATATATATATATATATATATATATATATATATATATATATATATATATATATATATATATATATATATATAATGTCTTTATTGTACATTCACATTATATTTACAATAATATAGTGTCAGTAACTTGAATATACAAAAGGCGAAGTAGAAGCTAGGCTTCCTCACTTAACCTACTTATCATAGTATGCAATATAACTAGACTTACGACTAAGATAACAGAGTTTCCTTAACTCTATTTTGCAGAGACCAAATATATAAGCAGTACTATTTGTAAAACACTTAGTATCATACATCAGACTCAACGGCATTGCGGCCCAGGAGAGTCTAAGTACTATTCATGCTGGAACAGAGATGCTGTGCTAGAGGACGTATGGAATTTTTAAAAATTTTAGGTGGGACGTTTTTCAAATTCAACGGGACCAGATTGTATTTTCGCGAAATTTGATAGCTGAACGATCTTTCATATAGAGTTGTAATGTGGGAAGGTGGAGTGATAGTAAATTTGTGCCTTAAATCCAGTGCATGTGCATCATATCTGAATTTTATTTTTTGATATAAATATGGCGGGCATTTTAGAAAGATTATTTTATTATACAAAACTAAGCTATAAAATATTCTTCTTTCTCTCATGTTAAAACAGCCAATATCTTTCAATTTTGCACTCACCCCCCTTTCATATTTTCTGATCCCACATATCATTCGCATACAGCAGTTTTGTATCAACTCGATGCACCTTGTCCCAGCAAGCATGGCCCGTACAAAGTGTCACAAAAAGAGAAGTGTGACAAGACCAGGCAGTCACATAACGATTTCTTGAGGCTCACATCCAAAAGGTGCCTTTGATTGTAAATTAGTTTTCAATTAGCAAATGCCTTTCTTCCACAGCTGTTAATGTGTTCAGGGAACTTCAAGTCAACGTCAAGCAACAGACCGAGATTTCTAGCCACATTCGAAGTAACTAGAGCTTCACCATTTAGACTAACGTGGAGTAAATCCTTGTATTGGTCCCTAACATGCTTACGTCCAAAAAGAAATACTTTACTTTTCTTGGGGTTAAGGACTAAACAATGATCAACTGAGTTCCGCTGCAGCCGTTGAAGATCACTCATAAGCATGTTATTAGCCTCAGCAATTTTTTCCGGTTTAAAGGACAAGTATAACTGAGTATCATCCGCATATAAATGCACTGTGGCGTACCTAAGATTTCTAACTAGTTGTATATAGAGTAAAAAAGAGAGGAGTAAGAATAGATCCCTGCGAGACGCCACATGTGATATCCAGTGGACTCGACAGTATGTTATTTTTCCTGACGGATTGGGCTCTTCCAGAGAGATATGCATATATTATTGAGGGCGTGAATTAATTTTGAGGGATTTTTCGGTAAAAATAATCTCAAATTGATATTCAAATTATTGTCCATCGCTAACCACTACTGTGTGGCAGCATATGAATATCACGTTGAAAGAACGACTCATCTTTTGAGGCTATCTATGAATCGACCCATTCTTTGGTATCCTCATAAGAATGGAAGCTCTGTTGAGACAGGCCGTGGTCATCGATCAGAACAAGTGATAATAAGAAGGATCAATGTCTGGCGAGTACGCCGGGTGAGGTAGGACATCCCATCCAAGCGCTCCTAGCGTTTACTTGAACATGTGGCTGGGCTTTGTCATATTGAAAAATCACTTTGTCGTGCCTTTTGGCATACCGCGGTTGTTTTTCCTTCAACGCTGGGCTCAATTGCATCAATTGTTATCGGTAATGTTCCACAGTAATAGTTGCGTTGGGCTGGAGGAGCTCATAATACACTACCCCTAGCTTATCCCACCAAATGCACAGCGTAAGCTCGGAGACATGAATATTCGGCTGGGCTTCACCCAAGTTTTTTTATGCTTTGGTTATCGTAGTGTATCCATTTTTCATGAATGATGCACAGCATTCACAAGGCCTGCGGCCAGTTACGATACGCTGCAAAAAAACTTTTCTGATTTTGCCTTTAAAGTAGTTCACAGGTGAAAAATCGCTTTTCATCGAGTAAGGCCTACAATTCTTAATCTTTAAACTTTTTCGGCTGGCCTGGACGTTGTTTGCCTTCCGTGTCGAAATCATCACTTTTAAAGCGTCGGAATATTACTCCTTGTTTTTGCATTAAACAAGAAAAGTAACGCTTCCGACAAATGGTGTTTTGTTGTAATTCGACATATTCAATGCTCAAAAAAATGCAGCAAAATAACATATACTAAAATTTAAATTCTAATGATGGTGTTTCATCAGGAATATAGCACTTCTACTCCTTATATATATACAGTAGTACCCCGCTTAGCGCGACCCCGTTATGCGCGGTTTCACTATAACGCGAATTTCAAATTTCGCGCTCATGTAGTCATTAACTTCTCTATGGTCGCGGGGGGATCCCCGCTTTCTCTGAATATTCTCTTTGAAGAATTGGGAATTCCCTGTCCTTCGACTTTGTTCTATGGGGATTTCCTCGTTCGTTTCGTGTGTTCATTTGTTCCGTAATGTTAGTTCGGTCGGCTGGCAGTCTTGTTTTAATATTTATTGGAGATACATACATACATAATTTAACCCTACGTTAAAAATGCCGCCTGTAAAGAAAAAAGAGCGTAAAAGCGTCACTTTGGAATTGAAGATGAAAGTGTTAAGAAGAATGGAAAATGGAGGCAAAGCAACAATTGTTGGGAGAGATTTTGGACTCTCAGAATCGACTGTGAGAACGATTTATAAAAATCGGGAAAAAATTAAAATCTCCAGCGAAGGTTCAACACCTATAAGTGCAACAAAACTTTCTCGTTCGAGATCATCTATCTTAGAAAGAATGGAGAAATTACTGTCAGTCTGGATCGAAGATTTGAATAAGAAGAACACACCACTAAGTCAAGATCTCATATGCACAAAAGCAAAATCTTTGTATGAGATGCTGAAAACAAAAGAAGGAGAAGGGAGTGCCACTCCGACTTTTGCTGCCAGCAGAGGCTGGTTCCATCGGTTCAAGCAGCGTTCTAATCTTCACAATATCCACATAACAGGCGAGGCGGCCAGCGCGGACATTCAAGCTGCAGCTGAGTTTCCAGACAAGTTTCAAGACTTCGTTAGACGAGAGAAAATTCCTGCTTGTCTCATCTTCAATGTTGATGAGACCGCACTTTACTGGAAAAAAATGCCATCTCGAACATTCATTTCTAAGGAAGAACGTCAAGCCAGTGGTTTCAAAGCTGCGAAAGATCGACTAACACTTCTGCTGGGTGGTAATGCCACTGGTGATTTCAAACTGAAACCTTTACTAGTGTACCATTCAGAAACACCCCGTGCAATGCGAGGCACAGACAAGACAAGTCTACCAGTTGTGTGGCGATCAAACAGAAAGGCGTGGGTTACACGGGAAATTTTTCAAGAATGGTATTCTAATAGTTTTTGCCCATCAGTCAAATCATACTGTGACAGAAATGGGCTTGAACCTAAAGTTATATTACTCTTAGACAATGCCCCAGGACATCCAACCTCACTTGATACGCCCAGAGACTTAAAAGTGTACGTAAAGTTCCTTCCACCAAACACTACGTCAATATTACAACCTATGGACCAGGGAGCAATAGCAAACTTCAAAGCTTATTACCATCGCCGCACTTTTAGCCAACTAATTCATGAAACTGACGGGGAAGGAAGACAGTCTATGCGAGAGTGGTGGAAGTCATACAACATTATGAAGTCTATTCACAACATAGAAGAGGCTTGGAAGGAAGTTAAAATGAGTTGTATGAATGGGGTGTGGCGTAATCTTTGGCCAGATGTAGTGGAAGCACCTAGAAGAATTGTCCAGATGCAGAGACAAGTGCTTGAAGACATTGCTGCAATGATTGAGGGGTCTGAACTTGAAGATGTCACGGTAGAAGATCTCGTAGAACTTGTAGCAACGCACGACGATCCTATTAGCAATGAAGATCTGATCGAGTTACAGAATAATCCTATCTACGATGAGGAAGAACAAGTAGAAGAGAAAGTTTTATCTTCAGGGGAAATACAAAATGCACTTTCAAAAATTTATTCAGGTTTGGACATATTGCAGAGTATAGACAATAATGATGACCGTGTCTTGACCGTGTGTCAAACAATTAAAAACAGTGTTGGGTGTTATGAACGTATTTTACAAGAACGTAAACAAAACGTTACCCAAAAGACAATAGATGTATTTTTCCGTAAAAAATAAGAGTATGTATTGCATAAAGTGTTCTTAGAATTAAAGTGATTGATTAAAATGATTTGTATTTTTTTGTATTAAATTTTGACTATGTTTAATCATAAACCTCGATATACGCGAATTTCAGTTAACGCGATTTTTTTCGGAACGTATCCCTCGCGTAAAGCGGGGTATTACTGTATATATATATATATATATATATATATATATATATATATATATATATATATAAAACTGCGCCGCAAAATTAACGCATAATTTTAAAAATTGAAAAATTGATTTTATATATTTTTTTTAACCGACGCCAATGGATTTAAATTGTGTCTTTATGGTATCTTTTCAATGTTTTTAGACTCGGTGTAAATATCGAGTAGATAAAAAGCAGTATTTTCTAACAATATTGAAAAAATGACAATTACACAAAAATTTTATTTTAGAAATTGTTAAAAAAATAAATGATATTACAATAGAAAAAATAAATCAATAACGTGTATTGCCTCCTCTTGCCCTGATTACTGCTTCACATCTTCTAGGCATACTTAAAATCAGGTTTCTAATTGTATCCTGATCCATATCATCCCACATTTCCGTCAACCTTACTGAAAGCTCATTTAGGTAACTAGGTGGAGGCAGTAAGGCTCTAACACTTCGACTTAGATTGTCCCACAAGTGTTCGATAGGGTTAAGGTCAGGACTTCTTGCTGGCCAAGGTAATGTTGCAATTTCCACGTCCTGGAGGTAATCTTGTACCACTCTAGCGACGTGCGGGCGTGCATTATCGTGCATAAATAAAAATTCTTGTCCGATAAAGGGGGCATATGGTATCACATTTGGTTCTAAAATGTCCGTTATGTATTGATCAGCTGTTAAACGACCTCCCTGAATTATAACCAATTCTGTACGGGCCTCCAAACTAATGCCACCCCACACCATAACAGATCCCCCACCATAGCTTACTGTTTCGACAATGTTGCATTGGGCATATCGCTCGCCAGGACGTCGGTATACTCTTCTACGGCGATCATCACTAAAACGGCAAAATCTACACTCATCGCTGAACAATACATTGCCCCATTCGCGGTCTCCCCAATTTTGATGTTCTTGTGCAAACTGACGACGCTGCCTTCGATGATCTGCAGTTAGAAGGGGACCAGTTGCGGCTCGATAGGGAGTAACTTCGACTTCTGCCAACCTTCTTCGCACTGTATCTCTACTAATACGGTAATTATACCTGCGGGAAAATTCTTGCTGCAGTGATGTGGTCGTAACAAACCGAGTTCGTATTGCCTGCAATCTCAAAAATCGGTCTTGATTATTTGTTGTCACCCTATGGCGACCTTGTACAGGTCTTCTTTGATTGCTGTTGGTCTCCCGAAATCGTTCCAGTATCCTGGACACAGTAGATTGTGTCACTCCAAGACGAAGTGCCACTTGAACTTGGGACAAGCCTTCTTCTACAAGCGCTATGGCAACAGCACATTCCTCAGGCGAAAGATTCCTATTTTCACGGGCATTTTGGGCCATTTTAACACTACAAACGTTGAACGTTGCCAGTACAAGCGTAGAAGCAAATTTAACACACATAGGCCAAATTGCAATTTTATGGAATTTTGTTTATTTACCATTTGTTCTGTATTGTAAAGAAATACTGCTTTTTATCTACTCCATACTTCTACATTTTAAATATATCATAAAGACCTGATTAAGAACCATTGGCGTCGCTTTAAAAAATTTCATAAAGTCGATTTTTCGATTTTTAAAATTATGCGTTAATTTTGCGGCGCAGTTATATATATATATATATATATATATATATATATATATATATATATATATATATATATATATATATATATATATATATGTATATCTATATATGTTTTGATGAATATTCTCACGGGTGTGAAATGTAGTAGTGGTTTTTCGTGTTCGATGGAATCTCATCCACCTTTTTGAGTGCGTTGATTACTAGAGTTTAAGCTAACACGGGATACTCGAAAAAGCACTACTACACACACACGTACATATATACATATATATATATATATATATATATATATATATATATATATATATATATATATATATATATATATATATATATATATTCTTATAAGACGAGGTCTTGGTTTGTTAACGTTTAGTTAACGTTTCTTTTGTGAATAAAAGCCCTAACAGTACAGAATTCGACTGACATCATTTCGGATCGTTTTGCGCTCTTGTACAGAAGTAAGCTTTCAAAAGAAAGAATTTAACAGAAAAAGACAACATAATATTGTAAGGTTGTAAGTGTGATGGATCAATTGAATATTTGCTCATAGAATACACCAATGGTGTAGTGGTTCTGAAATGGTAATTGTATTTAATAGGACGTGATGTTTTTACTTTATCGGTTTTTGATTTTTATTCTTTATTTACGCAAAATTTGGCGAAGAAACTGTTTCATGAGTTCTAGATTCAGGTTAATAATAATTCCCTAACTTTGTAATTGCTTAAAACATCACCCTCCGGTGTTTGACAACCATATCAAGTGTTAGAAATTTAGTTGTACTTTCTAGATGTGTTATGTACGAAATATCTGACAAAATTGTTACTTCCATAACAACCAGAAGTTGCCATTTTAGGATAGAGTATCAAAATTCAGGATAGGAATGTGCAACTGTTTAAAGAACCCACCAGTCAACGTGTAAAAATAATCAAATTAGTAGACTTAAAATTTTGAGTACACCTTGTATATGTGAAAATATAATAAAAGTTTACCTTTACCTATAGGTGGTTAATCTTATTTTAATCACCAGGTACAACGTATCTAAAAGGAGTTTAACTACCGCTTTATTTTCTATATCTTTGTTTATACAGGATATCTCATAAATTTTAGGCGCTTACCACCTTTTTTATGTTGAATGGAACTTTCTATAAGCGTAGTTTTCTTGTAGGAACAAATAAATAATACACACTTTTATAAATACAATTATTTTATTTAGGTACTATTTTGTTTAATAATTATGTTATATACATGGTTTTTTTTTTTAACCAAATATAAAATAATCAAATAAAGTTCCTTGTAACCCAGTTTTTTATTGGCACCGGTTTTGAAACCATCTTATAAATTAATAAATTTCACAGATTTTTGTGTTTTACATCTAATGAAACTTAAATATTGAGAACAATAAAAAATTCTTATATTTGTCTTTTGTTCAAGATTGCACTATATCTAACTAAATATATATTTTTTAAAGTATACAAAACACAAGAAAAAATCTTAGAAATATTGTGTACATGTAGTGAAAAAAGATTATAATAAACAAACAAACGCAAAGGATAACGTGCATAAAAATTCGTATGAAAAAAATGAAACAATATTTATAAGTACGTATAGTATACACAGTAAATAATATTATTAACAATTTACAAAAGTACGAACCAAGTAAGAATAAAAGAGTTAGAAAAGACACTGGCCACCAGGAATAAAGAAATGTACAGTCTTTTTATCAGGTAGATGTATGTATGTACATTAACAACATTGTAAGAATATAACAACAATAACAACTACATAAAACACATTTTTTTAAGAGTAATGGAACACTATTTTTTTTCAATGGCACAAAGTAATAGAATGTCAACAAGATCTGTATATTTATGACAGATTCATGTTTATATTTATGTTATCTTATATTTATTTTTTAAAATAATGTAAAATACCCTTTTATTAATCTCTTGTCGAAAAACTGAGATCCTTTATAGCAAACATCAGCGTTAATATCTGTCCCTAATTTATTTTTAAAATGCGGTATTCACTTGAAAAAGATCAGACGTAAATACAGGTCGAAACGAATAAAATCAAATAAAAGGAATACAGAATTTAGAAAATCATTTTAAAATTTTGGAGAAGTTTGAGGCCATAATGAGAATTTCTTACGTTACATTACTCTTTAGCATTGACTAAAATGAAAAAATTAAAAAAAAAACGATAGGTAACTACATATTTTATGAATTTTGTCAGTAATGTTTTTCGTAATTTTAAGTCACAGTAAATTATTTATATTAACACAATTGTGGAATATATGCAAAGAAATATCATTAGAAATGAAGTAATTCTTTTCAAGTATTCAATTTCATTAAACAGTGGAAGTTTAGTTTCGTTGAAAAATTACGAAAAACAACAAAAATTATTCAATAATTTTTCGTTTTCTTACACTAACCAATTAGTTTCATTTTATTTCGATTTTTCCTAATAAGAAACTACTTATTTACATTTTGTACACATTTCCAGTAAAATATATTAATCGCATATTTATAGTATAACTCGAAAATTTTTTTATCAGTTTCAATATACGGTTTTAGTATAAATTAATTACTAGATTTTTATATCTTCTTTAATACAACTCTTATTGAAACAGTAAAAATTTCAACGTTGTTCTATTACAAGGGTGTTTTTTAAGTTGAGACATTATTTTTTGCCTGCTTATGCACTCACTAAATAACTAACTAGCCTACATACAAATTTTCAAAAACGGCTTGAAAAGAAATGCTTAAAATTTCCTATTTAATATGGCGGAGACATGGTGCTTGTCTTTAGATATCGTGAGCCTATCGCCACCACGATATCATTGCTGTCTTATTATGTAATTTCATATGCAAACATGAAGTGTTATATGACCCTGCGTGAGTACGCGGGAGACGTACGCCAAGGCAAAAGTGTTGCAGTTTAACTGTTGCTCAAACGAGGGGGAAGTGCGCTGGAGATTTTTATGTTGGTAAAATCATTGCTAGTTACCGTGCATTGTAAAGTACAAAGAATGTCGTTAATATACCACGACAATGACGTTCTTGCTTGCTAAATGATCTTTAAAGACGTGAGTCATTTATTATTTCTTCAACTGTTATAAAGGCTATGTTAGGCGAAAAAAAATGGAGTGGCAGAGAAAAGGCCTAAAAATCGACTAATCTTAATTTGATTGATGATTAAGGAATCATCTACAGTTCGCGGATAAAATGGTTCTAATCTCAAGCGACCTACGTGAACTAAAAGAAATGCTGCGACAACTTAGCGAATCGCCCAGGAATATTGGGTTAATAGTAAATACCGACAAAAAGATCGATAGTGTTAATGAATATATTGGGCATATTGTAAAACTGAGGTAAGAAAATCAAAAAGTAAAAATAGGACGAAGAGTAGGAGTCACGTGGACAGCTGTCTACAAAAATCCTGAGGTTCTCATAGGCCTCAAAAGTAAAGCCTACAATACTTGCATTCTACCAGTAGGTACCTATAGCCTTCAAACTAATGGCTTTAATACAATAATGTGCCGACCGGTACGAGTCGCTCAACCAGGAATGGATTGTGCTATACTCGGTATATCATTGAGAGACAAGGTCAGAAATAGCATTATTAGAAACAAAATTAGAGTGGTAGATGTAATGAAAAGAGTGGATGACCTAAAATGGCATTGATTGAGGCATGCTGCTAAGCAGAGAAACAAAGAGAGGTAGAGGAAGACCAATGAAGCTATGGTTGGATGACATAAATTAAGTGATTGGAAAAAAGTGGTCAAGGGTTGTACGAAGCAGACAGGAGTGGAAGAAATACGAAGAGGTCTATGTCCAGAAGTGGATGATGGAGGGCTGAAAAAGAAGAAGAAGATGTTGGGCGAAGTAGGTTATTTTAGTGAGTACTACAGCTCGCCAAAATAGTACCCCAACCTAAGTGACACCCTGTATTTTCATTGTGATATAAAAGGAACATCGATTTCACTCTGAGTATTACCCAGTTTCTTTATTATTTGGCAATTTGATATATTTATCGTATTAAGAATTGTCACTTGTGATATGTGAGCTTTAAATCACTCTAAAATACCCTTCTCACACTTTGACGATTGTCTTTTTTCTTTCCACATATAACAGACAACATTAACAGATCATATGTATTTGACTAGTACAACTAGTACAGTTTTAAATATCACATATACGGCCAAGAAAATGAACTACCAGACAGAAGCATATCCCTAATAAGGGTTTCTATAGGCGTTTTTCCTACTAGTCGCACAAAAAATAACTGTTCTATCACTGCTGAGCTTACAGTCCTTAAACTAGGTAGCCTTAATAGTAATTTGCCAAATCTAGTTGGCTGATTTGGGTACTGTGACCTACAATACTCTTCTAGCGCACACTGGGATTTTTCTTGAATTGATTCTATATGAGCTACGTCACTTAGGCCACAAGCATCTGAAACAAAAAGAATTAAATAAGAAACGTTGTTTTATAGGTGGGAATTTTTCAAAATTAATGTATAGATGTAATATTTATTGGTATGAGTAATGAATAATCTCAAACCGAGTTTCAAATTTCCGTCGATCTATCTCTTTGTTGGCAGGATAACTTTCGAACGAGGAGACATTAATTTCAAATTTTGTACATTTATTATATTTGAACTAAGGAACTTTTTAAGCCATGTTGCCTCAAGAGATGTGTGCAAAGTGTGGTGGTTTTAGTAGTTTAGTAGTAGCAGTTCAAGTTAGTTATATTATGCATTGAATGTATGTTTAACCAGGAGATACAGAAACAAAAATAAGATCGTAGAGCGCTATCAAAGAAGATATAAACAAGAAGATTTGTGGTGATAAGAAGAAATAATGATTTTTTGACTGAGGACCATTGACCATAGAGATGATTGGTATGAGAGGCAGAGAAAATCTGAGAAATAAAATGGATGAATATGGTTAAGAATGATTATACGAAGACAGGTTATTACGGTTAATAGGGGAAGAAACATAGGACTGAAAATATTATATAAATATCAAAGTAAATCAACAAAAATTATTGTCATCGGTTAAAATCATGTACTGTTTACACATTTTTAAGTTCAGATCACACACTTAGTCAATCATCGCTCCTGATGAAGCTAACATGGTTAGCGAAACGCGCGTCGAGTGCAAAAATAAAGTGTTTGGTGTAGTGGTGATATATACTGAGTAGATCAGTGTTTTTTTTTTAATTAATTCTAATTTTGGTTTAGTCAAAAACGATAACATTACATAAAAAAGAAAAAATAATGGAGAAAAGACCCTATAGAATCGCCCTTGTATACAGCACAAGCCAATGAAAAAAAATTATCAAATTCTTTTGTAGGCTAAGGTAATTTCTATCTAGGCTTTAAAATTATTATTGCCAGTCAAACAATAGTATAACAAAAGCGTCTATTGTTTACTCTATCACCATATACAAACGCATACGTATCGCCTTATATGCCCTGTCACCTTTTGACACGCGTTTATGTTACGTCACTTCATTAGAATAAATACAGTTCAGTTAATGTTAACTACAGTACTGTCAGTGCAATTTCCTTTTCACGTTTATCAGGTTTCAATCACAGACACTTTTATTGATAATCGTTTTGCTTGTTCAGCCTATGATAATTTTAATTTTACCGCGTTAGTAGCGGAGTTTTGCATATTATGGATTTTATATATATACAATATACACTACCGTCAGAAAGTATTTGCCCATCTAATTATTTCAGTCCCAAGACAACAAAAACTCAGATAATATATATATTTTTTAAATTTTAAAGAATTATTATTTATTTTCACATTATTTACAGTCTAAAAAATCAGAAAAATATTCATGATTTTCCAGGATTTTTCTCATCTATGTGACCTCCTTTGTTTTTAATTATCGCTTTACAGAATTTCGACATTCTGTCCAGTAGTTTATATATATATATATATATATATATATATATATATATATATATATATATATATATATATATATATATATATATATATATATATGTGTATATATATATATATATATATATATATATATATATATATATATATATATATATATATATATACATTTATATATCTAGTCTATTGGCGATGTTTCTGATAGTAGCATGCCAACGTTCTCTGTTTGTCTCGTAGCTTGTTCCATATTGATACCCAACAGCATCTCAATCGTATCCATCCATATGAAATGTACTACAAATGCCACAGTATAAAATTTCGATAAAAACTAAAATTGATGGTAACCGTTTTTTTTTCTTGTAATGAATCCACAGCATTCACAAGGCCTATTCAATCCACAAAATAAATTAAGTATATTACACCCGAATGTAAAAGTTTAAAAAATCACAGAGGTTATCCTTTACAAATGGCACTTCGTTCCGAAAGCAGTGTTAAACAAATCGATTATCATTAACGTGAATAAATCTGTTCATCTCCGGACCAGTAGGGAGCTGATTATCCCATGTATCCAAATGTCTCGTCTTGTTACATCACTTGTTCGTCTCAATGACCTATTTGGTCATTTACATTTATGATTTCGTTAGGGTAATGGCTATTTTGTTTATTAAATTTTGAATTTTGGGTTGCTATTGCTGAAACTGATATGATAACGTATCTCAAATTGTTTTTAATCAGTAATCATTGTAATATTTGTAAAAAATTATAATATAAAAGTCTATCAGTTAGAAAGCATCACCTAGAGACTGGGTAACATTTCATGTCAATTTTGTTGTTACTGGGTTGAGACAATGTCAAATTATTGATACCCATGCCTGCCAATACATATAATCTTTGTTGTTACTTAAAAAGCATTATTCTATAAAGGTGCTGAAATTCAAAAAGTATGAGTCAGATCAGCATCAATAGAAAAGACTAGTTTTAAGTTAATATGACAAGGTTTTTCTCAATATTGCATCGAAATACTTATTGTTACCAAGAAAAAATTAAATAACGGTAGTGGTGCCTATGGGCACTTATAGCATAAAGAGTATAAATAAATAAATTTGTTTCTATTGTACGTATAAACTCAATAATGTGTTAAAGTGATGCTGAGGTCTAGCATGGCTATTCTACGTAGCCATCCTTATGAAACACATTTTCCCACAGAATACAATCAACAATAGAAAAAAATAAAACATAAAGAGAAATGCGTTAAAAATAATAATAAAAAAAAGGTAAGAGAAAATATAGTATAGAAATTTATAAAAAGAGAGAGGTATATCATACTAGCCAAAATAGTTGACTTGATGAACAGCGCGAAGACAGTAGTCAAAAAAAAAAACGTTAGAAGGTTGCGGTCTTATGCTCTGAAATTAAAAAAAAAAAAAATTATATATTTATAGCTTCACATTTAGTACGACCTTAGCTAGGAGAAAGTTGCGATTTCTGAATCTATTGTGCTTCATGTTGTTGGTTAATTCTAAATTTCGATTTTAAAATGGTACCAAGAAAGCAGTATCAAACAGAGAAGTGTTATCTGTATTTTACATGAGGAAGGCATAGTGCGATAAGTGGCAAAAACAAAATATATTTCAAATGAAGGTGTACACTACACCTTTCACAGAAACCTGGCAACAGAAACGAATAGAGACAGAAAAACGACTTGTCAGCCTAAAGCCTCAACGGAACATGAAGATCAGTCTATTATAGTGATGTTTAAATGAAATGGACCCTCAACTACTTCGCATGTTACCGCTGCTTTAATGACCAGTTGAACCAGTCTCAACTACCTGTGACGACTGCTGTCTTCAGCTGCCAGTGGGCTGAAGCACACAGAACTTAGACGATATATCCAATAGGATAAAGTTGTTTCGACGGATGAAATGAAAATCCGAAGTTTTAAATCTAATAGAAGAATATTTGTACACAGCCCAACTAACCGAAGAGCTTCAGAAATTTGCACGCACTAACTAGTAAACACGAACGTGGCAGTGTTATGGTTTGGCATATCTTGGTGGAAATAAGCCAGGCAATTGGGTGAAAATAGAATAAGAATTAAATGAAAAATGATATTTAAAAATGCTGCAAGCCATCTGCCTCAACATTATTGGAGTCTGTTTTATAATTGTCAACCTCTGTGTAGCTGTTGGAATATCAAAAAATTAATGGAAAATGTTGGACGTCAGTTATTTTAATAAATTAAGCAACAAAATGCCCAACATTCGTAAGGCCGTATTTAAAAATATTTGATGGGTATATATGGGTATAACACCTTATAGTCAAAGTAGACATTTATTTTACGATAATACGATTACGATTTCATTTTGTATTTTTAGTTTTTTTTATAATAGTATATTTTTTTTTATAAAATACCCAATTCGTGTCAAATTTATACAATGGTATTTATTAATTTGGTTGGCGTAACGTGGAATTGCATCTGCGAATAAAAGCGAATGACTAAATAAAAAAGATGATGCCATTAACATAGCACAGGGCAAGCTAATTACATTTTGTTCCTAAGAATAGCTAGGAATATTCTTAACCCCCAGTTTATTCGTTTGACTCGGTCTAAAAATACGATTCAGTAAAGTGCAATTGTTTTATACTTTTCCTTGTTGTTTTCCGTTGTCCTACACAATAAGAAATGCATGTAATTTTTGGCATTTTTACTCCCGACAAATTTTTAACTTATAAATTTAAAATAATTTTATTCTGATAAATGTATGCTAATAATAATATTTACAAAGTGTTAAATATTATGAAATAATATAAAATTATTGAACTCTGCCTTTCACGTAGGCTTCAAAGAACCTACAATTAAAGATTAGTCTTCGAACGTCTCATTGTCAAACAGTGCATTGCACGTTCGTTCTTTCTATAATTGGGAATTTATGATTTGACCTCCAGGGTGGTAACTCACGAATCCATACAAACGTCGCTAAACGAATAAACGGTTTTCAATTACTTTTTTTGACATTTTAGTAACAAGGCCGTACTTAATTTTCTTCAAGTAGGTCATAAAATCTCAACGTATGACCATCGAATTCGGTGAAGATTAAGGTGTTTCATGGATGTCCCAAAAAGTTTAATAAACTGTTTTTCAAAATCTCTAAAATAAGAAAGAGAAACTTTAAAAGTAGTAAAACTGTAAAACCTTGTATCTTGAAAACTTAGCTTTTGCAAATTTTATATGAACTTCTTACCGTCAAAATCAATCATCTCCTAAAATTTTGTCACAGTTTAAATTATCGCAATATATATATATATATATATATATATATATATATATATATATATATATAAATATATATATATATATATATATATATATATATATATATATATATATATATATATATATATATATAATATATATATATATATATATATATATATATATATATATATATATATATATATATATATATATATATATATATATATATATATATATATATATATATATATATATATAAATATATATATAAATATATATATATATATATATATATATATATATATATATATATATATATATATATATATATATATATATATATATATACACACGTAGGCTGATAAGTTTTTGGTTTAGCTACTTACAACACATTTTTTTGCAAAATTCGACTTTATTCATCAACATAGTCTTCTTCAAGAGCGATATAATCAGTCCAACGCTTTTCTAACATTTCTGTACCTTTTTTGTAGAAAGATTTGTTTTTGCCTTCAACATAGGCCTCAGTTTCGGCTATAACTTCTTCATTGGAGCCAAATCTCTTTCCCGCGAGCATTTTTTTTGAGGTTTACGAATAGATAATAGTCGCTGGGGATCAAATCTGAAGAATACGGTGGATAAGGAAGCACTTCGAATTTTAATTCATGTGATTTTGCCATCATAACCACTGACTTGTGACACGATGCATTGTCTTGATGAAAGAGCACTTTTTTCTTCTTCATTTGGGGCCGTTTCTTTGCGCGTTCAAACGCACCAATAACTTCATATAATGTTTGCTATTAATGATTTTTTCTTTTTCAGCATAGTCGATAAAAACTATTCCATGCGCATCCCAATATACAGAGGCCAAAACCTTCCCAGCCGACTGATGTGTCTTTGATCGCTTCCGTCGACTTTCATCGACTGCTGTCCACTCAGCTGACTGCCGATTTGATTCCGGTGTGTAGTGATGAATTCATGTTTCATCCATTGTCACATATCGCATGAAAAAGTCCTTTTTATTGCGTTTAAACAAGTCCAAGCAGCGCTCAGAATCATCAACATGTTGTTATTTTTGATCCACTGTGAGCAAATGCGGTATCCATTTCGAACAGAGCTTTCTCATGCCCAAATGTTCATCCAAAATATGACCAACACGTTGTTTTGATATCTTTAGGGGATCAGCTATCTCACGCAATTTCACTTTACGGTCATTCAAAACAATTTTTTGGATTTTTTTGATGTTTTCCGGTGTAACCACCTCATTTGGGCGTCCAGAGCGTTCAACAACATTTGTACGTGTACGACCGTGTTTAAATTCACCATACCAGTAAATGATGAGTGATTTTCCAAGGGCAGAGCCCCTGTAACACTTATCAAGTCACTGCTTTGCTTCAACGGTATTTTTTCCCAGCAAAAAACAGTGTTTAATCAACACATGAAATTCGATTTTTTCCATTGTTTTGAAAATATCAAAAGTAGCGTCACTAAAACCACTGTAATTTGTAAACTAATCGTCAAAATGTTTTGACACGTATCATTTGAAGGTTGGTACTTCCTAAAAATCATATCGATTTTTTGAAAACTGCGACATCGGTGTGTCAGATCAAACTTTTCAGTTTATATA
>CM032450.1:11655821-11898321 GCA_019049505.1 Pachyrhynchus sulphureomaculatus
ATATATATATATATATATATATATATATATATATATAGATGTAACTTTTCTTTTGACTGGCTACTAAGAAGAAAGGAGAGCCTCAAAGGACGTATTATTTCACATAAAAGTGATTGTAGAAGAGGCATACCTTCATGCTCTCTTGCAGAGCATGTAATGAAAAAGGATCACGGAATGAATTACGGAGGGGCTTCAATTTTGTATACTGAACCGAATTACCAAAAAAGAAAATTCCTTAAAATGGTAGCAAGCAACAACAATCCGAACAACATGAATAAAAGATCTGACACTGAAGATCTCTCCACGATTTATTGTTATATTTTAAATTTGACAAAAAACTCCTTGCCAAACAACTCATTAGACTCCCTTTGAATACCCCTATTTCGCTTATATTCGATCGTATTCTTCAAGTTTTTGCAATTTCCATCCTTCAACATTTTCCACCCTCGCAGTTTCTCGTCTTGATTCAGTGGGTCATAATTTCCTGGTACTCTCTTGCTTGTTTACGATTCCATTACCTTCAGCCGCATTGCCGTTAAACGCGTTTTAGGAACTGATTAAAAGAAACCTCTTCAATCCTGATGCTTGACATTTCTCACATATAACCCTTTTCTTCCGTTCAATACTATAGATTTCCCGCCATAATACAGAAACAAAATATTATTCTTTCCAGTGGGATTTTTCCTCTTAGTAAACAGGGAAAATAAAGGATGGAAAACAACTTTATATTTTCTTTTCTTTAGTCAGTTAATTAATCAGAAACTAAATAACAAAATGCTGTGCAGTTTTTAGTCTTAAGATTCGAAACCATTGTTTAGGGCGACATGTATTACACGATTGAACTCATCGTTTTGTAAGTTTTGTTTACTTTTTTGATTGTAAAATTATACTTATAGGGACAATGTGATTTCAGATATCTTGAGGAAGAATAAAATCCATATTCGAAAGCTTGATATTAAGCAAAAGTAGTTAATTTTTTGGCCAATCCTCCGCGACTGCAACCTCAAAAACTCTCCTTTCTATATATATATATATATATATATATATATATATATATATATATATATATATATATATAACACATGGGCTGAAAAGTCCCGGGCCTAACACATAGATGGCGCTAGTTTTATTGCAGTCACCTTTTTTTCAGTTAATACTAACCTTCAAAAGACAGCTGTTAAAATTTCATGACATTCTATTCATTAGTTTGTGAGTTATTGTGCTAAGAGTGACGCTACTTTTGTTATTTTCAAAACAATGGATCAAAAACAATTTCGTGTTTTAATTTTACACTGCTTCTTGATGGGAAAAAATACCGTTCAAGCGAAGCAATGGCTTGAAAAGTGTTATGGGGACTCCGCTCCATCAGAAACAACAATAAAACGTTGGTTTGCTGACTTCAAACGTGGTCGTAGAGACACCGATGATGCAGAACGCAGTGGACGTCCAAAATGAGGCGGTAACACCAGAAAACATCAAAAAAATCCATAAAATCGTTTTGAATGATCGAAAAGTGAATTTGCGTGAGTTAGCTGACATCGTAAAGATATCAAAAGAACGTGTTGGCTTTATATTGCATGAACATTTGACTATGAGAAAGCTCTGTTCAAAGTGGGTGCCGCATTTGCTCACTGTTGATCAAAAACAGGAACGTGTTGATGATTCTGAGCAGTGTTTGGCCATGTTTAAACGTAACAAACCGGAATTTTTGCGTCGATATGTGACAATGGATGAAACATGGATCCATCACTTCACTCCGGAATCAAAACGATCGTCATCTGAGTGGACAGCAACTGGTGAACCTCGTCCAAAGCGCCCGAAAGCACAACAATCGGCTGGAAAGGTTATGGCCTCGGTATTTTGGGATGTGCGTGGTGTAATATTCATCGACTATCTTGAGAAAGGAAATACCATCAACAGTGAATATTATATAGCGTTATTGGAGCGTTTGAAGGCAGAAATTGCAAAGAAAACGACCGCATATGGCAAAGAAAAAAATTTTGTTTCATCAAGACAACGCACCGTGTCACAAGTCAATCAAAACAATGGCAAAACTACATGAATTGAACTTCGAATTGCTCCCACATCCACCGTATTCGCCAGATTTGGCTCCCAGCGACTACTGGCTGTTCGCAGACCTGAAAAAAATGCTCGCCGGTAAGAAATTTCGCACGAATGAAGAGGTTATCGCTGAAACTGAGGCCTATTTTGAGGCAAAAGATAAATCGTTCTACAAAAGTGGTATTGAAATGTTAGAGCGGCGCTGGAATGATTGCGTTGCTCTTGATGGAGATTACGTTGATGAATAAAGCTAATTTTGAACCAAAAAAAACCGTGTTTTCTTTGTTAGGCCCGGGACTTTTCAGCCCATGTGTTATATATATATATATATATATATATATATATATATATATATATATATATATATATATATATGTATATGTATATATATATATATATATATATATATATATATATATATATATATATATATATATATATATATATATATATATATATATATATATATATATATATATATATATATATGTATATATATATATATATATATATATATATAATACATATATATATATATATATATATATATATATATATATATATATATATATATACATATACATATATATATATATATATATATATATATATATATATATATATACATATATATATACATATATATATATATATATATATATATATATATATATATATATATATATATATATATATATATACATATACATATATATATATATATATATATATATATATATATATATATATATATATATATATATATATATATATATATATATATATATATATATATACCAATATCTTTTAAGAAACGTAATTATACTAAACAAATACAAAGCGGCAATTTCAAACAGCACTTAGCTACACTAGCAACTTCTTGATTGACATGGTTATCGCTATCCACTGGTTAATTATCTATACAACAGCTAACAGTAGTTAAGGTAGCGGATTACAAACAAAGACTAAGATAATTTCATATAAAAAAATTTTTCTGTGTAACTTCGTTGAGAACATTCATGTCATCTGTCTCGCTCTTCGATGCAATTGGATTTAATTTAAAAGCTCGGCATTATTAAAACACTCGTGTAACTGATGTAATTAATTAAGAAGACAGACTATGCTAATCCGTGTTCATCAATTTTTAATGGCCATTGGGACAATTAAAACTTTCTAATATTAAAACATTTTATGTTCCCAAGACTTGCTTTATAGCTACGCGGATTGAGGAAAGTTCCTCTTTAATCCTTTCAATTGTCCACGTTTTCAAAAGTTTTCCTGGGAAGGATTCCTTCCATTTTCTCTTTTATAACATCATGTTTTAATGAATTACTTCAAACTTCTCTAATATTACTTAATAATTATTTTCTTCGGCATATTTGCATTTTCTAAATATTCTTCTTCTAAAGTAAATTAACTATAGTTTTATTGCATTTTAAAAGCTAAGAATGATTTTATAAGACAATAAATAAATCGAAATATTTTTTCCAGTATTATTTGTAATAAAATACGAGAAACTGAAACTCAGCTCTACTATTTCTTTTTTTTCTTGCTTTATCTTTCTCACCTTCGGTCTTATCTTTAGCCAAAGTTCTAGAAACTCTTGGAGATGATACATATATTGAGGCTATCTCCGTAGAATTGCTAACTTCGGGCGGCAGCAGCAGCAACATCACAGTATCGAGTAGCAGGAGCAGCATGAGCACTTGAAAATGCCAAATGAGATTTTGGCGAAACGTCGTGCAAATTCATCGTTAGACAAATGGATTGACACCCGGAACTTTAATGTATTTATATATATATATATATATATATATATATATATATATATATATATATATATATATATATATATATATATATATAAAATATGCGCCCCCCAAAACCCTCCTGCTAAAAACTAACCTAAGCCACGAACCCCAGGCTTAGGTTAGCTTAGGTTAATTCAGGGTAGTACAGGTTAGTTCAGATTATTACGAGTATATTATAATTACGCTGGGTTTTATAATATTATAACCACGCGAAGTTTTATAATATTGTAATTACGCTGAGGTTTATTATTATTATTAATTTACATATGCTTGGACTACAAATGTTTGTATTTTGAAGTTTGCCAGCAGGCGGAGAGAAGTTACTGCTAGGAAGAATCGCTGACGACGAGAAATCCCGATTTTACTTTTTCCTAGGGCAAAGTTAACATTTTTCGACTTTGCATTCTGGGGGTGGCGGAGGTGAGGTCCAGGGTGTCAGCAACAACAATATTAATAATAATAATATAATATTAACAATAAGAATATTAACTGACTTGGCTTGGGCCCATCAGCCAAACATGGAACCACATTGATCAAATGTGAGAAAAAATAACTTTTTTGTAAAATATAATAATAACCCCTCAGGGGCTAGGGAATCCCAAGATTCTCCTAGTACGGGTATTGACGATCCCGAGGTACCTGAGTCATGTTCTGCTGTGTGTGCTGATATCTTCTCAAAACAAGGAAGAACAATAATAACTTTTAAAGACAGACCAACAATAATAAGCACAGGAAAAGACATCGAAACTATTTACCTTCTACTAACAGGCAACCCAATGTCGGGACACTTTGAGCTGCTGACACAACAAAACACTGAAAATATCCCAAACGACAGTAGACTAATAAAAGAAGCATCGTGCGAGCGACGTAACGGTCGAGGACCTCGCGGAAAATGGCAGCTCGATCAAAACGATGAAGACAGGGCAACCGAAAATGGACCTGCCAAACGTGTTGTGCCGGCGAGTAAGCCGACACCCACCAAGGTTGGAAAATCAAAGCAAAGCATGAGTTACACCACAGAAATCAACGAACACGTCATGCGTTGCTATAATAAAACCACAAAATCTGACAAAGAAATCACTGAGAAGGGAATCACTCGCCGCCTGGACCCACCACCATCAATCCCAAGAGTAACCGACGCAGATGCGGGACAAACACAATCACCAAAGCCAGGCCAATCTGCGTATGTTTTGCAAGGACAACATCCAACTATCAAGGCTGGCAAACCAAGGATGTAGCCCGCTTAATTCCTCCCAAAGCGGAGGTGCTTCACATCCGTATGAGGTTCAGCTTGTTACTCCGCGTACAACGCTTTTCAAGCAATCTTTTATATGGAGAACGTCATCCCTTTGGAATAATTTGCCCAGCGCTGTGTTTCCCACCGAGTACAACTTACAGAGATTCAAGAACAACGTGAGTCGCTTTTTCCGCACTCATGCCGCTCCTGGAGCGCTTTAGGGACTTCCCTGCAGCGCGTGTGCTAGACCCATAAAAAAAAAAGAAAAAAAAAAAAAGACAGCAGTTAAACTAGACAGATGAAATGAACAGAACAGTGAGGCGCTGTTACTACACCGCCACCAATTGTTCCCCTCTCGTCATATCAGCCACAGGCCTTACACCAATAACATTCACACTACACTTAGTACAATTAGGACTCAACACAAAAATACACAAAAACATTCAGAAGTCTGTGATTTTGAAAACATATAACATTGTCAGGTCATTCCCTAATACACAAAATGGTAATAGCGTTTGTGCTGACTTGGCTTAGGCCCCTCAGCCAAACATGGAACCACACTGACCAAATATGGGAAAGAAGAAAACAATAATAATAATAGTAAACGCCAGCGTAATTAACAAAAAAAAAAAAATGATTTTCGGGGGTTGAGGGTGGCCGAGCGCCAATTTCTAACACGGGATTCGTGTTTTAGCGCCCCAAAAAACATGAGATGACATTTTTTTTTTTAATTTCTAGGTGACTACCCTAAAACGAATAATTAGCATATACTATATATATATATATATATATATATATATATATATATATATATATATATATATATATATATATATACATATATATATATATATATATATGTATATATATATATATATATATATATATATATATATATATATATATATATATATATATATATATATATATACAAATATGGGTCTTCGTCCGTTTTCAGCTGTTTTACATTGAACCACATATGCCTGAGGTGCATCTCTCGAAAAATTGCGCTATGTGCTGTGAAGTGTTGGTAATCTGCTAACTACTCTGTCGGCATGTATGGCTGTAGCGAGTCAGCGTCCGATGGACTACCAACTACGAGGCCTGCGTTATAACTTACCATCACTAGCTGTAAATTCTGGTATAAGTTGTAAACCATGTTCTTTCATAAGCTGCTCAAAATTCTCTGTAAATTTTTTTGCAGCAAATACATCAGCCGACAATCTTTCTCCACAAACTTTCAGTTGACGTACACCATGTCTTTTTTTCCACCTGTCTAGCCATCCATCACTTGCAGAAAAATTTACAGGCACTTCAATAACCGGCAACTCTTCGCTTAAACTCACTGCCTAATGTTTTAAAATTGTTCCTGAAATTGGTATTCCACGTTCTCGATTCTGTGTAAACCATAAAAGTAAAGAATCATCCACTTTTTGGTATTCACCGCTTTTCATACTTTTTCGTGCCTGTGTGGGCGATTTTTTCTCCACTCCGAAACAGTACTCATGGCTACACCTAAATCCTTCGCTATATTTTTAAGAAGTTCACCATTATCTAAACGTTGAATTGCTTTAAGTTTCTCTTTTAAGGTAATAATAACACGTTTACGCTTATTACTATTACGCTCCATTTTGTAAAATATCTATTAAAACGAAACTATTACCTCTGCGATAATAATAGATGTAATGAGTAACTTATAACACTCGATGAAATTCTAGACGTCGGGGAGTCCCCGACGCGTTAAGGAAACCACTCATCGTCTGTTTCGAATAATGGGGATTTTTTCGTTTAATGGGAATACAATTTGCTTTTTAACAGTTTGTTTCGGATAAGCCGGATTTCAGATAATCACGATTCGGATAATCGGGATTGTACTGTATATATATATATATATATATATATATATATATATATATATATATATATATATATATATATATATATGTATGTATTTTTTTAAATATTTTTGCTCTAGAATAACAAAATCACAAAAAAGAATACTTCTAGATTTCTGGTAACATTTATTTAAAAATATATAACGCTGTCTTTTACCCTTTGAGCTTTTGATGAAAGTAATAAAAGCAATTTAGCGGAACTTTCTACTTTTACAGGCTCTAAAACAAGCTGAACAGCCAAGGGGTTAGCCATAACGACTTTTTAGAACTCCTCTTTTATTGGTTTTGCATTTTATTTAGCAAGATTGTTTTTAAATTGAACTTTCGGAAACCGTCCTAACTGCATTATCCCCGTTTCTTTTATTATTTTATTAAAGCTGTAACTTTAAAATTTATGTAAGACGTGTCTCATGTTTTGTATATTTTTCTTAAATGGGGTATAAAAGGTGATTATTAGGGACTTTAAATAAATTTTCATTTGTATGCAGCACACGCCTGTGTACATCCAAAAAAAGGTCTCGTATATTTTTAACAAATTGGCCCAAACATCTGGACTAAAGGCATTTCATTTGGGCATATTATTGACCATTTCGTAACTTTTGTGTGTTTCGAGAGGCGGAGAAGTCATTTTACACATTTTTCGTGTTTAGTATATCAAATTTCTCAAACGGGGCGTGAAATTTTTAGACTAATTTAAAAAATTTACGTCTACATTTTCGGTAAAGATTTAACAGCTGCTAAATTTAGGTGACTTAAGAAATCACAGATTTGTAACTTTATCCCTTGGAGTAAATGTAGAATTAGTGATAAAATTCCCGACTTAAAAACGGCTTAGATTGCTTAAATAAGCATAGAGGAAATGTGATTTTTTTGTATTATTGCGAAGACCAAACCATTAAAAATGTACAAGGTGAGATCCTCATTAAAATTTATCTGTTTTATCGAGTTAGTAAAACGGGCTACTATTAGGAATTATATTATCATTTCTGGTAGGGGTTCAATAACAGTCAAATTTTTATTATTATAAATAAAATATATTAAGGCCGTTTTTTTTCAGTGGTATGCAGTGAGTTTGGGCAGAGAAAACTAGAGATCTTAAGAATAAAAACATTAGAGTTACGATACTCTATACGATACTCAATATTTTTTAAGGAAATCACAGGAGCACGTAAAATCATTGACGAAATTTGACTGTCGCACATAAAAAAAACTTAATCCCAACAGTACAACTCCATATTTTCCATGATAACATGTAGGCCGAAAAGTTTTTGGTCTAGCTACTGAAAACACTTTTTTTTGCAAAATTCGACTTTATTCATCAATACAGTCGCCTTTAAGAGCGATACAATCAGTCCAACGCCTTTCTAACATTTCTGTACTTTTCTTGTAGAAGGATTTGTCTTTGCCTTCGAAACAGGCCTCAGTTTCGGCGATAATTTCTTCATTGCAGCGAAATCTCTTGCCCGCAAGCATTTTTTTGAGGTCTGCGAATAGATAATAGTCGCTGGGGCTAAATCTAGAGAATACGGTGGATGAGAAAGCAATTCGAACTTCAATTCATGCAATTTTGCCATCGTAACCATCGACTTGTGACACGGTGCATTGTCTTGATGTAAGAGCACTTTTTTCTTGTTCATTTAGGGCCGTTTCTTTGCAATTTCTGCCTTCAAACGCACCAATAACTTTATATAATATTCGCTATTAATGGTTTTTCCCTTCTCAGCATAGTCAATGAAAATTATTCCATGCGCATCCTAAAATACAGAGGCCAAAACCTTTCACCAGCTGCTGTCCACTCAGCTGACTGCTGATTCCGGTGTATAGTGGTGGATCTATGTTTCAACCATTGTCGCATATCGCATGAAAAAATCATTTTTATTGCGCTTAAACAGGTTCAAACAGCGTTCAGAATCATTAACACGTTGTTGTTTTTGTTCCACTGTGAGCAAACGCGGTACCCATTTCGAACAGAGCTTTCTCATGTCCAAATGTTCATGCAAAATATGACCAACACGTTCTTTTGATATCCTTAGGGTATCAGTTATCTTACGCAATTTCACTTTACGGTCATGGTCATACAAAACAATTTTGTGGATTTTTTTATGTTTTTCGGTGTAACCACCTAATTTGGGCGTCTAGAGCGTTCAGCATCATTTGTATCCGTATGTCGCGTTTAAGTTCAGTATACCAGTAAATGATGTGATTTTCCAGGGGCAGAATCCCCGTAACACTCATCAAGTCATTGCTTTGCTTGAACGGTAATTTTTCCCATCAAAAGCCAGTGTTTAATCAACACACAAAATTTGATTTTTTCCATTGTTTTGAAAATATCAAAGGTAGCGTCACTAAAACCACTGAAGGTACAGTTAAAAGTTCAAATAAATCTGTGATAATTTGAAGAAGTTATGTTTCCGGCCAGTTTGAAAAATGTAGTTTTGAGAAAAACGTGTTTTAAAAGTTATATAAACTTTCTAGATACCTCTAATCTGCGATGCCTGCGCCATATATTTGGCCTTCTAAATTGATCTTTGGTTGATAGAGTCTAGATGAACTTAAATTCTGTAGATAAATAGATTGCTTCAATATTCAGAAAGGTACAGCCATTTAAGCAGCGTGAAGCATAAAGACTCTTGAAGGGTTTTAGAGCTTTGCGAGACAATTACGCGCGCTTGATAAAATACACACTTATAACCTTCTTACCCTCATAAAGTCCTTTGTACCTTATTTCTAAGTCCCTAAAGAATCACTTAAGCAAAAAAAATGTTGTTTTTTTTAGCTTAAATTTCTAGAGTGGCATTACCCCTTATTAGATATATACCAAATATATAATTGATAAATCATTTTGTTCGAGAGTTATTATGAGACAGACAGAAACTATGTTTTTTGTAAACCTGAAACAGAAAAATTTAGCAAAAGAAGCAAAAGACATGCGCCTTAGGAAGATACGATACATAAAAAATAGTATTACCTTGACCTTCTTATATGACTCGCCACTGAAAGATACTAAAAATTTTAATTATAATAACCAAAAATTAGGAAAAATTTTCATAATGAATTGAAACTATACGAAATTTTACAATCCCTAGCTAGCCCTTTAAGGTATATCGTTCGATAATGTCACACTTTCCCCTCTCTTGACCCCCTATAAATTTGAATCATGTTACAAGAATTCTCTAAATACACTGTGTTTTATGTATTAAAAAAAAAGTGGAATTATTTTCCTTCGAGAGAGCCAACGAATGTGTTCCTATTATAGCTTCTAAATGTGGAACAAACATTTTATTTTGTAGTTGATTAAGCCGAAAGGTGCGCATTAAATTATAAATTTTTGTGACACTTTGATTAAGCATTTCAGCATAAAATTATGCAAATGCTTAAAACAATTGAAAAGCGGGTTTTTTCTTCTGGTGCCATTGTGTTTTAATTTTGTTCGGTTAATGCAAATTTAAAAGTTTTCCAAATTATTCCTATCTCCGCTTTAGGAATTTATTAATACATAAACAAAAATATTTACAATTCAAAATAAGCATGTTTTAATAGACCCGGCATCTGAGTTATTATGAAATTATGAAGATTGTCGCGTAAATTTTCTCGGGTAAGTTGACAAAAAACGAGGTGTCGTCTGCTAAAAATCAGTTCAGAGGCAAAAAGTGCCGGCCTATTTTGTTATGCACCCCACCGGCTCTTAACTCAAGCACTATTTCATTCTGATTTATTTGCACTTCGGTAAAAGAATCGAAAAAACTAGTCGAAATCAATCAAGCATTTACTTTAAGATGGAGACTGTGAAAGATATACTGCCCTAGGGTCAACCGTAGGTCGCACTGGCATAGCACCTAGACTTTTAGATCAGATATTGCTCTTATTTCAATTACTTATTTATTTGATTTTTTATTTATGCAATCAACGATAAGGATATAGAAAACAATAAATTTTCCTACAGAGACAAAGATATTGTTGTCATGATTTTATTTAAAAAAAAATTGTGTCCATTTTAGGGTAAATAAGACAATTATCAATAAAATGAATACTAATAAAATGAGAAGCCCGGTTATTTATTACAATATTAGAAAACAAATAATACAAAATTTGTTTTTGCAGTACATACATATACATACATACATATATATATATATATATATATATATATATATATATATATATATATATATATATATATATATATATATACTAGCCGTGCCCGTGGCTCTACTCGCGTGGACTTGATTCACTATTATTAATATATCCTATAACCTGGCCAGAGAACATAAGTATTTTATCAAAAAAAACACGTAGATCAAATAAATGGTTCTTGAGTGCTAAGCGCACTAACGGACAGACAAAAAGACAAATCGAGAGACGTTGCTTTTTATATATACTATAGATTTTTTTTGATAAATATTAAGTTAAGGATTCAAAAAAAACATGTAAATCGGATAAGTGGTTCTCGAATTATAAGCACACAGACAGACAGAGCATTTTATATATATGATATTCTTTGTTACATGATATTTTTCCATATTTAACGGTTTAGGCAGCGTATTGCAAGAGAGTGCGCTAGCGGAAAACTTTTTTCCGACTTGATTCACTATTATCCTCACTGCTTATTCCTTATTACCTAACGTAATAAAATATATCTTATAACCTGACCAGGGAACAGATGTATGTTTTAAAAAAAGCAAGTAAATGGGTTAAGTAGTTCTCGAGTGATAAGCACACTAACGGATAGACAGACAGACAGACAGGCAGAGAGACGTTGCATTTTATATATATTATAAATTATATGTGTATATATATATATATATATATATATATATATATATATATATATATATATATATATACAGGGTGTGCCGCTTAAATCCGGACAAATTAAACATATTTAAAAAAAAAATTTTATTCGTCAAAAAATTAAGATGAAAAAATATCCTTTTTCATGTCAATTGTGTAACCTATCCAGAATGGAATTATTCGATGTAACCGGCCTCAGCCGCAACGATCGCCTCCATCCTTGGTCTGAAGCACTCGCACGTTCGCTTTAAAGAAGGGCTGCCAATATTGGCAAATGCTGCTTCGATAGCGATGCGTAAAGATGCCACATTAGGGTGTCTGGACTTGTTAGTAACTCTTTCGATTACGCTTCAAATATACTAGTCGAAGGGGTTCAAATACTAGTGGAGGGCCAGGACCCTTTGGACCAGAACATGTTCACGTTATCCTCTAACCAGTATTGGACTAAATGGCTCGTGTGTGCAGATGTGCCTTCTCAGAAGCATTATGTGTAACAATGTAGTACACAGTTGATCTTTGGTACCCGAAGAAGCGAATTATTTCAGTCGCCAAACGTCCAGCGCGAAGACTTTCAATAATCGTGACTCTTCGGTTGTATTCCACATTTATTCACAACGTCTCGGTCATTTCGAGGTTATGACAGTTTATTAGAAATATGTAATTTTCACGAACCTCAACAACGACCTATAGTGGAGCTACTATATAATATATATATATATATATATATATATATATATATATATATATATATATATATATATATATATATATATATATATATATATTTCTGCATGTTTTATTTATGTTTTGTTATAACAGACATTTTTTCTGCTGCTTATCAATATCAGCCTAACGTTAGCGTCAACACTGTTTTCAAATATATTCCTTACTATATTACTTTCACTGGAACCGAAGGAGTTTAGTCGATAAAAACCTAAAGTAACCAAGTTATAAAAATGTCAAATTTATATTTAAAAAAAAATTTTATTCCTAATTTTTTAATTGTTTTTTAAAGAATGTTACTGACTCTGATTTTACTGAAAATCATCCTCCTAATAGTATAAAACTTGAACCATTTCATATTAACACTTAATAAATCTAAATCTCATTGATGTAGCTAACGAAATTACATGCACGGCTTGGCTGAAATCATGGTTTTCAACAGAGCTGATCTCGATACCGGAATTATTTATGTCAGCACTATTTTCAATTGGATGATATCGTGAGTTTTTACGTGTGAGAGCATTTTTCAGGATTTCAGATGATAAAATATAGTTAGTCGGGTAAGCTTAGCTTTTAATGTAAAAAAAATCGGTAAACTGACTTACCCAGTATTACTAAATTTGATTTTCTCACAGTACAGAAAAACTTAATCCAAGGAGAGGAAGGCTTTAATATTTACAACTGACGCTTGGCATTAACTCCTATATACTATTTGTATGAAAATTGCAAATAATTAATTCAGATTTTTCGACTTTAAGAATCCTAAAAAGGACGCTAACCCGATATATACGAAGCCTCTCTAACCCCTGATATGTTTCACTATGAATAATTTTGCTTAAAAACTGGTCCATTATCTCAAGAAACAGTAAACAGACAAGCCGATAGAAATGGAAACTGTATTTTTCTTGATCTAGAAACTCTGAAACTTACAGGAATGCAATAATATCAGAAAGTGATTTTTTTATCCGCCGCCATAATGACGTAGAAGCAGGCTAGGGTGAGCTTGCAACTGTGTAACGGTTTACTTATCAGTGTGGCGAACAGAAACAAGTTGTTTTTTGTCTGGATACCAGGTAGCTAAGGAAATGAGGTCGACAAACTGGTCCACGAGATCTAAACCCTTTTTGGCAGCACCTTGCAACAAGGCACCTGGAATCAAACAGTCTCATAGTTTCATGAGGGGAACTAACCCAGTTTAAGCAGGAAAGACCTGAAGACGATGAGAGGGATCCTTACAAGACAGTGTCACCTAAATGAGCACCATATTCGCATCGTGATCAAAGACGATAAGCAGGAGATAGCTCTTCATCGTAAGGATTTCTTGCTCGGCAATCTCACAAGCAAGACGAACTTACCCGGGATCCCTTCTAATTTTAGACCAGGACTATATTAAGAATATTCAACCCTCAAGGTTGTTGTCCTTCCTAAAGGCTTTTGGCCTTCCAGAACCTTAAAATAGACAGGTGCACAATGTTGTATCTATTTATCTACAATACTTCAATTTAGATGAAAATGTAAGAATTAAAAAAAAAAAATAGCATAAGGACCTTAAATTAGATAATCAGAACAGATGGAGTAAAAATTAGCGATTATTAATTTTACCGCTCGCTGAGAAGGGTGCCGCGAACGTAACGGTTCACGTTTCGATGATATTATTTTTAACAAATACTTTTCCAAAGACTGTAGTTTAACATACCATAAAACATTTGTTTCATTTATCCATTTCTTTTTTTACTATAGTTTAAAATTTACTTTCTTCAAGGGCTGCCTTGTATTATTTTATTTTTTTATAGACTGTGTAAATATAAGACATATAGGGCCGAAAAATCCCATAAAATTTCAGAAAGAATAATATAGAAGATACGTGTCATTGCAAGCGAAGCCGCAGCAACGGGTTAGTTAAAATAAAAAAGAACTGCCTTAAAAGAATTGTTTCTTTTAATTGTTATGATTCATCATGACAAACCAAATACATTTGTAGTTCAATTTCTTAATGAGCGTGTAGTTGTTGCGCAATTTAACGGTGTGTGTATTTTATTGTTATTTCTAAGAGACAGCTGCTGTTTTTAAACAATTAAACTTTGCTATATATATTAGTAATTACGAATTAAAAGTACTAGTTTGAAACGCTTGCTCTTAATTGTTTAATGCACGATAAAACATTACGTGCTCTACATTGTGCAGGAAAACAGTTTTTTACTTATAAGGGCTGTTAATTAATTTGTAAGTAATAACCTTCATAATATATAATATTTTAAATATTATCTATAAATTTGCTAGCACGAAGAACTTAGTTTTTAGTTATCTTGGATTTAACAGGGCTGCACTTACCGCTTAAGAATCTCAGACCAAATGTCCAAGATATCTTCAAACTATGGTAAATAAATTCGAAGATTTGTCAGGTTATAGCAAATATATCCTTTCGTAGTGAAGTCAAAATTAAATTGCGAAGAAATAGATTGGAAATATCCAAATTTTTAACCGCATAGACGAGGGAAACCAAAAAGTTTGCCGCAATGACAAATCTGGACGACATCTTTTGGTATGTTGTTTGGAAATAGACCGTGGAAAATTGAAGCGCACTGTGCAGTTTCGAAGATCTTAACTCCGAATTAAGCGTCCTAAAATTTAAAGGATGCCTCATGCTTTTGTAGGCCACAGGTCGAAAATTCATAACCATTTGATACTCTAATCGTAAGAACCATGCCAGAAAATCGTACACTGTAAAAAATGTAACGCTACAGAAAAACCTATGGGAAAAATAGGTTTTTCCATAATATCTTAAGAAAAATTAGAAAAAAAACAGTAAGTGGTAAAGCATCATATATGCATGCATTATTAGTTAAAGATGATTTAATTTACGATATTTCAATGATTTTTGTGTAAGAGTCCATAATACTGTGTAATATTTACAATATAAATCAGGCGATAATCACTATACTAATCATAATTAGTATATCAAATAATATATATATATATATATATATATATATATATATATATATATATATATATATATATATACATATATATATATATATATATATATATATATATATATATATATATATAATATATATATATATTATTTAATTTAAATTTTTAATTGTGCTTTACGTAGTTATGTCTGCTCTATAAATGGTGGGACTGTACTTCAAACAAAATAATTAAAAATTATGTGTCCATTTGAGAATAGTTGTCTTCATTTTGATCTTACTAACGATGTTAAATTTTTATTTTTGTTTTAGAACGTATGATTTTGAAGAAAATTTTGTTGAGCACCATGTATTATTGAAATTGGTAAGTTTTATACACCTAAATTTGCGTATATCTTCTGATTTTGTGTATAATTTTATGTTAATAAACAACTTTATCGTTATTTCTAGTTTATTTCAAGTTAGCCATTCCTTTGTTAGGTCACACAACTTACAAATTTTAAATGTAAAATCTTTCTTTGAATAATGGAATTTTACATAAAATTATGTATTTTTGTGTAGAATATTCCATATAATTTTACATAAATTGTTTCATCCATGTAAGTATTTTTACAGTGTACCTTTGAAACGGCAGTATATACTATATTTAGCTATACCTGTAGTTCTGATGTGAGTATTATGATGAGAGATCAAAACAAATGTTTCTAATATGCTTGTTAAACTGCTTATAGGCAGAACACGAACAACCTGCAATTTTTCTAAAAAACCGGAATGAATTATAGACCTAAATTTCAACTCGATTTACGACGCGTAGAAAAAAATAATTGTCACATTATTTTTCACCGTGAAGGCAATTCGTTTATAAAAAGCGCTTAGTTGCATCTTGTCAAGATCACAGTCGGGACCGGGGCGTCCCTCTGAGATCGGGGACCGAACAATTGTAATTTGATGCCCGGTATACTCGCCAAAAAATAAAGAATTGCCTCCTCACCCTCGCATAAAAAACTGCCTGTTGTAATGTAGTTTCCGTGGTGAGCGACACGCGTCATTCGGTTATGACCAGATACAGATTCGGGCTTGGATAAAATTAATGCCAGATATAAGAAGTTTTAAAAACTTGAGATATACCCTAAAACCCGAAAATAATGATCGGAGGTAAATAATTTTAGAAACTGATTATTTTTAAATATCAGGAGATTCTGGATTGAATCGTCATAAAAAACCTAATTAACCATAGGCATATATATATATATATATATATATATATATATATATATATATATATATATATATATATATATATATATATATACCAAGGTGAACCAGGAGTGACAAATATCCTCTCCGGCTTAGGGATATAGGAAATAAGCGCCATTTTAGGAAAGAGTTTTTTGTGGAGAATCTTCACCTCCAGTCATCGGTTTTTAAATTGGGTTTAAAGTTTTAAGGTTCCAATATATGAAAAGATTAATTTTGTGAAAAATGCCCTCCTCAGGTCTAGTAATCGATTCTAAAATGCAGCAAAAATTTTCAAAGTTTTGTTGAATCAAACGATTCTTTTTTGTGAAATTGTCGGCAATTTTGAGTTAGGACGGGCCCTATTTTTCAGAATTCTAAGGAATAAGTTTTTTTTAAAAAGGTGCTCCGCCCCCGGCTGTCTATTGTCTCCCCCCCTCAAATACATATATGTATATGTATATATTTATGACATTTTGAAATTAATTAAAATGTTTCGTCTTACCCTTTTAAATACTGGTAAACTTCCAAAATAATAGTGTGAGGTTGTAAATACGACAGTACTGAGATCGTGGTGACGAAATGCTTAGAGTATATACAGGAACTGTTTTCCCGCGGAACTAAGTACAGTTTTATGGTTGTTTTTTAAAACAATTTTATGAGTATTCTTGAGGCCATAATTAATATAATAAGTGACTTTACTCACTGAGTACTAGTTGTCAAAGCAGAAAGCTTATATATAGGTGGTAACTACTCTCTATATAATAAGCTGCCTGTCTTATCTCTATGTCTACAATAATAGCTGTAGTAGCATCGCCTCCTTCTTTAAAAAGTACCGACCCTTGGACGTATTATGGCACCCTCGCTATTGTACAGAAAGGGTTAATCCCTGTTGAGGCGAAGAGATAAACTATTAAGACAAAAAAGCAGGTAAAATTAACGTCTCAAATTGAAAAACATCCTGTACGTATCAATTTTGTTGAAAACTTATTGAAATGCCTATATACATCTACAGTCTATTATTTATTATTAACTGATTGATTGATCTAGATTTAATCATCCGCTAAAATATCCATTATAGGCCATTAACAATTTCTGTCGATTAAAAAAATATTAGTCTTTAAGAGGCAGCTTGCTCTCTGGCGTGCCTAAGGGCCGATCTCTGATCTTATTGAACCGTTCCGAGGTTATCATGTTCAACGACTCTCAAAAGCCGAATAAAGTGGTCTTACAACTACTTAGCGCCGCGAATGCTTACTTAGTCTTTTTTAGGGTTTCCAGTTTTGCTTAACTAGATCTCTTCGATTACAGAGGATATTATTGGATTTTATAGCAAATATTACCCAAATATTTGTATTGTTTTAACGTGTCTCATACACAAATGAAACATTATTTGGGAATGCATGATTGAATAATGCATTACTGTTTTCCAAACCATAAAATTTTCTTTGTACCTCTGACAATCAAGTCACATTCTGGTGTTAGTTATTACTATGTTGGAAGAATAAATATAAGATAAAATGGTGAAAATTACATCATCAGTTTAACTGAAGCGCATATTCGGCAGGAAGAAAATATTCACCTTCTGTGGAGCAAATTGAAAAGTTCATAAAACACTGGTGTTTTTATGGGACAGTTTTTTAAGGACAATGAACGGATTCCATAAGGCTTTTTAGTATCATGATTTATTGCCATATGTTTAACGACATGCCGTCTGTGCTATACACTGTGCTCTGTAAAAAAGATTAATTTTAAAATATTTATAGTAAAGGAAACACGTTGATAAACGATAAAATTTTAATCGGATTTCAAACTGGAGTCCCTGGAAAATTCTTTTTTAAAAATCATCTAAATGTGAACCGTTACGTTGTCGGTATTCTTCTAAACAAGCGGTGAAATCATTGATCGCTGCTCAGTACGTCGTTTTCGTGACTGCTGCCATTTCTTGTACACTTTAGTTCTGAGATAACTTCACAAGAAAGAATCATTCGGAATGACATTCGGGCTACGTGGAGTCCAACTTACGTCAAAAGTTAAGCTCGGGGTCCTCACCTTGCTCTTCTCACCTGTTGTCTTCGCGCAATAAGCCGAATAAATTTAAATTTATGCATGAGACCCTGTATTATTAATAAATACACGAAATGTTTTTATTATTTACAAACCGCACACATCTCTTACATAAAATAAGCGAAACCCTTTTTGGTACGCACGGTTGAATAAGGGATTCGCTGTCAAGCAAATGACCGATATATTCCAAAACAATAAGGTTATCCGTGCACCCCCGGAAATCAAATCATATTCTTGTATCGATTTTTACTATCTTGACACATAAGCACATGATCTTGCCCGCTCAGGGACCTCAATTTTATGAATCAGAACGAGGCATCGTGAGGGGTGCGTGGGAGGGGTAGTTTTGTTATAATAGCACAGTGCAAATCTGCGGCTTTTAATTTTTAGGGACGTCACCCTCAAGGCAAAATTAGTTTAGAAGGGTGAATAATCTTTCTCTCTTGTCGGCGGCATGTCACACTTACGTCCGATGGCTTCTCATCCGATTTAGTAGACCACCGATGTTTAAAGTCGCCATCAGTCAAATTTAACCCCTCATACGAAGTAAGAGATATATACAGGGTGGATGTTGTTATTTATCTTTAAGATAAATTAGATTAAAACATATCTAGGAAAACACCATACTAGTGGGACGAAGACATCGAATGGAAAATTAAGAAGAAAAGGCGAATATATAAACGATTTTTAACAACAAAAGCTAAGACAGATTGGATAACCTATAAAAGCTATCAAGGGATAGTAAGGAGAACGATCTTTTAAAAGAAAAATGAATTCTGGAAAAAATGCCAAACAATAAACAGTTATCTTGGTGGAAAAAGGAGTGTACAGTGAACTGGAAAGTACTAAAACCTTGAGAACAGATAAGAAAAAAGATCTCATCTCCCCAGTTACTCCCGAAATATGGGATAAGTATTTCTTCAAGCTCCTACAGGAGGACAGAGTGGAGTTCTTGACCGAGGAACATAATCAGGATGTGCGTGTAGAGACCTGCCCTATGAAAATAACGCGGAAGGAAGTAGAGCAAATATGCCAATCGTTAAAAAATAAGAGAGCACCTGGAGCAGGTAATATTTCGGGGGAACCAATCAAGTATGGGACTGAAAATCTGTTCGAACACCTTAGAATACTATTTTAAAACTGTCTCTGTAGAGAGAGTTTAGAACATCTGTCCTTGCTACTATTTACAAAAAGCATAATTAGTAGAATCTATGGAAAGTTATTAAAGAACAGAATCAAAAATGAGCTCCATCAGCCGAGAAACAGGCAATCTTCAGAGCCGGAAGATCTACCTTTTTTGCGTACACAAGTTATCGAGAAACGGAGGACGGACAGCAAATAAAAAATACACGCATCTATGGATGCAACTGACTGACGATGGGAAGTTGGATGACGCTATCAAGTATAGAAACACTCAGAGACGAAGAGCTATTGCATGTGTATTGTGGGACCAAAGCGTATCAAAGGCAAACAAACATCGCATATATAACACGATTATTAAAAATATAGTAACGTACGGTAGGGATGTAGGGCAGTTGAGAACATCAACCGAAGGGGCATTGGAAGCAACAGGGATAGACTATTGGAGGAGAGCGGCCGGACAGTCAGGGTTAGAGCATGTAACTAAAAACAAAATGAAATGAAAGTCTCCCATTGTATAACAGAAGACATAAAAATAAGACAACTTAAATGGTACGGACACATGCAAAGAATGTACAGATCTTAAATTGGACTCCACGGGGTAGAAGAAGAAGAGGACGATCACGACGAAGCTGGAGAGAGGGAATATTCCGAGAAAAGGAATTAGATGAACACCTCTGTATGGGTAGAGAGGCATGGAGGATAGGCATTGCACGACGTCGGAGAACGTTATGACACGATTGATACATACATATATATATATATATATATATATATATATATATATATATATATATATATATATATATATATATATATATATATATATATATATATATAGGTATATTTATGTACATATCTAGGTTAAAATGAGATGTTTGACGGTCATATACAATAAACACCCGATTAGGTTGAACCAAAACGTTTCGGCTGATATTTCCAGCTGTCTTCAAGTGGAGCAATATTAAAATATATATTGAAAAAATGTTACACCAAATGGAACTTATATCCATATAAACTATTTTGGTGTTGATTTATACCGACGTAATGTTGAATACATACTATACATACTATACACTTCATCTTATTAGTCCTAATTTCTTTATAGCGTGGAAAATTTAAAATCATTGAGGCCCGTTTGACGTTTATTGTTAATTTCAAAGCACTTTTGTTATGGGTGGCATCTGTTTGTTTATAGTCCTTTTTGATTTAATTTGGTATAACAGACTAGACTTTAATCAATAGTGTTTAAATATTATTTTATTATTTGTACAGTTATAATGGCTACACATTCGAAAACAGTTTAACAACTATTTATTGATTGTCATCTTAAATTAGTACCGTGTGTACTACTGTTTTGAGGGTGTGATTTTCGTTAATTTAGATTCGAAAAAATAGTTTGACTGTATCTTGAACAAAATTCATTATTCAAGTTTGTAATAACCTAAACAATCGAAAACAGTGTAACAACTAATTGGTTTTCATATTCAAATATTGTTTGCCGTATGTATGACCGTTGTGAGGGCGTGATTATTCGTTAGTCCGCCGTCCGAGAGTGAGTGGTGTGCGGTGTGCATGAGGCATCAACATCGAGCTGTAAAGCAGCAGATCCTCTCGGCTGTGAAAAGCCAAAAGCTTTCGGTCAGTTGGGCACATCAGCATACAAAATGTCTGACGGCATTTAACAGTTCGCGCGAAGGTCTGAGATTACTGACAGTTGAAGCACCTCTATTCGAACAAAACAAAAGATGTATGAGAATTATTAAAGGAATTTTTACCAGTGGCAGCACATATGTTCGGTCTCCGAACGTCGAGAAATATATATATATATATATATATATATATATATATATATATATATATATATATATATATATATATATATATATATATTTGAGAATATACGGGCACACCCCTTTTTACAATGTATTTATAATACTTTACAATATAACCATATCAATAACAAAACGGCCGAAAATGTGGAATGAAACACAAGAACAGCTTACACTCCTACCGTGAAACAATCAACACCAGAGCATCCCTTTTGAAGGAAGAGGGAGAACCTGAAAAAATGTTCAGCTCCCGGCACTGGTTCATGGAGTTCATAGCCCTCAGCAGTGGTGAATGATAACCATAATTAGTTCTGTGGAAGCCAGTAAGGAACAATTCAGTTTGTCTTTGAGGTACATTAAATTTTACGAATGACATTAAAGTAGGACAATCTATCAATCCGTTAATTATCTTATACAGAAAATACTGATCACTCACCAAACCTCTATGAGCTAACAGACTCAAGTTCATATGGCCCCTAATAATACTATAATCATGGTCAGCTATTGCCATATCACACTTATAACATAAGTACACAGTCGTAGAGACCTGTTCTGAATTTTTTCGAGATTGTACTTTTGTACTTCAAACACTGGCGACCAGACAACCGCTAAACACTCCAGAACAGACCTCACCAACGTACAGTACAGGATCCTTAATGAGGACAATGATAAATCCCTGAGATTTCTATATATAAGTCCCAAAATCTTACTGGACTTGTTAATAATATATACGTAATGATCACAGAAAGAGAGGCGATAATCAAATATTACTCCTAGATCCTTCACTTTGCCCAAACTGTCCCAACACTTTTCCACTAATAACATAATTACTATTGACATTCTTATGTCCTCTAAAGAAGCTAACAGATTTACATTTAGATGCATTAAGCTGTAGACAGTTTGTCTCATCCCTCACAACCTTCTTAAACACTTTAAGATTATCGGCGAACATAAGGAAACCAGAACTCAGTATATGACCAGCAATATCATTGACAAACAAATTGAAAAGGAGCGGAGAGTAATGGGCTTCCTGTGGCACTTCAGAAACTGCAATAAAACTATTTGATAGCACATTGCCAATTTTAACCTGATATTCACGCCCTTTCAGATATGTCTTCAACTACCCCAGGAGAGAATCGTTGAATCCCAATATCTCAAGCTTAGCTAATAATAGGTCGTGATTAACCCTATCGAATGCCTTGGAAAAGTCGGTATAGACAGCATCCACCTGGACCCCCTCCTCCAGAGCCTTTAACAAATATAACTCATAAATGATGAGGTTGGTATCCGTCGCTCTTCCCTGTGAAAATCCATGTTGTCACGAAGAGAATATATATATTTACATATACATATACATATATATATATATATATATATATATATATATATATATATATATATATATATATATATATGTATATAGTTATATATATATATATATATATATATATATATATATATATATATATATATATATATATATATATGTATATAGTTATATATATATATATATATATATATATATATATATATATATATATATATATATATATATATATATATATATATATATATATATATATATATATATATATATATATATATATATATATATATATATATATATATATATATATATATATATATATATATATATATATATATATATATATATATATTTTTATAACTATGGACTCTTTCAGTATGTAAATTTGCGTGAATGCAGTACGTTATAGCGTTTACTACGGATAAGTACGAGTATACGAGTACTACCACTATTCAAAAATCTTAGTCAAAAGTTATTGATTTTGAGGACTATAATGACAGTGAAGATGATACTCCATTAAATGAATTAGCTTTGAAATTGAGAAGCCATAGAGAAATGTCCTGTTCAAATTTTGACAGCGAGATAGAAGAAAAAGAAAAAAATTTATTTGAATTAATGCAAAAATTAAAAGATTGCGAAAATGTGACAAGAGAAGATGTTGTTGAATGGATTACAGCAGATGATTTAGAAGAGTATTGAAGAAATAGCGAATGCCTTTCAGGAAACCGAAAAATCAGATGACGATGACGATGACGAAGCGGCGGTAGCCACTAAGATTTATCATCAAGAAGGTTTTGCTTCTTTAGAAAAAGCTTTGAGGTATATCGAACAACAACCAGAGGCAACCCCAGCGGATTTGCTTCTTCTTAATAGATGGAGAAACATTGCAGCGAGAAAAAGAAGATGCAATATGAAACAGAAGCGCATAGATACCTATTTCACTGTTTTATAATGTATGTACCTATCTATATGTTAAAAACGTTAATACATCGGTTTAAAGTATTGGTGTTTATTTTTTGAATGAATAAAAAACAAATCCGGATTATCCGAGTTTTCAGTTATTCGAGGAGGGCGCCCCACCACGTTACCTCGGATAACCGGGGTTCTACTATATATATATATATATATATATATATATATATATATATATATATATATATAACATGTAATGACAGTGACAAATATTTAACTAGGGTGGCATTTCATTTTACATTTGTATTAATAAGCAACTATTATATAAGATACATACATAATGAAGAAGCTGGGAGCAAAGTTAAAGAAAACGGAAGTTCTAGCATTATGTTCTTATTATACCAGTGATTCAAATCGTGTAGTTTACGCGGGCAGATCAGCGGACACATGTTAGTGTAGAATATAATAAAGTGTTTTATGGCTTTTCTACGCCAATGGAATAATAGATTTTATCTATAGCAAAATCGTTGTAAACTGGCCCTCGAACCTCGCCGGGAATTTCGATATTATTGTACTTATTTATTAGGCAAAACCTGGACCGGGGCGCCGAGATCATGTAAATTGATATCTTATCTATGGCCAACCCTTGGTCCGTTTGTTAGTTGGGGTCTTACTGTTACCGAGTGATAATTTGATTTATTTTCCTAAATTAAGGTGATCGTTCTTTACTTATGTTCTTGGTTTCTTGCACAACTAAAAATTAACCTAGTACATATTTATATGTCCTTGTGATTTCTTGAGTCAAGTAGGTATTATAAGTTTTAAGAGGAAGTAGTCGTGAGAAAATATGGGATTTTGCTTTCATTGTTTAAGTTTTAAGACGCTTAAATCGCGAAAAATGTATTTTCTCATTTCCTGGCGGTCGGCCGCTTTCTTGCCACGATCATTTCTGAACAAAAAAAGTTATCGATTTCAGATTTAGCGTACATTTGGTAATTCAAGTAGGTAGTTGAGCAATATCGCCTAAAAGAAATGGGATAGTAAAAAAAACAAGGTGGCGATATATTGTGTGAGTTTTCATTAGTTGTGTTTAGTATTTCGTTACAAAATTTTAGGTAGAATTTGCCGTTAATGTATCTATTAATTCTATAAGTTGTGTTAATAACCTAAGCTCTGGTATAGGCAGGTATATATATATATATATATATATATATATATATATATATATATATATATATATATATATATATATATATATATATATATATATATATATATATATATATATATATATATATATATATATATATATATATATATATATATATATATCAATCACGTAGGCTGAAAAGTTTTTTGTCTAGCTACTTAAAACACATTTTTTTTTTTTTGCAAAATTCGACTTTATTGTAGTCTCCTTCAAGAGAGATACAATCAGTCCAACGCTTTTTTAACATTCCTATACTTTTCTTGTAGAAGGATTTTTCTTGGCCTTTAAAATAGGCCTCAGTTTCGGCGATAACTTCTTCAATGGAGCCAAATATCTTTCCTGCGAGCATTTTTTTTGAGATCTGCGACCAGATAATAGTCGCTGGGGGCCAAATCTGGAGAATACGGTGGCTGAGGAAACAATTCGAATTTCAGTTCATGCCATTTTGCCATCATGACCATTGAGTTGTGACACGGTGTATTGTCTTGATGAAAGAGCACTTTTTTCTTGTTCGTTTGGGGCCGTTTCTTTGCGATTTCTGCCTTCAAACTCACCAACAACTTTATATAATATTCGCTATTGATGGTTTTTCCCTTCTCAGCACAGTCGATGAAAATTATTCCATGCGCATCCCTAAATACAGAGGCCAAAACCTTCCCAGCTGACTGTTGTGTCTTTGGTCACTTCGGGCGGCTTTTACCGGCTGCTGTCCACTCAGCTGACTGCCGCTTTGATTCCGGTGTATAGTGGTGGATCCATGTTTCATCCATTGTCACATATGGTATGAAAAAATCCTTTTTATTGTGCTTAAACAGGTTCAAACAGCGCTCAGAATCATCAACACGTTGTTGTTTTTGATCCACTGAGAGCAAACGCGGTACCCATTTCGAACAGAGCTTTCTCATGCCCAAATGTTCATGCAAAATATGACCAACACGTTCTTTTGATATCTTTAGGGTGTCAGCTATCTCACGCAATTTCACTTTACGGTCATCGAACACAATTTTGTGGATTTTTTTATGTTTTCCGGTGTAACCACCTCATTTGGGCGTCCAGAGCGTTCAGCATGATTTGTGTCTGACGAACGCATCTAAATTCAGCAGATCAGTAAATGATGAGTGATTTTTCAGGGGCAGAGTCCTCGTAACGCTTATCAAGCTATTACTTTGCTTGAACGCTATTTTTTCCCATCAAAAAACAGTGTTTAATCAACACACGAAATTCGATTTTTTCCATTGTTTTGAAAATATCAAAAGTAGCGTCACTAGAACTACTGTAACTTGTAAACTAATCGTCAAAATGTTTCGTTTCAAGGTTGGTAGTTCCTAAAAATTATATGGATTTTTTGAATAGGGCGACATCTATGTGTCAGACCAGAAACTTTTCAGCCTACGTGTGAGAAATATATATATATATATATATATATATATATATATATATATATATATATATATATATATATATATATATATATGTATATATATATACATATATAACATATGTCATGAAAATAATATTGCAACATTATAAAGCAAAAATAGTTCTTCTTTTAAAAGTCATAAACACGGCAATTTATTCCAAACCATAATTTTCTCGACTCAAACAATACCTCGTTTTTTTTTAAATAAATCTAACGTTTAGCTTTATCTTTAACGAAATTGCGATAACCGCGAATATCCCGCATTTATCGCATCTATAAAACTTTACTGCCGTTATTAGAACTGTTTTCTAATGAAGTACCCACAGAGTACCGCGCATCGGCACGAGAATTTAGCTTCGTGCAAAACCACATCTTTATTGCTATGTTTTAAAGATAAAGAGACCTACAAATACTTCAATCGGGTGAGTCAACTATAATTATTGTAAAATTTTGTAGTGAGAAAATTGATAGATATAAATTAAAACTGTGTCAAGAGTTAAATGAATTTGTTAGTAGATCTCTGAAAATGAGAAATACATAGTCTTAGATAGGGCGGATTTACAATGGAGGTGAAGGGGGTATCATCGCCTTCCCCTGGCCAAAATGTATTCTAGTCAAGAATGAATCCATTTATATATGTACCTTCCCATGTTTTACTAATTTATCTTTTTTTACTTTGGTATTTTCAAGTTCTTAAATGTTTATAAGTTATGTTTTTAATGGTCCATTTGTTACTTGTTTAAATTTTACACGCAAGCTCTACGCATAATTATTTGAAGTTTGAAGAAAGTGGTAGCAAGGTTACCTTGGTAGAATATTTTGGGGTTGCTTCGTATATATCGTGTTATACTATATTTGAACAGTAAGTACATATATATTTAAGAGTTCTTGGAGTAAAAAAATGTAAAAATGGTTTTGTTATATATATATATATATATATATATATATATATATATATATATATATATATATATATATATATATATATATATATATATATATATATAGCGTATCCTAAAAAGTTTTATACAAATGGAGAAAAAGTTTATCTTACATATTACAAAAAAAAAATTATTCATGTAAATCCATAATCAAGCATCAAAACTTTAAAATATTTGATGGTATACAGGGAAAATAAAAAATAATGATTTATAATGAAGAGTAAAGTGTGTTTAAATGTAAATACAGAGCAAAATATTAATTGAAAATGTTAATAGGAACTAAAAAATTATGCTTACGTTTAGATTTGTGGCCTTCCTACTCAAAAATTCAAAAAAGCCAGGAAGTACGTATTTTAAAAATTCTTCGGGGTCTTGGCTGTTACTTTGTACGTATTTTTGTAAAAATTACTGATATATTATAAACACAATTTATTAATTTTTCAACTGAGTATAAATTAAGAGCAAATAAGTATTATTAAATGGTATGCTCCTTTTTTTATAATATATATATATATATATATATATATATATATATATATATATATATATATATATATATATATATATATATATACATACATATATACATATATACGAGGTTCCCCTAAGGTTACTATTCACGACGCTATGGTTAAACTAGACAGCAAAATGAAATTTGATACACTAGTCTAGTTAGAGTAGATGCTTGGTCATGTCATTCTTAGTGAGTTTTATTAATGTTCATGGCCCTACACCCTATGTCAAATATTAATAGTTTCTGAGATAAGGGCCTCTAAAAATCATTATTTTTTTACTTTAACTGTATTTTTCAAAATATCGTTTTAAAATGGTCCCAAAAACTTGCTAGTTCTTGTTAGAGCTGTAATATGCTATCTCATGAAATGGTTATTTATGTTTTTTTTTATTTTATCGTTTTAATAGGTTCAAATATTAAATTTTAAATAACTATAGCAGTTAAACGGTAAAAGGCAGTTTTTTTTATCAACTAATTTTGAAAAAGGCTACCTCCAAAAAGATTTCGATTACCCGTATTACCACCCTAAATAGAAAATAGATCTTTTTAGTTCTAATAATTTTTGTAAGTAAGCCATAAAACAAAACTTATTTTAACCCACAACAATATAACATTGTTCACTCAATTATTTTGTTTTTTTTTACCAAACCATAGCATACCCCGTGGGGGTGCGGGATAGAATATCACCCCCGGTACGTTCTGCCTGTCGTAAAAGGCGACTAAAAGAACAACTTAGATGGTAGATGCCCAGATATCCCCAGGCATTACCCGGTGTGCTACCATCGCATCGGCTTAGGCTATGTGAAGTTGCTTAACGTTTCGTGACTGTGCCGATGTCTCCGAATTGTCGGACCACGTAGTATGATGAAGCTCCCAGGATCAAACAATTCCAGAGGTAAAATAGCCCCCCGTTCGGATCTGCGGGTGGGGCTGGTTCAGAGATGTTAACATGCAGAGATCACAATTTTAAAATGGATTTTTGTAACATAACGAGGTTTAACCTCGAACATAAATTCAGTGCACCAATATCTGCGATCAAGTAAACCTGACGTACTCGCTTTCTGTCAAACAAAGGTCAGTTCATCGACCAGCACAGTCTACTTCCTTTCTTCTGGGTACGACTTCTATTCCCGGTTTAGGCGTAACTTTGGAATCTGTCTTTTTGTCAGAAGTGATCTCTCTTGCCAACGAGAGGAGGCTCTGGAGCCTCGAAACTTTGATGTTACCAATCTACAGCTTTGTAGATGACAGTATGCCTATTTCTTCATTCACTTTGAACGGTAGAACATCAGCTACTTATGCAAATATCTGCAGACAGCAGAAAGTCGTTCAGCTTAACAAAGACCTAGGAGAAACCCTATCGTGGGGTGACAGTAGCCAAATAGACTTTAATGCTACAAAAACCCAGGCGGCAGTTTTTTCTAAAAAAAATTACGTTGCTGAACCTGACACAGTTATGTCGGGACATTCCATTCCTCTAGCATCGTCACTTATTTTGCTGGGCATTAATTTGAGAGCAAATAGGTTTTGGCATGAACATGCAAAGAGAGCTTCTCGCAAGCGGGGAATAGTATTTCGAACTAAAAAGCTTTATACTTCACAATAATTGTTAATTCTGTACAAAGCTCAAATCCGAATATTGCTCTCATGTTTGGGACTGTACTCCCAAATTTACACGCCAGAACTGACCAACAACCTGGATTCATTGGAAGAGCGAAGAACGATTGACGACTTGAATCTATTCTACAAGTACTTTCATGGAAAGTGTTCGATGGATGTAGCCGGCTTAATTCCTCCCAAACGGTGCATGCTAGGAATACATATCGCGCTAATACCTCACATCCATATGAAGTTGAGCTTGTCGCTCCTTATTCAACGCGTTTCGAGCTATCTTTAATATGTAGAGCCTCATCCCTTTGAAATCATTTGCTCAGGACTGTGTTTTCCATTGCGTACAATTTACAGCCATTCAAGACTAACGTGAATCGTAATTTCTGCACACGCGTCGCGTGTATTTATAAGTCTGTTATCGGTATGTGTTGTTACATCATACAGTTAAAACCCAATAGTGGATTTACATCAGCAATATTCTCTGTAAGTTCCATCCTTGCGTTATTGAGCTCGTTACGTCCTTGTTGGCTAGACCATTAGGTTTAATGAATGATCCATAATTTAATAATAGTTACTTGTTTTTAGTTTATCCCGGTTTCAAAAACTGAACACATGCGTTTTTAGAATATACGTAATATTTTGGAAAATCCATACAAAATAACACCTATATCCATTTTCTCCTTAAATTTATGAAACACACCAAGAGTGGATTTTTTAAATAAATACAGAATTTGACTTACTATATACTATGTCTGTTAAAAGTAAAGATAATTTTCAGAATCTTCTATTCTAAGAGCCTTGGAAAGGACGTGTGACACTATAAAAACGAAGAAACTCCCTCACCAATTAACTCTTTATTGTTTGACCATAAATAATTGAAAATATTAAAAAAAAAAATACAATTCAGATTCCTCTACTCCAAGGACCCAGAAAATGCCATAAAACAGGATATATGTGAAGCAAATCCCGATAAACCACCTCGCGCCTAATTAACTCCTTATATGTTTGAACGTAAATTACACGTAGGCTGAAAAGTTTTTGGTCTACCTACTTAAAACACATTTTTTTTTGCAAAATTCGACTTTATTCATCAATATTCTACTTCCCTTTCAAGAGCGATACAATCAGTCGAATGCTTTTCTAACATTTCTATACCTTTCTTGTAGAAGGATTTGTCTTTGCCTTCGAAATAGGCCTCAATTTCGGAGATAACTTCTTCATTGGAGCCAAATCTCTCTCCCGCGAGCATTTTTTTGAGGGCTGCGAATAGATAATAGTCGCTGGGAGCCAAATCTGGAGAATACGGTGGATATAAGGAAGCAATTCGAACTTCAGTTCATGCAATTTTGCCATCATAACCATTGACTTGTGACACGTCTTGATGAAAGAGCACTTATTTCTTGTTCATTTGGGGCTGTTTCTTTGCGATTTCTGCCTTAAAACTTTACAATATTCGCTATTGATGGTTTTTTCCCTTCTCAGCATAGTCGATGGAAATTATTCCATGCGCATCCCAAAATACAGAGGCCAAAATTTTCCCAGCCAACTGTTGTGTCTTTGGTCGCTTCGGGCGGCTTTCACCGGCTGCTGTCCACTCAGCTGACTGCCGATTTGATTCCGGTGTGTAGTAGTGGATACATGTTACATCCATTATCACATGTCGCATGAAAAAATCATTTTTATTGCATTGTGAGCAAACGCGGTACCCATTTCGAACAGAGCTTTCTCATGCCCAAATGTTCATGCAAAATATGACTAACTCGTTGTTTTGATATCTTTAGGGTGTCAGCTATCTCACGCGATTTCACTTTACAGTCATCCGAAACAATTGTGTGGATTTTTTTATGTTTTCCGGTGTAACCACCTCATTTGGGTGTCCAAAGCGTTTAAATTGAGCATACCAGTAAATGATGAGTGATTTTCTAGGTGCAGAGTCCCCGTAACACTTATCAAGCTATTGCTTTGCTTGAACGGTATTTTTTCCCATCACAAAACAGTGTTTACTCAACACACGAAATTCGATTTTTTCCATTGTTTTAAAAATATCAAAAGTAGCGTCAATAATTTGTAAACTAATTGTCGAAATGGCATGAAATTTTGACACGTATCGTTTGAAGGTTGGTACTTTCTAAAAATCATATGGATTTTCTGAAAAGTGCGACATCTATCTGTCAGACTAAAAACTTTTCAGCCTACGTATTATGCTCCCTTCCTCTTCCTTATAGAAATTGAGTTCATTACTGTCATTCTGACCAGACTCTAAGGTACTTAAAACTCATATAGGGAGAGAGCCATGGGTACGGATGAGATTCACACAGAATAATGTGTTTCTGCAAATATTTTGATTTGTTTTTTGAATAACTATTATTTATTTAATATCTGAATTGGCTATTTTGATAACGACGACTTCACGACTGCAGGAGTACACTGTCGGGAAATCATCCAGCAATAATTTCGAAATCAGCATTATAATTAACTTATCAATTAAATAAAACATAGTTATTAGAATTAAGCAAATTAATTTCAGCTACGCTTATGGGAACTGTTGTTTTTATAATATATGTTTTATATCACTTGCTGCATGTGACAAAGTTTCTTTTTGGAAAGTAATTGCGATTGTGCAATGTGTCGTTCGATGACTAACAGCATCGGGCAGATATTATAATATGCACTTTTTAGGGAAGCACAAGGCAAGTTCCCTTTCTGAGTTATAAATCGCATCGTATACCACAATAAACGGCGGGGCACATTATATTTGGGCGTAATGCAATATAAGTGTTACACCCAGGGAGATATATGGAAATCGAATAAAGTGCCAACCGGGTTTTATTTCTTTTTTACCTCGGCGTGTAGCGTATGGTGATATTTTCCGATTATATTCGACATTTAAAAAGATACTCCACGATATGACTTTTACCTCTGAGGCTCGAAAGGTCACTTGGGGTTAATTGTTTGTATTTACGACACTTAAGGGACAGCTTATCCCTTAATAATGCTAGGCATAACATTTTCGTAGGTCAAGCTTCTGTTTAGACACACATAACTCAAACATTCTAACATATGCTTTCTCTGTAAGTGATGTACGATTACGTCACGGAATTGCCATAAACTGAAGGAGATGACAGGACCTGTCAGTGTAAAAAATCGTTTCGGCTGTCACTTTGAATGCCATCCAAGGAAATAACTATCTTGTCTTGTGTTTTTCACAGATAAAGCGGAATCAGTATAATGCGGTATTAGTAGATCACTGTCAGAGAAATCATAGGTGATATTTTATTAATATAATATTTTAAATATAAATGTACAGGGTGAGTCAACGATAAAGTAAAGTTCATTATTTCATTTGTTTCGGGAATGACGAAAAAATGTTAAATACAATAGTTTTAGGGAATGTTAAGGTGCACAGTTTAAAACTATTTTTGAGTATACATGGTACTTCAAAAAAGTGTGGCCGATATAACATATGTTTTTTTAAATGGAACATCGTATTTGCCAATTTATTTTTAAATTCTGCGTATAATTTTATAACTTTTTTTTTATTAATAATGTTATATACCTAAACCTAGTGTTTTTCTATTATTTCATTTTTTTTTAAATACTAGTTTTCAGTTTTGTAAAAAATTGCCAGTAGCGCCATTGTTTCTGAAGGTGGAATACTCATAATTGGTACGAGCGATCTATAGAGATGAGAAAAAAAAGATATGTGCAAAAAAATTTGAGTTAGATGCTACAGGGTGTTCAAAATACATTTATGCATTTTGACTATTTTAAATTGAAAAATCTCAAATTTTTTTAAATGGCACACCCTGTATATTATTATTTTTTCTAATAGATTTTACAAAACCCTCCAACTTTTATTAAGTACGTCATATACCTATTTCTAATAGTTTTCGATTTATTTTAAATTTTTTAATTTTTACCTTTGTTTTTAATACACTTACACTATTGTGAAAACATAAACAAATGGTTAATAATAATTTTAATATAGTTTAACTTATCTAATGATTAATTATTATGACTTAATAAATGTTCAAAAATATGCCCGTCTACTTGAATACACATGTTTAGTCGTTTTACTATATTTTCCTTCACGTTCCTTAGCATAAAGTGCGTTATCCTATTTTCCATATCTACTGGTCTTGTAGGGGGATTCACATAAACACGATCTTTAATGGAGCCCCACAAAAAGAAGTCTAGAGGTGTTAAGTCACATGATCGTCAGTGAATGAATCCATCCCTCCCGATCCATTTTTGTGGGTAACGATCGTTTAAAAATTTCCGAACTTCCCGGTGGTAATGAGCAGGAGCTCGGTCTTGTTGAATCCACATTTGTTCCCTTTCAAAGTTAGGATGTTCCATTTAAAAAAACATGTGTTATATCGGCCACACCTTTTTGAAGTATCCTTTATACTCAAAAATAATTTTAAACCGTGCACCTTAACATTCCCTAAAACTATTGTATTTAACATTTTTTCGTCTTTCCCGAAAGAAATGAGATAATGAACTTTACTCTGTCGTTGACTCACCCTGTACATAGTTCTTGCAATTCATAAAACCCTGTTCCTTAAACATGTACCCCAGTATTGATCTAAACTTCCATAAACGAAAAAGGATTTTTGAATAAGGTCCAGTTTCGGAAATCCAGTGGACATTATTTTTAAGGAATAATTGACCAAGCACGATATATTGATTTTTGACCTGTCGATTATGGTCTGCCGAGTTGTTTATTTTGTCGCCTTTAACGTTAATTTTGCGGCCCTCGTGCCCTGGAATATCCAGATAAGGCCCAAAATGCTACATCCAAAAATGGACTGTCGTTCATCACTTGAATCAAGTAAGGTACGCTCCCCAAAGGGCGACTGCCCTTTGAGGAGCTCGACTTTTTTAGTATCAACAAATGTTATGGTACTTGATTCGAGTGATTAAACGACAGTCCATTTTTGGATGTTGCATTTTGGGCATTCCAGGGCACGGGGTTTGCAAAATCAAAGTCAAAGGCTTTTATTTGACTAACTCGACAGAATGAACAACTAGGCAGACGATTAGTCGACAGGTCAAATTTTCGGGTCGCCCTCTTGGTCTATAAAGGTTTATCCTATAAATATATTAGATTTAAGCTTTTTTTGGGGACATCTTGTGTTTTGAATATTTGTTATATTTACGGGTAAACCAATTTACCCTAAATAAAACATGTCGAAAATCACAAATATGTAAATGAATGACAAAAAAAAAGGGATAAGTGTAGGACAAAATTGGAAAATAACAAGTAGCAGCCAATAATAAATAATGTAAGTTGGCACAGTTTTAGGTAAACGTAGCATGTGGGTGGACTACACTGAAAAGGCGTACCGCTAAAACCGCACGACGACTAGCAATGCCATTGTTGTCGAGCTATTAGCAAGGATTTATAGCAATCGTAACGCAGTCGAAACTTGTCCGTCCTTTTTCCCTACGGTATATAGACAGTCTAGCCTTTTGCACCCCTATATAACTGTACAAATTTCACATTTGATCGTGGTATATACAATATTGAATAAGGCTTTACTTCTCTCGCTAAAAGGAAAAAGTAACGCTCGAGATTTTTGCAGTTTTCTTGGATTACAAATAACATAGGATCTCTCAAATGAAATGATATATCGATTACAAATTCGGTACACATATAATACTTGACATAGGAACAAGGCCTCTAGATTTTGAGCGATATCACTTTAAGGAAAGGGGGTGGAAGTCGTTAAATTTTGTAGATTTTCAATAACATTATGAGAAGTTTTTGGCCGAGATAATGAAAAATTTTTAAGCGTAATTATTTATAGTCGAATACGTGAGGAGTGAAAGAGGTGGGGTCTCAGAGGTTTTACTTCGTATACGAGTATATCGTATTATATGTTATTTTCAAGGTTGTTGGAATTGAGGAATCTGAAAACTGTTTTTTTTTTCATTTTTTCAAATTATTTGTTGTCAAATCTGTAAGAGGTGAATGTGCAAGGGAAGGGGATTAAAGAGGATGCTAGGTATGTATATATCGTGTTATATGTCTATTTTAGGGTTTTAGAGTGTTATTTTTTATTATTTTCAATTTTCTTCAGAAATATTGTATAGAGGGAAATGTAAAGTTTCAGGTGTAAATATCTCTGAAGCTTGTTCCCTGTTCACCATTTTTAGTGTTCCGTATGGAACATTCATAAGATCACTTCGGCGTCTGTCTGTCAGTCTGTCTGTCCCTGTGTTTGTCTGCCTGTCATACCCGATTTTTCCGAAACTATCTGACACAGAAAGTTGAAATTTGGCACTAATATAAGACGTAGGCTGAAAAGTTTTTGGTCTAGCTACTTAAAACACATCTTTTTTGCAAAATTCGACTTTATTTATCAATATAGTCTCCTTCAAGAGCGATACAATCAGTCCAACGCTTTTCTAACATTTCTATACCTTTCTTGTAGAAGGATTTGTCTTTGCCTTCATAATACGCCTCAGTTTCGGCGATAACTTCTTCACTGGAGCCAAGTCTCTTTCCCGTGAGCATTTTTTTGAGGTCTGCGAATACATAATAGTCGCTGGGGGTTAAATCTGGAGAATACGGTGTATGAGGAAGCAATTCGAACTTCAATTCATGTAATTTTGCCATCGTAACCATTGACTTGTGACACGGTGCATTGTCTTGATGAAAGAGCACTTTTTTCTTGTTTATTTGGGGCCGTTTCTTTGCGATTTCTCCCTTCAAACGCACCAATAACTTTATATAATATTCGCTATTGACGGTTTTTCCCTTTACAGCATAGTCGATGAAAATTATTCCAAGCGCATCCCAAAATACAGAGGCCAAAACCTTCCCATCCGACTGTTGTGTCTTTGGTCGCTTCGGGCGGCAATTTGATTCCGGCCTATAGTGGTGGATCTCTGTTTCATCCATTGTCACATATCACATGAAAAAATCCTTTTTATTGAGCTTAAACAGGTCCAAACAGCGCTCAGAATAATCAACACGTTGTTATTTTTGGTCCACTGTGAGCAAATGCGGTACTCATTTCGAACAGAGCTTTCCCGTGCCCAAATGTTCATGTAAAATATGACCAACACGTTCTTTTGATATCCTTAGGGTATCAGCTATCTCACGCAATTTCACTTTACGGTCATCCAAAATAATTTTGTGGATTTTTTTGATATTTTCCGGTGTAACCACCTCATTTGGGCGTCCAGAGCCTTCAGTATCATTTGTATCTGTACGACCGCGTTTAAATTCAGCATACCAGTAAATGAAGAGTGATTTTCCAGAGGCAGAGTTCCCCTAACACTTATCAAGCCATTGCATTGAAATTTTGACGCGTATCGTTTGAAGGTTGGTACTTTCTAAAAATGATATGGATTTTTTGAAGAGGGCGACATCTACGTGTCAGACCAAAAACTTTTCAGCCTTCATGTTAGGAATTGATGGCCCCATCAGAGCCGTGTAGGTTTGAAAATTAAATTTTGATTTAAGATGTTAGTTTTGAAGGGTCAAATCAGAAGTGAAAAAAATTTTTTTTACTAGACCATCGAATGCGGTGTCAAATGAAAGCTTGTAAAAACACGAATTCAAAAATATATATTATGTAATACTTGCGCACACTTTTCTTTGTATTATTTTTAAAAAATTGCGAAAAATCGCTGTCCCTTATCTCGAAAAGTACTGATCAACAATTTTTTTAAAAATCTTGGAATATTCTCCACTGGGTGTAGATTGAACGAACATTATCACGAATGCATTACCTTTAATAATTTATCTGGTACATAAAAGAAACAAAATTTTCAAGGTCATCAGTTTTCAGTAAAGATCGGAAGAAAACTTTGTTGAAAACTTATTTGGGGTGTATTTTGTGAAGTCATTGATCATTTTATACCTTCCTAACAAAAATTTTTATTCTAAGAGCCATTAACGTACGGAACACTAATTACGCAAGTCCGACTTGCACTTGACTGGTTATTTATAATTAATATCTTAACATGCTTTTTTTAAATGCGATACTCAAATATGTCTTTAACTTCTTTAACCCGTTTTACTTTTTTCGCTGATATTTGTAAAAAACATTCCGTTAAAAAAAATATATATTTCGTATTTTCGTAGGTTTCTCTGCCGCGACAATTATCAAACGAAACGAGAAATTGATTTAGAATTTGATTCTTTTATAATATTTGCAGGAGAAAAGAAATAAAGTATTTTTGAGTAATATCGCTGGGGTGGAAAGGGTGGCCATCGATAAATTTTATTGATCCAGTCTTAACAAAAATAGTATATAGAGCAGACTGGTATGTAATTATGAATGACTCACTTGTAAGCGATATAACGACTTTGGGATATAAAGATTGGTACCGATGTTTTGTGATTAATATTTTATCATAAGGGATCATAATGCATAGAATTTAGAACGTATATTTGCAAGGGTAAAAAACTATACCAATTTTTTTAAATAGATTTGGTAATTTAAGTATGTTGTAAAGTATATTTTTAAGAGACATGTATTTTGAAGATACATGAATTACGATTCACATTATTTGTAATGCAGTAATTAAGCTCTGAGTAATCTCAGGAGCTGAAAAATCATAGTTCTTTAAATTAGACCGTGTAAAATTGGAATGACGTTCTGACGTTTCACCTATTATCCTATGAGGTAGGTTCGGAGACTTTCACTCTTCTACATTTGAATACTGAGCTGTTCAGAATTCTAATATACAAGGGTGAAGATCCTGAAAATTATTTCGTATAATCAAAGTCGAAACCTAGAAAAATAATTTTAATTTAAAACGGGTTAATCTTCAGAAACCTCAGGCACTACATATCGGATTTTAATGTGGATTTTACTCTTCAGAAATCTCAGGCACTACCTATTGGATTTTAATGTGAATTTTACTAAGTATTGCATTATTTGTAATTAAGCTTAATTATGATGCAATAGGATTGTTAAAAAATAACTAACAAGAATTCCAAATTAATTAACCGCAAAAACCGATGGGTAAATAGCAAAACCGTACACCCCCCAGTTGACCGTATACTAACAATAGAAAAGTTAATTTAAAGAAAACAATGAAGCACTAGGGGGATGTGTATGTAATCATCAAACGTCCTGTTTTTTATGGGGTGTAAAACGCCAAATCAATGCTTGTTACCCCGAAGGACATTCTTAATTCATACATATATAGGGTGAATCAATAATAATTTACTCAGCAACTTACTATTCATAGCTACTGCGTAGCCTAAAAACCTGTTGCTTAATTAAGAGGTTAAAAAACGTAAAACATTAGGATTCTCTGTAAATATAGCTCTGCTTTTTAACTTTATATGTGTATTGACCGCCTTTTAGTTTCATCAGTCAAATTCTAACGAATTAATAACCTTAGACTAGACAATAAACCCAAAATTATGTTGTAGATGAGAGCTATAGGAGGAATATTGCAGAGATTGAGGGATGTTGATACTAATTGTGTAAATTGAGAGTAAAAATTTATGTCTGATGATTCAATAAAGTAATTTGGCTGGCCTAATACTATAGAAGAGTTCTGAGGTGTTGCGTTAAAAATTGGCGGCAGTAGTTTGCAGGAACTGTCTAATACTGGTTGATTTTTTTTTTTGGCTTGTAATACAGCCCAAAAAATTGAGAAAATTGTTTATATAATGAGGCTTCATTTACAGGCACATATTATTTCTGTTAAAATTGGAAATAATGGGCAACTAACATAATTTTTAGATTGCTTGACTCCAAGAACTCTGAAAAGGTCGTAATACACGATATATATGAAGCCACTCCTCTAACCCCTCCCTCACTCTTTAAACACGTTATATGTTCGACCGTAAATAATTATGCTTAAAATTTGTTCTATAATTAAAAACCAGGACAGATTATTGCAACTATAAAAAATTGATTGACCCCCACCTCTTTCACCCGCTCCTTCGAAATATTTCAAGTATTATTTGTGTACCAAACTTGAACTAGATATGTTATTTCGTTTGAGAGTTATCGTGCCAACAAACAGATAGGCAGATGAGCAGACCGACAGACCCACAGAGAGATAGACAGACCAACTGAAATTGTAAACTATGTTTTTAGTTATCCCCTGTAACTTGAGGAAATATAAAAATCTTGGTAGGAATTTTTTTACGAATCTCTTAGTAAGGGAAATAAAAAACTGTCATTATCTCTTAGACCAACACGTAAGCTGAAAAGTTTTTGGTCTGACACATATATGTTATGTCGCCCTTTTCAAAAAATCCATATCATTTTTAGGAAGTACCAACCTTTAAATGATACGTGTCAAAATTTTATGACATTTCGGCGATTAGTTTACAAGTTACAGTGGCTTTAGTGACGCTACTTTCGATATTTTCAAAGCAATGGAAAAAATCAAATTTCGTGTGTTAATTAAACATTGTTTTTTGAGAACCAACTTTGGATGGGCAAAAATACCTGTTCAAGCACAATAAAAAGGATTTTTTCATGCGATATGTGACAATGGATGAAACATGGATCCACTACTACACACCGGAATCAAATCGGCACACAGCTGAATGGAAAGCAGCCGGTGAAAGCCGCCTGAAGCGACCGAAGACACAACAGTCGGCTGGGAAGGTTTTGGCCTCTGTCTTTTGGGATGTGCATTAAATAATTTTCATCGACTGTGCTGAGAAGGGAGAAACTATCAATATCGATTATTATTCGAATTTGTGCGTTTGAAGGCAGAAATCGCAAAGAAACAGCCCCAAATGAACAAGAAAAAACTGCTCTTTCAACAATACAATGCACCGTGTCACAAGTCAATGGTTACGATGGCAAAATTGCATGAATTGAAGTTCGAATTGCTTCCTCATTCACCGTATTCTCCAGATTTGGTCCCTAGCGACTATTATCTATTCGCAGACCTCAAAAAAATGCCCGCGAGAAAGAGATTTGGCTCCAGTGAAGAAATTGTCGCCGAAACTGAGGCCTATTTTCAAGGCAGAGACAAATCCTTCTACAAGAAAGGTACAGAAATATTAGAAAAGCGTTGGACTGTTTGTACCGCTCTTAAAAGGGAAGGAGGATATTGATGAATAAAGTCGAATTAAACACATTTTTTTTTTGCAAAATTCGACTTTATTCATCAATATTTTATTGTGTTTTAAGTAGCTAGACCAAAAACTTTTCCGCCTACGTGTTAGTTTCAGAAGACTTTGTGCTATCAATGTCTGTCATTCAAATTTCGATATATTTCTATCTTTAAATAACTTCAATGCTTTAAAAATTACTATGCTATCTACCATTAAAACACTGTTATTTCCATGAAAAAGGGGTTATCATAACAAACCGCATACATAGCGTTAATGAATTTTATTGAGCATATTAAATAGAGGGTACCTATTCACCGGTGTTGCATGAGATAAAACTAAGGCCATGACATAAAATGAAAGATCCGAGGATGGACCTGAACTAGATAATAGGCTGCCGTGGCATGCGGGCACAATGGTGACCAGCCAGAACACAATTTCAACAATGCATTTGTTTATCCTGACCGTTATCTTTGTAATGAAAGTGCAAGACAATACATTTATTGTCACACCAGCACGGAAATCTTCACACCTTGAACTTATATACAGGCGCTGGCTGGCCAAGTTTAATAATTTCAGTTCACGATGGAAAATTTGTTACAATGTAACACAGAAAAAGTATCTAGAGTTGTCCAGCAAGGTATTACTTAATAGTACCTTTAGGCTGTTAAGATTGTTCGATTGTGTTTGATAAAAAATACCCGATGTAAAAGCTTTGCCATTTAGTTACATGGAACATCTTTATGAAATAAGAATACTTCTACAAAAAAATTGTTAAAGACCATTCCTAGTATTTCCTTGCAAATACAGATGGAAAATAATTTTCTATTGATTCATTCTATAATCACATCCATTTAGATTCTGTTTCTGTTACAATTTAAAATAATGAATAAATAATCAAATTTTCAGATTCCTCGACTCTTCAACTCGCTCCATTATCTATTCAACCTGAAGTTTTTATTATCTCAACCAAAAACCAGTAGAAATTATCATAATACTATTGCAACTACACAAAATTTATTAACCCCCACCTCATCTCCCTGAGGCGATATCGCTCAAAAACTGTAGCACGATTCCTACTTCAATATATACACCAAAATTCAGATCGATATCCCATTTTGTTCCAGAGTTATCGTGTCAATAGAGCGACAGACCGCCAAACAGAGCGACGAAAATAGGAAATTACGTTTTACTTAATTTAGAGGAACTTGGAACGTGAACAACAACGCAAACTATTCAGAGGGTAATTTTTTTCACGAATATATTTAATTCCTTTAGCCAAAGAAGTAAAAAATGGCGGAGTACTACATGAAATAGAGAGAGAGAGAGAGAGAGAAAAATAAAGATGTCAAACCTATGTAAAAAAATCTATCCATGAGTAGTAGATGAAAGTATTGGTTTTTTCACTGTTAATTTAAACTTGTAAATATAGTTAGAATTTAGCTACTTAACTTCATTTGCTGTTAATGAGACAATTATACAACAAGAACTGAAGTTAAAATATCTGAGAATGGGCATATCAAGTTTTGTTGATGAGAAACTAACGAACGAAACGCCTGATTTCTACAAGACCTCGATTGGACGCAGCCGAACTTCGATTGAAATTATCAAAAACCAATCAAATACTCAAACCACCAGATATGAAAATAGTGCGCAGAATAGCAAGAAAGATGTTATTGGACTTTTGTATGTGTCTAATAATCTAATATCCGATACATTTTTCATTAACTTTTAATTATTTAATGTTACTATATGATTATGTTCAAAAGCACGATCAACAATGCTTAATTTTTCTGTTCTACTGTATCTCCAGTAGGTTTAAAGTTTTTTAAATCATGTTTGAATCTACGTTGTAGTTTACCCAATTATTATACATATATTTGAGATAAGCTGTAATGATTGTGAAAACAAGAATGTTGGGCAAACTAGAAGATCGATTCAAATAAGATTTAAAGGTCATTTAGTCCAGTTGAGATACGGTACAGTATTGAAATTAGAAAATGTAAAATAGTCTAAACAAGAATATAGGACAGTCCTCTGTTTTGATTATTTGACCGAAACTAAACTGCTGCCCGCTTGAATAATCAAAACTCCTAATTTAAATAGTTTAGGTTTTAATTTTGGTCAATCGTCGCTTCTAATATGATTAGCGCAATGCACGTAGAGTTCAAAAATAAAATGTTTGGTGTACTGGTGATAGCTGTTGTGTAGTTCCACGACCGAGTCGAAACTGTTAGGTTTAAAGTTAGTTAATATATTTCATTTCCCACCATCTATATCATACCTGATTAAGTAAGTGCAAGATTTTCGTAATTTGGTTATGGTATATGTATTACTGTTATCACTTTCAAATACTTTGATAGACGTCTCAATAAAATTATATTAAAGAGTGATCAGATACATTTCATAATCAGAATTATGAAATCATTTCATTATTAAATAATAAAATTACTACCAAGAAAATATGGGATTGATCATTACTAAAAATATCAGTACTAATTAAAATTAAAACTCCCAACTTACTAACTATTATAATTAATTATGTGAGACTTGTTAATGACTGAGAAGAAAATCCGCCCATATTATTTTCTGGATATTTAAGTTTCTTTAACTAATTTTCATTTATCAATTCAAATTTGGACAGATGTACTTACACATAGAAGAAAACTACATCAGCAAATGTTTAAATTTTATTTTCCCGTTTCCCACAAAAAAACTAGAATATTTTTAAACTTCAGTGGAAGATTACGTTTGTAAAAGCGACTCCGAGAAGAACCAAACTATAGATAAATATGATACAAAGGGTGCGAATGCATTTTGCCGCGATGGTCGTAAAGAATAAATGACACCAACCAAAAAATAGTCCATTCTCACGGCAAGACAATATTTTAGGACAGCTACTGTTTTATTTTTCATTGCAAATATAGATAGTCGCCCTTTTAACTGACATGGGGCCCTCTCTCTGCTCTTAATAATGGAGATACACGCCTTCCTATTAGTTATAAAGTTTTTTTTTTATTTGTACAAAATTAAGTCTCACGAAATTACTTACAACATTAAGGTTGTTTATGTTTCAAGTTTTCAGATAATTCTCCAGGAAGTATATCCCCTTAAAAAAATAATAATTTATGGTATCTACACGGTACATGTAAGTATGTATCATCAAGTACCAATCGATCTACGTCTATACGATCAGTCACTGGCAACAAACGCAATCTTTGGCCATTATTCGGAAGTAGAGGTCACAGGCCGCTGCCAGCATCTGAGTCGAGATGTGTTTAGTACCAGCGTAGTGTACCCTGCACGATCTCTAGTACCATACCAGTTCCGGTATTTACTGTGTCAGTTTCTATCTGCAGGTACTCTCTTCTTCTTCTTTTCTTTATTCGGCCCCAGGGGATTGGGGGGAGAACTCGCGGCCGCACTTTGCAACTTGTGCTTTGTGCTTGCAGTGGCGTGTATGGAGTTTAGTCAATTTTGAGGCAAATAGAAATGATCAACTTTAATAATTTTTACTGCAATTTAATTTATTTAATTAGTTAGTAATGAAATTCCTTAGAAAAGTTTACGAACTGCATTGAATGTCTATTAAAGAAAGCAATTTTAAAAAACATATTTAAGACCAATATTTTAGGTCTTCATTAAGCAATATTTGTATGTATGTATGTATATATATATATATATATATATATATATATATATATATATATATATATATATATATATATATATATCGAGAAAGGGTTTAATTTAGAGATAGCCCTTAGGATTATAGAGTGAACAAAAAGGTCATAAAGTTCTTAGTAACTCTAGTTTTATTCTAATATCGAGCTTTCTTTTTTTATGGGTCTAGCACACGTGCTACAGGGAAGTCCCCAAAGCGCTCCAGGAGCGGCATGTGTGCGGAAATTTTATTATAGCAACGCATGGTGTGTTCGTTGATTCCTGTGGTGCAACTCATGAGTTGCTTTGATTTTCCCTCCTTGGGGGTGTCGGTCGTCGGCACAACACTTTTGGCAGGTCCATTTTCGGTTGCCGCATGGTCTTCATCATCATCATCTTCGATGTCAAATTGTACATCAGTTACTAAGAACTTTAAGACTTTTTTGTTCACTCTGTAATCGTAAGGGCTATCTCTAAGTTAAACTCCTTTTCGGTTGTTACCAATAAGCCCCTTACTGACTTTCCTTTTCTATTTATATATATATATATATATATATATATATATATATATATATATATATATATATATATATATAATGTGTGTGTATAATATTGAAGCCATCCTACAATTTTCTTATTTCTTTTTTAAACCAAGCATTTTCTGAAAGCTCCTCAATCAGCTTCCTTTTGCAGTCAAAAATATATTTTTGGACGTACTTTTAGAACAGTCGTATATAATATATCCAATATTCGGTAAGACCAACTGAATGTTAACAATTATATTAAGGTCCAAATTGAGTTTCGTATAAATTTGACAAGCTTTGTATAATCTTATAGAAATTTTTAAAAAAACTGTGTATTTATAAGATGGATGCCTTTTTATTTTCACTTTTTTGAGAAATACTTCATTCATATCAATGAACCAGTGCATTAAAATCATTTTCTACACTATATTAAAAACTTCTGGACCCAAATAAAAAAAAAGTGTTAAAGTTAATGTCGTAGCCAGGTTTAACGGGCTAATAGGGCATGTGAATATAAAGGACGTTTATTCAAGAAAAAAATAAAACACTAAAGGCGGAAATCATAAAAATGAGGCGCCGATCAACAAACAAGGAGGCAAACCAGGAGGCGAAGCACCTTAATAAAGAATCTTGTACTGGCATTCTAAAAGCCTAGAAGTCTCTTAGTACAGGAGACTAAAAAATCAATGACCGAGTAGCGATTTCTCACAAAAAAGAACACCCAATAAAAAAAACTTTGTTTCTAAGGGGCGCTATTTTCTACGTTCATAGGGGCGGGGCATAAGCCCCCCCGTGGCTACTTCTCATCCTCTATACGTATTTTTTAATTATTTTTACGATTGGAAATAATAAAAAGAAAACATAATTTTCAGATTTCTCGGCGCCAAGAACTACAATATATATGACATAATATATCAACCTTCTCACTCATCTCGAAGCTATTTTTATTCCTTATATGTTTGATTCGAAATATTTACGCTTAATATTTGTCAATTCTCCCAACTAAAACCAGAATAAGTCTCTATATTACTATAATTGTACACAAACTGTACAACGGTAAGTTGGGAATAATTGTGGATATCTATCCGTTTTATATCCTTCCCCTGAAGCTCCATTACTCGAAAGCTATAGATTTCTTCTTAACTTAAAGTACTATATGTATATCAAAATTTATTTGGGAGTTATTGCGTCAATAGATCCACAGAAACTTGAAATTATGTTTGAATTGTGTTTCCTTAGTTTGGAGATTCTAAAAGTTAAAAAAATGCAAATACTCTTTTGGTAATTATATATATATATATATATATATATATATATATATATATATATATATATATATATATATATACATATATATGTATATATATATATATATATATATATATATATATATATATATATATATATATATGCCAGTGGCAAGAGCACTTGAAAATGCCAAATGAGATTTTGGCGAAACGTCGTGCAAATTCGTTGTTAGAAGAACGGATTGAAACCCTGAATTTTAATGTATTATATATGTATATGTATATATATATATATATATATATATATATATATATATATATATATATATATACATTAAAATTCTGGGTTTCAATCCGTTCTTCTAACAATGAAATTGCACGACGTTTCGCCAAAATCTTATTTGGCATTTTCAAGTATTCCCTTGCACTTGCGCTTGAGCTTGAGGACTTGAAAATGCCAAATGAGATTTTGGCGAAACGTCGTGCAAATTCATTGTTTGACGAACGGATTGAAACCTGGAATTTAAATGTATTACATTCCACCATTCGTGAAAACCTCTATTGGTGCTGCTGCCGCTCGAAGTTAACTGAATTAACAGCAGCAACAAGATCGCTGTATCGAGTAGCAGCAGCAGCAGGAGCAATAAAAATGAGATTTTGGCGAAATGTCGTGCAAATTCATTGTTAGGTGAACGAATTGAGACCCGAAATTTTAATGTATTATATATATATAACATATATATATATATATATATATATATATATATATATATATATATATATATATATATATATATATATATATATATATATATATAGATGTCTGACAGTTTGGTATAATCAGTAGTATTTATATTTTATTATTCTGTAATATTGAACGACACACTTATTCGAATTTGTAAGAAAAGATTTTTTTGGCACGCCTCTGATGAGAGAGTACTTCTTCTGGCCGGAGATATGCCCTCGGGCGTCGTACCACCGAGGAGTCACGACCTTTCGTAACCCAACTTGCTTACCAAATTCACACACGCGAAGCCGAGCTCACATCGTAAAACGAAATACCATAGTAAGTACCATCGCGATACGAACTCCTTCAAGTGTCGTGTTTTGCCACTTTTAGTACTTGTTATTATTAAGTTGTCGCGTGTAATTTCGTCCACATTTCAAAGTCTTTCGCTTTGTTGACCTTTCCTTTGACCTCCTTGACAACGGGTCAAACACGTTTTGCTTTCAAGTACTACCTGTAGATTCTTTGTTTATTTTCATTTTTTTCTATTTGCACTTATCAAAGCGATTGTTTAATTTATTAATAAACTGTTAAATTTTTAGGCGAGAATCTTGTACTTGCATTCTAAAAGCCTAGAAGTCTCTTAGTACAGGAGACTAAAAAATCAATGACCGAGTAGCGATTTCTCACAAAAAAGAACACCCAATAAAAAAAACTTTGTTTCTAAGGGGCGCTATTTTCTACGTTCATAGGGGCGGGGCATAAGCCCCCCTTGGCTACCGAATTAAAGTTAATACTATACGTTTCATAATGAATACTTCTCATCCTCTATACGTATTTAATTATTTTTACGATTGGAAATAATAAAAAGAAAACATAATTTTCAGATTTCTCGGCGCCAAGAACTACAATATATATGACATAATATATCAAAAAATATACCTTCTCACTCATCTCGAAGCTATTTTTATCCCTTATATGTTTGATTCGAAATATTTACGCTTAATATTTGTCAATTCTCCCAACTAAAACCAGAATACGTCTCTATATTACTATAATTGTACACAAACTGTACAACGGTAAGTTGGGAATAATTGTGGATATCTATCCGTTTTATATCCTTCCCCTGAAGCTCCATTACTCGAAAGCTATAAACTGTTAAATTTTTAGGCGAGAAATTAACGAAAAATATAATTAATGAAAGAACTTACCCGTAGTAAATAGTACTATTGCTTTCAAACATGAATACTCCGCCGAATCCACGTGTAATGCTTTTAATTTTTCTACTTGTTCCTGAAAAAAATATATTCTTAAAATGTTATTGAAAAAACTAATGTAAAGACATCGGAAACTGTTTTTGGGTGAGTCGAATTAACAATTATAGCAGTTGTTGTGTGTGTCTTGTTTCTACGTTTTCCTACCATTTGTTCGGGAAAATCAACCAACCCGCCTAACCCACAGCGTAAAATCTAACAAAAATTATCACTGCTGAGAATTTTTTTAAAGAAATTTGGCTAATGTTATGAAAACATATCACCCACCCAAGTTAGTTACATGGAAATGTTAGGAATGCCGAAGAGGTAGAACTTCATTCCGAAAATCCACTTCAGCTCTTGATGAATGAGCAACATATTTACATTGGCTTTGACTTAAACTAATATTAAAAAGTTGTCGAGGTCGGAGATTATTTTTTTGTGTAAACAAATAAAACTTACTTGAAAAATCCTAATATGGTCCATAAACTGTACCACCCTATCGGCACACATGGGGGATGCGTGTAGCCCTGCTGCAGCTATCAGAGGCGCCACGTGCAGGGGCATTGAACACTGACTCGCGTTTAACACAAACAATTCCGACCAAACTAACCTAAGAAGCGCCACCTAAAATTAAAAACCAAAGAAAAAACATTTTACATTAAGGAAGTACTGACATGTTCATTATTTTATGATTTATTCATACATTTTGGTGTTCAACGCCATTTTGCACAAAATTTTTGTTGAATTAACACGCGAATAATGTCAGTGGTTTGAATCGTTAAGCACTGGCACTATTTATATTTCAATTGAAAACAAAAATAGTTAGAATTAATAATTAATACTAATAGAGTTTGGATGGACTCCAATTGGTGGTGACAAGTCAGAAAAGAATAGATTCGTTTTTGCAACAGTTTTAAGCCAGTCAAATTCAATGTGGCGGAATTTAATTAGCAAACTAGTTGGCTTTAGTACGATGGACTCGGAATGGCTTTAAATTGGCAGCAATAATACAGTTTCTACTACTTCTAAAGTAGTAACAAAACTGTAAATGACTTACCTGATCCGTAACTTGTAGATCCGGAAAAAACGGAATATTTCTAGCCCACTCTACAGCCGAAAAAAGCAGTCTTGCAGCCAGTTCACAAATATTTTCGATTCCCATAATATTAGGCGTTTGTACGCATTGACCATATCTGGTTGTAGGATAGGGTTCAGCTCTTAAAAGTAAAGATATGTAACTACTGAGGTACGTATGGTTGCTGAGTGAGCTTGTGACTGGATCTGTAGAATTGAGGAACTGATTCGGTAGACCCGGTAGAGCCGGCTGTGAAGGGGGAACTCTACCTCTTTGGACGGCTGAAATAAAAGAAAAAAATGTTAGTAGAGGAAAGAAACATTTATTTATTAGTAGTGTAGGCTTCTTGAAGGTGTTGGGATAAAACTTTGTAAAAATGAAAAGCGTATTCAAATGTTAAAATGAGTATAACGGAGCATTTTGATTTGGCCATGCTTATGGATTAGCCGGCAGTGAGACAAGGATATTATTAATACCATAGACTTCTTGGTTTTAATTTTTGTAAAATTAAGCTGGTTTCTAGTCTAAATCATCAATCAGTAAAGTGTTAACTGAGGTCCAAATTGTAGTAACCTTTCCACGTAATTTTCCTTACTAAATTATGCTAATTGATCACTGTTAAGTTATGTTTTAGATTTTACACAATAAGACAAAAATTCTTTTCATTATAATTTTTCGATTAAGAAAACGTAATACAATTATAGATGAGGAGTAGCACCACTTAGTATAATATTTTAAAGAATTTTCCGACAACTGTCATTTGATAAAGGCAAATTTTTGTACTAAAAAATGTAAACTTGCCTTTATATTTGCCATAAGCCCCATCTGAAACAGAAAAACTGTATCAATAAAAATGAACAGTTTATAATAGCAGTAATAATGATAATAATAATGACACAGACAATGCAATGGCTAATTGTGATAAGCATATGCAAATATTAAACTGCAGGTAATTATATATTTCATCATTTTATTAAATTCTAGGTGGTGAAGGCTTTGGTCTGCATATTGCCTGTCTTCGCATATATATATATATATATATATATATATATATATATATATATATATATATATATATATATATATATATATATATATATATATATATATATATATATATATATATATATATATATATATATATATATATATATATATATATATATTTCCTTTGTGGTTCAGGAGTACATCTTCTAATCAATGTTGTTGTTTCTGACTAATCTCAGACGCCTCGCCAAAGTCTCATTTGGCATTATCGTTGCTTACTGGTTAGTGGTGAGAGGTTGTGAGTTGTGCTGTCTGGACCGGAGGTTGTAACACTGATTGGTCAGTGCTGCTCTCTCTCTTTGACTGACGTGGATGATTTCGGCTTTGTTCAGTAGACTGATGCGATGATGTTTTGTGATAGTACGCATTTCCGTACGTACAGCTGGGAGGTTGACGGCATTATCTGTTTGTGTAAAGTGCCATTTTCCTAAATTTGGGTGGCTTTTTGGGCAAGAAACATTCTCTTTTATAGTGGTGTACTGTGATTATTTGTTTGCTACTGTGAAAATGGCTTTTATCGCCAGCCCCTAATTGGTGTTGAAAGAGAGCCGATGTAGTTTGATTGCTACTGTTGCTAAGTGTGTGTTCTTCGAGCCTTACAGCTATTCTTCTGGTCGCTTCTTCTAAGTAAGTCTCATTTAATTGGCACATAGAATACTGTATATTGGTTTTTTAACTTCATTTTCTCTTTTCTGATCATTCCTATTATTCTAGGTGATTTGTAGGCAGTGGATATATTGTGTTTTCGTAGAAAATGTGTTAAGATGGGGGCGCGTGATTATAATTTTGCTTTCAAGTGGCTTCTTGAGGTAGTATCAGTAGTACGCACAACTCTGCAAGCATTGCAGTTTATATATATATATATATATATATATATATATATATATATATATATATATATATATATATTTCTCTTTAGCTTTATTCTCTCTTAGAGTAAAGTAACCAAAAGTGGACAGAAATATTTTGGAAATGGCCAATTGATTCATTTATAAATGGAAATTCAAAAGTGATGAAAAATTGTTAGTAATTCAGTACGGTTTTAAATAATCCCAGTTTTTGAATATTTATTTATGTATTTCCACATTTACTGTTGATCAGTTAATTACGTAGATATTTTAAAATTCTATCACTCTGTAGATTTTTATAGCGATCAACCGCATTTTTATTTATGATTACGAACCAGTTAACCGACATGCATACACAAAATATGAAACAAAATGCTGACATTAATAACAATTAGAGGCCTTTACAGATAGATGCCCTTATGTATCCCATTTACATCAATTTAAATACAGATCTTTTTAATGGTTTTATCTTTTTATGAGGGTACGGCTCGTGTGCTCTATTATTCGAATTGTACCAAACAAAACTCATTTTACACAATGGATTTGTTTTGGGTTTTCTAAAGAATAAACCTCAGCATGTGCTCCTAGATTTCTTCCGTGTTAAAAAAGGACCAGATTCATCTTGACCTGAGATTTTTATCCGAAACCCCTTTTGGTGTACGCGTGTACTCTGATCTTTTTCATGGCCTGCTGCGGTCGTATTTCGAAGATCCATCAGTTTTAATGCCGCAGGCGATGAAAAAATAGACCTGTCTGTTATATAAGTGCCAAAATGACTTTTGATTAACACACGCTCAAGTAAATTATGCAGCCTGAAATGGTGATTTGGATATTATTTTTAAACATCGTTCATTCACCTCTTTTATACGTATATCATCTTTTCAATTGGTATTTATAGAATTATATAGTTATTATTCATAGTTTTAAACACACTATAGCGTAAAATATCAATTGTTGTATGCTGCTTATACTCTTTTTTTTTATAGTTTTATGATTTAAAACTGTATTCGCTGTTAATTTCGCTACTTACTATTAAGAATCAATTTTTTGCTTGTAATTTTATGATGTTATAGTGAAGTGTGTTATACAATTTTACATGGGTAAAATTGCAGGAAATTTAAAGGCGAATATACATGTACGTGCCCCTAGGCTTGCATTGAAAATTAAGATGATGAATAAAATTATTAGAGCTATGGTTCTTTAAGATATGTTCCTTTTCATCTCTATTTATTAAAAATTATTTTTAATTTCTTTACTTGAAAAAAAATTGCGTGATTTAGCCATTAAGATAACGATCGGTTTTTTATTAGATAGAATTAGACAAATGATAAATCCCAGTGAATGGGCATTACCGCAGTACTGCCTAGAGACTGCCATAAATTTTAGCTACAATACGGTTTCTCTTTTGAAATGATAGATTTGAAGAGTGTCAAACCAAAAAAAATTGTGGTTTTCTATATCGAGTAAACATAATTTTCCGTAAGAGAGGCTACGCCTCAGTTTTTTCCTAAGGCAAGTAATAAATAAACTTTCATTTAATATCTTAAAACCATTTAAAAACAAATGAAAAAAAGTTGTTTCACTCATTCTGGGAAAAAAAAAACTAGTGACTCTTCGCTTTGATCTTTGGTTTGTTGAAATTTTAAAACGTTTTAACGCCTAAGACTACAGTACTATTGTGATGTGCTTACAAAATCCTGAAAACTGACTCGTCTACATCCAACTGACGAGCTTCAATCAGAGGAAATTTATCAGCTGACATTGGAGTAGTAAATGCGTCCGGGAGCGTCCGCTATCCTAGTCTTTATACTTTTTGGTCTAGCTATTTAAAACACATTTTTTTTTGCAAAATTCGACTTTATTCATCAATATAGTTTCCTTCAAGAATGATACGATCAATCCAACGCTTTTCTAACATTTCTGTACCCCTCTTGTAGAAGGATTTGTCTTTGCCTTCAAAATAGGCCTCAGTTCTTTATTGGAGCCAAATCTCTTTCTCGTGAGCATTTTTTTGAAGTCTGCGAATAGGTAATAGTCGCTGGGGGCCAAATCGAGAGAATACGGTGGATGAGGAAGCAACTTCAATTCATGCAATTTTACCATCGTAACTATTGACTTATGATACCGTGTATTGCCTTGATGAAAAAGCACTTTTTTCTTGTTCATTTGGGGCTGTTTCTTTGCGATTTCTGTCTTCAAACGCACCAATAACTTTATATAATATTCGCTATTGATGGCTTTTCCCTTCTCAGCATAGTCGATGAAAATTATTCCATGCGCATCCCAAAATACTAAGACCAAAACCTTCCCAGCCGAATGCTGTGTCTTTGGTCGCTTCGGGCGGCTTTCACCGGCTACTGTCCACTCAGCTGACTGCCGATTTGATTTCGGTGTGTAGTGGTGGAACCATGTTTCATCCAGTGTCACATATCGCATGAAAAAATCCTTTTTATTGCGCTTAAACAGGTCCAAACAGCGCTCAGAATTATCTCTATCGTCTACTGTGAGCAAACGCGGTACCCATTTCGAACAAAGCTTTCTCATGCCCAAATGTTCGATCAAAATATGACTAACAAGTTCTTTTAATATCTGGCAATATATGGCAATTTCACTTTACGGTCATCCAAAACAATTTTGTGGATTTTTTTTTTATGTTTTCCGGTGTAACCACCTCATTTGGGCGTCCAGAGCGTTCAGCATCATTTGTAAATGTGTTTAAATTCAGCATACCAGTAAATGATGAGTGGTTTTTCCAGGGGCAGAGTCACCGTAACACTTATCAAGCCATTGCTTTACCTGAAAGATATTTTTTCCAATCAAAAAACAGTATTTAATCAACACACGAAAGTCGTTTTTTTCCATTGTTTTGAAAATATCAAAAGTAGCGCCACTAAAACCACTATAACTTGTAAACTAATTGTCGAAATGTCACGAAATTTTGATACGTTTTGATCGTTTGAAGGTTCGTACTTCCTAAAAATCATATGGATTTTTTGAAAAGGGCGACATCTATGTGTCAGACCAAAAATTTTTCAGCCTACGTGTTACGTTATCGATTTTAATAACTATTTTTACTTTGTGTGTTGTATTTATGAAAAAATCACCCTCCGGGATTTTTTACTCAATACTCAATTAAGTATTTATCCTAGTTTAGTTCTGTGTTATATGGTGTTTATAACATATGACTTTTACTTGCTTTGCTAAAAGAATGTATAGTATTCGTGAAAAATTCACGTTCAGAGATTTCTTGGCGTTTTAAACTCCTTAGGTCACAAAACACCTAGTCTCTCACTTATGTCGGTCTATCGGCTTGTCTGTCTGTTGTCACGATAACGCTTGAACGAAATAAAATATTCATTTTGAATTTAGTATACATAGAATACTTGAAGTAGGAATAAAGCCTATATATAGTCTTTGGGCTGTAAGTTAGTTTAGGGAGTAAGAGTCACTGAATCTTATATAATTTCGACAGTATTTTGAGAGTTTCTTATATTTTTTGGTTGCGAAAATAAACAAATTTTAAGTATAAATATTTATATTCAAATATAAATTGTTAAAGGGTGAAGGACGGGTTTAGAGGACTTGCTTCTTATATATTGTGTTATATGTTCTTCTCGAGGTTCTTAGAAGTCAAATTCTGTATTTATTATACACAAACAAAGAAGAGAGAGAGAACTTTACCATTTTTTTTTTAAGTTAATTCGGTTTATGTAATGAATATGTTTGTATCGATAAAAAAGTCGATGCGATCGATCCGATCCGATGCAGCACATCGCTGCAAAGTACCGATATAAGCGAACGAGATCGAACGTTCGATGAGTGAATCATATTTAGTTGGCGTTTTAAGCTATATAAAGGGGATTGGATTGAAGAGACCAGTGATAAAGTCAAATCCATCTTTAACTGCAGGCTTGAGTGATAAGAATCGATTGAATATTTGGCTTTTGTCTGAAATTAATGTTATTGGCGGAGAAATCTGAAAATAGAACTTTTTGGTCATCAATCGACCGAAGTAAATCAGTAAGTAAATAAAGAGACTTGACTTGTCCGATGGACAAATACGCCGTAAAAATGATTTTAACTCAACCTTGCTTCCATCGGATATACCTGATCGCATCAAATTTTCACAATACGAGTATAACACAACACACCTATAATGATCATAAAAATTCTTTTCTTTTAATTGAAAAGTCCAACGCCATAATCGTGTTCTTCAAAAATCTGCATAATTTAAAAAATGTATTTTGCATGCATCAGGTGAAATATAATGGGTGTTATACATCCCATGTGCGGAACTTGTAAAACACACGTATTATAATTCCGAGGAGTTAGGTTGCCATGCCGAGTGCGGTTATCGTGGGAAATGACCTTAGCTGACCCTGACCCTTAAAGACTCCAAGACCCGACCACGGTCCGAGAAGACCACGAGCGCGAGCCGTACCGTACGACTTCTTTGCCTTTTCCTTTTATTTTTTCCAGCTGAGATTCTTATAAGAGTTTTGCGTAAAATTGGTTTGTTTATGTGTCATTCTCCTATTCGTTTCACATTTTTGAAAGTTCTTTAAATTTCAATAAACTTAAGTCCTGCAGTTATGAGAATGTCTTTGATAATAAAAATGAATAGAAATTTTAACAATTTTTGTTAACCTGTATTCTCAAGACTCTTAATATTTATTTTTAAGTTAAGAAGCATAATAAAATTAACTTTTTATTTGCGTACCTATTGCCTTAACAAACTTCTTGCGGGAAAAAATACATATTTTAGGAAACATCCTTTAAATAAGCTGAGGTTTAATAGAAACAATTCGATTTTTATTATTTGGTATTCGGGACTCCGATTAATTACATATAATTTTGTATCCGTATAAAAATCGCCTTCCAACACTGCTACACATAAATACACACTTTGTTTCCAATTTCCGCAAGTCTATCTGTCTGGCTTTCTGTCATTTTATTTTTCGGTCTGGCTGTCTTTTTGTTTGTGTTTCTGTATTTCTGTCCTGTCCTTCTCTCTTTGCATCTCTGTCTCTCTATCTCACTGTCTCTCTATCTCTTTGTCTCTCCAACCTTCTCTGTTTTTCTCGTTCTGTCTTTATGTCTTTCTTTCTTTCTACAGCTGCCTGGACCGTCTATAATGTTTTATTCTAAAACGGTTTAGTTCCGTATATAAATTACTTAAATAATAAATTATATTCGTGAAAGAATTTTAGTTTAGGTATGTAGTCGGTTGTTGTTCTGGTAGCTGCTTAAATTAAAAATAAGTTACGATGAACAAAATACCTTTAAGGTAGCGATAATTGTTGTAGTCCCACTCTAATGTTAAAATAAAACGAATATCTGACCAGACGCCTGTAAAAAAACGAAATAAATTGATACCATATCGAGTTATGGTTAACACTAATTCGGAACCAACCGTGTGATTATAATAATAACAGAACTGTTTATGCCTTTTCTTGAAAGTAACCGCATTATACCAATCTCCAAGAAAGCATACCTTGAAAATATGACAATGACAACGAAGATTTTACATAAAAAACCGCCTCGGTTGCATACCTAATGAGCCAGAGTGTACACATTTTGTATAATATCTAGCAGCGATCTCGAACAGCAAGAAATTTATGTGGGTACTCCAAAATTTTAACGAGTACTCATTTCTCGTACAATATTGGGCATTAAAATGACAATACAATGTATGTGTGTTAAAAAAATTTTAAGAAAAAGTTGAACAGCAATCAATGTTAATTCAAACGTCACTGGTCTTATAAATGATCTTAGACAAGCACGGACCTTTTGATTAATGGTGTACACTATTCGTTACAGGTTTCAAGATGGTGATGAACTTGAAATATTTTATTTTGATGTAGCTACGTACGCGTTTGACCATTTATGATCAATGATACAGGGTGTATCTTCCGCATGTATAAATTAAATTAAATTAAACTCTTGTCCAAAATCACATTTTCTTCCCAAATTCATTATTGGGGTTAGTTGTAATAATACTGTGTTATTATGTAACCCAGTCAATATTCTATAAGACGATGAACTTATTATTCGCAAGACGTTAATGATACTTTTTTATGAAAGGAAGGAAACGATCAAAATAAATAACCAAAAATCGGTAAAATGATTTAACCAGTACTTCCCTTCCAAACACGTAGTTTTAAGATACGAATTGAATTTGACTCTCCTGCACTGAAGAACAACGTAACCCAAGCACCACAAATCGATATTTTAAATCGTAGCTATTTGATACGAAGAGATTGATCAGAAAAAAAGTTTGGGCAGAGAAATTGATAACTAAAACTTGATTTTTTTTCTAGGCTCCAAGAACCCAGAGAGGGACATATAACAAAATATATACGACGTAACCCCTCCTTCCCCAACTCGATTCGATAATAAATATTTGAAAATAATCAGGAAAACAACAAAATTTTCAGATTCCTCGACTAAAAAAACTATGCAAAAGACTCCTCCAACTCATTAACATCCAATATCTCTCTTTAGCCTTCTTAGACCCACTGTTGGCTATAGGCCTCCGTTAATTGTCTCCATCGATGTCTATCTTCAGCTATCCTCAGCCACGGTAGTCCTGCAGTCTTCTTAATGTCATCGTCCCATCTTGTTTGTGGTCTTCTTCTACCTCTTCTACCAGCCCATGGTCTCCATTGTATCATTTTTGTGGCATTTCACTTATCTTCTTTGGATCTGGAATTTTGTGTATTACATTGATGTTTCTCTTAATATTATATATAATATTAATAACATTGTTTTTGTTTTACGTAATTTATTTTTAGACCCACTGCTCTTGATTAGTTTTCTACTTCTGTTAACATGATTTTTATGTTGATTCCTTTATCCGACCAATTCAGTTCTTTAAATATTTCCTCCAGGGCCATTGTGAATAATTTTGGTGATATTGTGTCTCCCTGCCTTATTCCTCTACTGTACTTTCACACATGATATATGTTTTTTTATCAAGTTTATATAAAGGAAATCCACTCGTGCATGGTTTAGTCCTGTTATTATGGTCCAGTGTTCTATGAGCTCAAACGCCTTTTCGTAATCTATAAAGGCCATGTAAAATTCAAGATTATATTTGAAGCTCTTACGAAATGCTGGCTGTTACTGATCTAGTTTCTTTGGTATCCTTTTGGTGATTACTTTGGTAAAAAGTTTATACAGGTGTAATATCAAATTGATTGGGCGGTAATTTTGCAAAAGAGATGGATCTCCTGTTTTGTATAGAATAATCATTGCTGCGTTGTTCCAGGATTTCAGGATTTCTTCTTTTTCTAGGCATAGGTTAAACAGTAACTTTAACCTCGGTATTATAATCACTTCAGCCTATTTTATCATTTCCCGGCGCATTATTATTTTTCGTACCTCGTAAGGCATATGTGATATCCTCGTTACTTATCTCAGGTATGTCTTCTGATCCTATGTTAATTACTCTCTTGTCTTTTATATTCTTATATGCTTGACTATAAATAAAACACGATTTTCATATTCTTCGACCCTAAGAATCTCAAAAAGAAAGTATAACAAGATATACGCGAAACAGTTCCTTTAATGCCATCCTTCGTACCTTTAACTTCTTACATAATCAAGTATGAAATTTGTTCATAATTTCAATATAAAATCCAAAAAATTCTCGTAATAATAATAAAAAAAAACGGTCAAGTGCAAGTTGGACTAGCGCAATTGTTCTGTACATTGATTGTTTTTAAAGTAAAAATTTTCATTACGGAAGTATAAAATGATCAGTGACTTTACGAAACACATTTTAAATGAATTTTCAACAAAGTTTTTTTTCCGATCTTTAGTGAAAACTGATGACCTTGAAATTTTTGTTTTTTTTATATACCAGATAAATTATTAAATGTAAGGCGCTCGTGATAATTTTCGTTCAATCTACACCCTCTAAAGAATATTCCAGAATTTTTTCAAAATTTTTTGATCGGTACTTTTCGAGATAAGGTGGGGGACAGCGATTTTTCGCACTTTAAAAAAAAAATACAAAGAGAATTGTGCGCAAGTATTATTAAAATTTCACCCCCCAAAACTAATCCCTTAAGTCAAAATTTAACTTTCAAAACTATACGGCTCTGATGAGGCCATCAATTCCTATATTATTGCCAAATTTCAACTTTCTATATCACATAGTTTCGAAGAAAATTGGGTGTGACAGATAGACAGACAGACGGACATACACACAGACAGGCAGACGGACACCGAAGTGATCTTATAAGTGGGTTCCATTCTTACGTCAAGTATTATATGTGCACCAAATTTGAAATCAATATTTCAATTCGTTCTATAATTATCGTGTCAACAGAAAGAAACCCTGAAAGGCGAAGAAATGCAAAAATCTTGGAAAGTGATTGTTTATGATTACAATATTTCCTTTTGGCAAGAGAATTAACATGTAGGTTGCGAAATTCGTCTTTATTCATCAACACAGTCTCCTTCAAGAGCGATACAATTTGTCCAACGCTTTTGTAACATTTCTATACCTTTCAAAAGAAAGGTAAAGAAATGTATAAAAAGAAGAATTTGTCTTTGCCTTCAAAATAGGCCTCAGTTTCCACGAAAACTTCTTCACTGGAGCCAAATCTCTTTTTCGCGAGCATTTTTTTGAGGTCTGCGAATAGATAATCGTGGTTGGGGGTCAAATCTGGAGAATACGGTTGATGAGGAAGCAATTCGAACATCAATTCATGCAATTTTGCCATCGTAACTATTGACTTGTGGCACGGTGCGTTCTCTTGATGAAAGAGCACTTTTTTCTTGTTCATTTGAGGCCGTTTCTGCCTTCAAACGCACCAATAACTTTATATAATATTTGCTATTGGTGATTTTTTCCTTCTCAGCATAGTCGATGAAAATTATTCCATGTGCATCCCAAAATACAGAGGCCAAAACCTTCCCAGCCGACTGTTGTGTCTTTGGTCGCTTCGAGCGGCTTTCACCGGCTGCTGTCCACTCAGCTAACTGCCAAATTTGATTCCGGTGTATAGTGGTGGATCCATGTTTCATCATATCGCATGAAAAAATCCTTTTTATTGCGCTTAAACAGGTCCAAACAGCGCTCAGAATCATCAACACGTTGTTGTTTTTGGTCCACTGTAAGCAAACGTGGTACCCATTTCGAATGGAGCTTTCTTATACCCAAATGTTCATGCAAAATATGACCAACACGTCGTTAGGGTGTCAGCTATCTCACGCAATTTCACTTTACGGGCATCCAAAACAATTTTGTGTATTTTTTTGATGTTTTCCTGTGTAACCACCTCATTTGGGCGTCCAGAGCGTTCAGCATCATTTGTATCTGTACGGCCGCGTTTAAATTCAGCATACCAGTAAATGATGAAAGATTTTCCAGGGGCAGAGTCCCCGTAACACTTATTAAGCCATTGCTTCGATTTTTTCCATTGTTTTGAAAATATCAAAAGTAGCATCACTAAAATCACTGTAACTTGTAAACTAATCGTCGAAATGTCATGAAATTTTGGTACACGTATCATTTGAAGGTTGGTAGTTCCTAAAAATCATATGGATTTTTTGAAAAGGGCGACATCTATGTGTTAGACTAAAAGCTTTTCAGCCTACGTGTTAAAATGTGAGAAGAATAGACTTTTGTGATTTACACTTTTTACTCATCTCGCTAAGAGAATTTTGTATTCATGAAAAATTACTCCTGCTCTTCAAAGATAATCGAAGCTCTTTATAGTCGAGAGTTCCCAGATCAACAAAACATAGTTTCTTATTTCTCTGTCTCTCTCTGTTTGTGTATTGGCGCGGTAACTCTAGAACACAATGTGATATCGAATCTAATTTTTATGCACAGATAATGTTTTATCGCTTCAAAAAAAAAGAGGTCAAAGGATTAGGGATCGATAAATTTTGTATCTGTAAGTAAAATATCACTTCTTATTGTCAACATTTAGCATCTAGGCTTCACGATGTTCGTCGTATTTAAAAAAAATTGTAAACAAAATATAAAGGGGAAGTATCTCAAAAATACGGATAAGTCGTAATGGCCAATTAAAATGGTGTAATGAAATTCTGAAATCACAAAATCTGAAGTCACAAATTGAAAAAATTGTAGTATAACTAGTCTAGTTTTTAATTTTAGATTTAGTCAATAGCCACTCCTGATGATACATGATTAGTGGAACGTTGGTCGAATGCACAAATACAATGTTCGGTGTAGTCGTGATAACTTTTGTATAATAAAATTTATTATATTAAATACTTAACATCTACGCCATTCTGGTCAATGGGTTTGCTATTAATTTATTTTTGTCTTCTTTCCTACTTTAAATATTATGTGTACCAAACTTGAAATTGATATCTCGTTTCGTTCTAAAGTTATCGTGTCAACAGTCCGACAGACAAACCGAGATAAATGGTAAACTAGACTTTTTGTGAACTAGAGTTCACAAAAAACCTAGTTTGAAAAACGAGAAGAAATTAACTACTATATTTCCCTCTAGCAAAAGGAATTACAAAATAATAGTTAAAAAAATAAATCAGCAGCACCTCGATAATAAGCAGCATTTAAATATCTTAACAAAATATTATTCTTGAAATGCATAAACATAAATAATAATAAAAAAAATCTCGTACCGAGCAAGCAAAATGGTATGCAGAGAGGTATAAATACGCAATTCCGTAGAGCACACGGTTTAAAGAATGGAAGACCATTAATCTTTGCGGGCTCGTTAATATATGCAAGTAGTAAACGATCTTTTAGGTAAACGGCCACGGTCAGTATAGGGCCTGCCTGGGCCCTTTTGTTAGACCTTACGGTCAACTATTTGTATATTAGACCGATCAATCATAACCAAGAGAATGGGCCCTCTTCGCTCTCGATTCTATATCCTATACCGCTTACATAAGCCCCTGTATGAATATTTTTGGATATAGTACAGTATAGGGGAGATCTAAGTAATTGTAGACACCTAAAAACAACTTGTTTAATTTCGCTTTGTTTCTTCTTCACGTACATACAAATTCCGTCATCAAATTTTTTCCACTCGATCTTATATTTATCTCTTTTTCTTCATACAAATGTGGAATGAGATGAGTGCCAGTTTAAATAATGGTTAAAATAAATTGTTTCTGAATATTTTTTGGTTTCACAAAACTCATTACTTTTTTTATTGGCCTAGCACACGTGTGCGGAAAAAACGATTCACGTTGGTCTTGAATAGCTGTAAATTGTCCTCGGTCGGAAACACAGTCCTTGGCAAAGGGATGAGGTTCTCCATATAAAAGACTGCGTGAAAAGGGTTGTACGAGGACTAACAAGCTGAACCTCATACGGATGTGAAATATTAGCGCAACGTGTATTTCTAGCATGTACCGTTCTGGGAGGAATTAAGCGGGCTACATCCATCGAACTCTTTCCATGGAAATACTTGTAGAGTAGACTCAAGCCTCCAACCGTTCTTCGATGCTCCAACGAATCAAGATTGCTGGCCAGTTCCGGGTCTCCAAAGTCTTGTTACAAAATGCCTTCATAGAAGAATTATTTTTATTTTAATTTTATAGTTTTATTTTATATATAAAATAATTAAAATGTCAATATATAAAATAATTAAAATGCCAATATATAAAATAATGAAAATGCCAATATATAAAACAATTAAAATTCAAGGCCTGTTGACAATGTAAATGCAATACCGTAACATAATTAATATTAAAAGAGAAATAACCGGTCAAGTGCAAGTTGGACTTGCGCAATTAGTGTTCCGTACGTTGATTGCTTTTAAAATATAAATTTTTGATACGGAAGTATAAAATGATCAGTGACTTCACAAGACACATCCCAAATGAGTTTTCAACAACATTTTTTTCCGATCTTTAGGGAAAACTGATGACCTTGAAGTTTTTGTTAAAATATACTAGTGATAATTTTCGTTCAATCTGCACCCTGTAGAGAATATTCCAGAATTTTTTCAAAATTTTTTTTTGATCAGTACTTTTCGAGATAAGGGGTGAGAGATTTTTCGCACTTTTTTAAAAATAATACAAAGAAAATTGTACGCAAGTATTACATTACATATATTTTTAAAGTCGTCTTTTTACAAGCTTTCATTTGGCACCCCGATGACCTGGTAACAAAAAAATTTACTTCCGATATTACCCGCCAAAACTAACCCCTTAAGTCAAAATTTAACTTTCAAAACTACACGGCTCTGATGAGGTCGTCAATTCCTATATTAGTGTCAAATTTCAACTTTTTATGTTAAATAGTTTCGGAGAAAATCGGGTATGACAGGCAGACAGATAGACAGACGGACACCGAAGTGATCTTATAAATGTTCCGTACGGAACACTAAAAATATGTATACTAGCACTAAAGAAATTTAAAATAAGAAATCAAGAAAACATTGTGGTAGATATATTATAAGATAAAATTTGAAGGTTTTATATTGTGTTTGTTGAAATGTCTAGGATTAGGAAAGTCTAGTTAAAATTAAGTATGTTGATCCAGCACAATATGCACTACAATAGTTGCAGCGGATTGTAATTTATCTCCAGCATTACCCTGCATTGATATTTGCCATACTCTCTCCTACATATCAAGGCTAACACTTGCCCGCTGTCTTTTTGGTCTTTTCTGGTCTTTTTTCCAGACTTTAGGGCCATTACGCATACATTTTTCCGCTTGAATACCGTCGCATAATAAAAAATGATAGCCAAGAAAATTTCGATGTCCCCTTCCTTATGTAAACAGTAATAAATTTTGCTTTTACTTCAATTGTATCTCGAGGGGTTTTAGAAGATTTCTCTTTTGGGATAATTTGATTAAAATAGCCAGATTTATTGTCAGAATTTGTAAATATGACGTCTACATTTAATAGTAACCAAATCGGCCGTCTAGACGATTTTATTTTTTTAAAAATCAATATTGTACCAAAAATATCTGCTATATGCAATGGTATATTAAGTTTTTGGTTGACAATTAAGATTTCTCTCTCTCTGTGCCAGCATCTTTAGACTATAATCACTGTCACAAAGAATCTGGTCAATGGCATTCTAACACTATATAAACTTTCCTTGCTTTGGTTGTTTCTAGGACTCTTCCTGTTAGCTACATTTTTTATCTGCTTACAACTACTGCATCAAACTGAATCTCTACAGTTGAGCTACTCGCAGAAACGTAAGGCAAGAACGAACAGGGATTTTAGGTTCTTTTGCTCACTCCCACATTCAGTACATGTGGCGGCCCATGGCTCCGTAGCGTAGTAACTTGCTCGTGGTGTAGAAGGTCTCGGGTTCCAATCGCGGCAGGTCGGTATACTTTATTTATTAATTTATTTAAGTATATTTGGCCTGGCCACGTACAGAGATAGTATAATAACGTCCATGACAGCACTACCGCGATGTCTAAAAGGTGTGAAATACAAAAATGTATGTTTCGGCACTTGGACAACGGTGACGGGTATTACGATATCCCCACCGATATCCTCAGGATATGAAAAAAAGGGTAAAATCCCTACTCAGGCGTCAAAGTGGGGGAGTGGTATTTCAGTCTTATTTTTACCACCAAACACTCCTGTCTTCCTCACAAGAAGACCAAACTCGAAAATCGACCAAAGAGGTGTTAACGCGACGAAAACTGAAACGTGTTTATTCAATTATGCTAAGTTATAAATCTATTTTCGTTATAACCAAACGGTCAAAATGACCACCGGTCGGTGGTAGTTTTAAAGAAAGAAAATTACCCTAAGAAAATCGCCATGTAAAATTCTTGCTACCTAATCTTCGGTTCCGTAGTTTATTTTTTTCAAGCCGGGAACAATACAGGTTCACATTACGACACATTCGACATTTGTATTTTACGTGATTTACGTGTTTGTTGTTTTAGCGGTTATTTTTGCAGGAACCAATTTATGAATACATGAACAGATGCAGTAAACAAGCAACGTCATAAGAGGGAACAAATGCAATCTGAATTTTTAATTGAATTTATGTTTACCTTAATGACACGTCTTGGTGTAGTATACCTAATATGATTTGGTAACGAATAATTTTAACGAAAGTCTGACTTTTTTTTATTTTTTTTTTTTGTTCAAAATATAAGTAAGGCAGATGTTAAAGGGCATAATCACATATATATATATATATATATATATATATATATATATATATATATATATATATATATATACATTTATATATATACATATATATATATATATATATATATATATATATATATATATATATATATATATATATATATATATATATATATATATATATATATATATATATATATATATATATATATATATACGAGGCTGGTTTGAAAAGTCCGTGCAAAAATAAAAAACTACTTATGTGTTTGGGGTAAACCTTTTTTATTTTTCGACATAGTCTCCTTTTAGGCTTATACACTTCGTCCAACGATGTTCTAGTTTGTTGATCTCTTCCGAATAATAGGATTTGTCCAAGTCTGCAAAATATCCATTAGTGTCTGCAATCACCTCCTCGTTTGAATAAAATCTTTGTCCCGCCAGCCATTTCTTCAAATTGGGGAACAAATAGTAGTCCGAGGGAGCCAAGTCTGGAGAATAGGGAGGATGTGAAACGAGTTGGAATCCTATTTCCATTAATTTTGCGACCACAACTGCTGAGGTGTGTGCTGGTGCGTTGTCGTGATGGAAAAGGACTTTCTTGTGGGCTAATCGCGGGCGTTTTTCTTGCAGCTCGGTTTTCAAACGGTCCAATAACGATGAATAATATTCACCTGTAATAGTTTTACCCTTTTCCAGATAGTCGATGAGGATTATCCCTTGCGAATCCCAAAAGACAGTCGCCATAACCTTTCCGGCCGAAGGAACGGTCTTCGCATTTTTGGGTGCAGATTCCCCCTTGGTAACCCATTGTTTAGATTGTTGTTTGGTCTCAGGAGTATAGTAATGTATCCATGTTTCATCCACAGTGACGAAACGACGCTTAAAGTCCTCCGGATTCTTCTGGAACAGCTGCAAACCATCCTTGCAACACTTCACACGATTCCGTTTTTGGTCAAGCGTGAGCAATCGCGGCACCCATCTTGCGGATAGCTTTCTCATGTCCAAATGTTTATGCAAAATATTATGTACCCGTTCAGTCGAGATGCCCACAGCACTAGCAATCTCACGCACCTTAACTTTTCTGTCATCCATCACCATATCATGGATTTGATCAATGATTTCTGGAGTCGTAACCTCCACAGGCCGTCCAGAACGTTCAGCGTCACTTGTGCCCATATGGCCAGTCCGAAAATTTTGAAACCACTTATAAACTGTTCTAATCGAAGGTGCAGAGTCACCATAATGTTTATCAAGCTTCTCTTTAGTCTCCTGAGGCGTTTTGCCTTTCATAAAGTAATGTTTAATCACCACACGAAATTCTTTTTCGTCCATTTCTTGAAAATCACTCGACTTCCTTGATTCACACGAATGCCAAACACAAAGAAATAGACCAATATGGCTGAAACTTGGTGTGCGTTCATTCAAGAGATGCTACTAACTAAACATGACCTCGATACGCGCTGGTGGTGCCATCTCTCAGGCTTTGCACGGACTTTTCAAACCAGCCTCGTATATGTATGTATATATAAATAAAAAACTTGACAGGGCCATTGTACTTTCATTTTAATTTGATTTTAATACACTAGCAAAATGTTACCACAGTAGATGGTAATCAATAAGATAAGATGGGGCCTGTTGGTTTGCCATTAGTGTTGAAATATTATATTTTAGTTATTATTACTTTAGTAGTTCCGTCTTTAGCAAAAAGTGTTGATATTTGTGTGTAACTTTTAAAACAAGATCTTTTACTCGCAGAAAATTTATAGGTTAAAAGAGTGATCGATTCTATTGCGGAAATCTATATTTAAGATAGGTTAGGTTATATGGATACAAAATATGACCGTAGATGTCAAAAATGCTTGAAATATTAGATGAACCTGGGGATAATCTAAAAGTCCATTAGTAAAGAAATCTAAAAGCTAAATACATATCCGATACTGACGAAGGCGACCCTCCTACCTTTTTCTGTGATTGGTGCATTTTTAAGTGTTCCACAAACAAAGGGCACCTATAGTTTAATGCAGGTTCCGAACGACTAAAATGAAATTTCTTAACAAATTTTGCATATATAGTAGTAGTGTTTTCCACTTTTCTTATTTTACTTCTATCGCTATAAGAATTATATCATTCGTGAAAAAAAAATGACGCCAAAAATTTAGCATTTCTTCACGTTTCAGGGTCCCTAGATCACGAAAAACATAATTTCTATCTTATTTCGGTCACATTGACAGTGTGTTGACTTGTTGCTGCGATAACTGATGAACGAAACCAGATGTTAATCTTAAATTCATTATTGAAGTATGCACGGAACCTATAGATTTAGAGCAATGTCGTTTCAGGGAAAGTAAGATGGTTAACAAATCTTATAGAAAGGTATTAGTAATACATGAATTTTTTATGATTCTTGATTTAGAGAGCAAAATTATTTATGGTTAGTCTATAACGGCGGGGGAGGGCGTTAGAGGAGGGAACTTTGAATATATCATGCTATATGTTCCTGAAGTTAAGGAATTTGAAGCTCATGTTTTTCTCCCGTAATTGTTACTCTTAACAGAGTACCATGTAATGAAGACTGGCATGTGACAACAGAATGACCCCAAAAAATCGTATTTTCAAGAAAATAACTGGCTTTTAGGAATTTTTTTATCACAGTTCAAAAGATGTTAAAAAAATATGTAGTTTCCATTGCTTTGTTGGTTTCTGACCATTATAACATTTAGTGATCCATATAAAAAGGAAATATGCAAACCTTGCCTTCTTAATATAATTTTTAGTGTTCTGTACGAAACACTTATGGGATCACTTCGATGTCTGTCCATCTGTCTGTCTATTACACTCGAATTTTTTCTGAGACTATTTGACATAGAAAGTTGAAATTTGGCACATATATAGGAATTGATGACCCAATCAGGGCCGTGTAAAAAAAAATACTAGGTCATCGATTGGGGTAAAAGCTTGTGAAAACACGAGTTCAAAAATATATATGGTTTAATACTTGTGCACACTTTTCTTTGTATTATTTTTAAAAGAATAATCAAAGACCATTGTGCACCTACCCTATCTTGAAAAGTACTGATTAATTTTCTGGAATAGTTTTCATAAAGTGTAGGTTCAGCGAAAATTATTACGAATGCATTAAGTCTGGTATAAAAACAGTAGTTTCCCGCCAAAATGGGTAAGGTTTATTTCGTCGAAAGTTGTAAACTGAACCGGGAGCGATAGCTACTGCTTTAAGCATTAGGTACCGAGTGAAAATATGTTTTTTTATTTGTTTATAATTAAACAAATATTTAGGTAGTAAACACTTGTTTTAAATTTTTACCAATAGATTCTAGATTGAGCTAGATTGATTTATTGGCTGTTAGATAGCTAAGATGATATAACTGTTGTACATTAAGAAAACACATGAAAATACATATTTGATCTTAGGATGTTAGGGACCTAATTAACTTAGCCTGGCTAAGGATTTTATTTTATTTTAAAAGCAATCATGGTACGGAACACTAATTGCACAAGTCCAACTTGCACTTGACCGATTTTTTTTAAAAAAATGCTGACTTTAAGAATCTGTGTTTGTTTGTGTTGATAACTCAATTAAGTCTCTTTGAGATGAACGAAAGACGTTACGTGTCCGTAAAATTCTTTAAACGGAATATATTACACAAGTGTTGAAATAAAAATAATAAAAATCCCCCTAAATATTATCACTATCTCGGTTCACTTTCACAACAATATGTGAAAGATTTATTTCTATAGAGCGATAAAAGATGCTCTTAAAACGTATATTATGACTCTCGGGGTCGAAAGGTTATCGCATTCATATTTTGAATTATCTCAATTTTAAAAAGTTTCTACGTTAAAAATTTGAAAAACGTACATGTATTTGGATTAATATAACGCCATTTATTTATTTATTTATATATATATATATATATATATATATATATATATATATATATATATATATATATATATATATATATATATATAAATACAGAATCTAATGTTCTTACGCACTTTTTCATTTATTTTTAAAAGTAATGCATTTGGCTGATTTTGGAATTATCCTTGAATCTTTGATACCCTCCGTACTATATTGTGTATCAAAAAAATGTTTAAATAAAAGTTATAGGGTGTTCGAAGAAATTATGCCATCATAATTTTTTTTAAATGGAAAGCCCTGTATATTATTTTATTTTTTATATTATTTGTCTAACATACTATATGTCTAAACTGAACTATTTTGGAATCATTGATATATGAAATTAAGATCAAATTTAAAAAAAGCTGGCTTCTGCAAATATAATAATCCATACAGTAAAAGACCAGACAGGAACACCAAATAAGAGATGGAAAGATAACCTACTAACAACAATAACAGAAGCAGAATAAGAGGCAGACACACAACAGGGGTAATGCTAGTCTTGCGAATATATATATATATATATATATATATATATATATATATATATATATATATATATATATATATATATATATATATATACATATATGTATACATTATAAATACTTATTGACGTTTTGTATGCAAAAAGATAAAGCCTCTTTGGAGGCAGAATTCACCTTTAATGTCAGGCAGTTCGTGAAATCGCTTGAAAGGCTGGCGAACAATATATGGCACAGCTTGAAGATTTAGGGACCTACTTACTCAAGTTACAAGAAAACGTAATCATTCAAATAAAAATATATTATTCTACGTGTATATATTTAAGACCGCTTGTAGGTCTTGAGGCCATAAAAAGTGTTTTTTTAGAATATTTCCTAGACCAAGAAACTTTTGCACATGTCGATTTATGGGGAGTATCATGAGTAATGTTAAAAATATAAAAAAAATTTCCACTAATCATGTGGAAACAGTGTTTTCATTTTTTTACATGACCATAAACTTCTCTCAATTCCCAACAAAAAAAATGTGATTGATCGTCGGAATATTAGTAGACCATGGACTATGGGCTCTACGAGCTTGAACCAGAAATAAAATTTTGACTTTTTCTCCCTCTTATGCTAGTGGTAAAGTCACCTTAGTGAGCTTGATTTGAAAGGGAATTTTATGAAACATTTATATTTTAGTAAAGCTTTTTTTCCAAGCTCTACTGATTACCAGTAATAGGAATATTATTATCATTTATATTTTTAATAGTAATAATTGACAATATTCAGTAATTTCCAAGATAAATTCTGTTTAATCAAATGCTTTTGAAGTAATTAGTTGTGGATATAATAATAACTCTTCTGATTTGTTTTATTAACATTTGATAATATCTTATTTTATATTTTAAACGTTTTGTTGACCTTCATAAATTTCTATTTTTTGCTTTAGATAGTTTTGGTAATATTTTTCCAAAGATTATTGCATCAATACTAAATCTCTATTAATTTTCAAAAATTAATTAGATAAACAGTACATTTCCCTATTTCTTTTTAAATGTCCTATGCTTTTTGTTTTATGTTTAATACAATAAAAAATCAGGAAAATGATTTATTCAGTATTTCCTTCTCAAACACTTAGTACTGAGATAAATACTGAATGTGACTTTGTCGTACTAAAGAAAAACCTAATTTCGGAGATACTTACATGTGAAAACTGAATTTTCTCTACGTACTATTTCTGCTAAAATAGGAATATTGAAAAAACAACATAATACTCAGATTATTCGACTAGCAAGAATCCTCAAAAGGACGCATAACACGATATATTCGAAGCAATCCCTCTAACTCCCTCTCCTACCCCATTAACCGGTTATATATTTAGTAACAAATAATTATGTTTAAAATTTGTCCATGATTAAACCAAAAACCAGAAAATGTTTTTATATTACTATTGATACAATATTTAACGACCCTGTCATGAACTTCCCCTGAAGCGATATCGCTCGAATGTAGGTTCTTTTTTGAAATCGATATTTCATTTCGTTCGAAATTTATCGTACCAAGAGACCGATGGAAATCAAAAACTATGTGTTTCGTTATCTAGGAACCAATAAACGTGAAGATATGCAAAATTTTCGGATGGTGGTTAATTCACGATTACAAAACTCACTATCAACGCATGTCTAATTTATGAGCTCCTAAGAAACCGTTTTAAAGGATTTTTGAAAGCGTATAAAATAAGAAATAAAATAAAACAACTTTTATTTCCACGTGACACAAGAAAGATGTGTAGAAAACGCGATAGTCTTTAAGACGTCTCAAGTATGAAATGTTGTGTACAAACAACTATAAATAAACACATAAATAAAGACTAGAATAAAATGTAAAGAACACTGGGTAATTTATTTATATTCCTAAACTCAAAAACTCATTCCCAGAAAAGAAACATTTATTTATCTACTAAGTAACGTCGTAAATATTTTTGAAATCTTTGAAATACAATTTCGTCCTTTAAATAAAGGAGGATTACCAAAAACTTTCAAGTGCATCTAGTGTTGAAAGTATGAACATCGCTATTTACTTACTATACAGGGCGATTTACTTTTAAAAATATAGATACTAAATTTATAGCTTAGCATAGATATCAAAGTGAGACATAATAAATAAATTTAACTAATATTGCCTTACAGGATTAAACTTTAGTCGCTCCTGCAATGCATCATACTCTCACTTTTTGGGAACGAATAACCGGAAAGCAGTTTGGGATGTTCGAGAAACAAATATCATCACAAAAACGTGATGTTACTTGTACGTGATGTATAGATCAATTTTTTTTTCCATTTAGAACACCTTTCAAGTAACGTATTGAATAACATTAAGTGTTTGGTTTACGGCACAGTGCGGTCCCCAAATCAGAGTGACGTAGGGTATTCGTCCAAGTTATCGACCAGCAAAAGAATACCGAGGAAGATTGAGACTTGGCTGGTTTTAGAAATCATCGATCAAATCGATGAAATCCATCGTTATTAGCGAGTCCAATGAAATTGCGATTGATGAATAAGAAAACCAATCGCAAGCAACGCTAGGGTCTTTCAAGAAATTAAGGCTCTAGTTTTGGAGTGGAAGATCATATTGACAACTTAAGAATCTGTTGACGTGTTTTTGCATTTTCTAAATCAAAAACGCAAGTCTAATCATATCAATAGCTGTTTAAGAGAGCGTTAGTTTGTCGGTAAACCACATTTAAAAGAAATTTAAAAAAAAACCCGTGTCGATCAGTTATATCGACAATGCCTCTTAAAGTAAATTAAAACACGTTTATCTGACTTATAAAGAAATATGTATTTTACAATTTCTACCAGGCAGTAAAATTTTAATCGTCAAATATGTCATTGTCAAGTACATTTGTATTCTTAACAGTTTAACCCCCCTTGAAAAAATATTTTATTACGTCCCCAGTACGAAAGAATAAGGCACCTGACAATCTTTTCTTTTTCATAACGTATACCTACATACTGATGACCAGTGTCCAGTGAAATATTATGTAAATCAGTATCAGGGGTAACTTTAAGGGGTTCTTATTCAAATCGTGTTCCTTTTTTCGTGGGAACCGGACAAGATTAGCCTTACCCCTCTTGTGTCACATACCCGAGAAAGCCGATTTATTATCAGACATAAACAAAATTTGCATCAAAGATTCATTCTTTCAGATTTTGGGTATAATATACGTAAAAATCGGCATATTTTCGAGCAGTTCCGGTATGCGGGGCTCTTTTAAATTTATTAAGTATTCACCCTTCGGGTTGTTTTGCCGTTTTGAGGTTAATTCAGTTAAAACTAGCGGTTAGACGAGGAAGGAAACGAAGATACCTTTATTTAAATTTTATGGTAGCCGCTTTATAGATTTGAATAAAAATTTATGGTCAAGCGATTTAACGCCTTTGCATAGGAATTATTTAAAGGAAAATGTTTTTAGGAGCACTTAGTGATGACCCACTTATCTTTATTACATTTTATAGATCTTTATCTTGAAACATATTTTTTACGTTTTGTAAGGTTTTGTTTAAGGGTAACACACACCTCGAATTTTCAAAAATCCGATTTTTTTTAAGAAAATTCCATTCCATTACAAAGTAAGCATTAAATGGCATGACCTGGCGTCGGATGAAGACCGCCACCTGCTTTCTCAGACACTGTCTGCAGTATTACTCAGTCAATGTTTGATATTTTTTAACTTTTTGTTTTAAATCTTAAAAATTACTTTTTTATTTTTGAAAAAAAGCCTTTCTCCATTATTTACAACTATTACATTATTTTACAAGATTAATTCTTATTTTTGCATATTGGATTATTTTTTGTGCAGTTATTCTGCAGACAAGGAGGCGCCGTAATTTTCATCAGTGGTCCATTTAACCCGATAAAAAATAATATTAACATTTAAAACCTACTACTCAGTATATATCACCACTACACCAAACACTTTATTTTTGCACTCGACACGCGTTTCGCTAACTATGTTAACTTCATCAGGAGCAGAGAAATTTCTTGTAATTTAAGGTATAATAAAAATATATAATCGCCATTCTTTTGTATTATTCACTTAATTAGCTTTAATATATTTTTTTTAAATATTCATACTTACTTTTTGCAGCGCCCAGGTGTATGTAACCCCTTAAAATAATTAGGGAATTTGTTTAAAGTAAATATTAGCTCCACCAGGTAGTTAAATAATTACAAAACTTATTTCAAGCTTGCCAAGCCATTAGCAAATAAAGCTTCACAAAACCTCGAAATATTATTTCGTAATAGGCAGTTTTATACTACTTTTAGTGCTGTACAGAGGTCAAATCCGACAATTGATGAAATATGCTCCCATGTTTGTGAATCGCCTTCCAAACATACTCTGCATTTGCTCTACTTTATGCCATTCATGTGATTGTGGACCCATGACTCATCAAAAATTTAGATTCTTTGGAGAAAAGTTGGTGATTCTATAAATACTCTCGCCGTCTTACCACCCTCTCCGATAACTCTTTTATATGAAGACCATTATACCTTGTAATAAACAGCCCAAGAGGGTATTTTTTACCGAGTATAGCTTGAAGAAATTCAAGTGCAACATATCCAGTTTCTTTTTGAATATGGACCACTCCTCTTGCGATTTAGGGATTTTTCTGCAGCGCGTTTGCTGTGTCCATAAAAAATAAAGTTTCTTTAAACCAATTTGCGTATTTGGGAATTATAAGGGAAATATCTCTCTTAGCGAGTTAAATATTTAACAAACTTATTTTAAACCATGTGATCTCATACCATCAAACGTTTGGCAACATCGTGTAATAATTTATCAAATGCGTGTGACACAGGCGACACATCATCAATCCTATTGTATGGTCCTCAAACTTTTAAAAAGTTTTATCCCGGCATTTTGTCTATCTCTGCTCATAAGAATTATCCAAAAGAAAAACGTGAACAAGTTAAAATATGCGTAAAGAAACCCAACCTGAACCTAAAGATATTCTTAATTACAATAGTTGAATCGATACAGCTTAAAATATCTTTATTTTAAAAGTTGTTACTCGAACAGAGGTTACCGCCCTTATAGGCTATTCGCATCTAAACTGTGTAACACATCATTGAGTTTTATTATGAATAAAAACCGGTCAAGTGCAAGTTGGACTTGCGCAATTAGTGTACGTTGATGATGATTACGGAAATATAAAATGATCAGTGACTTCACAAAACACATCCCAAATGAGTTTTTTTTTCCGATCTTTACTGATGACCTTAAAATTTTTGTTTTGTTTTTATATTAAAATGCACTCTTGATAATTTTCGTTCAATCGACACTCTGTAGAGAATATTCTAAAATTCTTTGAACAGTACTTTTCGAGATAAGGGGGGGACAGCGATTTTTCGCAGTTTTTTAAAAATAATACGAAGAGAAGTTTGCGCAAGTGTTATATATATTTTTGAACTCTTCTTTTTACAAGCTTTCATTTGCCACCCCACTTGATGACCTGGTAATTTTTTTTTTCACTTCTGATTTCACTTCCCAAAACTAACCTTTTAAGTCAAAATTTAACTTTCAAAACTTCACGGCTTTGATGAGGTCATCAATTCCTATATTAATGCCAAATTTCAACTTTCTATGTCGGATAGTTTCGGAGGAAATCGGGTGTGACTGACAGACAGATAGACAGACAGACAGACAGACGGACGGATGGACACCGAAGTGATCTTATAAGTGTTCTGTACGGAACACTAAAAAGGGTTAATTGTGGTAAATAAATTTAATATATATATATATATATATATATATATGTATATATATATATATATATATATATATATATATATATATATATATATATATATATATATATATATATATATATAGTGTATCACAAATTCATGTTGCAATATTTTGCAATGTGTTTATTTTTAGAGCAGAGTGTATGGTAAATTAGCAAACAAATTTTGTTTTCCTCTGATTAAAATAAAATAAAAACCGGTCAAGTGCAAGTTGAACTTGCGCAATTAGTGCTCCGTTCGTTGATTGCTTTTAAGATAAAAAATATTGTTACGGAAGTATAAAATGATCAGTGACTTCACAAAATACACCCAAAATGAGTTTTCAACAAAGTTTGTTTCCAATCTTTACTGAAAACCGCTGACCTTGAAATTTTTGTTTTTTTTTTATATACCAGATAAATTATTAAAAGTAATGCACTCGTGATAATTTTCGTTCAATCTACACCCCGTGGAGAATATTCCAGAATTTTTTCAAAATTTTCTAATAAGTACTTTTCGAGATAAGGCGGATGGACAGCGATTTTTCGCGATTTTTTAAAAATAATAGAAAAAAGTGCGCGCAAGCATTACATTTTATATATATATATATATATATATATATATATATATATATATATATATATATATATATATATATATATATATTACTCGTGCTTTTATTTGACACCACACTCGATGACCTAGTAAAAAATTTTTTTCACTTTCGATTTCACCCCCCAAAACTAAGCCCTTAAGTCAAAATTTAACTTTCAAAACTACATGGCTCTGATGAGGCCATCAATTCCTATATTATTACCAAATTTCAACTTTCTACGACAAATAGTTTCGGAGGAAATCGGGTGTGACAGACAGACGGACAGACACCGAAGTCATCTTATAAGTGTTCCGTACGGAACACCAAAAAAACACAAAAAAAAACTTATTGTTGGTTTCCGAGTTTTTTTAAACATGTAATTTTTGAGACGCACTATATATCTTCTTTAGAATTTAAGGATATAGGGTTTGATGAAGGTAAAGAGTATTTTAATGAAGCTAGACAACGGGGATTATACTCCTTCGATGAAATACCTGTCATAGTGCTTTAACAGTGTGTTTTTGTTGCTTTCAGTAATATCGAAGGTTATGGAAAAGGCTATCAATCAAGAAGTGGACGAAATATATATATATATATTTATATATATATATATATATATATATATATATATATATATATATATATATATATATATATATATATATTTCTTAAAAAGTATGTTTTTTTTTTAAATTTATTTAATAATAGCTATGCAAGTTGGACACAATTCTGATCTAATTTGACATACCGTGTGTAAAGTAGAGAGAAAGAAGAAATAACTTAAATTTTAATGTTAAAGAATAAATTTAACTTTGCTTGTTTTGTTCTCTAACTGAAACTGTGTGGAAACGTCTTAAAAAGAACAATATCGTCACGGAACATAAAAGAATTTCGTAGAAAACACAAATATGAGTCGGCGAGTACTGGCGGTCAAGAACTGTATTAAGTCCGAGCACATAGAACATTAATTTAATTATTATTGTGGCCATTCCGGGAAGATGCGTGTTTTTATACGCTCCGAAAATTTATTAACATGGCTTTTTTAGTTCTGTGACTTTTGTTACATTTTTGTTATGATTATGACGTAACAAGTTGTGTCATTATTTTTTTCTATATACACATTAAATCGTAATACCTAATAGACCAAGAGAGCGATTCCAAAATTTTGACTTGTCTGCCTAGTTGTTCGTTCTATCGGGCAAGTCGAATAAAAGCCTTTAACGTCGATATTGCGGCCCCCGTGCCCTGGAATGCCCAAAATGCTATATCTAAAAATGGACTGCCATTTAACCACTTGAATCAAGTACCATAACATTTGTTGACACTTAAAAAGTCGAGCACCCCAAAGGGCAGACGCCCGCAGACCCAGCTTTAGGACCCAAAAAACATTGATCCATCATCTAACCATATGAAATCAATAAATTTTGTTTGTTCTTGATAAAATAATAGGGAGCCTGTAAATGGCATACACCGCCAAAACGGTCGTTTTTCGAATTTATCAACTCGAAAAATGATCGTTTTAGATAGTCCATTTTGGATCGACGTTTGGGTCCTAAAGCTGGGTCCGGTCTCGGCGGCGTCTGCCCTTTGGGGCGTTCGACTTTTTTAGTGTCCATTTTTCGATGTAGCATTCTGGAAACTCCAGGGCACATGGGACGCAAAATCAACGTCGGCTTTTATTCGACTCGTCCGATAGAATGACCAACTAGACAGACGGTTAGTCGACGGGTCAAAATTTCGGGTCACCCTCTTGGTCTATAACTGCAATTTTATTTAAAATTTAGAATAAAAGAAAAATTGTAGAAAAACAAATTAGTTTTAGTACCAGAATCTAAAAAAAATCGATGAAATGACAAATACTCCCACCTAACCTCCCCCGCCATCCCTTTAACACCTTATATGTGTAAATGAATATGTTTAAAATTTATTCATTATCCAAATAAAAACCAAAAAAATTTTAATAATGCCATTGAAATTATACAAGATTTATCAATCCCCACCTCTTTTATTCCCTACTGTAGGTTCCTTTTCGAATTTAGATATTGTACGTGTATCAAATTTGAAATCGATATCTCATTTTGTTCGAGAGTTATAGCTCCAAAAGACTGAGAGACTGTATTCGAAGTTGTAGAAGATATTGATGGTCGACTCAGTATATATTTTACAAGTAACGGCCAAGTTTTTTGATAGATTATATTAAAACAAGTAACTTGCGAGATAATATAACAAATTATTGGAATAAAATTATTATTATCATTATATAATATACTTTAACTCTATTGCTAACGTGAACTAGTCGAAAGGAAATATAACAAACAAACAAAAAATAAGATGTCAGCTAGACTCAGTCTTTTAGGAATAATTATAGAGGCCGAACTTAATTCTAAAGGCAAACATAAGCTTCATTCTATAGTTAATCGGAAAACTAGCTTAGAGTTCTCATTTAGAACTGTATATTTTTGCGTGAAAATGGCAGGCCAAAGTAATCGATCACCAAAAATGCTTACAAATAGAGGACTGGGTATGGTATATACAATCAAATTAAAAAACACAGAAGCTCATGTGACGGTTTTTCTATTTACTTTTTTTATATTTACGTTCTGTTAATGAACTTCTCTTTTAGTTTAGGCTGTTCTCTAAGTTGTGGTATTTATGTCAACAGATTAAGACATGTTACCTCGCCAGATAAGTCACTTCACGCCAAATATATAGCCTGAATAATAAAGTACTTACATGTTGCCCTTTGGAATCATAAGAATTTGTTATTTAATTTAAATGCATCCCTGAAAAATATGCAATATATTGCCTAGTTTAACAGCTCACTGAACTTTGAAACTTCGGTTACGTATTTACCAATATTCTGATTATCTTTATTATATGAAACCAAAAATGGGTAAAGTGATTTACCGAGTACTTCCCTTGAGCAAGTAGTTCGAAGATAGGTACTGAACTTAACTTGCTTACACTAAAGAATAATTTAATTCAAGCACGATAAGTATATATTTGAATAGTAGTATATTAATCACAAAAAAAGGTGAGCAAAGGAAGGGCTTCAAAGATATTTACAACTGAGACTCTACATTTTCCTGTTTGTATTATTTCTGTTAAAATACAAAATGATTAAAAATTGACACAATTTTCGGATTCCTTAACTGAAAGGCCATTGAAAAGGAGGTGTAACACGATATACACGAGACCTCAATATACCCTTTTCCCAACCTCAATATACCCTTTTATTCTTAATCAAGAATAATTGATAATAATGAAAAAAATAACACACTTTTTCGATTCCAATTCCATAAAATAATCCCTTCAACACCCTCCACCATTCTTTTAACCCCTATATGTTTGGTATGCATATAATTTGTTCAATAACCCAACCAAAAACCAATAAAATTGTCAAATGATATTAAAAATTAACAAAATTTATCGCTCCCCATCCTTTTTACCCTATTTTTCTAAAGTATTTTGGTTAAAAAACTATAGTTTTCATCCTTACTCCAAGAAGTACCAAATTTGAAATTGATATCTTATTTCATTCAAGAGTTATGCCAATAGAAAGACAGACAGACGGAACCAACAAGCCTATGTGCAGAGTAGGTTTTTTCTCTTTAATGAGGGAAAAAACATCAACCAGTTCCTAAATTCAATTTTGATTCACATATGCCTAGAAATAAAGAAAAACGATCGGAAGTTAATTTATATCAGAATCACAAGTTGAATATTTCACGGGCTGAAGATAATCCGTAGGTATAGATAAAATATCGATATATCCAGTATTCGATATTTTTTTCGCAAAATATCAGTCAACAGCATACCAACCAAATATTTTACGGTCATCCAATCCATCAGTCGAACTATCGAAAAGTAGCCAAAAGTATTTAACCTTAACTGCATTATGTGTGCGTCTAAAAGAATTGCACGGACAATTATCATGGTGATTACTAATAATCGTAATAGGCTGACAGAAGAGCACATAAAAAAAGAATTTTTCTAAAATCTGTTCCAAAAAAAGGCTGGTTTAATTAATTTTTGTATTTGGCATTTATTCTTCTTACGCAAGAAACGTAATTAAAATAATATATTGTTTGTATCATTGATATATTTGAAAAATATCGATACTTTCAAAAATATCAACATTTCTAGTTTAAGTCTTGGAAATATAAAGATCAGTAGGTAAAGTAACGTTGAGTATATTACTAAAATACTTATATAGTCGCGTTTTGGTTATAAAAGTTTGAGGAGTTAGTTGCTTATATATGTTATTATGAGTAGTCAAGTGGCAAATTAATTAAAAAAGAGGATTTCAAGAAATAATAAGATATGTACATATTAACGAAGAGATAAGAGGATGCTAATTTAATTAAGATAATATTCGGTTAGGAATTTAAGGAATTTGACACGAATTCTCCGGCGCAAAAAGAAAGTAAAGAAATAAAATAAATGTTGTTTGTTGTCCTGGATGGCAATCAACTGTATTGTGCTTGAAGCCCACACCATTCTTTTTATTAATTTGTTCTTTCGTTAGGTGTTGTAAGAGATATATATATATATGGAAGTACAGGGTGATTCATGATTGTAAATAAAATTTTAATTTTACCTATAAAAAGAAACAAAAAAAAATCAAATAACTTAATTTTATAGCAAGTTACATGGATATGTATAACAGAATACTGTAATTTGGCCTCCCTTAAAAGTGGTACAACCAGTTTCCATCGGGTTACGAAAATTTACAATTAGATTTAAAAACTTAAGAAGTTTGTTACTAAATGATATTTGGATAGATAACATAAAAATGACATAAGGTGCCTGTCATTTTTAGGTTAGGAGACCTTCTAATGAAAATTTAGCGGAAGCTGGATGCAACAAAAATTTCCAAATTATGATAATTTAATGGAAATTATTCTTGAAGTTAGAAATCAAAAAATCAGTTCTGATTGATCGCGACATACCAATTGATTGATATATCATTTAGAATACATTTTAAGATTTTATAATTTGTATACTATTGGGCTATTTTTGTAGTTTTCCAATAGCATGAATACAAATTTTGTGCTAATAGTTATTTTAACTTCGAATTTCTAGAACTAAAGTCCAGCTGTTTAGTGTAGTATGATTTAGATTATTAACATGTTTTATATATATATATATATATATATATATATATATATATATATATATATATATATATATATATATATATATGGCGTAGCCAGGATCAAGGGATAGAGAGGCAGATGTATACATAGGTCATTTTTTAAAGAAAAAAGGAGAACATAAAGGTGGAACTACTTAAATAGGGGTGGCGCCACACGACAACCGAGGAGCAAAGTACCTTCGTGAGAAAAAACTCTTTTACACTGCAATTATAAAAGTTTGGGTCCTTCCCAAAACAGGTAAACTAAAAATTGATGACCGAAGGGTGAAAGCTTTTTATACATTGGAACTTCAAAAACTTACACTCAATATTAATAATCAATGTTCGGAAGGGAAAGGAGATTTTTCGTAAAAAGGAAACACATCAAACAGTAATATTTAAAAAATCTAAACTCTATTTAAAAATAAATAGCTGGGCGTAAAGGTTTTTCACAAAAAAAACCTGTTTCTAAGGTTTTATTTTCTACATCTATAGAGGTGGGGGTTATGGGGTCACTTGACTCATGTTGGCTACGCCACAGATATATATATATATATATATATATATATATATATATATATATATATATATATATATATATATATATATATATATATATATATATATATATATATATATATATATATATATATATATATATATAGTGTTCTCTAAGTTGGGTCAGGTTTAGTCACTAAAACAAACCATTTCACCAAATAAAACCTATGATACATTTGAAAAATAACTTTTAATTGAAGTCTTGTGCAACATTATTTATCAGGCATCACCCGTGGTGACGTTACTTACAATTTCAACATGTCAGCCAACTACTTTAATAGGTTATTGAACTCTAAAATTTTTGATACCGTTACAACAATGACATCATGATGCCCGTATTCAGCAACAGGTCATGTTATTAATCCCCGATGGACTAAATATTATTTTATATAATTTAAAGGTGGCTTTCTGGACAGTAATTTTTTGAAGACATTTATACTACTTAGTGAGCTTAAAAATAATCACCCAACTTAAAAAAACACAATTTTTATTATTATTTTAATAGTAAGTTATCTTATTTAACAAACTTATTACCTTCTCTCCTCATGCCCATCTTTATACATTTTCGTAGCCTACAATATTGGCACTGATTCCTATGGTGTTGGTCTATGGGACAGTTCCTACTACCGCGACATGAGTACGTTAAATTCCGTCGAACACTACGTTTAAAAAATGACTTGCAACCTGTAAAAGAAAAGGAAAATTACTATTTTTCATCGTAAAAAATTTGGAAGAGAGACTTCGAAAACAGACATTATATGGTAATGAATTGAAAATCAAAACCAATCAAAATGTATGTATGCATCGTCATGTAGGGTCCATAAAGTGTGTTTCCTAAACGATTGAAGAAAAACTAAACTCGGTGTTATTTTATATTTTAATTTTGTTTGCTATAAGCTAAACGATTTTTAAAATGATGACAGTAGTAGGATTTGGCATGAAATAGTTGTGTTTACTTTTTTTTAATTCCATAGAATTTTTACTGAAGGACATCTGGGTCATTTTTTTTACTACAAATTGGGGGACAAGGAAGGAGCATCCATGTAAGTTGTAAAATCCTTCCACCACCGAATCCTATCCTATACCAGATTATTTTGGAAACATGCCAACAAATGCTGTGGAAGTGGTCCGGTATTGGGCTGACAAAATTTAAGTAGTATTCGGATACGAAAAAGTAAAATAACGTTTATTATAAAACATTATTATTTCTTCAAAAATATTTAAAATAACACGTAGGCTGAAAAGTTTTTGGTCTGACACATAGATGCCCTTTTCAAAAAAATTGATATGATTTTTAGGAAGTACCAACCTTCAAACCATATGTGTCAAAATTTCATAACATTTCGATGATTAGTTTACAAATTACAGTGGTTTTAGTGACGCTACTTTTGATATTTTCAAAACAATAGAAAAAATCAAATTTCGTGTGTTCATTGAACACTGTTTTTTAATGGGAAAGAATACCGTTCGAGCAAAGCAATGGTTTGATAAGTATTACGGAGACTCCAAATGAGCAAGAAAAAAGTGCTGTTTTATCAAGACAATGCACCGTGTCACAAGTCAATGGTTACGATGGAAAAATTGCAGGAATTGAAGTTCGAATTGCTTCCTCATCCACCATATTCTCCAGATTTGGCCCCCAGCGACTATTATCTATTCGCAGACCTCGAAAAAAATGCTTGCGGGAAAGAGATTTGGCTCCAATGAAGAAGTTATCGCCGAAACTGAGGCCTAATTTCAAGGCAAAGACAAATCCTTCTACAAGAAAGGCATACAAATGATATAAAAGCCTTGGACTGATCTATCGCTCTTGAAGGAGACTATATTGATGAATAAAGTAGAATTTTGCAAAAAAAGTGTTTTAAGTAGCTAGACCAAAAACTTTTCAGCCTGCGTGTTATTTTCCATTTAAAATGAAGAAACAGTAAGAGATTTAGAAACGACAGTATTAGGCTAATATAAAAAATTGTAAACACACAATTCTGAAATAAAAATGAACTAAACTTACAATAATTTGATTATTGTAAGTGAAATTATTTTATTAAATTATTATTATAAAATAAATTTTAATAAAATATATTTTATTAAATCAGCAGAAATATTGACCACTGAAAACTGAGTGCTCTATATATAATGATGAATAATGAAATAATCTTCAGATTCTTTAACTCTAAGAACTCTGAACATGGCATATAAAAATATATGTTCAAAGCATCCCCCTCTTACCCTCTTCTTTATTACTTTTTTATAACCACATGCCAGGAAAAATTCTCACGACACTATTAAAACTGTATAACCAGTATACCAGGTATACCACTTAAAATTTATAAATTTCTTCCACACCTCCAAAGTTATATATGTACCATATTCGAAATTGATATTTCATTTTTTTTCAGGAGTTCCTTCGTGACAGACAACAGACCGATAGGTCGATAGATTGTTGGAACTTAAAAACTATATTTTTCAGGATCATGATTTTCAAACGTAATGCGTTCGTGATAATTTTTGCTCAATCTACACTTTATTTAGACTATTCCAGAATTTTTTCAAAATTTTTTGATCCGTACTTTTCGAGATAGGATGGAAGGACAACGGTTTTTGGCCATTTTTTAAAAACAATACAATGTACTTAACGTAAAAGATCTTAATGGTAATTAATAATCTAGACACTATTAAAACTGTATAACCAGTATACCAGGTATACTACTTAAAATTTATAAATTTCTTCCACACCTCCAAAGTTATATATGTACCATATTCGAAATCAATATTTCATTTTTTTCAGGAGTTCCTTCGTGATATACAACAGACCGATAGGTCGATAGATTGGTGGAACTTAAAAACTATATTTTTCATGATCTAGGAACTCTCGAAGGGTTATTTTTTCACGAATACAATCAAATCATTCATTAAAATATACGTTTTTTCAATTTTTGTAGTCGCTATGTCTCACAGAACAGGTAGTTCTTATTAAGTAACTTAATAAATACAGTAAAAGTAATTAAAAGAAAGGAGAATTTGATCAGGCACACAAAAGTGGTTTAAATATTATTACTAATCTAAAGTAGGAAATGGACGTTCTTGCTTATTATTTAAAGGTATTTTAAATTTGAGAGAGAATAAAAAATTGGCCCCCTCGTAAAAAGATTAGGGCGAAAAAACGCGACTTGTAAAAAGAATTATTAATCTCAAGCCCATCATACGTGTCTCGTCTTTATAGTTTTATTGCTGGAATGTTTTTATAAAGGCCCATTTTTCGTTCGTATACCCATAGGGACTGTTATGTTCTCGACTACAGGGGTTCAGAAAATCTTTGGCACATTTTAGATTTTTATTGGTCTATTTTGGTATCTTTATATATCTTTATCTAAAATCTTTGAACTTTTAATAAATTATATGTTTGAAATATTAATTATAATCTCATAGCATTTTAAGTAAGATACACTGAAAAAAAATGGAGATTTCTTGTGATCATTAAAATGTATCCTTAAATTAGGCTTACCCGAAATAAGATAAAGATACGTGTAAGATATATATTAAAATAAACATATTTTATTTATATGAAATTCTAATAATATTGGATTTTTTTGTTAATTTATCAGATTCCTAAAAAGTCGTTTCTCCTTGTTTTAAAACTAATAAAAAGTATAATTTTTTAATAATTGTTATTAAACCGTTCCGTAGGGTAACCACGCCGGCAGAGTGTATTTTGATTTCGTAAGGGGTTATGAATTAGTCAAGGTTGAGTGCTATCCCTTTCTTTTGTTAGTAAGTTCGGACCTTGCAAACTTTTTTCCAGCTTGTATTTAGTCTGTAACTAGATTATTACTAGACCGTAAAAAAATCTGTTTAAATGTAGGTATTTTAAAGTTCTGAGTGTTGTTTCGTTGCCTGTAAATGATAATTTCACTACTTAAGACTTAGAGACAAAGTGGCATTATTTACATAAGTCTTATGTGCATTTTTACTTTCTATAAGAACTGAATTCGTAAATCACTCTCGGAGATTTTTGCATTTCTTCATGTTTTGGAGTCCTTAGAAAACATTTAATCTCTAGGCACAATAACTATCGAACGAGATGAGATATCGACATCAATTTTGTTTACATATAATACTTGAAGTGGTTTTTGAGCGATATCGCCTTATTGAAAGGAGGTAAAATGGGAGAGAGTCGAGAAAATTTGTATATTTTCAATTGAGAATTTTGCCTGATTTTCGATGGGGCATTTTTAAGCATAATTCTTCACAGTCAAATATAAGGATGGTGGTAGAGAGAGCCCCTTACAGGTCCTTTTCAGGGTTCTTATGTTCTCTTTTTGTGATTCCCGCCCTCGGTAGCGTGGTGGGATTATCAAGTGACTCGTAAGTTGCTGGTTCGAATTCGACCCTAGCAGCTAAATTAAGTTATTCTTTAGTGTGATGAAGTCTAATTCAGTATTTGCCACTGAAGTAGTGGATAAATTACTTTACATCACTTTACGATTTCTTTTCTAAGCATGCGCATTAAAATTGTTGAAAAATTTAATATCTATTGTCTGTGGTGATATAAGTTAACTGAAAAATCATGGGCTAAGACCAGTTTAAGTGAAACATCCGCATTTGACCATTTAACCTAAATTTTCATTTGTGACAAATCACTCTATACCTATCTATCTAAACATTAACTCCTCAACAAAATGATATATCGATTTCGCGTTTGGTATATGTATAATACTTGATGTGGGAAAGAAACCTAGAGTTTTTGAGCGATACCGCTACGGTCAATAAATTATGAATAGTTTTAGCTCTATTATCAGTTTGGTTGAGATAACGAAATAAATTTAAGCATGATTATTTGTAGCCACTCATATAGGGGGTATAATTAAGGAGGAAGGAGTATAAGAGGTTTGCTTCGAATATGTCATGTTATACTTCTTTTTCGAGATTCTCGAAGTAACGAATTATGTTATTCTTTCATTATTTCCAGTTTTAATACCAACAGTTCAATAGGGATATGTCAGATTTCAGTTGCAAATACCAGTAGCTCTTCCTCTGCTCAACCGTTTTCATGGTTAATATCTCACCGTAAAGTACTTATTATATATTAAGTTGTAACGCTTGGATTAAGTTATTTTTGAGTGTGAGAAAGTTAAATTAAGTATTTATTTTCGAACTACGTGTTTATGAGGAAAATGCTTTACTAATTTTTTTAGTGCTGTGATTTTAATATCAAAACGCAATATACGAGAGAAGCCATATAAAAACTATACATTTGACATGAATTCTTCCAGACTTGTTAAACTTATTTCTAATCCTATAAAAAAGGTTTCTTACTATTATACGATTTCTTGAGGTGTACTATTACTTCTGTGTTTAAATCAAAACGACTTATTTTATTAAAATCACGTAGGTCATATAATGGAGGAAGCATGAAATCTTTGTGCAAAATATATATATTGTATTTATTATGTGGGTTAATAGTTAAACAGTTTGATGTTTAAAGTTTATTATAAACAAAAAAAAAAAACGGTCAAGTGCACTTGCGCAGTTAGTGTTCCGTGCCGTGATTGTTTTAAAATGAAATCCTTACTTAGACTAAGTTGATTAGGTCCCTGACATGTACATATCTTAAGATCCAATATGTATTTTCACGTTTTTTCTTAGTCAATAATGTACAATATCATCTTAACTACCTAATAGCCAATAAATCAATCTAGCTCAATCTAGAATCTAATAATAAAAGTGTAAAATAAATATTTACTATTTAGCTATTTGTTTAATTATAAACAAATAAAATAATATTCTTTTGCCTTGATACAGTATGTAAAATTTTCAAACGTAATGCACTCGTGATAATTTTTGCTCAATCTACACTTTATTTAGACTATTCCAGAACTTTTTCAAAATTTTTTGATCAGTACTTTTCGAGATAGGATGGAAGGACAACGATTTTTGGCCATTTTTTAAAAACAATACAAAGTACTTAACCTAAAAGATCTAGAAGGGCATATTTAAAAAAATAAATAAATAAATAAAAAAGGGGGTATAGACCCCCTATTTTGGGGGTTAAAAGTTAAAAGTCTGAAAATAAATAAGATTTTTGCCCAAAATGAAAACTTATTTTTTAGGTTAAAATAGCACCAACATAAATTTCAACCCCCTTTTAGGGGGTGGTTATCGCTTAGCGATAAGTCTGGGAGACGTATAAGTCCAGCGCTATATTCTCATTCTATATATTTTGATTACTTTTTTCTATTTTTTCCGAGCCTTGGAAGTCATGTTTGTGGGTGTGGCAGGATCCCTGTTTAGTCGGTGGTTTTTGATTGACTATACGATATTGGGTAGAGAATATGTAGATAATTAAAGTGACCTATTTTCGTGATTTTAACCCTCAAAATAGGGGGTGGTAACTACCCCCTATTTTGAAAAAAATGGAAAAATATGTCTTTCTAGATTTTAATTAGCTTTAATTTAAGATCTTTTACGTTAAGTTTGCTTTTTTGTCTCAAAATTATGGAGGTTTCAAAAACGGGCTAATTTTGCAGTCGCTCTTTAACTTTCAGAAGTACACGACTCTGATTGGGTTATCAATTTCTATATTTGTTCCAACTTTCTGTGTCAAATAGTTTCGCAGAAAATCGGATATGACAGACGGATAGACAGGCGGACACCGAAGGGATTCCATTACGGAACACTAAAAATGGTTATTAACGCAGCTTATCCTTGTCACATCTTTAAAAAAAAGCGATTTACGTAGTATTTCCCTCACAAGCAATTCTAAAATTAAAAAAAAAAAATACTAAATTTGATTTTTCTCACACTACAGAACAATTAATAATCTAAGCATTAGAGTTAATATTTGTTTAACCATAGTTACCGTAGGTTGAGATATAAATTAAAAAAAAAGTTAAGCCTAGTCTCCTCTAGATATTTTAACTGAAACGTGGCATTTCCCTTTATATACTATTTCTGTTAAAATTGGAGATAATATAAATAACAAAATTTTCAGATTTCAAGAATCTTGAAAACGACGTATATTAGAAGCATCTCCTCTGACTTCTTCCTCCATCCTTTTAACCCTTATAATACTATTGAAGCTCCTATACAAAATTTATCGACCGAACTTCTTTTAACCCCTTCTCCTGAAATGATATAACCCGTAGGCTGAAAAGTTTTTGGTCTAGCTACTTAAAACATTTTTTTTTTTTGCAAAATTCGACTTTATTCATCAATATAGTCTCCTTCAAGAGCGATACAATCAGCTTTTCTAACGTTTCTATATCTTTCTTGTAGAAGGATTTGTCTTTGCCTTCAATATAGGCCTTAGTCTCGACGATAACTTCTTCATTGGAGCTAAATCTCTTTCCCGCGAATAGATAATAGTCGCTGGGAGCCAAATCTGGAGAATATGGTGGATGAGGAAGCAATTCGAACTTCAATTCATGCAATTTTGCCATCGTAACCATTGACTTGTGACAGAGTACATTGTCTTGATGGAAGAGTACTGTTTTCCTGTTTATTTGGAGCCGTTTCTTTTCGATTTCTGCCTTCAAACGCACCAATGATTTTATTTAATATTCGCTATTGACGGTTTCTCCCTTCTCAGCATAGTCGATGAAAATTATTCCATGCGCATCCTAAAATACAGAGGCCAAAACCTTCCCGACCGACTGTTGTGTCTTTGGTCGCTTCGGGAGGCTTTCATCGGCTACTGTCCACTCAGCTGACTGCTGATTTGATTCCGTTGTGTAGTGGATCCATGTTTCATTCATTGTCACATATCGCATGAAAAAATCCTTTTTATAGCGCTTAAGCAGGTCCAAACAGCGCTCAGCATCATCAACACGTTGTTGTTCTTGGTCCACTGTGAGCAAACGCAGTACCCATTTTGAACAGAGCTTCCTCATGCCCAAATGTTCATGCAAAATATGACCAAAACGTTCTTTTGATATCTTTAGGGTATCAGCTATCACACGTAATTTCACTTTACCGTCATCCAAAACAATTTTGTGGATTTTTAAATGTTTTCCGGTGTAACCACCTCATATGGGCGTTCAGAGCCTCCAATATCATTTGTAGCTGTACGACCCCGTATAATTCCAACATACCAGTAAATGATGAGTGATTTTCCAGGGACAGAGTCCCCGTAACACTTATCTAGCCATTGCTTGTGTCTAATCAACACATAAAATTCGATTTTTTTCATTGTTTTGAAAAGATCAAAAGTAGCATCACTAAAACCACTGTAACTTATAAACTAATCGTCGAAATGTCATGAAATTTTGACACGTATCGTTTGAAGATTGGTACTTGCTAAAAATCATATGGAATTGTGAAAAGGGCGACATCTTTATGTCAGACCAAAAACTGTTCAGCTTACGTGTTAGCGAAAAAACTATGAATTAATTTTCTACTTCAAATATTATATGTGTACCAAATTTAAAAGGGGTAGTTCATTTCGTTAGAGAGTTATCGTACTATCAGACATTCCCATGGAAAATAAAAACTGTGTGTCTTGTAATCTAATGGCTCTGAAATGTTAAAAAATGCAGTAATCTCGCATTTATAAAATACAGTACTTCCCTTAACAAGGAAAGTAAAAACTTATGAAAATTATATTTAACTACATTTTTAAGAATGTCATTAACGCGAATAAAATTTAAATTCCAAATTTTAAAGACCAAGCACGTTAGTGACGTTATAGCCTCTTTTAGCTTAGTTAGGATCTGAAAAAATTAAGCTTACTGAATACCATTAACGTAGAGAAATTATATTTAACATTTTTGTCATTAACATGAACTATAAAAGAGTTTCATCTTATATACGATAAAAAAAACATTTAAAAAAACCTTTCATTTTTTTCAGTAAAAGTTTAACATTAAGCATTATCTTCAAAGAAATTTAATGAGTTTATTCAAGTCATCAAGGACCTAGAAATGTATACACATAGCAAATATACAATTTTATAAACTTTCTTTTTTATCGTGAACATAACAACACAACGACAAAATGTAAATATATTCAAATACGAAACCCATTAATATTCATCCTACTCAATTATCGATACTTTTTGAATACGGTCTAATTAATAAGCCATCCAACTCGGTAAAAAAATGGCTTAAATAGCGGTAGTCAGTATATTAAATTCCCACTTTCGGTTCAAAGGTCGACGGTATTTTTGTAATTTATTATGACCAGCGCGTGAAATATAACTTTATTTAAATTGCCGTGTTTTTTCGTTATTACTGATCGCGATTTAAAAAATTTGGCAAAGTTATTTACCTAATACTTCCCACGCAAATGCAAGTTGGATATAAATCTTTTTTGAGGTCACTCGGCAATCGCATTCCATGTCCCTCTACATACTATTTTTATGAAGTTTGAAAATAATGAGAAAATAATATGATTATCGGATTCTTCCACGCCAAAGAAACCCTTAAAAATACATTTAATATTATATATTCGATTCATTTTTCCATCAAAAACCAATGCGTAAAATACCATAAAAACACGACAAGATTCATCAGTTCCCATCCCTTTCGGCCTCTCCTACTGGAACAACAGAGCTTAAAAACTATATACTCTTTTCGACTTTAGTTAGTAGCTCTACATTTATGTAAAATTTGTAATTGATGCCTTTTGGTCGGCAAGTTGCCAACAGACCTGACTGCTTTCAATAATATCGAAAGTCATGGAATCAGCATGTTCTAAAATATCTTGTAAGGTTCAACATTATTAGCGATCACCAATATGGCTTTCGTAAACATAGATCAACAGGAGATCTTCTGACTTATGTATCACATGTTTAAAACAACGCAACTGAAGACTTTGGAGAATCTCGGGCGGTGGCTCTTGACATATCCAAGGCATTCGACAGTGTTTCGCACGATGGACTGTTGGCTAAGCTACGCTCTTATGGTATGTCTGAAAAGTTCAGTTTGTGGCTCTCATGTTTCCTCAGAGAACGTTCTTTACGAGTGGCAGTCGACGGATTTCTTTCTAACACCTTCACTATCAACGCCGGTGTGCCCCAAGGCTCCCTACTATCTCCTACTCTCTTTCTCTCATTTACATTAACGATCTGCTGGAAAAGACCGAAAACCCCATCTACAGCTTTGCAGATGACAGCACGATTATCTCTTCATTCACTTTGAACGGTCGGACATCGGCTACTAACAAAGGCCTGAAAGAAATTCTATCTTGGGGTGACAGTAACCAAGTGGAATTTAACGCTACAAAAACCCAGGCGGCAGTTGCTTCTAAAAAAAGTTAACGTTGCTGAACCCGATATAGTTATGGCGGGGCACTCCATTCCTCTAACATCGTCATTAAATTTGTTGGGAGTTAATTTGGGAGCAAATATATCCTAGCATGAGCATGTTGCAGGCATAGCAAGGAGAGCTCCTCAAAACTTGGGAATATTATTTCGAACCAGAAAGCTTTACACTCCACAATAACTATTAATTCTTTACAAAGCTCAAATTCGACCAACTATGGAATACTGCTCCCATGTTTGGGACTCCGCTCCCAAACATACATTACATTTGTTGGATTCTATTCAGAGAAGAGCTGTTCGTCTAATTGGAGACCCGGAACTGGCTAGCGGCCTTGATTCGCTGGAACATCGAAAATGGTTGGCGACTTGAATTCTACAAGTATTTTCATGGAAAGTGTTCCAAGGATGTAGCCCGCTTAATTCCTACCAGAGCGGCGCGTGTTAGAAATATACGTCGCGCTAACACTTCACATCCGTATGAGGTTCAGCTTGTTACTCCTCGTACAACGCTTTTCAAGCAGTCTTTTATAAGGAAAACATCATCCCTTTGGAATAATTTGCCCAGGACTGTGTTTCTCACCGAATACAATTTACAGCGATTCAAGAACAACGTGAATCGCTTTTTCCGCATACGTGTCGCTCCTGTATTGCTTTAGGGCTTCCCGAGCAGCACGTGTGCTAGACCCATAAAAAAAAAGACCGACACACTGACGGAAAATGAAAACAATAGTTTTCATTTTAAGGAATATAATAATTTGCCTCGCTAAAATATATAAAATTTATGAAAAAATCACTGTCCGAGATTTTTTGCATTTCTTCACATTTCAGGGTCCCTAGATTATGAAAAAGCTTTTCAAATTTTCTCATTCTGTCGGTGTTGTGGTCTGTTTTTTTGTTGACAAAGTAACTCCCGAAAGAAGTTAAATATGGGTTTCCTATAGTTTCTGAGCCATATCTTTCTAGAGGAAGGAGGTGAAACTGGATCAACATAGTATATTTTTTTTCTAGTTTGAACAAATTTTAAGCATAATTATTAATAATCATATATATTCCTATTAAACCCCTTACATACCTAAAGTTTAAAAGCATACCTGCCCTCCGTCGGGGGTTTTTAAGGCTACAGACTAACAGAGATTTACCCAGCTGGGCTAGGATTGACAAACAAGATAACATAACTTGCCGTAGTAGCGTAACGTCCTGCTGGGTAAACCTCTGTCAGTCTGTAGCCTTAAAAACCCCCGACGGAGGGCAGGTATGCTTTTAAACTTTGAGCTTTCACCAGCCAGAGATACAATTTGTTGTATCTTACCGCAATATATATTAAGTCAAATATGTAAGAAGTTTAATAGGAATAGCATGTAGAAGGAAATGTCAGTTTTGAGTTGTCAACATCTCCGATGCCGGCGTCTCTTTAAATTTTATATCTGATTAAGATCTCACGATAAAACACCTATTAGTTTAAATACGAGTTATACTATAGAAGGGTAATTTACTTTATGTATATACTACTACCCCTTGGGAGAGAAGTAAATATTGTTAAAAATGTTGAAATTTATACATGTATCAACGTTACATTAGAACCCAATGTGTCATCATGATCTTAATAATTTTGGATAACCCAAGAATAGGTAGTAAAAGCCCTTCGAGACGGCAAATCTTGACTAACAAACTTGCCTGAAAATAAAATTATCAAAATTATTTTTATTATGGTAAACGTTTGTTAGGCTCTATCTCATAACATGTATGACTAACCATCAATACTGCGTTCACACGTTGCATATGATTATAATTAAAGATCGTCTGTCAAGATTCACCGTTTGAGAAGACCCTAATCTTATTAATTTATTTCTTTTGTCCGTTGCCATACATGGTCAAATTGATTGATTGACCTATTATGCCTCGATAACTACTGTTTAACTCGTTACTACTAATTTCAGTATAAGGAAGTTTTTACACCATGTTCCCCTATATCCTTAAGCTTATTCAAAAATTCTCGACCGCTCACTGTTTTAATCTTTTAGGTTATTTTGAGATTTTATACAATTTTTTTGTGTATGTAAAAAAGTGTATGTAAAAATTTTTCACCACCTCCTGCTTTTCCTTTAAGTCAATTTAGACCAGTGATTCCCAAAGTGGTTCAGGTGGACCACTAGGGGTCCACGAGAGACTCGACGGGGGTCTACGTTGGCGTGAAAAAAAAATGGGGGTTCACAAGTTGTAAGTGGGGGTCCACGAAAATTTATCTGGTTTCGATAGTAAAGAACAAAAATGTTGGCTTGGCTTTACCTATCAATGTAGGCAGATAATACATTACTCAAAAAAATTAAGGGAGCAAAAAAAAATCCAAATTTTTCGGTGATTTTTGACAGGCTGTTCGGTGAAAATGGTCGTATTGAAACTTTAAAAAAAAGCATTTTGAAGCTTTAAGATTCTAATTTTCAGATTTTTTGGCTAAAATTTTTTAGGAGCTACGGTTCTCATGCAATCCTAACAGATAGTGCGAAAAAATAATATTGGAAATATTTTACTTTTTTTTTGGTCCACGGGCTTGAAAAAAATTTTTTCAGTTAGGCCAGCATATGGATCAGATAGCCTGTTTATTTAGCATTAATTTCCTTGTTTTAAAACCTCCCTTAATTTTTTTGAGTAGTGTATTTTAAGAAGGTCAGCGACTGTTACTTGTAAAAACTTGCATATTCAATATTCAGTACAACGCGCGTCGAGACTTGCAAAGCGCTGCCCGCAACGCAACCCGCTCAGACGTGTAAAGGGACGAAATACGACTTGTGCTGTGCTTGCAATCTTGCATGAACTTGTTTGATTCTTCACCAATATAAATACGAATGCCAAGGACAAACGTTACTCATTTGTTTCCGGAATTTTGAAAAGAAAAGTGTGAGTGAATCGATGTCAGTGTTTGCCAGTGCCGGAAAAAGTAAGTACCTGCCTATTTGTTATTCATACTTTTATTTTATATTGTAATATTATATTTGTTATGTTTGCGTGTAGTAGGTACGTAATAAAAATTAAATACTGAACAGGGCCATTATTCGATACTTCTATAAAAGAACAGAAAGCCGAGAAAGATTGAACTTTTAGTACCTTTTATTATAAAATTATTTATTTATCCGACTGTTTTGATTCACTAAAGAAGAGATATATGATTGACCTGCATGTTTGTACATATTTCAGTGCCCTTGTAGTTGCTAATGCTAAATGACTAAAAATATTTTTATAAATTGTACGTGTCTTTATGTACCACTCGTAACGTACATCAAAGTAATAAATAAATCATTAAAATCGCGGAGTTTTGATGTCAAAATATTCTTTAAAAGTATTTTCTCTCGAATTTACAGAAATGTATCAAAATATAATTAATCAAAAAATATTTTACATTACATCAAAATAGGTTCAGCCGTTTTGTGAAAACCTCTATATGGGTCTTAGCAGTTTATTGCTTTTAATAATTAAAATCAGTTTTGCCGCCGGCATTTTGGTTTTTTCATTGCAATAATTAATTAATCCTATTTTATTCTGTTAAAATAGCCATATCCTGTTAAAGTTGCCTTATGATTACTAAAACAAACATTTTTTTCTTTACAGGTAGGTAACTGATACGACACATGGTTGAATCTAAGAAGAAATGTCGACAGTACAGTGTTGATTATTGGAAATTTGATTTTCTTCCATCAAAGGCAGACAAACGATTGCCCATATGCCTTTTATGCAACAAAGTTTTGAGCAATGACTCTATGAAACCATCGAAGCTCGAAGATCATCTAAGAAGGTGTCATCCTGATAAAATAGGTAAAGATTTAAAATATTTTCAAACATTGAAGGAAAAATATGAAAAGAGACCCACCGTGCACAGTATGTTCGCTTCAACGTCTCAAAATAACGATGATGGCTTGTGGGCATCTTACAATATCTCATTGCTTATAGCGAAATCTGGAAAGCCGCACACCATCGGAGAACAGTTAATTTTACCCGCTGTTGAAGAGGTTTTAAAAACTGTTCTGCACAAACCTCCATTTGACATACTCAAAAGAATTCCTTTGAGTAACAATACTGTACAAAGACGTATTGATGAAATGAGCTCTGATATTGAAAGCTTCTTGTGTAATTATCTGCAAACAACTCATTTTTCTATTCAACTGGACGAGTCAACTTTACCTGGTAATGAAGCATTATTATTGGCATATGTTCGATTTGTTATGGACGAAGAAATCCACGAAGAGCTGCTATTCGCGAAAACTTTGGAGACGGACACTAAAGGCGAATCAATATTTAATGTCCTGAGTGGTTTTTTTAAGGAAAAATCGATTCCATTTACAAACATTATATCGGTGGCAGCAGATGGAGCTCCTGCCATCTGTGCGATGGCAGGGCGATATCGTGGGTTTATAAGCCATCTTAAAAGAATTATACCAGGAGTAACTGCAATTCATTGTGTCATCCACCGACAACACCTGGTAGCGAAAAATTTGAGTGATAGATTGCACCAATCGCTTCAATTTGTGATTAAAGCAGTTAACAAAATAAGAGGCAATGCGTTGAATACCCGTTTATTTGCACAATTGTGCGACGAAAATGATGAAGACTTCCAACAATTGCTCTTACATACTGAAGTACGTTGTCGAAAGGTGCATGTTTAACAAGATTTTACTCACTTTTTGAATCAGTTTTAGAGTTTCTGGAAAGTAAAGATCCAGATTTAAAAGAAAACCTGATCAAATTGAAAGCATAGATCGCGTATTTGACAGATTTGTTTAAAAAATTTAATGACATTAACTTGCAGTTACAAGGGGACAGCCTAAATTTAATAAAAACAAAGGGTGTAATTTCGGCTTTTCTTGGAAAATTGAAATTTATGAAGCAAAATATTAGTCGGCGCGAATCCTCCCAGTTTCCAAACTTGTCACAGGCAGAATGTCTTGATGAGGATATTCAGACATACGTTCAACATTTAAATGCCTTGCATGATGACTTCAAAAATAGATTTAAAGATATTCTGACGATGGAAATACCACCATGGATCATAAATCCATTTGATGAAACGGAAGTGGCGAATGTGGTATTACAAGAGGAGCTACTCGAGCTTAGCACCAATGAGGAGCTGAAGGTGAAATTTAAAAAAGGCTATCAAACATTTTGGCTGCAGGCAGAAATACCCGAAAAATATCTTGGGCTGTGGGAAATTGCGAGAAAACTTTTGATAGCGTTTCCCTCGTCATACCTTGTCGAAAAAAGTTTTAGTGTCGTTACAAACCTATTAACAAGAAACCGGAGCAGATTGAACATCACAGAACGAGGAGATTTGCGGTTATTCCTTACAAAACTGAAGCCAAATATTGATAATTTGCTGTCAATCCATCAAGTACATCCCTCCCATTAAAATTATGACTAGTTTTTTTTGATTGTTGATTTGCATTGTTGAAGTTACGGTACGTTATTAATGTTTAATTTTAATTCTATTAAGTCTGTAATCGTATTATTTGAATAAATAGAACACAAGAAAATATATTATTTTTCTTTTTATTTTTACCACACCGAATTTAGGGTTGGAACTCAGCCACGACGCAAATTTCCATCGTTAGATCTAATCTTCACATTTTTTGACGAGTTTTGGGAATATGGTAGAAATGTAGCAGCAGGGGGTCTACCGAAACCAGTAAAATTTTGAAAGTGGTCTACGAGGAAAAAAAGTTTGAGAACCTCTGATTTAGACTAAATCAAATTTTGCATGCACCATCATGCACAAAAAATAGCAAAGTGATTAACCCAGTACTTCAAGAATTTGCCTTTCTCACACTGAAAAATAAATTAATACAAACATTACAACTTGGTATTTAAATATATAGTTACTTTGTAGTAAAATATTAATAAGTAAAAAAATCGGCCAAGTGCAAGTCGGACTTGCGCAATTCGTGTTAATTAGGTCCCTGGCATATATATATATATATATATATATATATATATATATATATATATATATATATATATATATATATATATATATATATATATATATATAAAATCTTAAGATCCATTTTGATGGTTTTTCTTAGTCAATAATGTATAATAATTATAGCACCTTAGCTACCTAATAGCCAATAAATCGGTCTAGCTCAATCTTGTTAAATTATAAACAAATAAAATAAAATTCACTCGGTATCAGTACTGAAAAGTATATTAAAAAAAACTTCCACCCTATTGTCAAAGCACATAGATTTTTTTTTATACCAGACAAATTAGCAAACGTAATGCATATGTAATAATTTTCGCTCAATCTACAGTTTATGAAGAATATTCCAGAACATTCTCATTTTTTGATTAGTGTTTTTCGAGATAGGGTGGGGGACAGCGATTTGTGACCATTATTTAAAAAATAATACAAAGAAAAGTGTGCGCAAGTATTACATCATATTTTTGAGCTCGTGTTTTCACAAGCTTTCATTTGACACCCCACTCGATGGTAAAAAACGTTTTTTTTCACTTCCGATTTCATTCCTCAAAACTAACCCCTTAAATCAATATTTAACTTTCAAAACTACACGGCTCTGATTGGGCCATCAATTCCTATATGTGTGCCAAATTTCAACTTTATATGTCAAATAGTTTCGGAGAAAATCGGGTGACAGACGGACACCGAAGTAATCCCATAAGTGTTCCGTACGGAACACAAAATCGAAAGCTAAGCACCGGAAAAGTTTCTAATAAAATTGAAAGTAATGAACAAATAACATAATTTCTAGATTCTTTAATTATAAGAGATATAACCTTAGCCACCTCACACTCTTTTAATCCTTTATATCTTTACTACACGACAGTTATCACCACAACACCAAACACTTTATTTTTACGCTAGACGCGCGTTTTGTTTGCCATCTGTGTCCCTGATAAAGTTAACACTGTTAATCAAACGCTTGTCGAGTGCAAAAATAAAGAATTTGGTGTTGTAGTGACAACTATTCTGTAGTGTTATTGTGCTAAAGATTCCACAATCCCAACGGAGCAGTTATATATTGGACTATAAATATTTATATTTAAGATTTATATGATTATCTCAAAATGTTCCTTAATGTTATTAAAACTGTACAAAATCTATAGATATCCATTTCTTTTACCTTTCTCCCTCAAAAACTGTAGCTTCCTTTTCTACATCAAGGATTATATATGAACCAAATTTGATAGCTCTTTTCGTTCAAGAGTTATCTTGCCAACAATAGACAGACAGACCATCAAAATTTGAAACTTTCCATGAATTTTGACTTTCCTTAGCAAGAGAAGTAAAAATCAAATTAGTAGTTCTGAGATTCCAAATTATTTAAGTAATGAAGGACTTCGACGAGCTATACGTGGGACTTTTATCGTACGAGTCCGACTTTAAGCATAAAATAGGATAGTCGAAGCACAAAACATTTGCTTAAACGTTAACACGAATTATTGTAAATATGCGAGGGAAAATTGTTGCCCATATGCATTAGAAACGGATTTTTATTTATCTTAAATAATATGTATAATTACGAAACTGTTCGATTATAGGAGTTAGGACTAGTACATGCTTGTAGATATATACAGCAAGATTACCATGTAATTTACTATTTTTACCGACTTAATTAGGTTCTTAAAGCATTAAAGAAATTTATACTTCGAAATCATACCCTATTAGAGGCAATATGGGACGCAATTTAGTGCGAGCCTCGATGTTAGAACAAATTATTATTTTCTTGCATTATCGTACACTTCATCTATAGCTGAATATGGACGTTTACATACGAATCTACGTAACACTTATCTGGTTTTCACGCCCATTACCTTTTATTGACGTGCGACGCGAAAAATTAATAATACAATGTAGCAAACTTAGTAAAAATTATCTTAAAACATACACATAACTTGGAACAGAAAGCTTTTCTGGCTTCAAACACGTGAGAAATTAACTTTCTCGGGACTAAAACATTTCAGTATGTGTGTAGGTGTCCCTAATAACCACCTCATCTGATAAATAACTTGAGATAAGCGGAAAAGTACACCAATTTTTATTTAAATTCAATATTTATTTACATAGAGTATCTAAAAAATCTTTTTTATTTCAAATCGGACGTGCAAAGTTTGAATTCTACCAAAAATTCTGAGCAGCCTTATATAAGACAATATATTCATTTTTTTTTTAATCTATTGACATCTAAAAATGATATTTTTGCATTGATTGTATTTAAATGGTTTTGCTCAAAGGAAATACTGTATTCGTGAAAGGATTACCTTCAGAGATTTTTCTATTCTTCCCATTTCGGTGTCTCAATGTCACTGAAAATATAGTTTCTAATTTTCGTCGGCTTGTCTGTCTGTTGGCACAGAAACTGTCACACCAAATGATATATAGATTTAAAATTTGGTACACGCTTGAATTAAGCAAGGAAGCTATAATTTGAGGACGATATCGCTTCATTACTTCCAATTTTAAAGAAAATAGCAGGTAGAGGGCAATGTCGCCTTTCAGTTATAAATATTTCTGAAACCTACTCTCTGCTCAATTTTTTTTTAAAATAATATACCACCATAAATTACATATCATTTAAAATGTTGTAATGCTTGCAACATTTACTATGAGAAAAGCAAATTCAGTATTTATTTTAGTACTGTGTCTTAATGAAAAAAGTACTTACGTACATCATTATACTCTTTCAAGAAATAGCAACCGACTTCCACATGTCACAAAAGTGAATGTGTGTGTGAGTTTTGGCACTGGCTATAATCAAGTGGTCCGCTTTCCTATTTTTTTTTTACACAAAAGCGAATGAAACTCCTCTATTGCGGCCAAAAACTTATTTATTTAACTTTTTAGTCAAGTTCCTGATGATGACTGTTGTGTAGTGTTGTACCAAACATTCCAAAATGCAAACATACCATACAATATAGCTAAATTTGACGCTGTATTAATTCTACTAAATTTGCATTACTTCATTACAATTGATTTTCCTGACAAGAGGAGTTAGATGAAAACTAATTTACATATAATTTTGCGTTTTTTCTTATATATCACAAAATACTATTTACTACCCGAGGTTCATAAAAGATTTAAAATAAAATATTTCTAAAGCCATCAATTTCAGAAGTTTATCATGTTCTTTTATAATCCACTTGGTATAATATAAGCATAGATAGTAAATGGAAATTGGGAATGTAATAGTTTATAATCAAATTGGGTAAAGTGTCATTGACAAGATCGATTATATATTGTCATTTCACACTAAAATCGTATAAAACCCCAAAGCGTATTGTTCCTAGTTAATAATATATTGAAGCACACCTGCCGTAATTTTCCTCATTCGTTAAAATATTAACAATAACTTTGAGCAGTTGGTTGATATCATTTTTTTCGTGTTTTTTGTGTGTATGCATGTAAAAATTTAAACAAACAATAGTTCCGGACGCATTGACAATATATGAATTGTTTCCAGATTTATATAATTGTCTGGGAATCGTCCAACCAGAAACACGTTAAAAAATTACGGGGGGATAACAATCGCCGATGTCACGGTCGGCAAGCAATGCGCCTTAGCATGCAGCCGCTAACTTTTTTTTTTACATTTTGCATTATATATGACTTTAGAAATACTAACCTTCATCTTTTAAGAAATCTTTTTTCCGCGTTGAAAAGACGGAAAAGGTTTGCATTAAAAACAGAACACTTGTATATTCTCCCTAGTTCCTAGTTGCCACTATTTCAATCGCAATTTTAAAGTACACTTTTTTTTTTAATTTATCTACCAGCGTTCCTCGAGTTGTTTTATTCCATCCAAAGAATTTCTTTGGTTTGCTTCTCAAAAAAACGATGCTACGCCAACTTTCGACTCGGCATCATAAGAAAACTTTCTGAAGCTGAAATCTTTTTCCGATGTTTGGACAAAAAAGAATCGCTAGACGAAAAATCAAGGCTATAGGGTGAATGTCCTAACTTGTATAGACGCTGCAGTTATCGTGAAACAGCAAAGTTTTGATTTGGTTTCAATAAGCAAAATTCCTTCGAAATCTCCATCAACTTTCCAGTTTTCTCCTTCTTTGGAGGTAAAGAAATGAACCCATTGTATCGACTCATATTTCCTTTGCGAAACATATCTGACATAGTTGTCTAAATCTTGAAACTTGAGCTACGAAGATTTTAGTTTCTTTAGCAAGCACTAAAATCTTCATTCGTCGATCAACAGGTCTAAAGATTTCCTTAGTTCTTGCCTTAACCAGTCCTCCTGATGTAGGGGGTCATCCTGAATTGAGTCTCGGCCCCTCCGAAAGTTTTTAGACCAAAATTCTGCTTGAAAATAAGATAGGTCACCATTGCCGTACTCCTTTATGAATAATTTTTGTACCAATTTCCTCTTTAGTGAGAAACTTTATCACTGCGCGATTACTTATTTTTCGGAAGAAAAAAAATCGTAAAAACTACAAAACGAAACGAAATTAAAATTTGGCCGAAATACTTACAAAACGACAATAATTTGACCACCTAACAATTTTTTGTATGGTGCCATTTTCATGGCTAGGTAGATAACCTAAAAAAACACCCTCATATGAGCAAGAACGACCAACGCTGGGGAAAATGTGGAGTAAATAATAAATAATAATAAAAGGATATCAGGGACTACAGCTGTATCTTAAAACCAATAATTTTACTGCATGGGCTTAAATTTTAATCAAGATTACAACCAATACGAAGATTTTGATTTGAAAAGTTGATCTCATTTGGCCTGATATTGTAAAAGAAAAGTTATATTATTCTATCGTAGACGTATCTTTCTAGAATACACTTGCAATCATTGTTTGGAATGTTGCTTATGTATGATTTGAATATAACAAAAGCAAATGTCACAGCCTTAACTTAATTTTCATGTTTTAAATTCAAAAGTAGCCATTATTGCCAGCAAAAATAATATGAAAATAGGAATAAATAGAAAAATATATTTATAAAAATTTATGGGAAAATACTTAGACTTCAGTAATTTTATGGTTGATTCAATTTAGGCCTATTATTTTCTTTAAATACATGAATAATCATTACTTTACCAATAAAAACTCTTAACGCTTACTGATGACACTGCAAGATAAAGATATTTAAATACACATACCTATGTGACAAGTTAATTAATCAAAATGCTTTCTTTACAAAAAATTTCACCGCGGTATACTAATAAAGTGGGTCAAACAAAAAACATAGATACTCGTAATTTGTAGAGTTGCACTTGGTATGTACGAGGTCCACACAAAGGTTAAAAGGCAGCCTTATTGTGTAACTCGCGCTACAATTAATGAAAGGGTCAGAGATGTTTCGAGGGTCAAAAAATGTATATATAACTATACATAACATGTTAAGTTGAGATGCTTGATCTCTGCCACTGGTGATGACTTTCTATAGTTGTTTGTTATGAACCTACCACACTTAATTTCGCTTATTAAAAATACGGTGAAATGGTTCACCAATAGGAAAACTGTACATAATTAATAAATAAATTGGGTACTATGATTTTTCAAAAATTTTATACGTTTAATTCTAGTTTATAAAAAAAAGTTGACGTGATAGATTTTGGTAAAAAATTTGAAGTTACTGTCTTTAAACAAATAAAATACTTTAGGATTTTAAAAATTATGTTGTTTCATATTCCGTAAATAATTATGCAATAATAATATAAACAATAATAAGGGACAGAAATTTCCCAGAGCATTGTGTGCTCAACTACACGATAATATCTTCCATTAAACAAAATTTATTAATTTGAGGTGATATGGTGATGATCATATTCTTGTAAACGGTTACATATTTGTTGAAATTTATAAAGTCTCACGAGATATTTACATTTCATGAATAATTTGAAAAAAAAACTGTAGTGATTATCCTCAGTAATATTCTTTTTAAAACTATTAAATATGCTTTATAAAAAGAATACATCACTTGAGGTAATAAATATTATGGGGAATCTGGCAAAGTAAAATTTTTTTATTAATAAAAAAAAACTGCCGCTAACGCGGGGCTCAATTATATATTGGCGCCCAACGTAGGGCTACTTTTATAATGTTTGAACTATAAAAATAAAATATTTTACAATTGAAGCAAGAAAGTTATGATGAGCCTGTTGACGTCGAATCACTGCCCACATGAAAAATTTATGCAGCTGCAACCTGCTTCTACGTTATGGAGTTAATACTCGATCTGCAATCTTTTCGGCGATTAATAATAGAGTTTTAATGTATTTTAGGTGGGCGTAATGGATCCTCGTTAACGATCAAAATAAATTTGATCTGCTAAGAATTTTATGGCCCTATAAAAATAGTTTGAGTAGACAATTTGATGTTATAGAGAATACAAAGAATTCAATGTTGATATTTTTTAAAGTAGTAATTTTGAGAGCATTAGCAGTCTTGTGCGGTAAAAAGATTGTTTTAAGTATTATAATTATGTTGTGCCTTATACATTGACATGATATTTTACTGTAATATTTATGATAAGGTCGTATTAAACAATTGGCATCTTTAACATGGAAGGTTATTAGGACAGAGGTTGTAGGTCAAGAGATTGGCCATATTATCGTGATAATAAGATACTTATGTTGGGGTTAAGTGTCTGACATCAGGATCAAAAGGTTGAGGAATGAAAATACCAGTGATGTTTACGTACCTTCGCACGTGAATTGGCCGTAATGCTTTCCCGAGCTCTTGTCTCCGCACACCACACACACTCGATGTTTTGGTTCTTGTCGGCGCTGCCGTTGCTATTTTGCGAGGGTGTTTGGCGACTCAAAAGAGCCAGGTCCGATGAAGATCCGTCGGGCAGAGGCCCCACGGAATTTGACTGCTGGACCGCCGCGACTGGAGGTAGCGGGTTTAAGGAATTTAGCCCTCCGGTCGGCAGCACAGGGTTCACCAGCGGGGATTCGCGCCACGAATTGGCGGCCACCAAGGATGCCATGGGCACTACAGCACCATCACGGGCACCTCGACGCGTCACCACTTGGCCGATTCGGCCTTTCGCACTTTCGAAGTCGCTCTCGTCTTCGCGCTCTGCGTGGAGGTGATAGGTCGACCCCGCGACAATCTCTAGCCTCTACTGGTGACCTTTCGCTCGGCCCGACACCGACTTGGCCTGGGCGGGCCGGGGAGGTCCTTAGTTCGAGCCGGGTCACGATAGGCCACGGGGCGTTACCGAACTCGGGTGGGAGACCCGGCAACGCGGCTCGACACGGCGCGACTTTGAACTAAAACAGCATCGGACCTGCCCGTCCAACTACTATACTTGTTGTTTTTATTGAAGTTTCACACAGGTTATTTAAATACACCTAAATCCTCATAATTGTTAGGTTATGAACGCTTGACAAAAGTATCTCATAATTTATTAGATTATGAATATCATTTTATAGAATAAATATACCAGTACTTAACTAACATTTTTTATAAATACAGATACATAGGCTGACTGTACCATACTAGGTGTCAACAGCTCATTATGTAATTATCGCCGTTCCTGTAATCTTTCAAGAGATACCTGCTTACGTGACTGTTGTTGTCTCTCTAAGTGTCAAAACGTTCTTTTCTCTCGTGAATATTATTACCTCCAGAGGTATAAGAAGTACGATCCTTATACCGAGTTTCGTTCTGTTTTCCTACATTTTGAAGTGTTAGTTTCTTATATACTTAAACGTACAAGAGTTCCTTGTCTATCTAACTGTTGTTATTTTTCTAAATTTGGATAAATCTTTTGTTTATTTAATAATATTGTGACAATAATCGTCAGAAAGCTATATGAATGTCGGTATTTCTTCAAATTTTAAAAACTTATTGTTTATATGGCTGTTGCCCTCCCATTTACGGGTTAAAGGTTTCTCATTTATGACCGGTGACATATTCCGCCAGGCTGTTATTCATATAACCCAATCTGCCCTTTGTACTTATGTCTATTATCTGATACATGAAAATAGCTACAATCTACCGTCATTTCCTTGACGTTATTAAATGAGTAGCTGTTCAAATGAATATTATTGTAATATACGTATTCAGGAGAAGTTTTAAAAGACCATTTGTATACTTGAGTGCTGCCACTTTCTCAACATGATATCATGTTACTCCAGATTGACCATTTTAACACATTTGTGATCTTATATATCTCCTTTTCCCAGTTGACACGAAAAGTCTACTGGACAGATTAGCTATTAACTCAATAACGTAGAAGCAGGTTGCAGCTGAATAAATTTTTCATGCTGGCAACAGGTTCATCATAGCTTTCTTGCTTCAACTGTAAAATATTTTATTATTATAGCTCAAATATTATGAAAATGGTCCTACGTTGGGCGCCAATATATAACTGAGCCAATAATACATAACATAATTAAAAAATAATAACTAAAACACAAAATGTGTAAGACCAAAAAAAAAAAGTTTGTAAGACCATCTTTTATCAAATAAAACATGATTAAGAATTTCCCATCGGCATCAGTACATATTGCCTTAGTAGATCCCGGTAGCTCTTTTCCATAAAATTACATCCTAACGTTATGTAAATGCTATTTTAAAATGTTTTAAAAGAATCCGGCTCTGTATAGCTTACAGACTAAGACCCCGAAACAGACAAATCGAGTGTGAAGAACAGCTAACCGCACTGGCTGATTCGCCGACACGTGCTTACAGGCTCATTGCTATGCTCTCGCCGAGAAACGTCAACATCAGTCGTAGTAGTTTTTCGATTGCGGAATTGCATCGCTTCTTCTTATATTGCAACTCTAGAGTACTTAATACACTTGAGTGCATTAGATGCATCTGTATGGATTTAGTGATAGAAGTGACAGTTTTGCGACATGATATAGGTTGATTTTGTTTTCGATTTTTCAAAGATGTTGTTTTAATAATGAAATTTCCATATTGGTATTTTTATTGTGATTAGTGTTTGTTGATATTGCTGTTTTATTCAATTGGTTCAGTGGTAAATTATTATATATTTAGATTTGGATGTAAAGCTGTACTTTTTGCGCTAAATCCGTACGCTATTTCAAAATAAAAATATATCATAAAACGGCACCGTAAAGAAGATTTTTTATTTTAAGAACCCCTTTGCATTTTTAATGGAAATTACAGTGTATACGCAGAAGTTGATATAACATTGATTTATTCATTTTTTATATATTTCTTCTCCTACCGTTTATTGACTTTTTATAAGGCCTTTAATACGGATAACGGTATTCTTCTATAGAACCCAAATTGAGAAACTGATTATTATTTATAATCAAAAACTTCTGTTATATATTGTTATTTTATTGATATATATATATATATATATATATATATATATATATATATATATATATATATATATATATATATATATATATATGTTTCTTTGTGAAGTTATTGGTTCATTAAATTTGCATTAACATTTTTGCAGACGATACTGCAATATTTTAACACACAAACTTTTGAACAATTTTGAGAATAAATTTCTACCTTTCAATATAAAAAAGCTGGAAATCAAAATGTCTAGAGTATTGAGAACTCTGTATTTTCACTCTTTTGGTCAGCTAGATAGAAATATTTACTTTGCCGGTCTTTCATACAATTTTAAATAAAGTTAGTTTAAAAAATACAAGTTCGGGTTGAAGCCTGTACAGATTTGACATGTATATAAAAATGATATAGAAGTTATAAGGAAAAAAAATCCAGGCCAAGAGTTGCTATTGCTACAACGAGAACGTCTGATCAGAAGGATGCATAAAATCAAAATGATAATAAATTTGATCACCATCGAAAATTTCCTAAGTCGTTTAGGCAATATTAATACTACAAATAACCCGAATTTTAGTAGTCCGATTTACTAAATCCCGGTCATCCTTTAACCCATTTAAGGGTTACCTAATGTCTAAGTGTCTGCTAATGTTCGGTGTTATTAGACTCCAGATTACCGCGTTTAAGTTATTATTTTACGTTGTATCGGATACAGAATTTTAACCTTTCCATTTTTATTAGAAATAAAATGAACGAAGTCATTTATTAAGAACAAATAATGTTCCTAGAAACACCATTAGCCGATGAGTTAAAAGAGAAGTATTGTACTTGTAAAAAAATCGCATTCGAGATTTTTCATTTCTTCTAGTTTTAGGGTCCCTAGATCACAACAAACATATTTCTCAATTTCCGTCGGAGTTTCTGTCTATTAAGACAATAACTATACATATAATACTTGAAGTAGAAAAGGAACCTACATTTTTTGAGCAACATCGCTGCCGAAGATGGGTCTGAAAGATGTCGATGGATTTTGAGAATTTTTCCTGTTTTTATTAGCTATAATGAACAAATTTTAAGCGTAATTGGCTTGATAGTCATACATAAAATGGGTAAAGCGTTGAGGGAGGGATTTAAGAAAGGGATGCTTTAAAAAGATCACGTTATAGTTTCTTTTCAGAAGTCTTGGAGTCGACGAATCCGAAAAGTATGTCTTTTCTTTTTATGGTTTTCAATTTTATCAGAAGCACTTCCTTTGTTGAAATTTTTTGTTTCTTGTTTTTTTTTTTTGTTAATAATACACATACACAGTAAAGTACCTATCATATGAAATATAGAATTATTTTGTATTAAGTTATTCTTAGTATTTATGTTTGAACTCAATGTATGCGTAAATCATTTTACCAATTTTTCAGAATACTACAAAAACCAGAAGGCCCTGAAAATCTATATACCATACTCAATATGAGGTTATCTCCAATTTTTTAATGACATTATAATGGAAAGTATGTAACTAACATTTCTTTCGACAGAACGTCTCAGGCATACATATTTGTGACTAAATTTTTGCGCTTTCGGTTTTAGAAACTCATATGAAAATGCACAAATATGAAACTCACAAATATATACAATACCATCGTTTTAGAATATATAACATTTTAAAAATTTGTTTATAAATAATAATGTATTCTATTAAACAGCTTAAAAATTGTAGGTTTAAAATATTAACTCATAGGGAGCAGACGGAAATTTCCTTTAGGTAATAATTTTTATATAATTTTGTTATTTCAAGAAAATTGTCTGAAAATGTTTTGGCTTAATAACCTAAGTAGCTAACGACAGATTAGATGACAAAAAGACGAGCAATTAATAGTAATATCAACAATTTTACATGGCAAATTTAATGGGCCGTTTTTTTTTTGTGAGATTGTAAAACTGTTGATTCTACAAATTCACTATCACAACTGGCTAAAATCTATTAAGTAATCAAAGATATACCAATATTATTTTTTAAAATATGTAATAATTAACGTAATATTACATATTTGCAAAAAAATATCAACCAAGATATTAAATATTTGTCTAGGAGAAAAAAAAAGATGTTTGATAGTTGCTTAGAAACCTGGACTGTTAGATGAAAAATAAAAGCTCAAAACCTTTATAAGAAAATAGTAAGTTGGTCTTAACGATGTTTTACAAAAATTGTTAAAAAATATGGTACTAAATAATATGTTATTTATATAGGATACAAAAGCAATAGCAGGCAAGCTCTTATACTGGTAACACAATTTAAAAATTAATTTTAAGCTTTAACCCCATTTATGATCTTCCTCAGGCAAATTTGATTGTTGCCATCTTTTAACACCCTTAACAACAAAAGACAGTTTTTTAATAAACCTCCGCATAACCACTATAAGCCACTTTAATATCTCATAATCTAAACTACAATAGCCGGGGTGTTAACATGTAAGCAGGGGTGGTTTCGTATCGAGAGTTTCCAACGGAGATGCTTCTCAATGGTGTACTGGAGTTCCTACACCTTGTACTGAAAGGCATAAACGGTATTTGATGCATTATTCTGTTATCATTTATATTTCATTGGGCCTAACAAGTTGTTTATCTTATGTATTTGTATCGCTCCTAAAGACACAAGTTTCATTATGATTTGATTTTGATGTATTTACGCTTTTGGTTTAAAATCTCTTCTTGGTCAATATGGGGTTAACGATGTAGTGGATTTTACACCATTATAATATGGAACTCATTTTTCGATAATTGTCTCCCAATATTTGACTAAAATATCGGTTACTGTGATTTATCACCTGCCCTATTCGCCGGATCTGGTTCCGGCCGCCTTTTTTTTTTGTCTTCAGAACAAGTTAATGACATGGAGTCCATTCATAAAAATGGAATCAGCGCTTTAAGGTAATTTTTTGAAGCCTTCCATGGATTCTACGAACGATTCGAGAGTTGTACAGAAGAAACATCTTCTTAATGCAAGAACTTGATTAGTTTTGCAGTCGATATAAAGGGTGTCCCAAAATTCACGCAAGATTTGAATTTGGCGCCATTTGTATGGTAAAGTGTTGCCAACAAAACAAAAAAACACAGCGTGACAGCTGACAGTTCAGGGTTATTAAAAATGGAGCGCTACACGAAAGAACAACGTGTTTTTATTGTTGAGCAATATTTTAAAAATAATGAAAGTTTGGCAGCTACAGTTCGGAATTTTCGTACAAAATGTGGTCGGAATAGTGGTTTAACCTCATCAACTGTGAAGAGATTAATTGAAAAATTCAGGGAGACTGGATCGATCTTAAACGCTCTGGCTGTCCTTCAACAAGTCGTTCCACACAAAACATTGAAGCAGTTCGTGAGAGTATTGCTGAGACTCCAGAAACATCAATTCGGCACCGTGGTCAAGAATTGGACATTTCGAGAAGCTCTCTGCAGCCTATTCTCACGAAAGATTTGTATCTTCATGCTTACAAAGTTCAATTAACTCAAGAACTGAAGCCTACTGACCACGTACAACGAAGAGAGTTCGTTGAATGGATTATGGAACAACAATAAGTGGATACTGATTTTTCGAAGAAAATCATCTTCAGCGATGAGGTTCATTTCCATCTTGATAGCTTCTTTAATCAAGAAAATTGTCGCATTTGGGGTTCAGACAAGCCACACGTGACTGTTGCGAAACAAATGCATCCACAACGTGTCACCGTTTGGATCGGATTTTGGGCTGGAGGCATCATCGGACCATTCTTCTTCGAAAATGCGGTTAGCCAAACAATAACAGTTAATGATGATCGTTATCGCGATATGGTAATCCAGTTTTTTGTGTCTAAATTGCAAGATATGGATGTTGTCGTCCACACGTTTCAACAAGACGGTGCCACATGTCATACAACCCAAGAAACAATTCAATTACTGCATAAGTCATTTCCAGTCGTGTAATATCCCGTTTTGGTGATCAAAATTGGCCGCCCAAATCATGCGATTTAACGCCGTTGGACTTTTTTCTTTGGGGGTTTTTTAAAGTCTAAGGTTTATGCGAACAAGCCCACCACCACCCACGACTTGAAGAAGGAAATTAAGCGCTGTATCAACGAAACTCAGCCACATTTATGCAAAACGGTCATGGAAAATTTCGGCAAAAGAGTGCCTATGTGCCAGCAAAGCCGTGGAGGCCATTTACCCGATATGTTATTGAATACATAACCCTATACTGTATACTGTATGAATCAACAAAAAAATTAAAATTTTTAATCAGAAACCTGTTTTCTATCAAAATTACTTCTTGCGTGAGTTTTGAGACACCCTTTACTGTTAAGTATCTCCCGATCGATGATTTGAACCCAATAATGAAAGCATACCTACATTCTGTCGGTTACAGTTTAAGCCACAGATCGGCAGAGAAATTCTTGGCTCGACTGTTTTTGTTTTAAATTTTGGATACCTGTTTATATTGTGTAGAAGCTCGGACATACCGTTTCTCAATTTGGTAATATATTTTGCTTGACTAATTTGTCCCCTTCTTACATATTGTATTTTGGCAAAACGTAACTCCTGCTATCCTATTAAGGCGTGATTTTGTTCGCTACATGAACTCCAAACAAGAGATTTCTGACTTACAATGTAACGGAAGTGTTCAACCACTTAAAACGTGGTTTTATTAGATGGATCTCTAAGTTATAGCAATGGGCTTAGAATTTAGTTGATGATTCATCTGTGTGTATAATTAATTAATTTAGCTATTTGTGTATTATGAAAGTAATTATACGGAACTTGCCTTTTTATTTTAGTTTATTGAAAATTCTTCGACTCTATTGATTATCCATATATATTTCATCCCCACTTAAAATCAATTTAAGAATCTGCATTTTAGGTCTGTCTTCGACATCTTATGGAATATAACTCGAATATATAAAAGCAAATTCTTAATAGGTTGTACCTATAAATTACGTGTAACTTAGTCAAATAAATACCCAGTTCTTTAAACATCTAGAAAAACAAATAACGTAGAACTTCAAATCATCAGTCCATCAACTATTTTAACTACATATCACAAGCCAATACAAAAAACCGTTTTGAACTTTAAAGAAACATCTGCTAAGCCGAAAACAAAGTGCCCAAGACAGGTTAAAGAACCACCAAATATAAACACTGAAAGGGAGTCAGGTTTAAAAATTTTACAACCCCTCGGTATTATGGCCCGTTTCCAGACGTAAACGACTCTCTATACAACGTATTTCTTTGCCCAAGGATCATTAGCATACATCAAATAAAAACCTGTAGTTTAAGGGATCAATTTTTTAAAAAAGGTTTACAAAAGCTCAAATTTTAAAATTCATTAAAACTAATGACTAAAGCTAATAAATGAAATTTTCTTGGTCTTTCATTAACTTGTGGTAGATTATAACCTCACTGGATTTAAGTACCAAGAAAATTATTGTCTTAATTTACCTGTAATAGGCAAAAATTTACGATAGGTCTCAGGAATATCGAAAGCTCAGTATAGCGCATATAATTTTTTTTAAGAAAGAAAATTCAATCCATCATAGTTCATATATGTGTGAAGTTTGACCACCCTATACTCAAGTTTCAGTATTCTTATGGTAACAATTAATCCGTTACCTGTACATATAAATTATTCCAATAATCTTCATACTATTTTGACTTAGAGCGATTGAGTTTGTACTCCACCATATATCATATACTAAAAGACCATCATCCACAAGGTACGTGCAACTCCTTTAGGACTTTTTATGCTACGCTTATAATTGATTCGAAAGAACGAGTATTTATACTTAATACTCGTAGATGTGCATGAAAATGTAAGAACCATGTGATTAGCTAAAAAAGTCACCCTAATATAGATATCCAGCATCCCCTTTTAGCTCAACAATGCTACCTGGCGCAAAGTAACCTGTTCACTAGTTTTTCGAATAGGTCAAATGTCAAACTTTTATGTCTTAAATCATCTTACTCAGTTTTATAACAGCCTTTTTGTTTTTTATTTATTGTTGTAGCACACAACACATGTGAAAGTGACGAATTATATCGACGAGTCATTATATTGTATATTTATTGAAGAATACAACTGTAGGAAGGTTAATACAGAGTTCCTCCTGAAAGACTTATTTATTAGGATGGTATAAGCTTGTACTTCGCTTCTTAGAAAAAATACTCTCCACCTTAGGAGAAATGAGCAATTTTCCGTAAAATTCAGTAAAAAGGATAATAAATCCTCTTTGTCAACCTAGACCTACTTAGAAACCTTCAGGACCAAGGAATAAATAAAAGTGTGTACATATATATATATATATATATATATATATATATATATATATATATATATATATATATATATATAAATATATATATATATATATATATATATATATATATATATATATATATATATATATATATATAATATATATATATATATATATATATATATATATATATATATATATATATATATAAAATATATATAAATATATATATAAATATATATATATATATATATATAATATATATATATATAAATATATATATATATATATATATATATATATATATATATATATATATATATATATATATATATATATATAATATATATATATACAGATATAATACATTAGAATTCCGTGTTTCAATCCGTTCGTCTAACAATGAATTTGCACGACGTTTTCGCCAAAATCTCATTTGGCATTTTCAAGTGCCAAATTTCAAACTCCAGTCAGTGACATATTCATAGAGATTTATATAATAACTTAAAGTTTTTACATGCAGTTCTTTGGACTAAAGTTTTTATATATATTTATATATAGACACCCCAAAATTTCATTTTTAATTAATAATTTTTATAAATGTTGTGAACAAAACAAATATTGATGATTAATTCGTATCATAGATAAAAGCAAGCTGGCTTTGTGAAAGGCAGGTACAAAAGGGCCGAGTCGAACTAACGAATCTAGCTAAAAGCAAATCCTGGAAGGCGTTTTAAAAAGGGCTCTATGCCATATATATATAGGAGCAGACTTAATCAAATTTCAAGCTCTATTGACGTATTAGTAGAGATTTACAGATAATCCATCGGTGGTATATGAGAGAGCTCTTTATAAACCCGGCTGCTAATGCTTGAGCCGCTCAGGCAGTTATTATTGTATTTAAAACGTAATTATGTTTAAATTGATGTTATGATGGTACCCGTTCAAGTATGTTCTTTTTTCTGTGTCAGTAATATGAGAAGAAGGCCACTAGGGTGAAACATTTCAATTACTAAAGCAGATTTAAAAAAACGGTAAAGTAATGTACCTAGTACCTTACTTACAAACACATAGTTCTGAAATAAGTACTGTGGCTGAAAAAAACCCGAAAAAGACCTATACTATAAAAAATACAACTTCTCTCCATCCCTTCGGCTCCATATATGTTTTAACATAAAAAAAAATATTATGCCTAAGTTTGCCCATTCTCGCATTCAAAAAATCCGTAAAAATTCTCATAATACTATGGAAATTATATAAGATTTTTCTATCTCTTTTACCCCCTTCCACTACGAAAATTAAAAATATTGAAAAACTAACTTCGTTATATATTTTGCTATAAATAATATGCGTAACATTTATTAATTATATCCATTAAAAACTCGCAAAATTCGCAAAATACTATCGAAACTTTACAATATTTTATGACCCTCACCTCTTGCACACTCTTTTTGTGTTAAAATTGAAAGTAATGAAAGAAATAATGTAATTTTTGAACTCCGCAACTCCAAAAACCTTGAGAATGGCATATAACACTGTATGTACGAATCAACCCCTCTAATATCCTACATCCTTCACACTTTCATGTTTTATTATAAGTATTTATATATAATACTGGTTTATTATCTTTACAGAGAAACTAGCAAAAATTACCAGAATACTATAAAAACCATAAAATTTATCGACACCCACCTCTTTCGCTTTAAACGATATCGCTCAAAAAATATAGGCTTCATCCCTTAATTAGATATTATAATCCCGTGGGGGAGGGGGATAGAATATCTTCCCCGGTATGTTCTGCCTGTCGTAGGAGGCGACTTAAAGAACAACCTAGATGGTAGATGCCCAGATCCTACCAGCATCGCCCGGTGTGATACCATCACATCGGCTTAGGCTGCGTGAAGTTGCTTAACGTTTTGTGGCTGTGCCGATGTCCCGGACTGTGGGACCAAAAAGCATCTCCGAATCTCCGGGTGGGGGCTGGTTCAGGGGCGTCGACATGCAGAGATCAGAATTTCAAAATGGATTTTTGCAACATACGAGGTTTAAACACGAACATAAATTCAGTGCACCAACACCTGCAATCAAACAAACCTCATGTACTCGCTCTCTGTGAAACTAAGGTCAGTTCATCGACCAGCACAGTAAACTATCTTTATCCTGGGTACGACTTCTATTCTCGATTTAGGCGTAACTTTGGAATCTGTCTTTATGTCCGAAGCGACCTCTCTTGCCAACGAGAAGAGGCTCTGGAACCCCCAAACTTTGATGTTATGTGGTTAAAGATAACGACTCAACCAACCACAAGGTGCATCTGTATCCTATACCGACCACCAAGTGATACTAACTTTAGAACACTTTTCGCTTCTCTTGCAGACACCATCGATCATTTACAAATTAACTATCCAAATGCCGAAATTGCGATCCTGGGCGACTTTAATGTCCACAACATCAACTGGCTTAAATACTTAAATTCTACCGACGAACAAGGTCGTGAAGCCGAATCATTTTCAATCAGTTGTGGCTTAACACAGCTTATTGACGAACCAACACGGATCCCTGATCGAGAAGGAGAGTTCGCCAGTCTTCTTGATCTGTTTTTAACCACCAATCCGGAGATTTACACGGTCAGCGTAAATCCGCCGTTAGGTTCTTCCGACCATAAACTACTTTCGATGTCGAGTATTCTTTCAATCAGTGACAGAGAGACGCCTAAACCGCGCAAGATTTGGCACTACAAGTCTGCTAAATGGGAAGATCTCATGGAATATTTTCGAACTTTCCCTTGGTTAGACGTTTGTTTTCGATCCGTCGACCCATCTGACTGCGCAGGGAGGTTTCCGATGTTATTTTGGCCGGTATGGAGGCTTACATCCCTTTTTCGAAGAAATGCCCTCCCAACGGCAAGCCTTGGTTTGACCGAAAATGCAAAGAAGCTGTTGCTTCTAAACACCTTGCATACCGATAATGGCATGGAAATCCTAACACCATAAATCGTAACACATTTGTTCGTGCCAGGAACAGATGCAAAGAGGTTGTCGACGAAACCAAGGAGGTACACAATCAACGGATTAGAAACAAACTTCTCGCTTGTCCCGAAAATTCCAGGTCCTTTTGGTCGGTCGCTAAGGCAGTTAGTCAAAATTTCACCAAATCCACCATACCACCACTCACATGGCCAGATAATTCTATTGCAACGACACCTGTTGAGAAAGCGAACTTGTTGGCTGAACTCTTTGCTTCACATTCTACTGTCGATTTCCAAGGAAAAACACCACCTACTATTCCCATAGTGCAGTCAAGGATGCCCGATGTTGTCTTCAGACAGCGTATCATAAAGCGTATACTGATGAAGCTAGACACCAAAAAGGCTTCTGGCGCTGACGGAATACCTGCCATAGTTCTTAAAAACTGTGCGAGGGAACTAACACCAGTTTTCTGTAGACTTTTCAACCTGTCCTACAGAAAGGGAATAGTTCCTTCCTGCTGGAAATGTGCTACAGTTCAGCCGATACCTAAAAAAGGCAAGAAGACCTTGCCAAATAACTACCGACCAATCGCACTGCTTTCAATAATATCGAAAGTCATGGAAAAGGCTATCAATCAGCATCTTCTAAAATATCTTGAAGGATTCAACATTATTAGCGATCACCAATATGGCTTTCGTAAAAATAGATCAACAGGAGATCTTCTGACTTATGTAACACATGTCTGGAACAACGCAATTGAACACTTTGGAGAATCTCGAGCGGTTGCTCTTGACATATCCAAGGCATTCGACCGTGTTTGGCACGATGGGCTGTTGGCTAAGTTACGTTCTTATAATATGTCTGAAAGGTTCTGTTTGTGGCTCTCATGTTTCCTCAAAGAGCATTCTTTACAAGTGGCAGTCGACGAATTTCTTTCTAACACCTTCACTATCAACGCCGGTGTACCCCAAGGCTCCATACTGTCTCCTACTCTCTTTCTCATTTACATTAACGATCTGCTGGAAAAGACCGAGAATCCAATCTACAGCTTTGCAGATGACAGTACACTTATCTCTTCATTCACTTTGAACGCTCGGACATCGGCTACTCAGACGAATATCCGCAGACAGCAGGAAGTCATTCAACTTAACAAAGACTTGGAAGAAATTCTATCTTGGGGTGACAGTAACCAAGTGGAATTTAACGCTACAAAAACCCAGGCGGCAGTTTTCTCTAAAAAAGTTAACGTTGCTGAACCCGACATAGTTATGTCGGGGCACTCCAATCCCTCTAACATCGTCACTCAATTTGTTGAGCGTTAATTTGGGAGCAAATATGTCCTGGCATGAACATGTTGCAGGCATAGCAAGGAGAGCTTCTCAAAAGTTGGGAATATTATTTCGAACCAGAAAGCTTTACACTCCACAACAACTGTTAATTCTTTACAAAGCTCAAATTCGACCAACTATGGAATACTGCTCCCATGTTTGGAGCTCCGCTCCCAAACATACACTGCATTTGTTGGATTCTATTCAGAGAAGAGCTGTTCGTCTGATTGGAGACCCGGAACTGACCGACGGCCTTGATTCGCTGGAACATCGACGACTTGAGCCTATTCTACAAGTACTTTCATGGAAAGTGTTCGAAGGATGTGGCCCGCTTAATTCTTCCCAGAGCGGTGCATGTTAGAAGTACACGTCGCGCTAATTCTTCACATCCGTATGAGGTTCAGCTTGTTACTCCTCGTACAACGCTCTTCAAGCAGTTTTTGATCTAGCTACTTAATTTCTTTCCCGCGAGCATTTTTTTGACGTCTGCAAATAGATACTAGTCGCTGGGAGCCAAATCTGGAGAATACGGTGGATGGGGAAGCAATTCGAACTTCAGTTCATGCAATTTTGCCATCGTAACCATTGACTTGTGACACGGTGCATTGTCTTAATGAAAGAGCACTTTTTTGTTGTTCATTTGGGGCCGTTTCTTTGTGATTTCTGCCTTCAAACGCACCAATAACTTTATATAATACTCGCTATTGATGGTCCCTTCTCAGCACAGTCGATGAAAATTATTCCATACGCATCCCAAAATACAGAGGCTAAAACCTTCTCAACCTACTGTTGTGTCTTTGGTCGCTTCGGGCGGCTTTCACCGGCTGCTGTCCACTCAGCTGATTGCCGATTTGATTCCGGTATGTAGTGGTGGATCCATTTTTCATTCATTGTTATATATCGCATGAAAATATCCTTTTTATTACGCTTAAACGGGTCCAAACAGAGCTCAGAATCATCAACACGTTGTTGTTTGGTCCACTGTGAGCAAATACGGTACCCATTTCGAACAGAGCTTTCTCATGCCCAAATGTGCATGCAAGATATGACCAAGACGTTCTTTTTTGATAGCTTTAGAGTTTTTTTATGTTTTCCGGTGGGCGTCCAGAGCGTTGAGCATTATTTGTATTTGTATGACCGCGTTTAAATTCAGCATATCAGCAATTGATTAGTGATTTTTCAATGGCAGAGTCCCCGTAACACTTATCAAGCCATTGCTTTGGTTGAACAGTATTTTTTCCCATCCAAAAACAGTGTTTAATCAGCACATGAAATTCGATTTTTTCTTTTGTTTCCCAATATATATATATATATATATATATATATATATATATATATATATATATATATATATATATATATATATATATATATATATATATATATATATATATATATATATATATATAGATATATGAATAGACATATATTTATTTATTCGTTCCCGGCAAATATACAATTACAATAAGCACTATGAAACATTGACAAAATTAAATAAAATACAATATAAAATTAAACAAATAGATAAGTATTATAAACATATGCGTTAAAAAAAAAACCGAAAATACAACAAAAACAAAACTGCCACCAAGCACCCAGAAACATCCTCCCCATTATCACAACAAACAACAATAAACATTTCTTATCCCATCTCATTTCTACCAGAAGCATTGAGGAATTCACCCAGTGTGTAAGATGGTTTACTCAACAAATAATTCTTTATAATTTTTAATTTTTTGCTTTAACAAGAGATAGATTTCGAACTGTTAACGGAAAACTATTATAAATATTTATGATTTGTACATTCTTTTGTATGTACCTAAAATTATATTTCTCAGGCACTAGGTTCGTCTTATGTCTCGTTATATAAGTGTGACTGTGAACGACATTCTCAAACAAATCTTTATTTTTTTGTATGAATATAAATATTCGACAGTTATAGCTATGTCTTTCGTGATCTAGGAACCCTACAAGGTGAAGAAAAACAAAAACCTCTGAGGGTGATTATTTCACGAATATAATTCTTCCTTTTAGCAAGGAAACTAAAAGTATCGTATGTTCTGTGTAGAGTTTTATTATCACTTTATAAATAAAAATATTGTTAGAGTGAGAGAAGTATTTTTATTTATTACTCAAAACATAGTCGAGTTAGCGATTAAAACAGCCTAACAAGAAAACGCTGGTGGTTTAAGTAACAGGGGTATAAGGGAAAAAGCTGCAAATTATGAGCCGGGACACTGATTAGCTAAGGTAATTAATGAGTCACTTGATACCACCTTGCGACAACAGGCTTGCTTTCAGCAATTACATTATTGTTTGTCTCTTTTTATCGTTATTATATTTTGGCTATAAATATTGTGCATATACATATTTAATGAAAAAAAAAATAGCGGTTAATAATTATTGTTTACTAAATATTTCGAATATGCTTTATATGGTTTAATATTATTCATATATTTTAACACTAATTGGTTTTCAGTAGTTAATGGTAATTACGCAATAAAACCTTCTCAAACTGCAACACACTTATGCCAACTTTTTTTCCAATCTTCAAAATATTTATTATAGGTAGTTAATTTTCGGACTACGTCCAAAGAGGACTGCTAGGTCTTTTTTATAGCATCGATAGATTCGAAACGGCTTGGTAATTTCATCTTGTTGAATTATTGCATTAAGTGATGATGTGCTGTCATGATGCAGAATCCACGAATTGGAATGCCACGACTCAGGTCATTTATGCGACCTGACTTACGTAAACGACGTATAACGGTTAAAAACTGCTGTATCAGTTGGAAGGAACTGTTTGTGCACAACACCAACATAATCGAAGAAAACAGTTAACATAACCTTGTTGTTTGCTCGACTTTGATGTGGTTTTTTGAGTTTTGGTTCACTATTTGCACGATATTAACTTGATGGTGGTGCTGTTTCCTGGTCATATGAATAAATTAATCCACGCTTTATCACCAGTAATTATGCATTTTAAAGCGAAGTCATCCAAAAAAAGCATCTTTTTAGCGACCTCAGTTCGACGATGTTCTTAAAGAAAACTCTGTTTTTTAACCAGACGGGATAACACAAGAGGCAGGTCTAAAGTGTTCTTCAAGATCTATTCTACTGATCCAGTTGACATTCCAGTAAGGTCTACAAGAGCTCTTGTATTTAATTGGCGATTACTAAGTACATGTTCCCTGATTTTGTTGACGTATTCTTCTGTGGTTGCGGCGGATGGTCTTGTAGAACGCAGTTCATCTTCAGTTGCTTATCAACCCTCTTTAAATAATTTTTGATGTATTGGTACGAGAAATGTCGTTTTTAAGACAAAAATTTCATTTTAAAAATTGCCTACTAGCATGGCATTTTGGGATCTTTGGCAAGATTACATTTCACAACAGTTAGCACCACTATACTAAACACTTTATTTATGAGTGTTTTGCTAACTATGCTACCGCTCCCAATATTGCTAATATGGTAGGCGAAACGCGCGTCAAGTGCAAAAATAAAGTGTTTGGTGTAGTGGTGATAAATATTTGGTTATCGCCCCCAAGAAATGTTTACATTTACAAAATTCGCTTTTATTTCCTAATAAACCCCAGTATGTTGATTGTCAATTTACCTGGATTAACAGATAATTCTTTAGTCTATGCTATAAGTGTCTGTTCCTGCATCATTCCAAACGGTTGACGGAGATGAAATGTGGCATGAAGTAGATGCTGGATTAACGCAGTAAGCTACCTTTCATTTGTACAGCGTGGTTCACAGAAGTATGCTTTTTTAAATAGCATATGGAAACAACTGAAAACAAAAGAATTCGTATAAAAAAAGCAATTAATATTTTCAAGGAATGAATGACTTGTAGAAGATAAAAATGGAACAATTCATTTTTCACGTCTAAAAAAGCTTTAAGCTCCTTAAATGATCAAAAAAATTATAATTATCGAAAAGTTTTAAATCGCACCCTATACAAAAGCAGAAACCGGGTGTTCACTGTACATAACAGTCATTAAATGCAAATGATATGTCAGCTGAGTTTATTTTCGACGAAGTTTACCCCTGTGAAAAGAAACGATCTGATAAGATAAATACTATGCCACCTAAAAAAGAATTTTGGATCAAAACGATTTGAGTTGAATAGAAACAATCTCTATTTTGTACACAAGTATTATGTAATACAGAGGCTGACATTTCTCTTTCTTGTAGAAGTATTTGTCTTTGTCTTCAAAATTGGCCTCAGTCTTGGCGATAACTTCTTCATTGGAGCCAAATCTCTTTCCCGAGAGCATTTTTTTGAGGTCTGCGAATAGATCATAGTCGGAGAATACGGTGGATGAGGACGCAATTCGAACATCAATTCATGCAATTTTGCCATCGTAACCATTGACTTGTAACACAGTGCATTGACTTGATCAAAGAGCACTTTTTTCTTCTTCATTTGGAGCCGTTTCTTAGCGATTTCTGCCTTCAAACGTACCAATAACTTTTTATAATATTCGCTTTTGATGGTTTTTTCCCTTCTCAGCATAGTCGATGAAAATTATTCCATGCGCATCCCAACATACAGAGGCCAAAACCTTCCAGCCGACTGTTGTGTCTTTGGTCGCTTCTGGTAGCTTTCACCGGCTGCTGTCCACCCAGCTGACTGCCGATTTGATTCCAATATGTAATGGTGTATTCATGTTTCATCCATTATCACATATCGCATGAAAAAATATTTTTATTGCGCTTAAACAGGTCTAAAGAGCGCTCAAAATCATCAACGCCTTATTGTTTTTAGTCCACTGTGAGCAAACCCGGTACCAATTTCGAACAGAGCTTTCTCATGCCCAAATAATTATGCAAAATATGACCAACACGGTCTTTTGATATCTTTAGGGTGTCAGGTATCTCACGCAATTTCACTTTACGTTCATCCGAAACAATTGTGTGGATGTGGCGTAACCAACTCATTTGGGCGCCCAAAACATTCAACAACATTTGTGTCTGTACGACCACATTTAAATTCAGCATACCAGTAAATGATAAGTGATTTTCCAGTCGCCGTAACCCCTATCAAATCATTGCTTTGCTTAAACGGTATTTTTTCCCAACAAAAAACAGCGTTTAATCCACACACGAAATTCGATTTTTTTCCGTTGTTTTGAAAATATCAAAAGTAGCGTCACTAAAACTATTGTAACTTATAAACTAATCGTCGAAATGTCATGAAATTTTGACACATATCGTTTAAAGGTCATATCGATTTTTTTTAATGTGTCAGACCAAAACCCTTTCAGCCTACGTGAACAGCATTTGTGCAAAAAAAGCATCTCACGGTGGTCGTAAATCGCTGCAAATTGTACTCGGTAGGAAACGCAGTCCTTGGTATTTCATTCTAAAGGGATGAGATTCTACATATAAAAGAATTCTTGAAACGAATGGTACCAGGAAGGACAAGCTAAGAAACCTCATACCTTTGCGATATATGAGCCGTGTATATATTCTCAAAATGCGTCACTCTGGCATGAATCAAGCGTACTGGTGTCATCAGGCACATCTCATGACAGTATTTGTGGAATAGACTCAAGCCACCATTCGTTCCAAGGAATCCAGATTTCTAGTGAGTTCCAGATTCTCAATCAGATGAATAGCTTTCTTCTTACTAGAATGTAACAAATGCAGCGTGGGCTGAGGAGAAGCGTCCCAAATATAAGAACAGTATTCCATCCTGTAGAGGATTAAGCGTTATTACGGGATGTAAAGCTTTCTATTGTGAAATAATATTGCCAGCTTTTACTCTATATATTCAAGCTAAGATGATAACGCTCCGCATTTTGAGTGACGATGCTAATGGAATGAAGTGTCCCGACATAACTATGCCGGGTTCTGCAACGTTAACATTAAAAAAACGGCTACCTGGGTTTTTATAGCTTTAAATTCTAATTTAATAAGGTGTAATTAATAAAATAGAATTTTCTCCAGGTCTATGTTAAGTTGAACAACTTGAACAACTTCCTTCTGTCTGGGTATAATTGTATAGGTAGGTAGCCAACTGTTATCGGCAAAGCTGTAGGATTTCCGATCCTTTCCAACAGGAGTTTATTTAAGAAAAAAAAGGGAACACACGAGAATCGCGTGGGCGATGATAAAAAAGACCTCCAGTTTCACAACATAGAAAAAAACGTTCTTGCAGTGAAACTTTAAAAACTTAAACTTTTACTGAAAATCTATGATTGGTGAAGATTATTCAAGGAAAAGACCCCCAGTAAAATAGCAATTTCTAAGGAGGCGCTATTTTCTACGTCCGTAGAGACGGGGGGAGCGTAATCCTTCCCTAGTCGCCTTGGGTACGCCAAAAGTTTGACCATAAATATTTATGCTTAAAATTTGTCTATTATCTCAAAAAAACTACGAATAATACTATTCAAAACTGCCACACTACTTTCAGTATTTTGCCTTAACCTTTCTAGTGCATATTTCGTTTTGTTCTGAAGTAACTGCGTCAACAAACGTATCCTGAGACGAGTAGTAACATAAAAATTTCTGGAGGTTTTATCACGAATACAGTACTTCCCTTAACGAGGGTAAGAGGCTCTCTACCTGGGATTTCGTCTAGTTAACCACCGTCTGATAGGTCAAGTTAGGTATGTGGCCGGTGCAAGCGCCGGTATGCAAAGGCCAAAATCCCTTTCCCACGGTCCTATGACCGAATGTATCATGTGTCTGTCCACTGTGCGTCCTGCCAAATTTCTCAATACGTCGCGTAGATTTATGTATATGCACGTTGCATATGCAAAGCTTGAATTATTGTCCGATAAAGGCAAAGTGACCTTCCGGCCTCAATTAACCGTATCTAAATCTCAAACCCTAAAATGTATCGGTTTCTTTTCGTCATAACGGTCGTAGGTATGGCTTATCGATAAAATTTGATACTTAGTTCTGTGGTTTTTACGTAGATATAATCTTTAATATGTTTTTTTTTTGTTTTGATGAGATTAAAATAACTTTAAGTTCGGGTCGAATTTATACTTTATTGGGATTAATTAAAGTTAACAGACGAAATATGTAGATTCATTTGCTTCTAGTTTCTTGTCTCTTGTCAGACGTAAATTGATAATGGTTTTATATTTAGTAAGTAGGTCTGATGCAATGACACATCCACCATATTATTTTTTAATTGCGTGGCTATGGCTATAATAGATAGTTCCCGAGATCCAGACAAATAGGGCCCTGAAGATTATAAAAATTTATTTTTTTGAAGAATTTAACAACTTTCGAACACTACCTTTGGTTTTCACTATTTGTACGCTTTATTAATTTAATAACCAGTCAAGTGCAAGTTGAACTTGGGCAATTACTTTTCCGTACGTTGATTGCTTCTGAAATAAAAATTTTTGTTACGGAGGTATAAAATGATCAGTGACTTCACAAAACACATCCCAAATAAGTTTTCAACAAAGTTTGTTTCCGATCTTTACTGACAACTGATGACCTTGAAATTTTTGTGTTATTTTTATATAATGCACTCGTGATAATTTTCGTTCATTCTACACCCCGTGGAGAATATTCCAGAATTTTTTCAAAATTTTTGGATCAGTATTTTTCTATATAGAGGAGGAGGATAGCGATTTTTTGCGATTTTTTCAAAATAATAGAAAGAAAAGTATGCGCATGTACGACATTATGTATGTACATTATATGTATTTTTGAACTCGTGTTTTTATAAGCTTTCATTTGACATCCCAAGCAAAGAATCGGAAGTAAAAAAAGTTTTTTTCAGTTCCGATTTCACCCCCCAAAACTAACCCCTTAAGTCAAAATTTACCTTTCAAAACTACACGGCTCCGATGAGGCAATCAACTTTTCTATTTTAGTACCAAATTTCAACTTTCTACGTCAAATAGTTTTGGAGAAAATCGGGTGTGACAGACGGACAGACAGACCGACTGACAGATAGACAGAAACCGAAGTGATCTTATAAGTTTCCGTACGGAACACTAAAAATAACTTTTCTTACTTTTAGTAAAAGAAATAATCAATCCCAAATGTTATTTGGGAACCATTTAAATAAACATTAAACTTTACCTTCTCACACCTAATTTAAGCATTTTTAATCGATATTGGAAATGATAGGTAATTTATGGTGATATATTAATCACAAAGAAAATATCACAGGAAAGGTTTTTGCTAAAATAATGAAAAAATTGCCCCTTATATGTTTGATTGCAGTAATTATACTTACAATTTGTTCATAGTGGCAACCGAAAACCAGGAAAAATTCTTATTGTATTATTATATCATATTCAATCCCCACTCCTCTCTTTCCCTTCCCTGAAGCGAGATCGCTTAAAAACTACAGGTCCATTTTCTATTTCACGGATTGAATGATAAATTTGAAATCGAATGTTCATTTCGTTTGAATGGTATAGTGGTAACAGACTAACCGTCAGACTGACAGAAATTGGAAATATGTTTCTCCTTATCTAGGGACCATGAGGAAATGCTGAAATCTCAGAGGTGATTTTGTTTGTAAAACCATACTTCCCAGGAAACACAACTAAATATACTTGAATGAAACCGAAACTGTATTATCGTGTAATTAATATTCAGTATACAAAATTGAATAAACAATAATATTTTTAAAGAGTTGATTGAGTGGTCCGTTACTTTGTGACAGTACATTTTAACAATAAAACTACTTAATTACTTTGTTAACTGTCACTAAATATATTTGTAAAGATTTTACAATTGCGTTATCGCGATTTCGTAGTACAACTACATTGTCAAAAAAAAAAAGTCTTAGTTAAGCGTTTGACAATGTAGTTGTACTACGAAATCGCGATAACGCAATTGTAAAATCTTTACAAATATATTTAGTGACAGTTAACAAAGTAATTAAGTAGTTTTATTGGTAATAATATTTTTTTCCTGTTTTTTCGTTGTGAAAATTATCGAACGGTAAGCATTATTATTGATATCTAAACATGTACGGAATTAATACGTCCTTTTCAGGATTCTTGGAGGCAGAAAATTATATTATTTATTCATTATTTACAATTTTAAGAAAAATAGCCTGTAAAAGAATATAATTATGACCCAATAAAATATTTATATGGACTCGACAACTGGAATTTTCAAAGGAAGTACTGGATGAACGGCTTTATCAATTTTTACCATTTATGTTAACGGTTTGTTACCAAAAATAACAATAAGACCGAGCATGCTGGAATATTATTTACTAAATCACGAGCCTATTTAGGACACGCAAATCCTATAGTTATAAACGCGATTAGGGGTGTAACTCCATTATGTGGGAAAACACGATTGAAGGAAGCTGTATATGTATAAATGACGGATTACTGTATTAACATTTCTGCTAGATGTGTTATACTGAATTGGCATGCGTGCATGATTTCGTATATTAGCAACTTGAGAGCTCAGCTTATCCCAGAACGCTTTATGAAAGCGTTATCCCGTTACAATTACCCATCTACGCTTCACTGCTTATTCCTCGTACGCCTCAGATCCTCAACAAGTTGCTTTTCAATAGACATATGAACCATTCTCTAAATTTTTGTTTTATAAAATATGCATATACAGTGGTGTCATCTTTTTTCAAGGGTATTCGTTAATGTTTTTTTTTACTGTTTCAGTCCCTTAAACTGACGCTCCTAACATTAAGAAATCGTAGGTGAAACGTGAAAATGATAAAAAAAAGTAGTCTCAGTTTAGGTCGACATCATATTCCTACAAGAAAGCTTAGTTTGTCCTAAGTAGTAGGTTATGTTGTATAAGTTGTGTATGTATATGTATGTATAATAAAACGTCATTGTACACAATTTAGCTTTAGGATATTGTACACAACAGATGGAAAATTTACAAATCTTGACACTTCTACTTTTCGTTTAAAACCTTTTTGACCGTATTCTTGAAAACATGTGTTTCGAGAATATTTTTGTGTGTTAACAACTTAGTAAGTTGTCCAATCGCCTCCAGCATCAATAATCGCCTGACATTTTCAAGCCATGCTGTTGACTAGACTTTCTGCAATGACCTCGAAATTTTTCGAATCTCGCGGGACAACTGAGTTGCAGTCCACAGAGTCTTTCCTTTGAGCTTTCTCTTTACAAGGGACCAAACGTTTTCAATAGGGTTGGCGTCCGACGATTGTGAGGGCTACTCTAGTATCTTATCGTGGCCCCAAGCGAGCCGATTCGCGACGTGATTTTCTCCCAGCAAAGATTTCTTCAACGTTGTTTCGGAATTTGACATCATCAGCACGAAGATGTTGTCGAATGGTCTCAGAGGATACATTCAAACCCGATTTTCTTAATTTTGCCACTCTTTGACTCTGCGTCAATTTCGGGTCCCTTGAAAACAAAGACACGATTCAATTTTCGACTTTCAAAGTGAATTTGCCTACCGAGCCACGTTTTCGCCAGTCGTCGACATTTTTCGTCTCGTTAAAATGATTTATCCACTTCTTCGCAAATAACACCGCCTTAATATATTTAGTGGCAGTGGAATGTGTCATTTTAGGCCCCTTTGGATGGAAACAAAGAAAGACTGCCTGGAACCGACCTCCCTCAAACAAGTGATTCATTTTGGATTTTATGACGAAAGTTCTGAATCAACTGATACTTTTACTAAAATGTGTCGTAGAGAAAGGTTCCCTCTACCGATTTTTTGTTGAATCCTTAGAATCACATCTACCAAAAATGAATTATCGCGGACACGTTCTTACTTTATAGACTGTAAAATAAAAAAAAGTGTGATCTGACCAAATTGCTCATATTGACGTTTTTGGAGACAGACTACAAAAATAAGAAAAAAAAGTTAAAATTTTTTCATAAGAATACAGTTTTGAAATAAACTGGATGGGAAAAAACAGAAACTTTCAATTTTGACACTCAAAATGTATAATTTCAGATATCTTATCAATTTTTTTTGTACATCCTCTATATTTTTTTCAGTAATTTTTGGACACGACAACTCTAAAACAAAATAAGACATCGACTTTAACTTGGTACAAATTTAACACTTAAAGTAGGAAAGAAATCGGTAGTCTTTGAGCTACTTTGAGGAAAGTGTGTGCAAGGGGTAGGGGGAGATCAACTTTGAATATTTTTAATATTATTACGAGAATTTTTCGTGATTTTTAGTTATATAATCAACAAATGTTAAGCATATTTTTTATGGTCAATCATATAAGGGGTTAAACGTTTTTTAATTAAAAAAGACTTTCTTAATACATCACTTTAATGAAAATTGAAATTCGGGAAAAACGACGCTAAAAAAAGTTTTCGATGGGTTGCAAACTTTTTTCACAACCTTGTACATAACTATGCATTAGCAAAAGTAAAATAGTAAGAGAAAGAGGTAACGAATGAGCCGAAAAGCCGTGACGGTGAACAGGTAGAAACTCCAATGGTTTTAGGTTATGTTTAAGTCCCACTGATAATATCTCTCCCGTAAGACATATTGCCAGCAGATAGGAGCACAATAGCATGTTATCTGCTGCATGTATATTTGCTGGTATAACTCCGCGGATCGCTGTGTACAAATAAGTTAAAATAAGAATAGAATAGATAGATACTCTAAGTATAATGACATAACATTTTTCTCTTTTCTTTATACTGGATGAACAATATGAATATGTCTCCATCCTGTTAGCAATTTAACTTTTTATTTCTCTTATTAAGGGAAATATTATGTTTGTGAAAAAATCACCTTTCGAAACCTTTTTCAAGAGTCCCTAGATCACAAAAAACATAGTCACGATAATTCTCGAACGAGAGAGAATTTCAATTTAGTTTTTGAACGATATGGCTTTAGCAGTTAATGAAAGGGTAAATTTTATATAGTTTCAATAGTATTATGAAAATATTTCTGGTTTTTGGTTGGAGTAATAAATAACACGTAGGCTGAAAAGTTTTTGGTCTAGCTACTTACCATAAAACACATTTCTTTTTGCAAAATTCGACTTTATTTATCAACATAGTCTCCTTCAAGAGCGATACAATCAGTCCAACGCCTTTCTAACATTTCTATACCTTTCTAGTATAAGAATCTATCTTTGCCTTCAAAATCGGTCTCAGTTTCGGCGATAACTTCTTCATTGGAGCCAAATCTTTTTCCCGCAAGCATTTTTTTGAGGTCCGCGAATAGATAATAGTCGCTAGGGGCAAGATGAGGATGCAATTCGAACTTCAATTCATGCAATTTAGCCATCGTAACCATTGACTTGTGACACAGTGCATTGTCTTAATGAAAGAGCACTTTTTTCTTGTTCATTTGAGGCCGTTTCTTTGCGATTTCTGCTTTCAAACGCACCAGTAATTTTATATAATATTAGCCACTGGTGGTTTTTCCCTTCTCAGCATACTCGATGAAAATTATTCCATGTGCATCCCAAAATAAAGAGGACAAAATCTTCTCAGCTGACTGTTGTGCCTTTGGTCGCTTCGGGCGGCTTTCACCGGCTGCTGTCCACTCAGCTGACTGCCGATTTGATTCCATTGACACCTTAAAGATTGACATCTTTAGGGTATCAGCTATCTCACGCAATTTCACTTTACGATCATCTAAAACAATTTTGTGGATTTTTTTATGTTTTCCGGTGTAACCACCTCATTTGGGCATCCAGAGAGTTCAGTATCGTTTGTGTCTGTACGACCGCGTTAAAATTCGGCATACCAGTAAATGATCAGTGACTTTCCAGAGGCAGAGTCCCCGTAACACTTTTCAAGTCTATTGCTTTGCTTGAACGGTATTTTTTCCCATCAAGAAACAGTATTTAATCAACATATGAAATTCGATTTTTTCAAAAGTAGCATCACTAGAATCACTGTAACTTGTAAACTAATCGTCGAAACGTAAAATTTTGACACGTATCGTTTGAAGGTTGGTATTTCCTAAAAATATGGGCTTTTTGAAAAGGGCGACATCTATGTGTCAGACCAAAAACTTTTCCGTCTACGTGTTATACTGTAAGCAACATTATATTAAAACGATACGGGTGAAGGGATAAGGAAGGGGATTAAATGGGTCGCTTCGAATATATCGTGTTATATATTCTTATCGGTGTTTTTAAGATCGAGGAATCTGAAAATTATGTTATTTTTTCAGTTTTAACAGAAATAGTATGTAATATGAACTGGCCTAAAAATATTTATTAACTTTGCATCTTGTATTTGCAAAGTAACGAACTTTACCGGTTTTTTAATATTGTTAGTACACGTAATTCAGAAGTTTGGTACTCTCGAGACTCATGTTGACAGATGAACTAACTTGAACTACGCTATTGGATTTATTGCTGCTGTAACAGATAAAATTATCATATTTCAGTTTAGTTTTTGAAAAGTCTTCCAAAACAGACAAAGTTATATTGAGATAGTTAGTTGATGCTGGAAGTAATTCATTCGTTTACATTACTGAAAATGTTAAGTGAAAAAGTCGAAGTCGACACCGGCTTCCTTAATCTATTGTTAAAGATTCAATGTTTATGGTCAGGCAGGCAAAACACCGTCACCACGTTCAAAATGATTGTTTAAGTTTAGAATAAAAATGGAGTCGTTCTGTTATCGTTCTTTATGGCTTTATTTCCCTTCTTTCTCAGTAATGGAAACAAATGAGTTTCCTGTAGTACTACACCAAATAAAATACGTTTAAGTTAAACAAAGCCTTATTCAGAACTAAATTAAGTTTAATGAGAAACAGGGAACTCAGTCGAAATCCGGCAAGGCACATATTTTAAGCGTATTCCGCTAGAGTATTTTGAATCTGAAGATCGTAAAACATATAAACGTATTGTTAAAATGCAAAGTATTCTGTGTTTGGCTCACAAAAGCGGGAGTAACGGGTAAAATCTAAAAGATACATAATGTGGCAGTTTATTCCAAATGTCGCTGAAAAATTCTTTTAAAGCGAGGAACTACCATCAATCGGATTATCTCACGTCGAGCTTTAGGCGACAATACGTCTTGAATAGGTTGAATGGCTAAAAAAGCTTTATAGATTTCGTTACGCTTTGATGTGCGAAGTTTATTTTGATGAAAGGTAAAGGAAAATGTTTTCTTTTGTGCTGTTTAATGTGTTAATCAAAAGTTTTGATTTTGATGCAAAATAATAATTATGTGCGGATGTGAAGAGTTTTACATTTTTATTCGGTGTCTGCCCGTCCGTCTGTCTATCACACCCGATTTTCTCCGAAACTATTTGACATAGAAAGTTGAAATTTGGCATTAATATAGGAATTGATGGCCTTATCAGAGCCGTGTAGTTTTGAAAGTTAAATTTTGCCTTAATGGGTTCGTTTTGGGAGATGAAATCGGAAGTGAAAAAAAAATTTACCAGGTCATCGAGTAAGGTGTCAAATGAAAGCTTGGAAAAACACGAGCTCAAAAATATATAAAATGTGATACTTGCGCACACTTTTTTTGGTATTTTTTTTAAAAAGATTGCGAAAAATCGCTCTCCCCCTCCTATCTCGAAAAGTACTGATAAAAAATTTTTAAAAAATTCTAGAATATTCTCCACAGGGTGTGGATTGAACGAAAATTATCATGAATACATTACCTTTAATAATTTATCTGGTATACAAAAAAAAAAACAAAAATTTCAAGGCATTATCCATTTCTACGTTTCGTCTGTCCCTGGAAAATTGCTCATCATTTACTGGTATGCTGAATTTAAACGCGGTCGTACAGATACAAATGATGCTGAACGCTCTGGACGCCCAAATGTGGTGGTTACACCGGAAACATCAAAATTCGCAAAATTGTTTTGGATGACTGTAAAGTGAAATTGTGTGAGATCGCTGGTACCCTAAAAATATCAAAAGAACGTGTTGGTCATATTTTGCATAAACATTTGGGCATGAGAAAGCTCTGTTCGAAATGGGTTCCGCGTTTGCTCAGAGTGGATCAAAAACAACAACGTGTTGATGATTCTGAGCGCTGTTTGGGCCTGTTTAAGCGCAATAAAAAGGATTTTTTCATGCGATATGTGACAACAGATGAAATATGGATCCACCACTACACACCGGAATCAAATCCGCAGTAAGCTGAGTGGATAGCAGCCGGTGAAAGCCGCCCGAAGCGACCAAAGACACAATAGTCGACTGGAAAGGTTTTTGCCTCTGTGTTTTGGGATGCGCATGGAATAATTTTCATCGACTATGCTAAGAAGGGAAAAACCATCAATAGCGAATAATATATAAAGTTACTGGTGCGGTTGAAGATAGAAGTCGCAAAGAAATGGCCCCAAATGAACAAAAAAAACGTGCTCTTTCATCAAGACAATGGGCCGTGGCACAAGTCAATGGTTACGATGGCAAAATTACATGAACTGAAGTTCGAATTGCTTCCTCATCCACCATATTCTCCAGATTTGTCCCCCAGCGACTATTATCTATTCGCAGACCTCAAAAAAATGCTCGTGGGAAAGAGATTTGGCTCTAATGAAGAAGTTGTCACCGAAATTGAGGCCTATTTTGAAGACAAAGACAAATCCTTCTACAAGAAAGGTATAGAAATGTTAGAAAGGGACGAGGGAGACTATGTTGATGAATAAAGTCAAATTTTACAAAAAAAGGGTTTTAAGTAGCTAGACCAAAAACTATCATTTAAAATATAGATTTGTAGTGTTTGGATTAAATAATCATCTTGTATGAGAAAGTTAAATTCATAACTCATTGTGAAACTGCTTGTTTGCAAGGGAAGCATTGGGTAAATTACTTTACTGATTTGTTTACATTTAGTTTAAAGTTTTCTTTCCTATAGACTGTAGACAAATAGTGACGAATCAGTAATTTACAATGCAAAAATGTCACGAAAATGCGAATAAAAAATAATACCACATGAATACAAATACAATTTTTTATTCAACCAGCTCAGCTGTGTGGTGTTTTAAAATTATCAAATAAAAATATACCGTACTCAAGTATCATACTCACAACTTATACAACCAAAACTCATAAATAAACTGCTAAAAAGGCCTTATTGAATTGTTTTAAAAATTCGATGTAAACAGGTTTTTAGTAAATAAATTATTGTAAACGCGTGATGCCATTAAAATCGCGGAAGAACAGCTTTAGCCGGCGAGTTATTTATGCTTTTGGGTAATCTTATCGTTTTGAATGAAACTAAACCGAGCATTAAATCTGCGAAGGAGACAAAATGAATTAAAATGAAGCCTCTACGGGGCTGCAAGGGAACAGCTCTCAAACAGTGGCGTCTCTGACATTTTATTTTAGATATAAATACAAAAATTAAAATCTCTCGTCTGTTCTGTCACCCTCAATGCAGGATATTCGCGATAATTTCCCCTTAGTTACTCGTCTGCGTCTGCAATGAGAGTAATGTGTAGCCATAAATTCGGTCAGTTCTTGTAATGCAAATATTAAAGTGAATACTCAATACATCAAAGAAAGAAATCGCCATCGTTATGTTAAGATTAATTCTTAATTCTCTTAACAACGTCTTAAACGTTTAGGATGAATATTCGCCAAAGACGGGACGCACCGTTGGAATGAATTTTGACATTTGGCAGAGAGGATACTTTTCCTTATAGACTCCAAATTTTGGTTTCTGATTTGACAATTCTTTTCTCTTACTCTCTTACTGTCTGTAGTCAAGCGAGTTCAAATCTGGGCTACCGGCAGGTCCATCTCTAGCCTTAATAAATGATGGACCATGGCTTTGTAGTCAGTGTTGTGTTGTCTTAGCCTTTCTTATTTTCTTAATTTATTCGTTAATAAATAGTTCGTAACTCTTTTTTACACCCTTATTCTAAATCTTCTTTAATAATTCAGGTGCCATCTTTTCTGTTGATACGGGAACGCATGATTTTGATAACTTCTTGTATGCGGGAATAGCTAGGACGGCCTTGTCGTGATCTATCAAGAAGATTAAGAGTTTCTGTGTACCTGAAAATTACTATGTACGAACCTTTCGTAACTGGAAACGATTTTCACAACAAAAAATCAATAGCGCACAATTTAAATAATGCTAAAACTTCAACACATTTTATCTTCCTGTCGCGATAACTACGTTTTCTATGCTAACGGTCTTTCTATGCTAAGCCACTATATATTTTCTTTTATCAAATTATATGGTATTTTTTTAGATAGAGCGCTTCGAACCCTCTCGAAAAGCATAACCCGACACATTTAACAGTCGACACCCATACCAATACACAATAGGAATTTTTATAAGATATTCATTGCTTTAATTAAAAAAATAAATTACTGATTCAATCGGAAGAAAAGAGAAACACGTTACAAAAATGAAAACTACAAATATATATATACAAACAGAATTTATATTTTTTACTAGTTTATGATAAAAATAAGAAAAAAATTATCTAGATGTTAATTTCTTTTAAGTTTTAATTGTTCCGCCACTGTGTAACCCGGTAGAAAGGACACAAGAGCGCGGTTAATTTCGGATTCCAGGCGAATATGATACGCGGCTTTTCTTCACGGGACTCCAGGAAGAAAGTCTCGGCCCAAGAGGCTTATCTGGCGCTCCTTTGTGCCGGGTTCGAGCAGGACCGAACAAAACAATACTTCATCGGGATAGAGCGGCGAGATGGATGCTTAATTGGGAATCGGAGTCGCGGACAGCCGCCGAAGGGACTTTTTTAAATGAGAACTCCGATGAAAACTTCTTTGTCAGGCCTCCTCGCGCTCTTATTAAATTAGCTTCGCATTCTATAGACCGCATAAAAAGTTTTTAGATGCTGAGGATAGATTGAAGTTTCCATTGAACGAAATTTTTCCATTGTTATAGGACCTGTGTTATATTTTTCAGTGTATAATTATATATTTCTTGTTGAAAAAATAAATATATTATCGGTAATGTTATAATAATAGACTATGTAATATTAGTTACACGATTTATCATAATTAAAATTCAGTTACTCATGGGAAGACTAGAACAAAACTCAAAAACTACTTAAAATTTGAAGCCTAGAAGAAATTGAACAATCTCGCTACCTACATTAATAGCACAGTAAATTGAAAAAAATCACAGCTACAGCCAATCAACACAAATGACTGTCATTGATCAAAAATCTTAAATTAAGGGTTAATATTGGCAAAGAATATAGCTTATATATAACTTAAAAGTTTTAATCAATAAGAAATATTTTTGTTCATTTATTTTAGTTGTAGTTGTTAGTGGAATGAATTCTAGTCGAGGATGTTTCAACCAAAGAGAGGGATGAGAACATTTTAGGACTTAAGAGGTGTTTTTTAAAAGGACACATATCTGAAAGGTAGTGCTACACCAAATGATGAAGAGAAGAGTTAAAGTGACCGATTTACAAATAATGCAACCGAATGATCTCTGTAGCCAAGCCACCAATTGGATAAAAATCTTACGTGAAACTGGACAGGACATGTATCTTTAGACTGAATCGTGACCTAGGTAAAACATCTGTAGACTATAGTGAACAAGATAGGCTGTACATTGATAAGATTAAATCTAGTCCAGAACGAAAGAAGAAGTTTAACAAAAGGAGAGCTGAGATGATCAAACATATTCTAAGAGGGTATATAAGTCAAGTGTAGGTCTATAGCTAAATCGTTTTATTTAGTAAGAATAAAATGGTCAAATGAAATAGTTAGATTTAGCTACGCTGAATCTAAAAATTACCTATAGGATCGCGAAGTATGAAGAGATTTATCACACCATTTCCCAAACTGAAATTATAAATATTACAAAATTATTACAATATGATTTATTTATTTATTTATTTATTAACGGCGTTACGCCAATTTACACAATTATAAACATAATTAAAAACAACTAAACATAATAAAAATCATAAACATACACAGAAATCAACATTCCAAGATCACTAAAACTAGTTTCACAGCAAGTAAATATCACAACTTTTTAACAATCAATTTAAAACTATCAATGGTCATGAATCCTGAGATTGAACTGATTGAAATGCCTCATTATTCTGGACATGTGTCCATAATAGCCATAATTAGTCGCATGAAAGGGAATACAAAACAGGTCTCTGCCTCTAGTGCGACGAGAAATATTAAATGTTAACTTGTCCAAGAGATAGGGACAATCAACCAGCCCATTTATTAACTTAACTAAGCCAGAAGCAGGTCACAATGGAGTCTTCTAGTCTCCAGGGTCGAAATACCCAAAATACCTCTAAGGTTGTGGTGGTCTATATGGTAACCATCTGGAGGTATGGCCAATTTAAAAGCACAAGTCCGCAGAAACCGGCGCTGCACCGCCTTAATCGCTTCTATATATACATTGTAATGAGGAGACCATACCACGGCGGCATACTCAAGCCCCGATCTCAAAACTGAACAATACAACAGTATAGTGGGTCACTATCATATTCTGTACTATAGGATCTACATCTATATATACTATAAAATGCAATGTCTCATTGTCGGTTCGTCTGTCTGTTCGTTAGTGCGCTTATCACTCGAGAACTACTTATGCGATTTACGTCTTTTTTTTAAATTCATACATATGTTCTCTGGCTAGGTTTTAGTATATATTTTGTCATGTTAGGTAACATAAGGAATAAGTAGTGACGATAATAGTAACTCAAGTCGGAAAAAATTTTTGCCAAAAAAACCAAAACAATAATTCTGTAGTTCACGCGAACGAAGCCGCGGGCACAGCTGATCTAAGTATAATACGATTAAATAACCGGCCAAGTGCAAGTCGGACTTGCGTAATTAGTGTTCCGTACGTTGATTGCTTTTTTTTAAAAAAAAATTTGTTATGGAAGTATAAAATAATCAATGATTTCACCAAACACACCCCAAATGAGTTTTCAACAAAATTTTTTTCCGATCCTTACCGAAAAACGATCACTTACGATGGTAAGTCTGTTTGGAATTCTGAACACAACCGCTTCGTAGAAATTTACCAGCCGTGACTTATCAACTCACCCTTGTATATGTTCAAAATGTCCATGGCATTCTAGTACACTGTAGTTTCTTCGTTTTACATTTATCATCTGAAGGAACTACATATTATGGATCAAGTAACACGTAGACTAGTCCAGCTCCTTAAAACATATTTTTTTCATGACTTTATTCATCAATACAGTCTTCTTCAAGAGAGATACAATCAGTCTAACACTTTTCTAACATTTTTATACCTTTCTTGTAGAAGGATTTGTCTTTGCCGTCAAAATAGGCCTCAGTTTCGGCGATAACTTCTTCACTGGCGCCAAACCTCTTTTCCGCGAATAGATAATTGTAGCTGGGGGCGAAATCTGAAGAATACGATGGATGAGGAAAGCAATTCGAACTTCAATTCATGCAATTTTGCCATCGTAACCACTGACTTATGACACGGTGCACTGTCTCAGCATAGTCGATGAAAAGTATTCCATATGCATCTCAAAATACAGAGGCCAAAACCTTCCCAGCCGAGTGTTGTGTCTTTGGTCGCTTCGGGCGGCTTTCACCCTCTGCTGTATACTCAGTTGACTGCCAATTTGATTCTGGTATGTAGTGGTGTATCCATGTCAGATATCGCGTGAAAAAATCCTTTTGATTGCGCTTAAGCAGGTCTAAACAGCGCTCAGAATCATCAACACGTTGTTGTTTTTGATCCACTATGGACAAACGCGGTACCCATTTCGAACAGAGCTTTCTCACGCCCAAATGTTCATGCAAAATATGACCAACACGTTCTTTTGATATCTTTAGGGTGTCAGCTATCTCACGCAATTTCACTTTACGGTCATCCAAAACAATTTTGTGGATTTTTTTGATGCTTTCCGGTGTAACCACCTCATTTGGGCGTCCAGGGCGTTCAGCATCATTTGTATCTGTACGACCGCGTTTAAATTCAGCATACCAGTAAATGATGAGTGATTTTCCAGGGGCTGTCTCCGTAACACTTGTCAAACCAGTGCTTTGTTTGAACGGTATTTTTTACCATCAAAGAACAGTGTTTAATCAACGCACGAAATTCGATTTTTTCCATTGTTTTGAAAATATGAAGTGTCGTCACTAAAACCACTGTAACTTGTGAACTAATTCTCAAAATATTATAAAATTTTGACACGTATCGTTTGAAGGTTGGTACTTCCCAAAAATCATATGGATTTTTTAAAAAAGGCAACATCTATGTGTCAGACCAAAAACTTTTCAGCCTACGTGTTATAATGGGAATTTCCAACAAAAATAAAATTCTTTTACTTCGTTCATCTAAAATTATACATGTATTACTAATATATTTTCTAAGATTTGTCATTTACCTTTAACAATCAATTGTTAATAGATTGCTTAACGTAACATAAAGGAACGTATTTAGACATAAAGGATGCGTGAAATAGAATATGTAAGACAATCCGTAAAGGATATCAACAATTTCAAGCGGTTTAAATGACATGAATGGGATTGATGACAACAATTCCTATCGTCTTCCTGTCACGGCATTAAAGCAAGGCAACAAATTAATCAGCGGATAAACAAACATTACCCTTGTTATGACGTCGAGAGAGAGTTTGTAAGCAAGTACGGCTCGAAGGCCCACGGCGAAGTTGTAAACTCACATAACAAGCACATGCTACCGCTATTAGTGGCAATTAGTAATCAGTGACACCGCCGCTAAAGCGTGCCTAGCCCAACTGGTTGTTATTCTTCTCTCTTAATCTTCTTTTGTAGATTTATTCCGCACGTCTCACACAAGCTTTTTTTGAGATTTCTTTGAATACTTATTTAAATTAATAATGTAACAGCTAAAGAAATAGAGGAATTTCTAGTTTTAGTTCACTACTAATATATCGCCTGGACTATGAGAGTGGATTGTTAAGTCTGGCAAATTTCGACGAAATGGCGGGAAATTTTGTAAAGCGGCATAACTGGTGGTAAGTGTTATTCTTGTAACGGTTGGGTTCAAACTTTCCAACAGATGCAACCCGCAGTTGTTTGTTGGCAGCTATCGTACGTTTTTACAAAAACAATGAAAAAAAAAAATTTGGTACAAATAATTTTATTATTTCTCAAAGTATTCGCCTTTAGGATTTATACACTTTTGCAAGTGTCCGAACCAATTCTCGAAGCATTTTTTCCACTCTGAAGTTGGCAGCTCAAAAACATGGTTTTGGAAGTATTCAACAGCTTCTTGAGGTGATGAAAATTGCTGTCCAGGCATTTTTTTTGACATTCGGGAACAAAAAAGAAGTCGTTGGGTGATAAATCAGGTGAATACGGTCAATTTATTGGATGATTTTCTCCGTCAAATAATCAATTGTTTGACGTGCTGTATGAGAGCTAGCATTGTCATAATGAAGAATAATGCGACGTTTTCTATTGTTTTTCCTGATGACTTCTGGCAAACAAAGTGTTATATACCATCCAACCTTAACTGTTCTTCGACCTTCTAAAACAATGGTTGCAACATATCCAGTATAATCAAAGAAACAAGCGATCACCCAAACAGTTGATTGTTGCTTAGTTTCCGGTTCGTACGAATATATCCAAGTTTCGTCTCCTGTTGCGATATTGTATGAGGATTTTGCATATCCTCGGTCGAATTTTTTGAGCATTTCCTTACACTAATTGACACGAGCCTGTTTTTGAGTTTCCGTCAAATTATGCGGAATCCATCGGAAACCGTTCTTTTTCACGCTGACGGTAAGTCACATGCCGATCCTCTTCAATCATGTTGCACACAGCATCAATGTTTTTTGAAACAACAACCGATTTTGGTCGACCTTCACGAAATTCATCGCTGACGGAAGCACGACCACGACGAAATTCTGCAAACCATTTGTAAACAGTCTGAACGAAGCGATTCGAGGCATTGTTGTTGAGTTAGGCCTTTACTAAAATAGTAAAAATCATCGAACGAAAACTTTTCCGTGAAATTTTCATTTGTTCACAAAACTTTTTTTTTCAAACGCTCATTGTAAACAAACTACTCTATCAATTTCTCAGCTGCCACTGTTTTAACAATAACAAATATCAAATTTTACAGAAATAGCAATATCACATCTCGATAGCTCCATCTAGTGGTCATTTGTAAAAACTTAAAAGGCGGCCCTCCTAAGTGATCATTGTTACACATGATAAAATATTTTTATTTAGAAGAGTGATCTGCGGCCCAAATAGAAACTGGGAACTCTGCACCACCACTCAAGACCAATTAGTACTGGATAAATGAATTTAAACGTGGTTGTACGAGCATGGCATGGATAAACTTCATGGTAGAACATTAACCCTTGTGAGATGGCGGGTGGGTATCTTATATGAACGGGTACCTAATATCCTGCATGAAGTTCTAAAAATGAAAAAGCTGAATTCGCGATGGGTGCCCCGTTTGTTGCCTCCTGCCTGACAATTCGGTATTTTATACAATAGGTAAAGATATTAATAAAAAAAAGTTAAGCAAAGGAGGGGCTTTTCATAAAGATGGAAATGATGAAGATAATGTGTTTTCACCTCGAAAAGTCAAGAGCCTTAAAGATATCTCGTGTAACCGTAGGCGAAACGCCGGAAAATTATTCTAAATCGACACGCTCTAACCCAGACAGTCAAATTGCCGTCCTAAGTTATGCTAAAATTTCGTCAAATCTACCCACGAAAAACCAGAAGAACTTCTCATAATAATAAAACTGTACAATATTTAACGATTCCAGCTCCTACCCACCCCTTCTTGCCAAAAATGGAAATAATGAAAAAAATAATAAAATTTTTGGATTCCCTGACTCTAAGAACCGTAAAAAGGACATATAACACCATATATATCGAGGCAACCTTCTACTCCCTTCCCTTTTAACCTGTTTTACTATTTTATATGATATATTTACCAAAACCAAAAACCAAAAAAAAATTTGGAATACTATTTAAATTATCAAATATTTAACGACACCCAGCCCTATCACCCTCTTCTCTTGTTAAAATTAAAAAATAGTGAAAAAAGAATATAATTTTAAATATTATATATGTATCCTTGGCTTCAAAAAGCCTGAAAAAGACCTAAAATACGATAGATATGAAGGCAGTCTTCTATCTCCCACTTTGACCGATGATAAGTATTACAGTTATGCTTAAAATTTAGCTATTATCTCAACCAAAAACTGGAAAATATTCTCACAATACCATTGATGGTGGAATAACGACCTTAGCCTCTGTCGTTCTCTTTCCTTGTTAAAATTGAAAGTAAGGAAACAACTTAATTTTAAAGTTTCCGACCCTAAGAGCCTTGGAAAGGACATATAACACATATATAAGAAGCAACACCTTTAACCTCTCCACCACCTCTTTGATCTTTTAAATGTTTTACTAAAAATAATTATGCATAACAATTGTTTACGACCGTAAAAGAAAAAATCCTATAATACTATTAAAACCATATAAAATTTTTCGACACCCAGCTGTTTCAGTTTCCTTCCCTAAAGGGACAGCCATGAAGAAGTAGCGTATTTCATGTATTATATGCGTACTAAAATTAATATCTCAGTTCGTTGAAGAGTTACTAACAGACGGACAGACAGATCGACAGAGCGTCGAAAATGGGAGAAGAAAAGCAAAAAAAACTCTGAGGAAGATTTTTCCCTTTAGCAAGAGAAATAATATCGAGATTTTTATTATTTAGGGGTAGTAACATGGATTTTAATTTTCTTCTTATTTATTTAATTAATACGAAAGCCTATTTGGATAAAGAAAGAAGAAAATTTTTAGTTCAAACTCGAAGTACAAATACTTAATACTTAAAATGTGTAAAAAAAAGGTTCAGAACGTAAATAATATTAAGTAAAAATTAATAATTCTACGTTTATTACACGGTCAGATATTTTCAGCCGCTTTAGGGATGTCTAAACAAATTGAACTTTTGAAATCTTAATAAAGAATTCGGGTGTTATAAAAAAATAAAACATTATTCTTGTAAAATTAATTAATCTTTCCTATGTTGGAAATGTGGCATCTTTGGCACGATTACAATACTCAGTATATATCACCACTACACCAAACACTTTATTTTTGCACTCGCTAACCATGTTAGCTTCATCAGGAGCGATGATTGACTATCAGTTAGCGAAACGTGCGTCGAGTGCAAAAATAAAGTGTTTGGTGTAGTGGTGATATGTACTGAGTAGTAATCTTTCCTAATAAATTAAACCATGTCACAGTATTCATTACCGTTATTCTGCCTAAAGTAATGGAAACATCATTTTTCCCGTAAAACAGAAATGTTTGCATTCTCATAGTTTTTTCTCTCTGTCTACCCTAAAAACTTTCTTATTTTTCGACTAGAAATTATTAACGAACGGAGATGAATCAGAAATTCATCAGTTTGTATTGTAACGAGTTATTCTTAGGAATAAGGAACATGACTGAGTGGTGGTGTAACAGGTATCCATCCACCCTGTAATGGTTAGCAAAAGAGACTTTTGATGAAATTTTTTTAAACCTGCTGCACTAAATATACAGGGTATACAAGATAATAGACATAACGGAGTGTACCGCTTACTCAATTCAATACGCATTTCACTCTCACCAGCTGAATGTAGGCAAACAGTTGTAACATTCATTTTTTTCTTAGATTTTAAGACCATGTAATGTTACTGATTTTTCACTTTAAATTGTACTTCTTTTCATTTTTGTATCGAACGGTATATTAATCAGAAATTCCAAGCCGTTCGGTATATAGTGTGCTGTGCGGGTTGCGACCGAATCTCTCGATACGCCGGGATTGGTTAAATGTTTGTATCCGGTTTTTTGGTTCCGGCGTAGCCAGATTACCGAGAGAGTGCCCACGGTTTATTTAAGAGTCCGGTGGACAGGAAGAGTGGCTAATTTCCACCGAGCCGCCAAGTAGGTTGTTTCGACCGAGCCGCCAAGTAGGCTAATTTCCATCAAGCCGCAGCGAGGCTTACTTCGACCGAGCCGCAGTAGAGGCTCATAACAACAATTATGAGAGCTAAGTAAAGCACGAGTTTTTTTTTCTAACGTAAAGCCGTAGTGGGCTCTAAGTGTTTCCTACAAAGTGTGAAATCGGTTTTGTGTTCCATCGAAGGCCTAGAAGCCCAAATAAAAACCGTAAGTTACCAGAACATTCATCAATAGACCTATTCCCGAAGTAGTGCCTTAATAGCAATTTGAACTGACAAAAAGTGAAGTGAAAATCACGATTCTTCGCTTTCGGGGGTAGTCAGGTTTTAGAATTTAAATGTCTGATTTAGGGAACCTAATAATAATAACTACCTGTTAGGCTAGAATTTTTTGTAATCCTTAAAACCACAAAGGTTAGAACTTTTATTTTAAAATCATGAATAAATTTTCTTTTTGTTGATTAAAGCTAGTGTCTCACTGAATACCTATCTTTCTTTTCAGGATAAGGACGGCTGTACCAAACTGATTTTTTTATATAACAACTGTACACCCTTTCAGTATTTTTTCATTTTTTTAGCTGAAGTTAGATCCTTTCTATTTTAAAATGAATGGTGCCCAAAATTCGTGCAGCTGAGGTTTTTTAAAAATAGAAAATAATTCCAAAAAGACGTACAAAAATTATCTCTTACCCATATCTCTCTACCAAGGAAAACTGAGCTAGTGTTTGTTTAATTGCTTTAGTTCTTTTAAAATCATTATTCACTCAATTCATTCTCAGAAATTAAAAAGAGGTTGCAAGAAAAAAGCGACCAATTATTATACACGGTACAAAATAACGCCACAAAAATCGGGCAAGTAAAAAACACATTACACAGTATCAAGTGTTGTGCTACTACATAGTTTCTGTAATAGACCGCTAGATATTGCCTTGTCTACATCCAGCTGACTACTTCTAGCCAGAGCGAGTCGGGAACAAGAACGACACCCCCTAATGATTTCTTCAATGTTAATTTACAAAAGTAAAACATTTTTCCATTATTAAATGTACCCAACTTAAAAAATATATTCTTACGTTCAAGGATGTAACTAATTTTTAATTATAGTGATTAGTTTCGGATGGTGCAGGCAGTCCTCTTCAGAAGATAAATTGTCTCGCGTTTCAAGTTTAATTTGGAGTATGTCCAACGGGCGCAGATGGGCTACTGTCACTGCTAAAAGTCTCTCATTGGTCATAACGACAAATGACAATAGCAATTCGCTAAACGCCCTGCTTATCAACCTCGATTTCGAGGGACACACTCTCCGAGTCTGGTCTGGACCGATTTAACTGCCGTTATATCAATTAGTGAAAGTTTAATTTCTATTATTAGTTTTTTTTTGTGTATTTGGCTATTCATATCTGAATAAAGAATTCTGTGATAAAAAGGTCGATGTCCGATGTTTTAGCAACTATTTTATCATATCTATTTTTTAAATATTAAATATATTTTTTTAAGTATACATATATTGTAAAATATTTTTCAGTTTCTACTTATTTTTTATAGCACCTACACTAGAGAACAGAGAAATATATAGACATTCTTTAAAGCTCGATTGTGAACAGTTCGTTGGCAAAATTAGAAATAGGAATAGGAAAATTAGGAATACTTTCGAACTTTCCCTTGGATGGACGTTTGTTTTCGATCCGATAACCCATCTGACTGCGCCAGGGAGGTCTCCGATGTTATTTTGGCTGGTATGGAAGCTTACATTCCTTTTTCGAAGAAATGCTCCTCCAACGGTTCGACCGAAAATGCAAAGAAGCTGTTGCTTCTAAACATATTGCCTACCGACAATGGCGTGAAAATCCTAACACCTTAAATCGAAACATCTTTGTTCATGCCCGGAACAGATGCAAGGGAATTATCGACGAAACCAAGGAGGCACACAATCAACGAATTAGAAACAAACTTCTCGCTTGTCCCCAACAATTCCAGGTCCTTTTGGGCAGTCGCTAGGGCAGTTAGTCAAAATTTTACCAAATCCACCATACCACCACTCACACGGCCAGATAATTCCATTGCAACCACACCTGTTGAGAGAGCGAACTTGTTGGCTGAACTCTTTGCTTCACACTCTACTGTCGATTTCCAAGGAAAAACACCACCTACTATTCCCATATTGCAGTCAAGGATGCCCGATGTTGTCTTCAGACAGCGCATCATAAAGCGTATTTTAATGAAGCTAGACACCAAGAAGGCTTCTGGCGCTGACGGAATACCTGCCATAGTTCTCAAAAACTGTGCAAGGGAACTAACACCAGTTTTCTGTAGACTTTTTAGCCTATCCTACAGAAAGGGAATATTTCCGTCCTGCTGGAAATGTGCCACGGTTCAGCCGATACCTAAAAAAGGTAAGAAGACCTTGCCAAATAACTACCGACCAGTTGCACTGCTTTCAATAATATCGAAAGTCATGGAAAAGATTATCAATGAGCATCTTCTAAAATATCTTGAACGATTCAATATTATTAGCGATCACCAATATGGTTTTCGTAAACATAGATCAACAGGAGATCTCCTGACTTATGTAACACATGTTTGGAACAACGCAATTGAACACTTTGGAGAATCTCGAGCGGTTGCTCTTGACATATCCAAGGCATTCGACCGTGTTTGGCACGATGGACTGTTGGCTAAGTTGCGCTCTTATGGTATGTCTGAAAGGTTCTGTTTGTGGCTCTCATGTTTCCTCAGAGAGCGTTCTTTACGAGTGGCGGTCGACGGATTTCTTTCTAACACCCTCACTATCAACGCCGGTGTGCCCCAGGGCTCCATACTGTCTCCTACTCTCTTTCTCATTTACATTAACGATCTGCTGGAAAAGACCGGGAATCCAATCTATAGCTTTGCAGATGACAGTACGCTTGTCTCTTCATTCACCTTGAACGCTCGGACATCGGCTGCTCAGGCGAATATCCGCAGACAGCAGGAGGTCGTTCAACTTAACAAAGACCTGGAAGAAATTCTATCTTGGGGTGACAGTAACCAAGTGGAATTTAACGCTACAAAAACCCAAGCGGCAGTTTTTTCTAAAAAAGTTAACGTTGCTGAACCCGACATAGTTATGTCGGGGCACTCCATTCCCCTAGCATCGTCGCTCAATTTGTTGGGCGTTAGTTTGGGAGCAAATATGTCTTGGCATGAACATGTTGCAGGCATAGCAAAGAGAGCTTCTCAAAAATTGGGAATATTATTTAGAACAAGAAAGCTTTACACCCCACAGCAACTGTTAATTCTTTACAAGGCCCAAATTCGACCAACTATGGAATACTGCTCCCACGTTTGGGGCTCCGCTCCCAAACATACACTGCATTTGTTGGATTCTGTTCAGAGAAGAGCGGTCCGTCTGATTGGGGACCCGGAATTGACCGGCGGCCTTGATTCGCTGGAACATAGAAGAACGGTTGGCGACTTGAGTCTGTTCTACAAGTATTTTCATGGAAAGTGTTCGAAGGATGTAGCCCGCTTAATTCCTCCCAAAGCGGTGCATGTTAGAAATACACGTCGCGCTGGTGCTTCGCATCCGTATGAGGTTCAGCTTGTTACTCCGCGTACGACGCTTTTCAAGCAATCTTTTATATGGAGAACGTCATCCCTTTGGAATAATTTGCCCAGCGCTGTGTCTCCCACCGAGTACAATTTACAGCGATTCAAGAACAACGTGAATCGCTTTTTCCGCACTCGTGCCGCTCCTGGAGCGCTTTAGGGACTTCCCTGCAGCACGTGTGCTAGACCAATAAAAAAAAAAAAAAAAAAAAAAAAAAAATTATTCTTCTAAATATAATATTCGGATCACACATTAAGACTCCATTGCACAAAATTATATTTTGTTTGGTTTGCAAATATAATATCAAACTAATTAGAAGCAACATGATTGGATTGGCTGAATGGTTATGACTAGTTTGAAAATGCCTACAAAAATATATCTTAACTAACCGGTCACTAACTTAAAATTAAAATTGACTTTCAAAATACTACAATCCTTGTCTTTGTGGACATTTAGTCTACTATTGTAAACTACAAAATGACGTTCATTCTATTAAAAATGATAATGAAAAAAACCGGTAAAGTTGGACTCGCGCAATTAGTGTTCCATACCGTGATTGCTTTCAAAATAACATAAAATTCTTAGTTAGGCTAAGTTAAATAGGTCCCTAACATGCATATATCTTAAAATCCAGTATATATTTTCCTGATTTTCTTAATCAATAATGTATAATAGTTATAGCATCTTAGCTACATAATAGCCAATAAATCAATCTAGTTCAATCTAAAATGTAATAATAAAAGGATAAAACAAATATTTACTACCTAAATATTTAATTACAAAAAATACGAACGCTTATCATCTTTCTAGAGGAGCGAATGATAATTTTCGCTCACTCTACACTACGTTATGAAGACTATTTCAGAATTTTTTCAAAATTTTTTGATCGGTACTTTTCGAGATAAGGTGGAGTGGACAGAGGTGTTTTTTGCCAGTTTTTTTAAAATAACGCAAGGAAAAGTGTGCGCAAGTATTACATTATATATAGTTTTGAACTCATGTTTTCACAAGCTTTCATTTGACACCCCATTCGATGACCCGGTAATTTTTTTTCACTTTCGGTTTCACTCCCTAAAACTAACCTCTTAAGTTCAAATTTAACTTTCAAAACTACACGGCTCTGATTGAGCCCTCAATTCCTATATTTATGCCAAATTTCAGCTTTCTATGTCAAATAGTTTCGGAGAAAGTAGGGCGTGACAGACGAATGGACAGACAGGCGGACACCGAAATGATCCCATAAGTGTTTCGTACGGAACACTAATGATAATATTACTTGAATGAGGAAAATAATGCTGCGATTATAAGTTATACGTACGTATATTTTGAATATTTTTAATTAGTTTATTCAACTTTTTAGTCAGTCCATATTTGGATAAGTACATTATTAACATGGAAAACTTCTCTCCCTGTAAAAAATCCAGTGTTAAATGTGCGGTAAATATACCACGGGAAATATTTTCGCGGTGCTACCTCGAATAAATTAACATATTTTGTCGTAAGGCCCGCGGTCATTTTACAGATCGTATTGGGGGACGTTTTGATTTGAATTCGGATTTTCTGGCCCTGTGGTATTCATTGTAAACGGTATGGATTGCGGATGGATAAATGTAGGGGCGCAATATTGCCCCTATTATTACCGGAAAAATGTATTTTATCAATGCGTTGCCAGTGAATTTCGATTAAATATTGAATATATTAAATCATTTAAAAGAAAATTTTGCATTTTATTTTTTCAAAATAAAATTAGATACGCAGAAGGTTACCGTTAGACTTAGACCTTTATTTAAAAAATCGGTAAAGTCATTTTTCCAGTATTTTCATTGCAAACACAGTTCTAAAACAAGCCTTAAATTTAACTTTCTCAAGAAAAGAGTAAGTAAATCCCCATAATACTATTAAAATCGTACAACCTATCGACATCCACCCTTTTCACCTCCTTCCCCGATATTGTTCAAAAACTTCCAGATTTCATTCCTACTTCATTATATTATATTTTTTAGGTTACTTTGTAATCAGATTTGAATCCCTTCTGCATACCATTTCTCCTTAAACTAAAAGTAAGGAAAAAACACGGACATTGAAATATGTGTACATTATGATATATAAGCAGCCACCCTTCTAACTTCCTGACCCATTCCTTTCACCTCATATATCTCTTACTATAGATAATTATGTTAACATTTTAGCCAATATCAACCAAAAAGAGGAAAAGAATTCTTATAAGACCATTGAAACTATATAACATTTAATGACCCCCAATCCTTATCACGCAACATTGAAAATAATAAAAATGTAAATATAATGTAACGTTTCGATTCCTTGACTTAATGAACCCTGAAGAAGATCTATAACACGATAAAACTCTCTTACTCTCTTCCTCACCTCTTTGACCCCTTATATATTTTACTATAAATATTATGCCTAAAATTTACATTAACCTGAAAAAATGCAAATACTATTGAAATTACTATATATTATATTTAACGACCGTCATCTCTTTTACCTTCTTTCCAGGTTAAACTTAAAAGTAATGAAAAATTTTTATTTGGATTTTTTTACTCCAACAACCCCTCTAATCTCCTCCTCACCTCTTTAACTTCTTATATATTTTACTATAAATATTTATTTATAAAATTTGTCTATTATCTTAAGAAAAAATCAGAAAACTCGCGCTTTTTAACCAATTTACTTAAAGCGATACCGCTCAAAAACTACAACTAAACTAAAAATTTTCAACAGTCTGTATGTCTGTCTGTCCTTTAGCACGATAACTGTCGAACGGAGTAAGATCTTGAATGTAACTTACAATTTTTAAGCGACATCGCTTCAAGGTGAAAAGGATGGGGGAGGTCAATAAATTCTTTATAGTTTGAATAGTATCATGAAAATTTGTTTTTTTGTCTTTGTTTAAGATAATAAATAAATAATAAACAACATTATTTATCGTCAAATATGTAAAACAGTGTTTTTTAAAACCCCTCCCTTACACCTACCTTACCCCTACCTTACACCTACCTCACACCTACCTTACACCTACCCTACCCCCCCTTACACCTACTTTACACCTACCTTACCACCTACCTTACACCTACTCTACCCCCCTTACACCTACTTTACACCTACCTTATACCTACCTTACACCTACCCTACCCCCTCTTACACCTACTTTACACCTACCTTACACCTACCCTACTCCCCTTACACCTACTTTACACCTCCTTACATCTACCTTACACCTACCTTACACTTACCTTACACCTACCCTACTGTGATTAGAGAGTAATTGACTTTAAAATTCGTATTTGTACGGGCACTACTTAATACAATAACTTTATTTTTTTATACCTCAAGCCAAACATTTTCAACTTTTCCTTTTAGCCAGGAAAAAAATTTGTTTGCACAAATAGCTTTACGTTTTTTTAGAAAAGATACTTCTGTAATAAATTGTGATAAAAAATAAACACAATATCTATTTGTCAATCCTTTTTGGCAAAATGTACCTATAAAGTTATCCAATTTCACCCCTTTCCTTTATTAATCAGGCAGGGTGAGTTAGTGGTGTAAAGGAGTTGTCATCTTGTGGGTGCTTTACGCGTGTGATTGCGCCCTTAATCAGGAATCATTTATCTTCGGAACGGCATCGCTTCATTTATTCTGGTTTTTAGGGTTAATTTCATTTATTGCCGGTACCTTTTTCCCTCTTATTGCTCGAATCTGTTCTCACTTTTTGTCCAGAATTAACTCGAATAAATCATTCAGATGTTTTAGGTAAAATATTGTATATTCCCCGAAAATTCCCTTCTTTTTTCAGCACTTTGACAAAAAAATACACTTCTTTAGTGAACATTTACACGAATTCTAATCTGCAGAATACATACACTTTCTGCATGTTCGATTCCAGTGATAATTTATATCACCTCTTCCTCTCCAGTGACCAAAAGAGTTGGTTGCTGATAACAAAGATAAGCTTTATAGTACTACTCAGTATATATCACCACTACACCAAACACTTTATGTTTGCACTCGACGCGCGTCTCGCTAACCATGTTAGCTTCACATGGTTAGCGAAATGCGCGCCGAGTGCAAAAATAAAGTGTTTAGTGTAGTGGTGATACATACTGAGTAGTGTCATTGTGCCAAAGATTCCACATATAGCTTTATAGCAGTTGCAGCTAATACCGATATATTTTTACTTGCCTTGCTAAGGGTAATAACCACCCTCTGATATTTTTAGTTTTTCATTTTTAGGATCCGTAGGTCGTTTTGTTTATGGATAACTCTCGAATGATTTGAAATATCGATTTAGAATTTGGTATATTTATAATATTTAAAGTAGAAAAGGAATCTATAGGGAAAGGTGGTGAAAGTAGGTATAACATAGGTCCATACATTTTGTATAGTTTCAATAGTATTATCAAAATATTTTCTGTTTTTTGGCTGGCTAATAAACAAATTTGGAGGATAATTAATTATAGTCAACGACAAGGTAAGGGGCAAGAGGGGTTGCTGGGAATATATCATGTGATGGGTTTTTACCAGGGCTCTTAGAGTTGAGGTATTCGAAGATTATATTATTTTTTTCCAATTTTAACAGAAGCCTTTCGTTTGCTTACCTCTTTATTTATAATTAATATTTCAGTACAAAGTTCTGTATAGCATTCTGGCTAAGGCTTTGATATTTTGACTCTCTCTCTCTCTCTCTCTCCAGCGTTCATGATTCATAAGTGGACATTTCCTGCCATCTGTTTCTGTCCTATGCTACGTTCGTCCAACCACTGGGCCGTCTTGAATTTCTTTTTCCTCCCCATGTTTTCCATTCCGTTGTTTTTCTTGTCTATCTTGTCCTTGCCATTCTGGCTACCCATCATGCCCCCCTATACCATTGTGTTTTTGATACGCTGTTAGCGTTATATTAAGGATTTCTGTCTCCATGGGGCTTTGGATAGTTTGCAACTTACTCATTGTTTTTGTGATGGTTGCCCACAGTTCAGCCCCATACAGAAGGATTCGGATAACACATTCAATTAATATTGGTTGTTTTCATGTCTGTCTTACATCTTGTTTCTGTAATATAAACATTATTTTCCCAAAAGTAAGTTTTATTTTTCTAGTTTATATTTTCCTGCCTATTCTTATAGTTTGTGTAAGATATATATATTTTTCTGCTTTTTCTATCTTCGTTTCGTTGTTTTACGTTATGGGATCAATATGGTTCTGAGAGGAGCTCTTCTTTTGTTTTGTTTTGCTCATTTTATATTTAGTCCTATTTCCTCTAATCTTTCTGTTCGTTTTTATAACATTTCCTACTGCATATCTTAGGTTGTTTAATTTTTTGTCTTCAGTGTATACTACAATTCTCCTTAGTTAGTTTCCTGGTTTCGCTATGTTTTCGATAAGTTTGATATGTTTTAAATTTGCTTGAGCTGCATTTATAACTCCCCATATAAAAGCTAAGTACAAGGCCCTTGTTATAGTCTAAGGTATTTTCGATGATATTTCAAATTGATTGTATGTGATCCAAGGTGTTATGCTGTTTTCTACAACCTACATTTTTTTAGTAAAAATCGAATTTTTTTAAAGTAATTGTCTTTACAAGTATATTAGATATTTTCTTTTTTAATTGACAATTTAGCTATATAAGCTTAAACCAAAAAAAATGGAAATGCATGGTTAAGCCGCTACAATCGTGTATAAAAATTAGGGATTTCTAAAGAATATTTGCAGATCATCTCGAGTAAAGTAATAAAATTCAAAATTCATTCACAAAACTCAATGAAGACTAATCTTTGTTTACTGAATGCTAAAAAAGTTGATTAAATTCAGGAAAGTCCTTTTACAGTATTATGTATCAATGGGATATCTATTAAAAGGTGAAGATAGAAAGGCTCTAAGGGTTGCAACACCGCGCCATTTGGTTAATTTTCATTTGATATATGACCCTTCTGATATAATATAATTAGGAGAAGCTTTGCATCTACCCTTATCTATTTGAATAGTGGTTGAGGGGCGGCAAAAACCTTATTAGTTACCCTTTGCCGCGGTGCACTGCCAGAGTAGAATTACAGCCACAGATTTGGCAATCTTTGAAAGTCGGTCATTTATATAGAGTGTGAAAAAATATGCGTAGTAAATATGCGTAGTAGGAAAGCAAAATAAGACCTAGAAAAGAGTAGCACCCCTGAAAAAGAGTCAATCTCGTCCTAGCCCATGGCACAGTCCTTATATCGCTTTCGGCTATAATAAAGTTATGATGCAACAAATATCCGTCGTATAGAATTCCAGTATTATTTGTTACTATTATTACCTGACTTTGGAGTCTACTCGTACATAAAAATGAGTCAAATGATATTTGAAATATATCAGGATTAGTCTCTTCAAAATTGTTTGAAATCGCACACCTATTATAAATGAACAAAATTTTTTTAATATTATTTCGCTTATGTTTTGTACTTTCCTTGGCAAAGTGAAAAAATCCTCCGAGACTTTGTATTTCTTCACATTTCAAGGTCTCTATACCACGGAAAACATAGTCTGTTGGTGTGTCTGTGGGCACGATAAATCTTGATTAAACTGAGATAGCGATTTTGGTACACATATAATACTTGATGTAAGAATAGGACTATAGTTTTTGAGCGATAGCGCTTTAGATGAAGAGGTTGAAATGTATGAGGGTCGGTATATTTTGTATATTTTTGGTATCATTATTTTTTTGCTTTTTAATTGAGATAAGCAAATTTGAAGCATTATAGTCAAACATATAAGGAGTTAAAGGGGTGGAGAGCGTGCTATCTGAAAATCGTGTTATTTTTCATTATTTCTAATCGTAACAGAAATACTATGTAGAGGGAACTGGCATATGATTATAGAGTGAGATGAGAGAATATATAGTTACTTGACAACTATAGTAAGTAAGTATTTTCAGGAGAAGTACTAAGCAAATACTTTTATTAAGCTTGACTTTGTATTCGTTAAAAAATCACATTTTGAGATTCTTGCTTTTCTTCATGTTATAGGGTCCTAAGTCACAAAAAAAAACAATCTCCAATTTCCGTCGTTTTGTCTGTCTATTGGTACGATAACTATCGAGAGGTATGAGGTATCGATTTCAAATTTGGTAGATATATAATACCAGAAGTAGAAATGAAATCTATAATTTTTGAGCGATAATCGCTTTACGGGAAGCAGATGAAAGGGGTGGGTGTCGATAAGTTTTGTATAGTTTCAGTTATATTATGAGAATTTTTCTTGGTGTTTAGGTGAGATAGAAAAGAAATACTTAGCATAATTATACATAATTGAGCATATAAATTTTATATTAATTTTGACCCTTTTGAAATTGACCGAATACTGATTAAAACAGGCTGAAACGTTTTAGGTTTTGTACAAAGGCATGTACAGTCTGTCAAGTAGGAACGTGACCGCTCGTATTCTTGAAAAAAAAATGTGTTTCGAGAACATTTTTTGCCATCCATGTATTTTTTGGTGTGCTAACAACGGCACAATTACCTTGGTAAGTTGTTCAATTGCCTCCTACATCAATAATCGCCTGACATCTTCGAGGCATGCTATCGAGATTTTCTGCATACTCTGCAAATTTTGCGAATTTCGCGAGGCAACTGGGTCAGAGTTATCACAGTCTTTCCTCTGAGCGTTCTCTTTACTAGGGACCAAACACTTTCAATAGGGTTAGCGTCCGGCAGTTGTGAGGGCCATTCTAGTATCTATCGTGGGCCTAAGAGAGTCGCTTCGCGACGTGATTTTCGTCCAGCAAAAGTTTCTTCAACGTGCCTCGGAATTTGATGTCATAAGCACGAAGATGTTGTCGAATGGTCTCATGTGACACATTCAAACCCGAGTTTCTTAATTTTGCTGCTCGTTGACGCAGCGTCAATTTCAGGTCCCGTGAAAACAAAGACACGATTCGTTTTCCGACTTTCGGAGTGACTTTCCTACCGAGCCACGTTTTGGCAAGTCGTCAACATTTTTCGTCTCGTTAAAATAATTTATCCACTTCTTCACAAATGACACCGACTTTTTAATATATTCAGCGGCCGCGCATTTTAGGCCTCTTTGGATGGGAACAAAAAAAATTGCCTCGAACCGACGAGCAAACAAGTGACTCATTTTGCATTTTACATGATTTCGACGAAAGTTCAGAATCGACTGATACTTCTACTAAAATGCGTCGTAGACAAAGGTTCTCTCTACCGAATTTTTTGTTGAATCGCTAGAATCGCATCCACCAAAAATGAATTATCGACACGTTCTTACTTGACAGACTGTACGTGTACATATGGGGCGATGTTCTTACGTACAAACACACATATACAAATTTTAAAGTACGGAAACTTAATTTATAACCCCTGGAAAGACGACTATGTTGCTGTTAATTATGTAGCTCGAGTCAGCAATATTTTTCAATAAGAAAATATCGCTCTCTATATGATAGTAAAATGTCTCGTTCTAGTATAATAATATTCAATAATTTACTTCAATAGCCTGAAGTTCAATAATAGTAACAGTATAAATCAATTGGATTTATTTCAAAGGATATATTCATATGCATTTGCCGAGTGCCATAAAGACTGATCATAATAAGTAATAAATTTATTAGCGTTATGGTATTTATATTGAGTAGAATGTAACTAAATGTGAAAGCTGTCTATCAGTTACAGCAAAGTATTATTGAATGTTATAAAACTGATTTACGATAAATGCCGTGCCGGAGAATGTCTTCGTTTCGCAAAGTTGATTTTTCGTTTTTTATTTAATTTTACGACGACAATTTTATAGAGGGTAATAATCAACATAATGCATCGCACAGCGCAGCACGGACACCCGACTAAGTCGCTTTTTTAACATTGTTGCAGTCTTTTTCGAATAAAAAAGTCACCGCTAAGGATTTCCACAAAATAAAGAATATTTTATAAACGACGCGCTTTACCGGGGACGGGGAATCATTTCCGTCCCCAATAAAATTATGCAAATAGTCCCTTTTTATCCAAAATACCACGAAAATGTTTCATTTACAAAACATATACCGTAAATGATATTATCGTGGAATATTTATTTCAATATAGCAGACTTTATGGCCGATCAGTTTTTATTCATGAACTTTTTTTCTTTTGTTGTCAGCTGTATATGAATACTATCCCAATGACATTAAAAGTTCTCAGGGTATTTTGCATTTTTTGTCAATTATTATATAAAAACCCCTGTACGATAGTATCTTAATAACGTTAAAATATTTAATTTCCTGTTAAATAAAATCAAACCCTTAACTTTGATCACATTTATCCTAAAACTATCGTTTGGCTTTTTCACATGGATCAATCAGGGGCGCAATTTGGGGGGGGGGGGTAAGGGGCTGTCTAGATAACTTTGTTACGCCTGCAGTAAATTCACCTAATACTAAACTTTTCAGGTTTCAGGTTACTAAAAACATAGTTTCCCATTTCCGTCGGTCTGTTTGTCTATCGGTCCGCGGATACGATAATCCTCGGACGAATTGACTTCAAATTTGGAACATATATTATTCTTAACATAGGAAAGGAACCTATAGTTTTTGAACGCTTTTGCTTCAAGAGAAATGGGTGAAACTGGTACGGTGTTTATATATTGGTACAGTTTCAACTACATTCTAAGACTTTATTCCGATATTTTGTTGAGATAGTGGACAAATATCTCATCAATTCATTTTAAATATCGAGTTGTAGTGCTTGGAGATTAAGTGTTTTAAGCATATTCTTTTTTAGAAATGTGTGTTTAAAAGGGAAATACTGAATAAATCAATTTGCCAATTTGTTATTTTAAAATCAAATAATACATACTTTTAGTCATTTTAAAGAAATCTGTAATAGTTAAACATAAAAAAAAACAACTGTACCTAATTTTAGGACGATAATGGCTGTTTTAAGATAATTTCGCCACTTTCATTTTTACTTTCCTGGCTAAAGGAAAAAAAGTGAAAGAATCACTCTGAAATGTCTGCATTTCTTCCCCTTGATCACGAAATACATAATTACTCATTTTCGCCGGTTTGCCTGCCTTCTGCCTGTCGGTACGATAACTCTCGAACAATCTGAGACATCAGTTTCAAATTTGATACCCATATAACAATGGGGACATGGAACTTCTAGTTTTTAAATAATATCGGTTAAGGGGAGGGGGGTAGAAAGTGCAAGAACTGATAAATTTTGTATATTTTCTACATTATTATGAGACTGTTACCTTATTTGATTGAAATAATCAATAAATTTTAAGCATCAATATTTGTATTTAAGAGATAAGGGGTTAAAAGGGTACGGGAGAGGGTTAGAAGGGTTGCTCCATATCTATAGTGTCATACGTCCTTTTCAGGGTTCTTGAAATCTAAAAATCTGATAATCATTATGTTATTTTTGCATTATTTTGAGTTACTCATAGTTTTATATATAAACAGTTAAAGAGGAGGAGTTCCAGGGATTACTAGGTATACACCGTATTATACATTTTTTCAGGGTTTCTGGAATCACATCAAAAAATGGTGTTACGTTTTACATTATCTTCTATTATTTTTAGTCAAGCATATAAGAGTTTAAAGGGACGAAAGGGGAGCTAGAAAGTTGCTATATATATATATATATATATATATATATATATATATATATATATATATATATATATATATATATATATATATATATATATATATATATATATATATATATATATATATATATATATATATATATATATATATATATATATATATATATATATATATATATATATATATATATATATATATATATATATATATATATATATAGGTATATATAAAATACGTAGGTTGAAAAGTTTTTGGTCTGACACATAGATGTCGCCCTTTTCAAAAAATCCATATGATTTTTAGGAAGTACCAACCTTCAAACGATACGTGTCAAAATTTCATGATATTTCGACGATTAGTTTACAAGTTACAGTGGTTTAAGTGACGCTACTTTTGATATTTTCAAAACAAGGGAAAAAATCGAATTTCGTGTGTTGATCAAACACTGTTTTTTGATGGGAAAAAGTATCATTCAAGCAAGTGTTATGGGGACTCTGCCCTTGGAAAATCACTCATCATAGCTGACACCCTAAAGATGTCAAAAAAACGTGTTGGTCGTATTTTGCATGAACATTTGGGCATGAGAAAGCTCTGTTAGAAATGCGCATGGAATAATCTTCATCAAGTATGCTGAGAAGGAAAAAACCACCAATAGCGAATATTATATAAAGTTATTGGTGCATTTGAAGACAGAAATCGCAAAGAAACGGCCCCAAATGAACAAGAAAAAAGTACTCTTGCATCAAGACAAAGCACTGTGCCACAAATCAGTGGTTACGATGGCAAAATTGCATGAACTGAAGTTCGAATTACTTCCTCATCCATCGTATTCTCCAGATTTGGCCTCCAGCGACTATTATCTATCGCAGACCTCAAAAAAATGCTCGCGGAAAGAGATTTGGCTCCAACGAAGTAGTTAGCCGAAATTGAGGTCGATTTTGAAGGCAAAGACAAATCTTTCTACAAGAAAAGTATAGAAATGTTAGAAAAGCGTTGGACTGATTACATCGCTCTTAAAGGAGACTATATTGATGAATAAAGTCGAATTTTGCAAAAAAAATGTATTTTAAGTAGCTAGACCAAAAACTTTTTAGCCTACGCGTTAAGTATTACAAGCTGTGAATTTTGTAAAATTTGTTTTTCTAAGTTATCATCTGCCTTACTACAATTATATGCATTATACTAAACAAAAGGTACTTTTAATTTTCCCGGTAAATAGTGTAAAATTTAAATCGAAATATAGCGATTTCGAGGTTACAAGTTTAGGAAACCGATTCGTCACTCTTTCATATGCATTCAAAAATTTTCGCGTGTGTGATGCGTGTTCTGAATAAGTTACGTCCAAACTTTGGGACCCCCCAATGAAGCTGAAAGGCACTCTATTCAATGAACCGCGAAGAGGTAACTCGGTTTTGTCAACGATATACTACTACGATATGCATCGGTCGGGGCAAAATTGAATATGGACAAAAATATATAACAAAATAGTAACCCTGAAAGGTTGATCAACTTTTTTCGCGCACTATTGCTTCCCAAAAAACCATACGTGAAACTTGCGCTGTATTATAAATTAAAGTTTTATCCAAAATCCTAATCACACCCCAAGTCACTGACTTTTCAGTATGTTTTTTTAAAACTTCTTGACACAAACGACAATGAAAGTCACATATAATATGTTATAATGGAAGCTAACCCCTTTTACTTCGTTCCAAACCATCTGTCCCTTGTATTTTTGAAGTTACTATGTTTTTCAGATTCACCAACTCCAAGAAACCAGAAAAAGACCTAAAACATTCAGTAGCGTAGCCAGGTTCAAGAGGTATGGGGGAGTATTTGAATAAAAAGTGCGTTTGTTTAAAGAACACACACACAAACTAGGGACGAATGCCTTTGATAAAAAATAACCGCTTGCACTGGAGCTTTAAGAGCTTAGGCCCTTCCAAATACTAAACTAAAAATCGATGATCGTGGAGTGAAATTTTTTCATCAAATTCATTTTTCTTACAGTGAAAATTTAAAAACTAGCACTCGGTTTAAGACTCGATGACTACGGAGGAAGGGGAGTATTTTCGTAAAAAGAAATAATCCTTTAAGAAAAGTGTTTCTAAAAGGGCGCGGCGCTATTTTCTGTATCCATAAGGACGAGAGGGGGCATATGTGTAATATAAGCGTAGCAAAGATATTATATTTTATAAATATAAACCTTAGATTCTATACTGAACAACCGAATTTGCATTACAGGGACATGTTGAGGATTGTTAGGTGTTAATATGATTAAACTGCAAATGTCAATAGCTTGGATAGTTAGTGGTTGATATTTCCGTGATTATAACAAGCGAAACACATCCATTGATTACAATGAAATTAATCTGTATGTACATACATCGAAATATCCGCTTTCATTTGGCACATCCGTAAATAATAAACAAATGTCACATTCATTAAATTCATTGGCAGAATTTAATTAAATTATCAACTTTGCCTTTTAGTGTTAATGCAGCCAGCAGGAAAACTGTGTTTTCTAAATGATTGATTAGTAAATTTTTGACTTATTTACTAGGTGTACGAGTACTTTTTTATATATCATATTCCTTTTTATACGGGTGGATCAGAAAAGAAACTCTTAATTTAACTATTCTAGATGGTTTTCTCCAATACTTTTATATAGAATAACGTAGACGTATACCTAAACTGTAAGACTTATAGATGTACCGTAACCGAACACAAACATAACATTGACCAAATAAAAATATTTGTTTAAAAAAAATCGTTAAAGTGATTTACCTAGTACTTATCTTGCTTCTGAAATAAGAAATGATTTACACTAAAAATAACCTAATCTAAGCACTACAAGTGCACAGTTTAAACCATAAGTAGTACAGGGTGAGTCAACGATAGAGTAAAGTTCATTATCTCATTTGTTTCGGGAATGACGAAAAAATATTAAATACAATAGTTTTAGGGAATGTTAACGTACACAGTTTAAAATTATTTTTGAGTATATACAGGGTACTTCAAAAAGGTGTGGCCGATGTAACATATGTTTTTTTTTAATGTAACATCCCATTTTCTAATTTATTTTTAAATTCTGCGTAAAATTTTATAACTTTTTTATTAATAATGTTATATACCTACCCCTAGTAGTTTTTCTAATACTAGTTTTCAGTTTTGTAAAAAATTGTCAGTAGTGCCATTGTTTCTGAAGGTGGAATACTCATAATTGATACGAGCATTCTATAGAGATGAAAAAAAGATATATGTAAAGAAATTTGAGTTAGATGCGACAGGGTGTTCAAAATAAATTTTTACATTTCGACTATTTTAAATTGAAAAACCTCAAATTTTTTAAATGGCACACCCTGTATATTATTATTTTTTCTAATAGATTTTACAAAACCCTCCAACTTTTATTAAGTATGTCATATACCTATTTCTAATAGTTTTCGATTTATTTTCAATTTTTTCGACTTTTACCCTTATTCTTAATACACTTGTGAAAACATAAACAAATAATGTGAAATCGATAGTGAATTTTTTTTTACCATGTCATGGAGTGAGTGTCAAATGAAAGCTGGTAAAAACATGAGTTTAAAAATATATATAATGTAATACTTGCGCCCACTTTTCTTTGTATTATTTTTAAAAAATCGCGAAAAAAATCGCTGGCCCTCCTTATCTCGAAAAGTACTGAACAAAAAATTTTGAAAAAATTTTGAAATATTCTCCACAGGGTACAGATTGAACGAAAATTATCACGAGTGCATTACCTTTAATAATCCATCTGGTATATAAAAAAAACAAAAATTTCAAGGTCATTAGTTTTCAGTAAAGACCGGAAAAAAACTTTGTTGAAAACTCATTTTGGGTGTGTTTTGTAAATTTATTCAACATTTTATACCTGCATAACAAGAATTTTTATTTTAAAAACGTACTAATTGCGCAAGTTCAACTTGCACTTGACCGGTTATTTTTAAACAAAGCTTACTTTTTTCTGTTTTAAAGTTTTTTTAAAATTTGCGACGCATTTTTTTTTCTTATTGAGTTATTTATTAATAATTATAATTAACAAGAAATTAATTTAATTACTTTTTTGCAGAATTTTTTCTTAAACTTTTCTAACCACATGCATGCCTCCACGAGAATAAAAACCGCCCAAGTGCAAGACGGACTTAGTGTTCCCTGCTGCGATTGTTTTAAAAAAAAATTCCGATCTGTGTTTTTATATACCAGATAAATTATCAAAGGTGATGCACTCCTAATAATTATCATTCAATCTATACGTTGTGGAGAAAATTCTAGAATTTTTTCGAAACATTTTGATTAGTATTCAATTTTTTAAACATAATGTAAAAAAAGTTTGCGCGGGTATTACATCTTATATATTTTTGTATTTAAAAAATTCCCTAACAGAAAACTTGTATCTCATGAATGTTCGTATAACATACAATTTACGCCGTGCAAGTCGGACTTGCGCAATTAGCGTTCCGTACATTGACTGCTTTTAAAATAAAAATTTTTGTTACGGGGTATAAAATGATCAGTGGCTTCACAAAACACACCCTAAATGAGTTTTCAACAAAGTTTCTTTCCCATCTTTGGTGAAAACCGATGACCTTGAAATTTAAGGTTTTCTTATATACTAGATAAATTATTAAAAGTAGTGTACACGTGATAATTTTCATTTAATCTGTAGAAAATATTCGAGAATTTTTTCAAAATTTTTTGATCAGTATTTTTCGAGATAAGGAGGGGCAGCGATTTTGGGTAATTTTTTTAAAAATAATACAAGCTTTCATTTGACATCCCGCTATACGACCTTGAATTTTTTTCGCGTCCGATTTCACCCCACAAAACTAACTTACACACCCTTAAGTCAAAATTTAACTTTTAAAACTACACGGCTGTGTTTGGGCCATCAATTCCTATATTTGTGACAAATTTCAATTTTCTGTATCCACTTGTTTCGGATAAAATCGGCTGTGACCAACAGACACCGAAGTAATTCCATAAGTGTTCCGTTTTTCAATTATGATACGGAAGTTTATACGAAACGAAAACCTGATATATAAACCATGCGTATCACTGTTCCGCGCCACTTATCAGAATAAAAATTAACATTCTTCCTATTCCATAATTATAATATAATAAAGAAAAATGAAAAAATCATGCATTGTCAAAAAAATATTTAGCTATTTTTGCATTTAATATGCAGTAAATTGACGAGCGCATGGACCGCTATAATGGTGGTTGCATGGTAATTGAGGTGAATTGTAACGGAGAAAGGAAAGTGGCAACTTTGACTGATGATGATGTCGAATTGCGAGGCTAATCTAATTGCTGGTGTCGGAGTGTGCTGGGCTAACAACCCTCGCTTGGGCTCATACAAACTACACAAGTAATCAATTCTTATTTTACTAAACATAATTGTTATCTTGCTACTGAATATTCTGAAATATAAAACATAGAAAGGGCACCATTTTTAAATCAAAAATGTAAGCCCTTTTCTCTACAAGCGAGCTTCTTATTTCTGTACTTATAAAATAAAGTGTCCCGTAAGTGCATATCTGTTTACCCGATCTAATTTCGAGAACCACTAAAAAGTTGTGTGGGAAGTGAGGGTTCCCTGTATCAAGCAATTAGCAACAACTGCCAGAAAGCCTAGCAGTGATTTTTTTGTCACTTAGGGGTACAGAGGGTTAGGAATAGGGTCGAGTAGGAAAAAAGGAGGTTTAAAAGGTAAAAATAAAATACAGATAGAGAAGACATTAGTGGGTCAAGAGGGGGAAGAATCGAGATATAAATATTAAAGAAAACAGAAGGAAAATGTTTTGGAAATATCAAAAATTAGAAGACCAGGTCAGTCTCGGGAAGCCACTGAACGAGATTTAATAAAGTTTTCATTCTTTTTTCGAGGAAACTTAAGAATCATGCGCAGGATGCAGTAACGGTGATATTTTTGTAAGGATAAGATAAGGAAAAGGTCAAGAGAAGAGTGGATGAAGAGTAGAAAAGGACGCGTATTATTGTTTTGTAGAGCATCATCCTGGTAGGTTTCCATATCTTATACATCAATATTTTGGATTTTTGCCTTGAGATTTCATACAATAGTAAAAATCACTAAAAATACTCTCTATGAGTCTTATAGTTAACCTGAACTCTTCTACCAATTTGCTAATTATGTACAGGTTTTTCAGTATCTGTAGCTATCAGTTTTTTTTTTATTCAATGTATTCCTATTTTTAAACGATAAAAAAACAGTGCATTATGCATTTTGTCCAGTCCAATCTAATTCTCTCTGTGACAGACCGCAAAACCGCCCCTCATCTCTGTCTTTCATTTGACGGTCAACAATTGCTCGGGTTATCATCGCCAGTTCCCAGATGGGATCGCCTTATTTTATTAGCGAAAATCATCCCCCCTTTCACCTCAATAACCTCACTCTTATTACCCCTTGTTAAGTACTATTGCCTTATAAGAAGTAGTCGTATAATGATAATGTACTCGAGATAATAACAAACATCTCCTTTGAAGTATACAGAGTGTTACTACATGTATATGCCTAAGTTGCTCAAAAATCCTGACTATGCTTACTGTTTTCATCGATCATAATGGTGACATTAAGAATTCCTTCGTAATGGACAAACCGTTAACAAAAAATATTATTTGGGAATTGTGAGATTTTTACTGGAGAATTTTCGCCGGATGTCAGTTTCGTTATCTAACAAGCATTCGTATTCTCCAGATACGATCCCGCGTGACCTTTTTCTGTTTCCCAAACTCAAATTATCACTTTAGCGTATGACAAGTAATTTAAGAACTGAGTTAAGCGTTGGATAATATAAATTTTGATACCTTGGCTATACGAGTATCAAGTGTTGTTGACTTGTGACATAGGTTACGAGATCTCCTGTTGATTCTTTCTTGCAAAAAACCTATAGGTGGTGACTAATAATATTAAATTTGTCAAAATACGACGTCTCCACTATTGTTTAATATATACTCTGAGCAAATCTTCAGAGAGGCTTTGGAAGAGGCTGATGAAAGAATACGGCTTAATGGGGAGCGAATAAATAATATTCGTTATGTTAACGATACGGCGGTTATGGCTGATAACTTAATGGGTCTACAACATCTTATGACAAAAATAAACGAAGTCAGTAATCGATACGGCCTCGCACTTAATAGCAAAACAAAGTACATGGTAATCAGCAAGTCTTCGGTTCCTGCTACCTTGTTGATGGTTAACAATCAACAAATACAAAGAACTAGACAATATTCATATCTAGGTGCCATGAAAAACGAACAGTGGGATCATTCACAGAAAATTCGTTGCCGTATCAAAAAAGCTAGACCAAGACCAACAAATACTACCGCTCTTTTCAGAGTTTCAGTGGATAAAATAACAATGGCCACATTCGAACCGATAGGCACTTTAAGCGGAAGAAGACTTTAACAAATATTAATTGATGGTTTCTTTTATAAGCAGCGATATTACTAAATCCCAAAAACTTACAAGACTGATGCCTGTGTGGAAAAAGCGATTCACGCTGGTCTCGAATCATGGCAAATTGTACTAGATAGGAAATACTCCAGGACGACAAACAATAATCGGGGAGCCAAACCCTTTGATTAAAAAATGGTGACCGGGAGGTAAAAATTTTTCACAGAAGAGAACTCAAAAAAAAATTTCCTTTCTAAAGGGCGTATATTCCATAGCCATAGGAGGGGCATATGTCCCCCCTCTTTGGCCACGCCACAGCATATGATATACAATACGATAATCAGGATCAGAGGATTTTTTGATGTCCATTAATATATGTTTTATGCCACCCTGATTAAAACGATATCAGGTAAGTATTGGAACAATTGAGTTAGTAAAATTTTACCAAGAGTCTTAGCAACCGATTACAAGGATGTTAAATTGTTGAACGGATTATGAGCCTCCGCGGTTTGGAGCACTTGCAATAATGTTACAGTTTTCACACCACTGTTGGTCAACGTATTACTACTTATTTACATAAGTCTCTTATTATCCATATTGCAAATTAAATCCCATAGGATTATTATCAAATTAATTATCAAAAACCAGCAATCCTATTGATGTGGCATAGGCTGACAGTTGCTTGGCATTTAATTGGGTGAAATCCGATGCTCATTGACTTCTTTTTATGATTAAAGATAAAAGGGAAAAATCGCGACGAGTGGGGGAGGGTGAGGCATATACGGCCTGTTGCAAAGAGGCCGGCATACACACGATATCATCTCTAACAATGAGCCGAGTATGAAATATCTAATGGTAAATCTCTATTAAACTCTGTACATGAGATGAAAACCAGTGACGTAGAAGAATTATTTGATTTTTACTTTATCTTTTCAGAAATAGCAATAGCGATCCTATACTAATCATATAAGTTTTTTCTTTATAAAAGAATTTTTCTTTTCAAATAATGAATTCTCTTCTCAATCATTCTCTAAATCTATTGTAAATTTCTCACACTCTGCCTCCATTATTTCTCATTAGTTTCCAACTTTACGAACAGGAACCTGATCTTGGCACCAAATAGCGAAGTTGAACCGCCACGTTGTGCGGATTTCACCTATATCGTTGATGGCTGAACGGATCCTTATAAAAGTGAGTTTACCTATAACTTATTAGTTTTCTACTTTTTAGTGTTCCGTATGGAACACTTATAAGATCACTTCGGTGTTGTCAGTCTGTCTGTCACACCTGATTTTCTCCGAAACTATTTGACATAGAAAGTTGAAATTTGGCACTAATATAGGAACTAATGGCCCCATAAGTACCGTGTAGTGTTGAAAGTTGAATTTTGACTTAAGGGGTTAGTCTTGGCCGGTTTCTTTACGTATAACCAACCTTTTTTACCTATTGTATAAGCAAGTTAAGCTACTTTAATGAAATAACTTGGATGCCTCAAATTTGGACCACAGCTTTTGGTACTGTAACATTTATGACCATAGTATTTAGCAGAAAAAGATGGTTTGCAGGCCTAACGTATTTGCTTGATATTAAATAAATTTGTTGTACTAAAAACGAATTAACTTTTTTGATGTGGTAAATTGGTAATGCCAAAGCTGCAAGAAAAATGTCCTGCTACTGATTTTAAGTTTTTTGTATTCTTCTAAAAATACTAATGTGAACTAACGTATTTAATGGCAAGAGGCAAATTGATTTAACCTGATACCGGTTGTCTGTTATCATCTTGTGTGATTCTATTTCCTACTCATTAAATATAGATTAAACAACTTTTAACAACATAGCAGTGTATTAGGAAAATATATTATTACTTTTTAGTATAAAGTATAAAATCAGGCTCTTAGTTTCGAGTCTTTTGTTAATCTTTATCGATACGCCAATGGCAGAATCGGAACGACTTTCACCCCCGATTGCGGTTCTCCAAACGGATGGAGTTCTGACCGCAAAATACGACGAATATTCACGCAGAGCGCACTTTTTTGATATCGGATTCGGGTGCTTCCCCTGCCTGATGCCTATTTCAATGACCATTGTGTTTTCACAAAGCTCATTCTGCGATTATTAAAATCTGACTGACGTCACTGTTTAATTATTATACAACACCTGCTGCACGCATTGTTACCTTGTTGCTTGTTTGTAAGCCAGTACCCGCGCAATATGAAGAAGGAATTAAATTTTTGAAATCGAAACCTGATAAATATCAACCCTTATTTATGAACATGGGGAATGTTTAAGATATGAGATAAAAAGTAGTTAGTTATATACTGTGGGGTTGTAATTAGCCCTGAATTGAATAGAATTGATCGTCAAGTTCTGGAGTAATTTACCCTAGTACTTCCCTAGAAAATCTAAATTTTTTTGAGGTCTGTCTATAATAACATCTCATTATATATTATTTGTCTTAAGATTGGGGATAATGAAAAAAATAACATTTTCCGATTCGTCGAACCCTGAAAAAGATATATAACCCCCTCTCCCACCATTAACCCTTTATGTGGACTATAAATTACATTGCTTACAGGTCGTTAATTTTTATAACCACAAAGCAGTTATTGATTTAAAAGGGTAATTTTAGGATCACCATCTAGTCTAGTACCAGCTCAAGGAACAGGGAAGGAAGTTGGTAAAAATGTTTTGCCAATTTTAATATATTAATGAGACAGCGAGAAACTTTCTCACAAGTCTACAAACGGTCAACAATCTAATCTCTCAAGGAGCCCGAACTACGAACTGAATTTGTTGAGCATACCTACAAAACCATAAAATTACAAAAAAAACCAATAATACTACTAGTCATTCGTAGATTTTTTACTAGAACATAATATAAATTTTGATAAAACATCGGTCACCCTTTGCTCAAATTTAAATCGTCCAAACTGTTATCTAACAAAGTCAAGTCAAAATTTATTCAGTAGAAAGCCCGAAAAAAAGCTAAGACAAAAAAGGCGCCCGAAGATTACATATGTAAATTAAGAATAGGGTTTACAGATCGAGAATGTAATACTGGATTTCTGTTATCAGCATTGGACCACCCCAAATTCAAAAGTGAGAACAAAGCAATAAGGGTCTGCACCCTAGCAAATCACTAAGTTCGATAACATCGTTATATATTATGCTTTTTCTCCTTAGGGCCTAAATGGTATAGTATACCTATGATATTTAGTATATTTCTATATACTTTTTTATGCCTTCATGGTTACGGAAAAGATTTAAAAAGAAATAAAAAATGTTTCAAGGAAGTTCCTAATAATATACCTACGAGTATTCAACGAAATTCTAAAACCGCTAGTGGATTTTACACATATGTATATGTGCTCGATAAGAAGTCATGGGCCTTGAGATTAGACCGTGTCAGTTGGAGATAACTTTCCGACGTTTCACCTACGATTACACTAGGCATTTTCGGGAATGTTTACTCTCTGAAATGAATGATGACGCAGTGTTATCATCGTTTTCCATTTATAGTGCAGACCGTAAGTCGAGTCTGTACTAATGTTGTTAAGGTATTTGTCATATTCAATTGATTCCCTGGAAACAGAAGCGAGAACTTTGATTTATCTCATATACATTGATGATAAGATCTGTGGAGTGTGCTGATTGTACAACTTGTTTTTCTTACATATATCTTTAATGTTCTTTAATTCTATAAGTGATATCTCACTTTGTACTACATAAGCATACCATACGAATTGTGTCTTTTAGTGATCTAAAATTTTCCTAAAAGTATCAAAAATCGATGTTGAGTGAAACTGCACTACTTGTGGATCCTAAGTACCATCTTGTCTGAGATTTGGGTTTTAAACAGGTTAAACGATCGTTCAATATCGTCAGTGGAATATCCGTTACTTTTTGAAGCACTGGTGAAATTATCTGTTTCTGCTGAAAAAAAAAATGTTCATTACTGATAAAGTTCTGAATACTAGTGAATTGATGACGAGTTTTTGAGACTCATGAGCGTATATTCAGACATCTATTGGTTTGAGTTCGCTTTCTTGCACCGTCTGTCACAAGATGCCGTTATTTTTCCTTTATACCAGTACATCTAGAAAAAGAAGGGTACCAGATGATTCAGTTCAGTAAATTTTATGTTTTCTTTACCATCTGGTCAGATAACAAATGTGTCGTCAACATATCTGCACAAAATTTTGGTGCCGAGGTTAAGGAATTTTTTTCAAAGGCTTTCTTGAAAATATCCGCCACGACAGATAGTGGCGAACCTAGGGCTGTTCCTGAAGTTTGTTTACAACAGCTTCTCTGGTAAACAACAGACATGTTTCTATTAAATTTAGCAAAGATAAATCAAGCTTATTATGCTAAAATAACACGTAGGTTGAAAAGTTTTTGGTCTGACACATAGATGTCGCCCTTTTCAAAAAATCCATATGATTTTTAGGAAGTACCAACCTTCAAACGATACGTGTCAAAATTTAATGACATTTCGACCATTAATTTACAAGTTACAGTGGTTTTAGTGACGCTACTTTTGATATTTTCAAAACAATGGAAAAAATCGAATTTCGTGTGTTGATTAAACACTGGTTTTTGATGGGAAAAAATACCGTTCAAGCAAAGCAATGACGTGATAAGTATTACGGAGACTCTGCCTCTGGAAAATCACTCATCATTTACTGGTATGCTGAATTTAAACGCGGTCGTACAGATACAGATGATGCTGATCGCTCCGGACGCTCAAATGAGGTGATTACACAGGAAAACATCAAGAAAATCTACAAAATTGTTTTGGATGACCGTAAAGTGAAATTACGTGAGATAGCTAACATCCTAAAGATATCAAAAAACGTGTTGGTCATATTTTGCATGAACATTTGGGCATGAGAAAGCTCTGTTCGAAATGGGTATCGCGTTTGCTCGCAGTGGACCAAAAACAACAACGTTTGGACCTGTTTAAGCGCAATAAAAAGGATTTTTCCATGCGATATGTGACAATGGATGAAACATGGATCCACCAATACGCACCGGAATGAAATCAGCAGTAAGCTGGGAATTAGACTATGCTGAGAAGGGAAAAACCATCAATAGCGAATATTATATAAAGTTATTGGTGTGTTTGAAGGCAGAAATCGCAAAGAAAAGACCCCAAATGAACAAAAATAAGTGCTCTTCCATCAAGACAATGCACCGTGTCACAAGTCAATGGTTACGATGGCAAAATTACATGAAGTTCGAATTTATTCCTCATCAACAGGATTCTCCAGATTTGCTCGCTGGAAAGAGATTTGGCTCCAATGAAGAAGTTATCACCGAAACTGAGGCCCATTTTGAAGGCAAAGACAAATCCTTCTACAAGAAAGTTATAATGTTAGAAAAGCGTTGGACTGATTGTATCGCTCTTGAAGGAGACTATATTGATGAATAAAGTCGAATTTTGCAAAAAAAATGTGTTTTAAGTAGCTGGACCAAAAACATTTCGGCCTACCTGTTATGTCTGATATAGCAAGAGAGGTTGCTCCAAATATAGCTTGTTATTCGTGTTAGTTTGGGGTTCTTGGAGTTCAGCAATCAGCAGTTATGTTATTTTTTCATTATTTGCTGTTCTAACTGAAATAGTGCGTCTAGAAAAATGCCAACTTTCAATTATAAATGACTTTGAAATCCTTTCCTTCGCATAACTTTTATTTGTGATTAATACCTCATTATAAAGTACCTATCATTTATAATATATAATCGTAATGCTTGGATTAAGCTCGTTAGTACGTGTTTGCGAGATAAGTACTGGTTAAATCACATCGATTGTTCTGCTGTCTATTTGTTTATAAGCCGGTTGATTGAGTTCATATTTGATAGACAAATGTTGTTAAGCGACATAAGATCATAATCTACATCTTTAATTTCAAATTAAAAAACCATCAAATATTTAAAACTCGTTGTACGAAAACTTTCATTAAGTTAATTTTTCCTAAAGGTAGGTGGAAAATTGTCTGAGCACAGAAAAGTCGAGCCTTAGATCGGCTGCCTGGCTGGGTTTATGAGTTATTTATGCAAATTTTCAACTGCTACACACCGATAAAGTATTAGAACGAAAAGTGTCTCGTTCCTAAGTAATTATACGATTCCTCCTGTTGACGCAATCTAATTAATATAGGTATTTATCTTACAAATTAAGACGGCTCGCTTACTATGGCAAATACCTACCGACCGAGTTTCAGTGATTAATTACATAAGATATCGTTCATCTCGCAATTTCTCGAAGTATAATTCGAACCAGGGCCGCACGAAGATTAGTAAGAAAATTCTTTAATAAAGAGTTTTTATTAAAATATTTTTTTTATTGAAAAATACTTAAAATATGATAGATATTAGCTAAATAAAGAAATCCAAAATAATGGTTCTGGGGATTAAACCTTGCCAAATTATTGTGACTTCCCAATATTTCGTTTGTAACTTTATAAAAATTAAAAAAGGGGAAACCTTATTACAAGAAAGTGTATGTGTGCGTTTTGACAATTGTGGTGAAGTCGTGGACGAGCACCGTGGCATTGGGGAGGTCATATGTTTTTTAGCGAGACGGTCTACCGGCCCACAGGTACGATTTGAATCAGTTAGACTACTACGTATGGAAGGAGCATAGTTCAAAGGATTCCCAACACATCCCGACATCCTAATGTGTCATCATTACGAACCGCTGTTAAGGCAGCATTTCCCGGCGAAAACAGCGCTCTATTACGGCTTTGTTGGGAATATATTGAATAGTTATGCTCTATAGGGATCCTTCAAGCGGTATATTTATATATATATATATATATATATATATATATATATATATATATATATATATATATATATATATATATATATATATATATTATATCGCATGTAATTTGGCAACATGGCTGCCAATCATAGTTTTAAAGTAGTAATTTAGTAGAATTATGTGCTTGTTATTCCAATTTTTTTGGAGCTCATGATGATAATTTTACTGCCATTAAATGTAGTTTGTAATAACATTGCCGTTAAAGTATCTTTTGTAAATTCTCACTAATCGTCTTTTTAACATACAGTATTTTTTAGAGGATCAAAACTTGTTCCTTTGAAGATAAAAATACAACAATGGAAGTTTTGAAAATGGATGACCGGGTGGATTTGAATATTTTTCACAAAATTGAACCTACAATAAAAAAAAAATTCTTCGTGAAATAATTACTCTTTTATATTTCTTGATTTTTCAGAGGGCCTTGATTATGCAAAACGTAGTCTCTAATATCCATCCCTCTGTCGGTCTATCTGTATGTTGTCAAGACAACTCTCGAATGACGTAAGATATCGATTACAAATTTGTTACGCATATAATACTTGAAATTAGAAGAAAAACTAGATTTTTTCAGCGATAATGCTTCAATGTCAGGGGGTGAAAGGGGAGGGGAAAAAGTGTTAGAAGAGGTTGCTTCGAATATATTATATTATATATCATTTTAACGGTTCTTGTAGTTGAAGAGTTCTAAAATAGTGTTATTTATTCATTATTTCCAATTTTAATAGATAAGGTATATAAGAGGAAATGTCACTTCTCTCTTCAAATTTTTTTGTAATTAAAATCACTATAAAGTTACCTATTATTTAAAATATAAAATTTTAATGCTTGGATCAAGTTGTTCTTTAATATAAGAAAGAAAAATTTAGTGTTTATTTAAGGACTTCGTTTGCAAGGGAAGTACTCTACTTTACTGATATTTTTTTTTGAAAAAGCTAAAGAATATTCTCCAGTTTAAAAAATTAAAAGTCTTTAAATGTTACAGCCCTGAACGTTCAGCAAATTTTCGCTGCCCTTCTCCCCATTCTGTTGCTTTTGTAAGGCATTATGCAATATTGTGTATTGTGTTTAGACCGAAACTCCACACTCTAATCATCCTAATCTTTCTCTCGAAATTACGAAAATCTCAGACATAACACAAAAAGATCATTCGCAGTTAGAGTTTCTTATAACAATGACAACTTACCTACATCATGCGTCCTTATTCGTTTCTTTTGTATTTCTATCCCTTTTTCGTAGCGACATGGTTTCATATCTTATTGTAACTTCATTATACTTTAACATATCTTACGAAAAATTATCTTACGAATTATTTTCGGAGCTACAATATTTTCGTTCATGGCTGTGTTACAGAATATTTCTTCTAATACTCAAAGAGAGAAAAGACGCTCTCGTAACGTTAAACAGAGATAAGTACAAAAAAAGTGTTTTATTTATTTAAGTGGGTATATGATAGTGCGAGACAGCGAGCACTTATTATGTACTGACAGTTCGTATCAACAGGCTTAATTCACAACGTAATGACAAAATTTTAAATTTAAGTGAGTGCTAGAGAGACTATATCAGGTCCTTCGTGCAAGATGTTTCATGAGTTCTAAAGTATATTGTAAAAATATTGTCTACTTTTCCTCTTTGACGTGGAAAATTTATAATTAAAACGTATACCTGTAGAACTGTGGCAAACGTGAACTAATTTTCTAGTACCTTTTCGAAATTAGTGGCAGGGCCAATGTAGGGTACATCTTGCGAAAATAGAAAAAAAATAGAACCCATATATACAGGGCGCGGTGCTTAAATCCAGACAAATTAGACATTTTTTAAAAGAAAATTTTATTGGCCAAAAAATTAAAATGAAAAAAAATCCTTTTGAATGTCAGTTGTGTGACCTATCCAGAGTAGAATTTTTCGATGTAACCTCCCTCAGCCGCAATGACCGCCTCCATCCTTGGCCTGAAGCGCTCGCACGCTCTCTTTAAAGCAGGGCTGTCCATACTGGCAAATGCTGCTTCAATAGCGGTGCGTAAAGATGCCACATTAGAGTGTCTGGACTTATTATGGTGATAACTTTTTCAGTTACACTCCAAACATAGTAGTCGAAAGGGTTCAAATCCGGGCTATTGGGGGGCCAGAACTCTTTAGACCAGAACATGTCCACGTTATCCAATAACCAGTTTTAGACTAAATGGCTCGTGTGTGCCGGTGTACCATCCTGTTGATATACATACACACCTCATGTTGTACACAGTTGATCTCGGGTACCCGAAGAAGCGAATTATTTCAGTCGCCAAGGTCCTGCGCGAAGACTTTCGATAATCGCGGCTCTTCGGTTGTACTCGACACGCAACGGCTCGGTTATTTCGAGGTTATGACTGTTTACTACAAGTATGTTGCTTTCACAAACGTCAACAACGACCTATAGCGGAACAACCGTATGGCGGAAAATTTAAATTTGTCCGGATTTAAGCGCCACACCCTGTATATATATATATATATATATATATATATATATATATATATATATATATATATATGTATGCACGCCAGTCGAGTTGAAAAAATAGAGGAGGAATTACTAGAAGCATAGAAGCAAAGGATTTGATGACATGGTGGAGGTAACATTAAAATGTCGGAGTGTTTCACAGCATTTAGAGTTAGGCCGACACATGGAATTGAAGAGAATATCAACAAAAAAATGGATAAACACATTCCTTAGATGTATCCTCCTGAGACTGTTCAAAATATGCCATGTCTAGAAAGTTAAGTAATATTTCGACATGACAGTGATCTTATACTTACGTCAAAGTTAGTAAAAACTTGGTTAGGTAGGCACGATTTTGGTCAGCTCAAAGCCCTGAATTGAATCCGACAGAAAATTTCTGATTTTTTTCCGAAAAATAAACTGCTGGAGGCAATTCGATAGGCGATGTGAAATAAAGTTCCTCGAACCAAAAATACTGACCTTTATTTATTATTTAGTATTTTCTAAAAACTGATGAAAAAGCAAATAAAATGATTTTTTTTTTCTTTTCAATTGACGTTACTCAATTTCATGTACCAAAAATGTAGTTTCACATTAAGGCTCGATTCACGTTTCGCTAAAATCTTCTCATATCCACATTGCTGTTCCGATTTAGTTCGCTTCAGTTTTTCTTCGTAAGCGAGTCAAGTTAGTTCGGAGCAGTTAAGAAAAGTGCAAATATAATGTCATTTACCAATTCTAGCTATTTTTTTAGACGATGATTCAAAAATCATCGAAAAACGGAGGAAACCGAGAAGAAGGATATGGGTACAGCCAAGTTGAAAGACTCAAAAAAGTCAAGTTGAATATTATACACTCTACCGTCTCTAATTGATAATACATAATTGCCTCTCTCAAATGTCCACAATTTTTCACTCGCCATTATTTATTGAAGTGTTTTAATTTTTATTAGTTTTGTTTGTTGTCTAGTGCACAACTAAGCGGATACGGAGTGGAGCGAGATCGAAAACATATTCGTAATACCATGGCAAAGCCGATCTCGCTCTGACAAAATGAGAGAATAAAATGAGATGTATCGATATTGGAGCGTTATGAGATCGAAATTTGAGCGATAGTGATAGTGTCAATACATTCATTGTTTCTTCTGTAAACATTTTTTATCGAACCGAGAGCATATGAAGAGTAGCCTCATAGTGTGAATCGGGCCTAATACTTTGCCTCTACAACAATCGGTTATACAAAAACGATTCATTAATGCAATTTTAGACATTATATATATATATATATATATATATATATATATATATATATATATATATATATATATATATATATATATATATATATATATATATATATATATATATATATATATATATATATATATATATATATATATATATATATATATATATATATATATGTGTGTATTTAAATTAGGAGTTTTTTTGGGTTTTGGGTTCATGGAATAATCTAAACAACTTATTTTAACGTTTCGCCACGAATTTGGGACATTTTCAAATTTTTTTTCCTTTTTCTTTATTTTTTATTCTTACATTTCTTGAACTTCCGTGGTTTACTTTACTAGTACTATGGTACTACTTTACTAGCGAAAGTAAAGTAAACCACCGAAGTTCAAGAAATGTAAAAACAAAAAATAAGGAAAAAGGAAAAAAAAATTTGAAAATGCCCCAAATTCGTGGCTAAACGTTAAAATAAGTTGTTAAGATTATTCCATGAACCTAAAACCCAAAAAAAACTCCTAATTTCAATATTGTAAATGGTTCAAGAAGATGAAGAATAAAAACAATTTTATTTTATAATCTTTATTATCATATGAAAGAACCATTCTTTACAATTATTTCTTAAAGATAATTTCTTTCAAATGTTGTCCGCGACTACGGTTAACAACGTCCATTCTGAAGTTCCAATTTTCAATGACGCGTGTGAGTATTTCGAGTGGTATTTGGCCAATGACTCGAGTAATATTGGCCTCCAATGCCTCAATGTAGCTGGCTTATCCATGTAGACTTTGGACTTTACATAGCCTCAAAGGAAAAAGTCAAGAGGTGTGATGTCACATGATCTAGCCGGCCAATTCACTGGTCCAAAGCGTGAAATGATCTGTTCGCCGAATTGCTCTCGCAGTAAAGCCATGGTTTCACGGGCTGTATGGCAAGTGGCGCCATCTTGTTGGAACAAAATTTCGTCGAGACCACGGGCTTCAATTTCTGGCATCAAATAGTCTGTTATCATGGCGCGATAACGGTCACCATTCACAGTAACATTCCGGCCGGCCTCTGTTTTGAAGAAATATGGACCGATTATTCCACCGGCCCATAAACCACACCAAACAGTTGTTTTTTCTGGATTTAATGGCAGCTCTTGAACCTCTTCAGGTTGTTCATCACCCCAAATACGGGCATTTTGTTTATTCACGAACCCATTAAGCCAAAAATCAGTGAACAAAATTTTTCTCGAAAACAGTGGATCTTCTGCAAGCTTGTCAAGAGCCCAACGACTAAAACGGAAACGATTCGGAAGGTCGGTCGGCTTCAGTTGTTGCACTAGTTGAATTTTGTATGCTTTTAAAGAAAGATCCTTACGTAAAATACGCCAAGTTGTTGAATATGACAGGCCAAGCTGTTGAGAACGGCGACGAATCGACACTTCACGGTCTTCGCGTACACTCTCCGCTACCGCCCCTATATTTTCTTCACTACGTGCTGGATGTGGTCTGTTCGGTCGAGCATTATCCAATAATGAAAATTGGGTCTCAAACTTATTGATGGTAGAGCGAATTGTGCGTTCGGTAGGCCGATTATGTGGACCATAAGTTGCTCTAAGCGCCCGATACACATTCCTCGTAGAACGCCCATTTTCGTAATGAAGTTGAACAATTTGTAGACGCTGTGCCGGGCTAAGTCTTTCCATTATGAATTGTCAAACACTACTGAACAGGAATGCCACTTCAGTTGACACGACGCATGCGCGATCTGCAATTAAATCCCCATCACAAAAAGTACCTCTAAATGAATCACCCTTTATATATATATATATATATATATATATATATATATATATATATATATATATATATATATATATATATGTATATATACACAAAGAAAATTTTACTCTTACGATATAAAACCTATACTTTTTCCCAAACGAATACAAATCGAGAACTTACCCAATATGGACCTTAAAAACAAATATCAAACTATTAAAATAAAGCGATAGGTATCTGTATCGAAGCACAGTGGCAGACAAAATCGAGATGGCAGGAGAAATGAGACCGGAGAAGGCATTCAATCAGCAGGGTCTCGAGGGAGTCCAGAAATTAAGTAACCTTGGCTGCTAGCCCACATGTAATTAGAATTACTACTTCCTGGGGTACAAATATCACTGCTTCTCCCGCAGGGAATTATCCTGAAGACCTTGTCACATCGAATGGATACAGGGCTTGATTTTAATAGTAATAATAGTTATAATTTAATATTTTTTACATAAAAGACGCATTATATAAATTTTTAATGCTAAGACTCCGGTTTTTTTGGAGGAGTCATGACAGAAATAATAGAAACGGACTTGAAGGTATAATAATATAAACAATAAAACAATGTCAGCGGGTTAACTAACGAACGCAACGGGCTGACTCGAGTGATATTTCAATTCGTGTCAGAGAGTTTATTATTAACATTTTATAATTATTTTAAAACAATGTTACAACTATATTTATCTCCAACATAAAAGTTAAAAGAAAAAATAAATACGCACACCAACTTACAGTTAAAAAATCTTCCGACAAGCTCAAAAAACTGGGCGTACCTGTCAAATAAAACGGAAAATTAACACCAGGACAAATCTCTCTGCATATTTCCAGAAATTCCCACAAACCTTGGAATGTCGTCTTTCACAACCGCATCGCGGCCGGTCAAAAGCCACTTGTGTCATTTCCCGGTCCTGTGGGGGAATCCCGGAAACAGTTTTTCGAGTCAGACGTGCGTCTGGTTCGCTTCCTTAAGATGTTGGTTCCCACGCAAGGGGTAGACCCACCCCTACATGCGAATTTTAAATACGTTGTGATGGTGATCGTTCTGGCGTTTCTGAAATTTTACACATTTTATTACGTGCACCAGGTGGTTTAAATTAATATTTATATCTTCCGCGGTTGAGAGTTAAATACTTCCTCAAGTTCTTTTGATGAATTTGTTTCGAATGTTGACTGGATAAATTATCCGCTTAGAAACTGTGACTTGATAAAATAAGATCTTTTTTCGATAATTCGAATGTTATGCGCATAAAAAAGTCTTTGATGATGGAAGAACGAATTCTCTAATTTCTGAGCCATGTTGCTTCAGTGGTGATAGTGCTGGGATTTGATATAACTTTTGGAATTTTGTTGTCTTTATAAGCTTACTAGTGTAGGATAGCATATTTTATATATTATTAATTTTTAGAGATGGGGGTTTAAAATCTAAATCAGTTCTTCAACTGACAAAATACAAGATTTCGGCGTGCTTAAATATTCGAAATTAAAATTAATAACGAAATTGGAAATCGGAAATTTTTGTACTGAGTATATTATTTTGCCAATTTATACTTACTCAATTAATGTGTTATTTCCCTTACTGGTTCTCTATACGGTTTGCGTGTTCTTAATTTTCACTTATAACTCTCCTATTAAGATATATTCTCACGGTGAGGTTTTGGGCTTGGCATGCCGTCAGACACACATCCTATTTTACAGATTACCATGCGGAATGCATACCGTCAAAACATCAACATGTGGCAGTGAGTGTATATGATGTATGGCACAAAGGTATACGGAAGGTGAAAGGTGTACTAGCACATTTTACCAAAAATATAATTAGTTCTAACAGTGCTCCCGATTTTATTTTTAACTCATGGATTCTGCTAATTATAGGGAACCATTAAAAATAACAGCTAGTTTAGTTAATATAATATTGTGTTGGATGGGTTGTCTTATACTTGATTTTTAGTGTTCCGTACGGAACACTACAAGAACACTTCTGTGTCTGTCTATCCGTCTGTCACAACCGAATTTCTCCGAAACTATTTGACATAGAAAGTTGGAATGTGACAGTAATATAGGAATTGGTCGCCTCATCAGAGCCGAAAGTTAAATTTTGACTTAAGGGGTTAGTTTTGGGGGGTGAAATCGGAAGTGAAAAAAAATTTTACCAGGTCATTGAGTGGGGGTATCAAATGAAAGGTTGTAAAAAAACGAGTTCAAAAATATATATAATGTAATACTTGCGCACACTTTTCTTTGTATTATTTTTAAAAATGCGAAAAATCGCTGTCTTCCCCCTTTACCTTGAAAAGTACTGATCAAAAAATTTTGAAAAAACTCTATAATATTCTCCACAAGGTGTAAATTGAACGAAAATTATTACGAGTGCATTACCTTTAATAATTTATCTGGTATATAAAAAAAAAAACAAACATTTTAAGGTCATTAGATTTCAGTGAAGATCAGAAAAAACCTCATTGGGGGTGTATTTTGTGAAGTCATTGGCCCTTTTGTACTTCCGTAACAAAAATTTTTATTTCAAAAGCAATCAACGTGTGGAACACTAATTGCGAAAGTCCGACGGGCACTTGGCCGGTTATTTCCTGTGTATAAATCAGACACGTAGCTTCCTTCTGCATCTATGTTTTTAGAAAATAACGCGCTCTTAGCAACAGTTTTTTTTTGTTGAGGTGTTTTTCAAGTTTAAAAATCCCCATCATCGATTTTTAAATTCTGTCCAAACTTTTAAAGTTCTACGGTATGAAAGGGTTGTTTTTTGTGAAAAATCTTACTCCTCCGGTCAGCGGTTTTTAAATTGGGTGTAAGTTTCGTTATACGAAAGGATTGCTTTTTGTGAAAAATCTCCCCTCCTCTGGTAATCGACTTTGATCTTACTATGTTGGCAGGAGGGAGATTTTAGAGTTCCACTTCAAGAAGGGCCTATTTTTTTCCTTAAGATGCTTCGCTTCTGATTGTCCATTGCTGCACCTTCTATAACCTGTTTCACCTTTAATATTATCTATTTTTTTTCTTCAAGAAACCTCTGATGTATCCATATGCCTCCTCTTCGGCTCCTTGAACCCAACTATGCCACTGCTTGTAATAAGACAACTGGATGCACAGATCACGTTCCTAGAAGTGATGAAAAATATTACCGCTCGCCTAGAGCGGTAATATTTTTCATGAGCAACGTAACGTTTAGAGGACTTTATTTTTACGGAATAATTTTTCAAGGACTGTAGTTTAACACACACAAGTTTTTCTTTTCATTTATCAATTTATATTTATACTATAAATATTATAATTTTTTTTTATATCGAACACCTTGTACTAGAGTGTTTTTTTTAAAGTTTTCTACCTAGCTATGAAGGCAAACTGGCCGACCTTAAAAAATTATTATTCTACATAACTACCGGCTTTCAACTGGTCACCTGAGGAAAATTTGCAACCCCCAACGTCTTTTGCTTGAACAACAAAAAGTCACAGGGTGCTAAATCAGAGTTATAAGGTGGATGTTGTAACTGGGCAAAACCGGAGCTTTCGGTAATACCTTGAACTGTGCGATTCTTGTGGCTCGTGAAGCAGCGAAGTTCAGGTTTTAGATTGTCCTTCCGTAATCCCCTCCATCAATTGTAGATACTTTTTCCATATATTTTTAATGAGCAAGATTCCTTCACACTTCCAAAAAACGATCGCCAACAACTTTTGTTTGAGGTAGTGAGCCCTTACGAAGCCATTGTATCGACTCTGGCTTGGCGTGAGGATACCAATAGAACATGCAAGTCTTGTCACCTGTAATTCGAGAAAACTAACCCTTATCGTGCTCTACCATAAAGCGGTCAAATGTTCTTAAGAAATTTGTTTTTAACAGGTTCTTTGGTTCGGTATAAAAAGTATGGGAATCCATCGTTTTTAACCCTAAATCGTCGTGCACAATCTTGAAAACTGTATTTCGGATACTCAGTTTCTTTGGCAAGCATCGAAATCTTTATTCGTTAATCTGACAACAGCAAAACCTCAAAGTTTTTTGTCTCAACCGGTCTTCCTGAAAAAAAAAACTTTATTACGAACTCATCAGCAGTAGAGAGATTTTGCATCGCTTATTTTGTTAGGCTACTATCTTTATCTTTATGCGCCCACCATTTGGAGCTTGCGCAGTATTGATTAAGGATAACGATTTCCTTTATTTAGGAACTTATACGACGAGGTTATTTGAAGTTCATTATTCTTATCGCTATTATGATATGACCTGTTTTTTTTCTACTTAGGTACACAAACTACTAAGAAAATACAGTAAAATTGAAATGATAATTTTTTATTGCAAATAACACTGCCAACAGTTAATTAGTGTTCAGATTATGTTGAGAATTTGCAGTCTTTGTCACAATGGCATTACCATGTGTGTAATGCTAATTTCAAATGAAATTTTATTTATCACACATTCGCATTACCTTGGAAATATTGAAGGAAGTGATAGAAACCTGCTAAAAACAGCTATGTTAACCCATCTAATATTAATAACCGGTGTGCTGAACCATGAAATGAATGAAAAACAATCCTCTAAGTTTATAGAAGATGAATACTAACCTAGCCTTGCAATTCCTTCGCATTAATACTGCGCATGCTTGAGATAACGATAAGCACAAAGGCATGTGAAAAATAAGCGTTGCGAAATCTCTCTAATATTTTGTAAGACGTTATTTTCATGGCTAGATACACAACTTATAAACGCACTCCTATTTTAAAAAATTATTAAACTATTTCGTCCACCTTACCGAGCTTTAAACCCCTCTGAGACAGTCTTGTATATCCACTGGTTTATTTTTATATGAATTAATTGATCAAGAGATAGTGAAAATGCCTTTCAGTAAAAATAATATCGTTTGTTTACCTTGCCAATTGCATCAGTAGTATTATCGAATTGAATGTAAACTAAGGTATATAAGACGTGACAAGTGACGTGGGGTGTCGACGTAACTTTTGACGTATGGGCTTTGGCTTTCGGCTATCGGGTCATAATATACGTCCATCTAGACCCATCTATATCGAATTCGGCCGTTAGAGCTCTCTGGAGGAAACTACTCCACTTTATCTTTCAGTGTTTTATGTTGCGGCTTGACAGCAGATAAAAAATATTCCGATGACGGATAGCCGAGAATTGCCTGGGAGAGCGGTTTTTTATTTCTCTACTATCTTTTTAATAAACAGCTATTAGTTAGGTTTTCGGTTTTAGGCAGATATACGTAAGGGCCCGTTGAAATATGGGCGACGGTTATTTACAACTATAGAATCCCGGAAGATACGATAGCTTTAAATTTTTAAACGGCGAAAAGATTTAAATAAATACTTTCAACACGAGTGAGTGTTTTTCAGAAATATATACTGTTAATTGATTATAAATGCGATGTTACCCAAAAACAAATCAGTGAACGCGAGAACGGCAAATTTAATTTACTGTGGGAACGTTTCTTTAAGTTATGTACCTGTCCATAGTTGTCAAATTACTGTTGCTATTCTGAGTGCTTTAAGAAATTTTTGTCCGAGTTCGTTGGCTTTTGTACTTTCTACGATTTTTCTTCTTCTGAAAAAATTAGTAAAAGTAATTTGGAACATGGCTCAGTTATAAAGTTTCATATTAAAGAGAGAAATAAACCAAAAGTTAATCACGAAAGAATGTCCCAGGTGTACGGCAGTGACGGCCCATTTTATTTTCAAGTATTTGGTCTAAATAATTTTGAGCGCGAGGATTTAGTGATAAAAAAGATTTCTCAAGAACATTTGGCAGCTTTAGAGAACGATGTAAGTTATTTTTCGCAAATCGCTAAAAGAGACTTGCGTGATCTATTGCGAAAATGAAGCAGGAGTCGATTGGGAATGCAAAGGACTTTGCTCATCGAAGATATGGAAAACGAGTGCAGAATTAATGGAGTGGTTTACGGAAATAGAATCCAAAATTTGAAGCCGAGCCTTAGAGGGACACGTCCGAATACATGGAGAACCAAAAGCTTGCTGTTGGAGTACAACTACACGGTCCACAAAGTTCGCACAGCTTAAGCTATTACCGAAAACTGTGGATTCATTGGGATCGAAGACCTCATTTATAGCTCTGATTTACTGCCTTGGGGCTTTTTTTTGTTCAAATATCTAAAGAATGGGATCGAAAACTTTTATCAGCGAATGTGTCGCTGTAAGGTTATTTTTGAAGCGCGATCAAAAGATTTGTTTAGATGCAATGAAACGCTAAACTAATGTAGACGGTAGTTATGTAGAAAAATATCTTTATTAAGCTCTGCGGATCTGTTTTCATAGCTAAGTAGATAAGTTTAAACAACACTGTCGTAATTATAACATGAACTGAAAAACTGTCTACTCAAGTCACCAACCCTGCTTAGTTGTTCTAAGAAACAAGGTTTTTGGTGAGATACAGGTCCCCAGTTAGGTGAATTTTTTGGATTCTAGAGAAAATTAAGCAAATGCAGAGAATATTTGGGAGTAAAGGCCCAAAAATGGGAACAGTATTCCATTTAAATAGCATTAACCGCTGTTGTAGGGTATATAACACGTAGGTTGAAAAGTTTTTGGTCTGACACATAGATGTCGCCCTTTTCAAAAAATTTTTATGCAATGGCTTGATAAGTGTTAGGGGGACTCTGCCCCTGGAAAATCACTCTTCATTTACTGGTATGCTGAATTTAAACGCGGTCATACAGATACAAATGATGCTGAACGCTTTGGACACCCAAATGAGGTGGTTACACCGGACAACATCAAAGAAATCCACAAAATTGTTTTGGATAACCGTAAAGTGTAATTGTGTGAGATAGCTGACACCCTAAAGATATCAAAACAAAGTGTTGATCATATTTTGCATGAACATTTGGACATGAAAAAGCTCTGTTCGAAATGGCGCGTTTGCTCACAGTGGACCAAAAACAATAACGTGTTGATGATTCCGAGCGCTGTTTAGACCTGTTTAAGCGCAATAAAAAGGATTTTGTCATGCGATATGTGACAATGGATGAAACATGGATCTACCACTACACACTGGAATCAAATCGGCAGTCAGCTGACTGGACAGCAGCCGGTGAAAGCCGCTAGAAGCGACCAAAGACACAACAGTCGGCTGGGAAGGTTTTGGCCTCTGTATGTTGGGATGCGCAGGGAATAACTTTCATCGACTATGCTAAGAAGGGAAAAACCATCAAAGCTTTGGACTGATTGTATCGCTCTTGAATAAAACCGAATTTTGAATAAAAAATGTATTTTAAGACCAAGAACTTTTCAGCCTACCTGTTAGCTTTCCAGTACGGAAGAATATTCTAAGTTCTTGAGAACTTTTCTTTGCTATGCCTGCATCATGATTATGCTAAGGCATATTGGTTCCCCCCCTCAGGGGCTAGGAGGTCTTTTGATTTCCTAGTACGAAAATTGACGATCCCGAGGTTCCCGAGTCCCGTTTTTGTCGTCTTGTGTTGTCTCGTGTGCCCAGTGTTTTGTCCTTATCGTAGTCCTGTATCGTGTTTAAAAACGCAATCTTAAGGTGTTGACCGTGCTGAGGGGATGAATGACTCAGCGTCAAATGAGTCTCGAACCCCCCCCCGAATACCGGGCGTCCTCCGGGTGTAAACAGCCTTGCTGTGGTATTCTGGCTCTGCCACAGTCGACCAGTCTTCCAAGGATTCTCGTGGGAACCAAATGAAAAATAATTCCAATAATCTTTACAAAACTAAGGAAAATTTTCCTCCACTAAGCGGGCACAAGAGGCCCAGAACTGAGTCTACTTCACCTATTCCAATATTTAAGTCTTTTGACAGGTTTTTCAACATAAAACCAGTTTCTGGTACATTCAAGAATGTTTCTCCCTTCCAAATCCATAAGTCGCTTGTATCTCAATTCGGATCTCTGTCAGACATTAAAAAACTGGCAGACGGTTCTCTGCTCATAGAAGTTAGTAATGAAGAACAGTCGTTTACAGCTTTAAACATAAACAAAATTTTATCTTATGAGGTCACTTCTTTGCCTCATAAAGCTCTTAATTTCGTCAGGGGTGTGATCACCTGTTCGGATCTTTCCAATTGCTCAGATGAAGAAATTATCGAAAGCCTTCAGAGTCAAGGAGTAACCAATATATTCAGAATGCCCCCCAAGAAAGAATCGAGCGCACCTTCTTCAACTTTTATCTTGACGTTCAGACTCCACCAACTCCCTACTAAGATTTACGCTGGCTGGTACTCCCTGCGCGTTCGCCCCTATTTTCCACACTCCATGCGCTGTTTCAACTGCCAAAAGTTTGGTCATACAGCCAGCAAATGTTCCCATCCCTCGACCTGTCCATCCAGCGGACACCCTTCACACGCAGATAGCCCCTGTTCTAAGCCACCCAAATGTAGCAATTGTGATGGAGAACACTCACCAAGATACAAGGGATGCTCACTTTTTAAACAAGAATTCGAAATTCAAAAAATCCGAACCCTGGAAGAGATCTCATGTTTCGAGGCAAAACGTAAGTATTTTGCCTCATACCTCACCTTTTACAAACAATATAGTTCAGTCACAAAGGGCGCCAGCCCTATAATGATTTCCGAATCTACCCAATGCGACCTAACCTCTCTCCCTCCTCTTCCAACAACTACCATTTCTTCAAATTCCTTCAGTCCCATTCATAAACCCTCTCTCCCGCCTCCACCTCTCCCAATTCCTCCTCCATCTCCCTCCCGAACCCCTATTCTTCCTGAAATTCCTCCTACAAAACCCCGTTCCACCCTTCCCCCAAAAAATACCACTAAACCTGACACCCAGATTAAACAACCACAACAAATAAGACAATCTGTGACAAAGTCCATTCAAAGCCGTCACGGAAATGCATCAAACTCTTTCTCCACCTCCTCCAAGGATTCTCTTAAAAAGAAAAGCAATCGCTCAGCCAAATCTACACCAACTTCTAATGAATCCATATTGGAGCTATCATCCTTGGACACTCAAATGGAACTTGATTTGGCCGCCTCCCAGGGCAAGATCTCAAAGAAGAAATAACCCCTTTACAATAAAATTCAACCCAATCATTCAATGGAACCTGAATGGGTTCTCTCCAAGGCGGGAGGACCTTTCTCTATTAGTGAAATCAATTAGTCCATCTATCTTGGCCCTCCAGGAGACTAACTTCAAAGACAACCACCACTCTAATATAAAAAACTATCATACTGTATTCACAAACAGACAAGACCCGTCAAGAGCATCTGGAGGCACTGCAATCTTTATTCACAAGTCACATGACTATGATCCCATCCTTCTTCATACCACTCTGGAAGCAGTCGCAATCAGGGTGACTCTGGACTTTCCCATCACTCTTTGCAGTCTTTACTTACCATCAGCAGCAAATGTAACTCTCATAATGATCCAATCTCTCATTGTTCAGCTTCCTTCTCCCATTCTCATCCTGGGAGACTTCAACTCACACAACCCCTTATGGGGCTCGGTAACCTCGAACCCCAGGGGGAAAATAATAGAACAGTTAATCACCGAAAATCAACTTTTCATTTTAAATCATCCTGTGCCCACATTCATTTCCTCCTCCACTGGTTCATTCTCAAACATTGAGCTATCTATCTGCAGTCATAGCATAGCTTCTAACTTCGACTGGGAAATTTCCTCCAACACTCATGGCAGTGATCACTTTCCGATCATCCTTCGATCCTCCTCAACTAATCTAATTCACCCTATCCCATCACACAAATGGAATCTGAACAGAGCAGACTGGTCCAAATTCTCCTCTCTTATCAACCCAGTATCTATTCCTATTCATAACATTGATCTGTTTCTACAGGAGTTTACAAATAACATTATCTCTGCTGCTCTTGAATCTATCCCCCAATCTAAACCTCCTCAGCATAAACTCCCAGTTCCATGGTGGAATAATGAATGTTATATAGCTATCAAAAATAAGAAAAAGACGTTAAATCTTTTCAAGAGACATCTCTCTCAGGAGAATTTTGTGAACTATAATAAAAGAGAGCATTGGCAAAAAGAATCATCAAGCAAGCCAAAACAAATTCCTGACAAACATTTGTCTCCTCCATTAAACATCCAATAGCATCCAGGGAATGATGGCTATCTGTAAAAAGAATGAAAGGCTTCTCCACAAACCATATCCTGAATCTAAATGTCAACAACTCCACAATCACTGATCTGGCAGCCATAAGTGACCTCATCGCCGACTAATTTCATCATAAAACGTGTCCTTTCTCCCCCCTAACCTCCCCTTTGCCTCCACTAAATCAATCCAGATTTGAATCCACCCTACTCAAAGCCTACAATGACCCCTTTTCACGTGAGGAACTGCAATTCTCTCTAGATTTATCAAAAAAATCAGCCCCTGGACCTGACTCCATTCCCTCTAAAATGATCAAAAACCTGCCAGAGCACTCTTTAGTCTCTCTACTGAAATTTTTTAATCATATATGGCTGAACGGAGGATTTCCTAAATCTTGGTCACATTCCATAATTATCCCTATTCATAAAATGGGGAAGCCCAGAGCATCTCTCAGCAGCTCTTTGACGAATCACATAGGCAAGGCAATAGAGAGGATGATGTGCCGAAGATTATCTTGGATTTTAGAGACATCAAACCTTCTCTCACCTTATCAGTTTGGGTTCAGGAAATTCAGATCATCCATGGATCATTTAGCCTCGCTGGAAACAGATATACATTGGGCGCTCCACAGACGAGAGCACTTAGTTTTAATCTCTCTAGACCAATGCCTTTGACAGAACAAACTGTCATCACATCCTTAACCAGCTGGAGGCGATGGAACTCGTTGGTTCTCTTCCGATTTTCATCTGTAATTTCCTCTCATCTCGCACTTTCCAAGTAAGGGCAAATGGTCACATGTCTCAAACTTATTCGTCTGCACTTGGGGTCCCCCAAGGATCTGTCATTAGCCCCACCCTATTTAATATCGCCATAAAATCCATCACCAAGGTAATCTCCCAGCATGTGAAATATAAACTCTTTGCTGATGACATAATTATCTATTATTCTTCCCAATCTTCTGTGGAAATTACCTCTGTCCTAAACCGAACTCTTTCTGCTCTTGAAAGATGGACAACCAACCATGGACATTCCTTCTCCCCAACCAAATCTTCACAAATCCATTTTTGTAAATCCAGAAAATGCTCCAGAATCAACCCTCTATCAATTAATGACACCCAATTCCAATAGTAGACTCTCTTAACATCCTAGGGCTTACCTTTGACTGTAAAATGACTTGGGTTCCTCACATAAAATACCTTAAATCTCGCACCTCCCAGGATTTAAATTTACTGCGATCTCTATCCAGCACCAAGTGGGGTTCGGATTTGACCTCTCTCATTCACATCTACAAGTCCCTCATATTGCCTAAATTGAGCTATGGTGACTTCATATATGATTCGGCTAGTCTAAATATCAAGAAACAACTCAATCCAATACAGAATCAAGCAATTAGACTAGCTACTGGCGCCTTTTGAACCTCTCCCATCCCCAGCCTTCAATGCATCTCATCCATTCCCCCCTTACATTTGACCAGACAACTTTCACTGATGAAATTCTATATATCTTCGTTATATCGATCCTCCAACAGGCTTTCACTAGATCTCTCTAACATTCACAGAAGAAACCCTTATCTCTTTCCCCCACTCTCCATTCCACTTAGAATAAAAATCATCCTTTCTACTCACAACCTGTCTCCGCCATCTTTCAAGTACCCCACTTTTACTAATTTTCCTCCATAGTATTCCCCAAAACCCATAGTCGATCTCTTCCTCAGCAAATACTGTAAATCTTCTTCTCCAAAATCCATGCTACATAGTCTTTCTCTCGAAAGAATTAACAACTATCTTCCTGATTTCTCAGTCATATATACTGATGGCTCCAAATCTCATCTAGGGACTGCCGCAGCATTTATTCATAACCACACAATCAAAACTTTTAAATTCCTAATTCATTCCACGGTTTTCTCCTCGGAACTTTTTGCAGTAAAAGAAAGTCTGCGACATGCAATAAACGAAGGGAAAATGGGCAAATACCTAATTGTCTCCGACTCAGTGAGTGCAATGGAATCAATAAAGAATGGCAACATTAAATTCACTTATTTAAATCAAATATCTGATCTTTTATACGTTGCTAACCACCGCAACATCTCTATAGTCTTTCTCTGGATTCCATCACACACAGGGCTCGTGGGCAACGAAAAGGCGGATTATCACGCAAAAAAAGCAGTGCAACAAGGCCATCAAATAAGTGAGGAAAACCATCCAAATGATTATCTCAACCACATTAAACACGTTTATCGAGACCTCTTCTAGTTACAGTGGGATTTGGAGGAATCATCAAATAAACTCTGGGAACTCAAACCCATGGTCTACCCTCCCCTGCACAATCAATCCCTCACACGAAGGCAAAACACCATATGGAGAAGACTTGCAATTGGCCACAGCTTCCTCACTCGCTCTCATCTACTAAAGAGCGAAGTCGCCCCCATCTTCTCGATTTGCCAATCAACACTTACGGTGAAACACATATTCGACTCTCCTCACTCCAAGCAATGCAGAGAAAGGAATCGCCTACAGACGAACATGAAACAGTTCCTAGCATCGGACCAAATTCTATCCCACATAAATCACATGGAAAATTACCTAAAAGAGCAAGACTATTATCAACTGATATAATGGATAATATCACAAATCATATTTAAAAAATCATCTTGATTTGGGGTGCTAAATGACCATAGTAGTCGATGCACCTTATCCCCACAACATCCATCCATCCATATTGGTTCCCAAGATAAAGACTAGCAACCTATGTTAGTGAGTTAGAGTGTCCCGATGCAACTATGTAGGGTTACGCAACATTAATTTTTCTAGAAAAAAATTGCTGCCTGGAATTTTACAACGATAAATATACTTAATTACTGTCAGTCCAAGACCGAGTTTATTCCAGGTCTTTGTTAATTTGTAGAACTTCCTGCTGTCAGCGGATACTTGCATGGGCAGTCAGAGTTTGAGTCATAGATTGAATATTTGGTCTTCTCAAGAATATTGTTAAGGCAAAAAGAAAAAGAATGGTACACAGTATGAAACTTTACAGTAAACCGGCATTGATAGTGTGAAAGTGTGGACACAAAATCTACCAATTGCCACTTCCAAGAACACTCTCAGAAGCATCTAAACAGAAAATCTCAGAGATATAAGAACGACTACTCCTAAAATTCAATAGTTTGTACATTTGTCTCTATCCCAATAAAATATTAGTAATAGATGGAAATAGTTTCCTGTGCATATTTATTTATTTTTCTAATTAAAAGTTTGTTAAAATTGCAATTTTCCTACTTTACATGATAATATTCAAATGGAAAATCCATTAATATAAAGGATAAAATGGCCATTGTACAAATGTACACGGGAATTAATAGAATGATTAAACTAAGAATAAATTTCAGCTGGTGTGATGACATGTAATTTTCAACTGTGGCGACAATAAATATACAATTCGACTTGGGGGGTGTGTTATGTATTCAGTTGAGAATATAAATGACCGTTGCCCGAGGAATTTCAGCTATTTGCTTAATTAAATTTTGGGGTATAAATGTTACCGGAACTTTACGAAACATCTCTGCTGATGTTCTATACAAGCCGGTCGATGTTTTGTGTCCTATCTTGGTTCTGTCACGTTCCGTCCACCTCGCTGGATCTGTTTCCAACAAACTCAATTTTAAATCGCTCTCAAACTTTACTAAACTGATTTTTAGATTCTCTGATGCTCCGAGAAAACTTACACTTACTTTGAATATCAATTTTTTGAATGCAGGAACTCTTTGAATGGATAAAATTAGAACGAATATTTTGTAAAGAAGTAAATCTTGAAAATATACAGTGTATTTTCTTTAAAATAACAGAAGTATTTTAAATAGAGATACAGATATTTAGGGAATTACTAACTGAAATATAAAGCCTCACAACTTGATGATAAAAAAAGCATTCCAATTAACTCACCTTTCAGGTCTTAAAAACTAGCAAGTAGTACATTTTAAGTTCTAATTGAAGGTAACTAACTCGTTTTCAGGAAAATAAGAGATTTGGGGAAAAAAAGTGAAAGGATCTGGTTCGATACTGCGACGATGTTTTTAATTATCTGCCTAGCTATGTTTTTACATAACTACCATCTACACTTAGTCCAACGTTTCTCGAGTTATTTCATTTCATCCAAAAGAAATAACCGGTCAAGCGCAAGTCGGACTTGCGCAGCTAATGTTCCTGATTACGTTTAAGTACGTGATTACCTTTAAAATAAAAATAACCGGTCAAGTGCAAGTTGAACTTGCACAATTAGTGTTCCGTACGTTGATAGTTTTTAAAATAAAAATTTTTATTAGGGTGGTATAAAATAATCAGTGACTTCACAAAACACACCCCAAATGAGTTTTCAACAAAGTTTGTTTCCAATCTTTACTGAAAACTGGTGACCTTGAAATTTTGTTTTTTTTTTTCTATAAAAGATAAATTATTAAAGGTAATGACAATTTCCGTTCAATCTATACCCCGTGGAGAATATTCCAGGATTTTTTCAAAATTTTTTGGTCAGTACTTTTCGAGATAAGATAGGAGACAGCGATTTTTCACGATACGAAGAAAAGTGTGCGCAAGTATTACATTATATATATATATATTTTTTATTCGTGTTTTCACAAGCTTTCATTTGACACCACACTCGTTGACCTAGTAAAAAATTTTTTTTTCACTTCCGATTTCACCCCTCAAAACGAATCCCTTAAGTCTAAATTTATGTTACGGTAATATAAAATGATCAGTGACTTCACAAAACACACTCCAAATAATTTTTCAACAAAGTTTATTTCCAATCTTTACTGAAAACTGGTGACCTTGAAATTTTGGTTTTTTTCTATACCAGATAAATTATTAAAGGTAATGATAATTTTTGTTCAATCTATATTCCGTGGAGAATATTTCAGGATTTTTTCAAAATTTTTTGATCAGTATTTTTCGAGATAAGGTAGGCGACAGCGATTTTTCACGATTTTTTAAAAGTAATATGAAGAAAAGTGTGCGCAAGTATTACATTATATATATATTTTTTACTCGTGTTTTCACAAGCTTTCATTTGACACCACACTCGATGATCTAGTAAAAAAATTTTTTTTTCACTTCCGATTTCACCCCTCAAAACGAATCCCTTAAGTCAAAATTTATCTTACGGTGATATAAAATAATCAGTGACTTCACAAAATACACCCCAAATAAGTTTCAACAAAGTTTATTTCCAATCTTTACTGAAAATTGATGACCTTGAAATTTCTGTTTTTTTTATATACCAGATAAATTATTACAGGTAATGCACTCGTGATAATTTTCGTTCAATCTACACCCCGTGGAGAATATTCCAGAATTTTTTCAAAATTTTTTGATAAGTACTTTACGAGATAAGGCGGGTGGACAGCGATTTTTCGCGATTTTTTGAAAATAATACAAAGAAAAGTGCGCGCAAGTATTACATTATATATATATTTTTTACTCGTGTTTTCACAAGCTTTCATTTGACACCACACTCGATTACCTAGTAAAAAAATTTTTTTTTCACTTTCGATTTCTCTCCCCAAAACTAACCCCTTAAGTCAAAATTGAACTTTCAAAACTACATGGCTCTGATGAGGCCATCAATTCCTATATTACTACCAAATTTCAACTTTCTATGACAAATAGTTTCGGAGAAAATCGGGTGTGACAGACGGACAGACGGACAGACGGACAGACAGACGGACAGACACCGAAGTGATCTTATAAGTGTTCCGTACGGAACACTAATTAGCTACTTAACAGCCAATAAATGAATATAGCTCAATCTAGAATCGAGTCGTAAAGGTTTAAAATAAATATTTACTATCTAAATATTTGTTTAATTATAAACAAATAAAATAAAATTATTTTGTTTTCGTTACTGCTCCGTTGGTCACCAGTTACCATGATATTACTGATTACATCGAATACATATTGATATTTCATAGCTCTTAATCCTGGTTGAATTCCCACCTTTCTAAACATTCACCATGCCACATAGTTTTTTTATACTCGTGATAATTTTCCCTCAATCTACACTTTATTTAGGCCATACCAGAATTTTTTAAAAATTTTTTGATCAATGCTTTTTGTGATAGGGGGGACAGCGATTTTTGGCATTTTTTAAAGAATAATGGAAAGAAAAGCGCGCAAGTATTACGTCATATATATTTTTTAACTCGTGTTTTTACAAGCTTTCATTTGACACCCTACTCGATGACCTGGTAAAAAAAAAAAAATTTCAATTTAGATTTCACCCCCAAAAACTAACCCTTTAAGTCAAAATTTAACTTTCAAAACTACATGGCTCTAATGAGGCCATAAGTTCTTATATTAGTGTCAAATTTGAACTTTCCATGTCAAATAATTTCCGAGAAAATCGGATGTGACGGACGGACAGACAGACACCGAAGTGATCTTATAAGTGTTCCATACGGAACACTAAACACGACCAAAGATTACCAGTTTCGGGTCGGAAAAGTAAAACTTATTTTCGTGGAGGACCTCATTAGGGTAGAGTTTGTTAAATACTGTATAGTATCAATCGTATTATGAGAACATTCTGTGGTTTTTGGTTGGGATATAAAACAGATTTTATGCATAATTATTTATATTCAAATATGCGAAAGGCTTCAGGGATTGCTTGGTATATATAGTGTTATACGTCTCTTTCATGGTTTTGAAGTTAAGATATATGAAAATTATGCTGTATATTCGTTATTTCCCATTTTAGCAATAGTTTCCAGAGATTAAGGTCAGGTTTCAGTTGCAAATATCTCTGAAAACGTTCTCTTGCACAAATTTTTTTTTATCGGTCACTTTCTTGCCGAAGTAGTGATTTTACCCTTTTTCATATCCTAAGGATATCGGCGGGAATGTCGTTTGTGATTAATGTCAGGACATAAAGTGCGCGAAAGTCATATGCAGCAGTTATTTTAGAACTGCTTATTTGCAAGGGAAATCACTTACCGATTTTTTCGTCGATGAACGAGTACGACGCGAAGTATAAAAAATTGTAATTGTGTAACACTACCCCAGAACTTTTTTTTGTTTAACTTATCGATTAATCCGACACGTGTGAGTTTAAAGGCCTAAACCAGTAGCAGGGATCTGAAGTAATGTATTCGGGCCTTCCGGGAAGGAAACGTGAACTCCTCACCTCGGCCGTACTTGGGCCACCGCACGATTTGACATTCAGGTGCACACCTGAAATATAGGAGCGATGTTGAATCTCATACATGAAAATACCGATATAGCAAACCTTTGGTTTTTTTTTGCTTTTAAGATGCTATCTGTTGTTAAAAATAAAGAAGCTGAAAATATACTAATATATTACGTATAAGGTTAAATGTGATACTGTTAAAACATTTTCACGGGGATGTACTAAGTATGATATAACGGTGAATTTTTAAAATAGTATTGTTACGAGATAGGTTAGTGGGCTGTTTGAAAACTTCTCGACCTAACAATGAAAAAAAAATTTTTTTACGTGAAATATGTTTTATTTTTCAATATAATCTCCCGAAACGTCAATACATTTATTCCAATATTTTTCCAATAATTCAACACCATCATTAAAGTGTGATTCCGGAACGTCTGCAAAACATCCATCCACGGCCGCAATAGCCTCGTCATTTGATGTAAAACGCTTTCCAGCCAGGAATTTTTTCAAGTTTGGAAACAGATAATAGTTAGAGTGAGCTAAATCTGGTAAATATGCTGGATATTCAAGCAATTCGTATTTTAATTGAATTTTGCCATCGTCAAAACACTTGTGATTGTCTTGATGGAAAATAATTCTTTTCTTCTTTAAAGCAGGTCTGATCCAAAAGGTTATAATAATATTCAGAGTTAATTGTTTTACCTTTCTGAAGAAAATAGATCAACAAATCACCTTTGTAATTCCAAAAAACTGCTGATGGAACCGTCTTTGCCTTCTTTGGTGCACTTCCACCGGCTCAATCCATTGTTTCGACTGTTTTTTTCGCTTTGGTGTATAGTGGTGGATCCAAGTTTCATCAACAGTTATGAAACGACATTTAAAATTAATTTTATTTTGCTTAATACGAATCAAACACGCTTGAGAAATACCGATTCGAATGCGTTTTTGGTCAACTGTCAGCAAATGCGGCACCCATCTTGCACAAAGCTTTTTCATATGCAGTTCTTCATGCAAAATATTTCCAGTTCATTTTTTTGTGATGCCTAGGGCCTCAGCTATTTCACGCACTTTAACTCGTCGATCATCTAATACTATATCATGGACTGGTTGAATGATTTGTGGTGTTTTAGCAGTTTTTGGACGACCTTCGCTTGGATCATCTTGGAGGCTTGTACGACCAGATTTAAAAAGAGCAGCCCATTTTTTCACTGTGGAAAATGAAGGTTATGCACCCTTATACACTTCTAACAATTTCGGATGAATTTCTGTTGGTGTTAAACCATCCAAAAAAAAGAATTTAATCATTGCACGATATTTAATTTTTGCCATTTTAAAAACATCAATATTAAACAGCTTCTTCTACTCAAATGAATTGACAGATCGAAATATAATTTTACATGTGTTTATATAAAGGATGGAACTTTCCAATACAATTATAGTTTCACAGTTTCTAACGCCATCTATGTGCCGGGTCGAAAACTTTTCAGATAGCCTAGGTTCTTTATCAATTCTTAAAACAACAAAAATTTTGGAATGATAGTACCGGCAGCAAAAACAAAGAGCATAACAATATCTAAAACATATAAGCTTGTTGATGAAAAAATTATACCAGAAGTATATCAAATTTTGGTAATATTAATACAGTATACTTAGTTGCTTCAAGTAAAAGTGACCATTTTTAGAAGTGTAATGAATTTTCTAACCTATTACACATTTCATTTTTATCACTTGTTACTACCAGCCAGTAAATATATTTTGTAGCTATGCGATTTTACGTAAAATTTAAACCCAAAAATAAATAAAACACACGTCTATATTCTACCATCTGTTGCAATCGTATTTTATATGTTGCATCGTGACATACGAAACAATTTTCGTTAGAAAATTTATGAAGACGTTCTGACACAATATGTGACAGAATTTTATATATTTTTCGCAGCATTGCATTTCCTGGGAAATATTATCTTAAATTTTATTTCGATTTTTCCCATTCGAGTTTCGTCTGATTTGTTGTCGAAGTTTAAGCAAAACAGACGTTGAATTTTAATAAGGAAAAGTAGTCTAGCATTTTTACTATTTTTAAAGAATACTTTTCTATTTATGCAAAATGTTTTTGAAAAAAGATATTAAAAGATATATCGTGGTAGCTTAGTCCCATATCATTTTGTATCATATCAAGGATATGTCATTTCGATTTTAGCCATTTTCTTTTGTTTTTGTTATCTCAGTTTTTAGTCAGCACCGACTCCTCATCTAAGTGTAATTAACTTTGTAGTTGTATCAAATTTTATAGTTAGATTAATTCTTTACTTCTACTTTTTAGGTGCCTTGTATGTACATCTATACAGACATACTTGATTAATTTATGGTTATTTCTTCTATAAAGTCTTGGTCATGTCTGGCAAGTATTGTTCGATTCTTGCTTTTGCTGCATCTTTGGCGAATCTAGTATATCTTCTGTGAATATGGTTATTTTAAGGGCTATGTATATATATATATATATATATATATATATATATATATATATATATATATATATATATATATATATATATATATATATATATATATATATATATATATATATATATATATATATATATATATATATATATATATATATATATATATATATATATATATATATATATATATATATATATATATATATATATATATATATATATATATACATACATATATATATATATATATATATATATATATATATATATATACATACATACATACATATACATATATATATATATATATATATATATATATATATATATATATATATATAAGAGAGCTCTTCAGGCCCTGTAGGCCTAAGGTTTGATCGGCAATCCTGCTCCATTCATTCTTTTCTGTGGCTCTTATTTTCCAGTTACTTATCTTTAACCTCTCCAAATCCTCCTCCACTGCCTCCAACCATTTTCTTCTTGGGCGTCATCTCCTTCTCTTTCCAACCACCGCCTCTCTCAACACTTTTTTGGGGGGTTATGAATATATTGAATAAAATAATGGCAGTGCACTTCCTTAGGGTAGTGCGGGATAGAATACCACCTCGGGTACGTTCTGCCCGTGGTAGAAGGCGACTAACAGGACAACTTAGATGGTACATGCGGTACATGGTACAATCGGCTTAGGCGTCGTAAAGTTGCATAACCTTTCGTGGTTGTGCTGATGTCCCCGGAGGTAAAATAGCCCCCCGTTCAGATCTCCGGGTAGGGCTGGTTCGGGAACGTCAACATACAGAGATCACAATTTTAATGTAACACATGTTTGGAACATGGAAATTGAACAATTTGGAGAATCTCGAGCTATTGCACTCGAAATATCCAAGGCATTCGATGTGTGTTTTTTTCTAACACCTTCACTATCAACGCCGGTGTGCCCTAAGGCTCCATATTATCTTCTACGCTCGTTCTCATTTACGGTAACGATCTGCTGGAAAGGACCAGGAATCCTATCTACAGCTTAGCAAATGACAGTACGCTTATTTTTTCATTTAGTTTGAACGCTCGAACATCGGCTACTCATGCAAGTATTCGCAGCCAGCAGAAAATCGTTCAACTTAATAAAGACCTGGATGAAATTCTGTCTTGGGATGACAGTAACCAAGTAGAAATTAACACTACAAAAATCCAGGCTGCAGTTTTTTCTAAAAAAGCTAACTGAACCCGGCATAGTTTATCCGAGCACTCCATTCCTCTAGCATCGTCACTCAATTTGCTGGGCGTTAATTTGGGAGCAGGTCTAAAGCAATTAGGACTATATAGGTATAGTTTCTTATATTGTTTTTTCATTACTCGTATTACTTGCAGCTGCAGTAGTAGCTGTTTTTTCCCCGAATCCAAAATGCTTTTCTATCATTAAATTGTTGTTTTCTATGTCTTAAGTTAGTCTTTTTATAAGTTCTCATTTATGGATAGTTCTTTTCTGGTTTTGAGATTATTCTAATGGTAGCTTTTTCTCCGGGGGTTAGGAAGTATTTTCATATATGGTTTGTAAATGAAATATAATTATATAAATGTTTTTTACGTATATTTTTTAAATTTTTAGGTATAATATCGTCTTCTCATGATGGTTTATATGGACCTTGCTTTCCTCGTTCTCATTAGGACTTCTCAGCTGACAATAAGCTACCACAAGCCTTATATTAGTAGCACGGAAATTTACTCAGAAACGTCACAGAACATACCAGGTTAAAGAAACCCGTAGGGCCACCTCAACGAGACTTCGGTAACCTGTGATAAAAGAACAAAGCAAACTGACAAAAATACAGACAAAAAGACAGATGGTTAGTGGTAAGATTTTATGGACATCCACTAAGTTGTAATTTAAATATTATATTCCTACTATAATTTTATATATACGTACGGAATCCTTATAAGATCACTTCGGTGTCTGTCCGTCTGACACACCTAATTTTCTCAGAAACTATTTGACATGGAAAATTGAAATTTGGCACTAATATAGGAATTCATGGCCTCATCAGAGCCGTGTAGTTTTGAAAGTTACATTTTGACTTAAAGGGTTAGTTTTGGGGGGTGAAATCGGGAGTGAAAAAACATTTTTTTACCAGGTCATCGAGTGGTGGACTTGCTTGTAAAAACACGTGTTCAAAAATATAACACATAGGCTGAAAAGTTTTTAGTTTAGCTACTTAAAACACATTTTTTTGCAAAATTCGACTTTATTCATCAACATAGTCTCCTTCAAGAGCGATACAATCAGTCCAACGCTTTTCTAATATTTCTATACCTTTCTTGTAGAAGGATTTGTATTTGCCTTCAAAATAGGCCTCAGTTTCGGCGATAACTTCTTCATTGGAGCCATATCTCTTTCCTGCGAGCATTTTTCTGAGGTCTGCGAATAGATAATAGTCGCTGGGGGCCAAATCTGGAGAATAGGGCGGATAAGGAAGCAATTCGAACTTCAATTCACGCAATTTTGCCACTGTAACAATTGACTTGTGATACGGTGCATTGTCTTGATGAAAGAGCACATTTTTTTGCTCATTTGGGACCGCTTCTTTGCCATTTCTGCCTTCAAACGCACCAATAACTTTATATAATATTCGAAGTAACGGTTTTTTCCCTTCTCAGCATAGTCGATGAAAATTATTCCATATTTTATGAAGTCATTGATCATTTTATACCTCCGTAACAAAAAATTTTATTTTAAAAGCAATCAACATACAGAACACTAATTGCGCAAGTCCGACTTGCACTTGGCCGGATATTTTTTGGTTAAATATACAACGCAGTTAGATTTTTTCTTTTCAAAATTTTTTTGTGGTTCAGTTTGTACATTATACACACAGAATGCAACTTAACAAAATAAGCAGCATCTATATTTATGACTTGCAGAGATTTATGATAAGGCTCACCGCCCTACAGCCCTGAAAAAGTTAATACTAAGCGTGACCGAGCATTCCGCAATTCTGCTAGCACCGTTATGTAAAAGGGAGTTTTACCATCAAAACTAAGTATTAAAAAATAAATTTATAATGACTTATATACGTAAAAAATCTATAAAAATATATCATACGAAACTGAAGCTTTTACGGTTTTATTCACATGAGAAATCATGTTATGTCAAATTGAAATTTCGACCTTTCGATTACGATTTCACGATTCATGCCGGGAAAATTTATAGTATTTTTCAAGACTGATTGAAAAATATAAAAAACATTAAACGACTGTTAGGATCTTCGCACGTACCTGGCCATAACAGGGTCGTAATTGATATATATATATATATATATATATATATATATATATATATATATATATATATATATATATATATATATACCTCCCTTTCAATCTAACATTTTATTGGCTACTTCGTGTTTATAAATTTCAATAGTGTCTTAAAATGTCCGAAGCCCTTTCCATCAGAAGCCGCAAATGTTTGCCGTCGAGGCAAAAGTGATAGTTAAAAGTGTTTATTTAGTAGTTAGTGGAGCAAGGCCACGAAAAGTACTTTTCATTGATGGGGACATCAGCTTTAAAAAACATCCCTGAAAGTACAGTTTGGAAAATTGTAAATATTCGATAGCGCCTAAAAAAAACACGAAAAGACAAAGATGTGTCGAAATGTATTGATTTCTGTCAAAAAGACTTAATCCGCCGCAAAATTTATGAGATGTATGCAGAACAAAAAGTTCCTACGTTATTGTCACTTTCACGGAGGCTGTCCGAGGATAGTTATAACATAAAATGTTCCACTACAACTTTATAGCGTATTCTACGTCGTTTGGGGTTTTTATTCAAAAAAATAGACAAAAGACAAGTTATAATGGAATCACGGCGCTTACAACAACTCAGAATGGAATATGTTGAAACGATATCTACCTAGATGAGACTTGGTATGACACCCACGACACACCCAGTAAAGGATGGATTGATAAATCCAAAAAATGCCACAGCAAAGCTCCATCAAATAAGGGTAAAAGAATAACTATTCTACACGCGGGGTCAGAAGAAGGCTGGATACCAGAATGTCTATTTCAGATTCCAGTTTGGATTATCATTGTGATACAACCGCTGAAGATTTTGAAGATTGGCTTCAAAACAAATTAATGCCAAATATACCAGCGAATAGCTCCATCCTAGCATAGTCGCCAAATGAATAAGGTACCAAGTTCCACCAGTAGAAAAAGGGAAATACAAGCCTTTTTGTGCGAACGTGACATACATTTCCATGAACGTTATACAGTTAAACAATTGTTAGAAGTTTTAAAATGTTATTGTGATTAAATTGCAAAGGAATCAGGACATGAAATAATTCGGCTTCCACCATATCATTGTATTTTTAATGCGATCGAGTTGATATAGTATAAAATAAAGTCTAATATACGTGCTCACAATAATACAACCACTTTGAACAGTAGTATGATTGAGTTGATAAAAATAGAAATCAAAAATGTAACCGTTGAAAACTGGAGAAACTGTATTCAACACGTCAAAAAAATTGAGAACTCATATAGATGTATGTACATAAATATAAATAGTTTAGAACCTATAAAAAAACTTATTATTGATTTGCAAGATAGTAGCGATAACGAAATTGAACTAGATATTAATTAATAACTAAAATTGTAATAAATGTACGCGAGGACACTGTACATACACTGTTTTAATATATTTGTGTAATTACTATATTGTGTATTATTCAGTACACAAAACATTAAAATTCAACTGTCTTATCACAATAAAATTTTAAACCCAACAATTATACAATCAGATATAGTGCGGCCCTGCACGATGCCTTGTCATTAAACAGCCATAAATTAATCACCTTCGAATCTTGTTGAATTTTGAATGGGTATAGGTAGCTAAGTCACTTCCTTAGATCGTGAAAAATACTATACTCTCTGAGATTCGAACATATAAGGATAATTTCTCATCTTGATTTTCTCAGAACTCGCCACCGAAAAAATATTAAAGGCGAACTATGCGAAACTTGCCAACCCGTACATGGTTAAATAGATGTTTGATATTTACTAACCCCAAGTTCGATTTGCTCTTGAATAGCTTTATTGCCATCAAATATACAACAATAATCTTCATTTAGAGAAATTTTACCATTTCGTACCGACAAAACTAAATCAAAATATTTGCAAAAACTTACTGCGTTATCAATGTTTCACTCAGCCCCCAAAACTATAAAAGAATTGCTTTTTATGAACGTCCAAATCGACTAAGGAAAGTTTATAAAGCGATTTGTCTAAGTGGAAGCGAACTATCAAAAAAACAGACAAAAAAACAGCTTCGAAAACCAAGGGCGAGTTATGATGAATGTTCTCTGTTTTGGAAACCTCGAAACATTGCTTTTTTTTTAATGTGAAAGTGCATACCCAAGAGATAACAACAGTAAAAGCCTTATTTTTATTCTCGTAATAAACACTAAGGCCTGTTTAATGTTTAAAGGCTCATAAAAACCGAAAGAAAATGTGTCGGAAGATAATTTTTTATTCACCTTGAGGAGATTAGTCTTTATCTGAAATGTTCGGTGATATTTTTTCTCTTTCGGCCTCGTGCCACACAGTTTATCCTCTCTTCCCAAATAGAGCCTGTAACGAGTAAGTGTACTTTATTTTTATGACTAAAAACGACGATAAAATAATTAAAACAGGATTAGAGCGTTTGATCATTATTTTTAGAAGAATAAATGATTTTTTTGTATATTTAAATGCAGTATAAAATTAATTCTAACTCACAGCCAACTCTATTGTTTGCTTGTTTAGTAAGCTTGATAATGGCCAAACAACTGAAAAATGACAATTCTTAGTGTTATTGACAAATTCTCCTGCTTCATTTGTCATATGTCATAGTCATTATAAAGTATGTTATACACTTAAACACCAAGGTTAGCTACGTTTTTTGCAAGAACGAAATCTATAAATAGCTACAAGCACGGTGCGGTGAGGCAGTAGCAATTCACGTTGATTTGAGAGGACCGAAATTACTTTCTCTTCCACCTAAAAACGCTCTTGTTGCTACAAAACTGCATCGTCTTAGGAAAAAATCAAAATTTTACAGGTAAGGAGAAACGAAGCAGTGGGACATATAGAAACAAAAGGTGTCGCAGCTGTAGCCAATCGACAACCGGGAGTGGGCGAAGCCTCTTGATAAAAAAAAAAAATTTGCACCAAAAATTATAAAAGCTTAGACCCTTTCCAAAGTAGTAAATTGAAAATCCATAACCAGCGGATGGAGTTTTTTTTTCGTCTTACTAGATTTGTGTGTTAAAAAAACGCCTAAATACCTAAATTTACGTAACATGAAGGGTTTCAAAAAGAGATTACAACGAAAACAAATATATTTTAAACCCTTGTTAGATTTCCTAACATACTTTGTGTTTTATTCGATGGATCACATGTGCAAATAAGACTACAATTCGGGGACAATGGTGATTTATGTGGTAATATTTCATAGGTGGTCGCATATAAATCAATTTTGTGAATTAATAGTCTTGCTCTGTTTAAGACTACATAAGCTGTTACATCCGTGTTCGACAAAATCGCAGCCATTCTACGCTACAGGACAGTGCCGTAGGGTCGGTGCGATGACAAGGGAAATGGGCTATATAAAATTGAAGTAACTTTGCGACACAAAAGGTATTGCTTGATACACCGTCAGGGAACTCTTCGAAATTAGAGCACTGAATAATTTAGTATTGGTATAGCGACGAGTTAATATTCTTGAAGATATCTCGTAATATCGTAGGCGAAACGTTGGAAAGTCACGCCAGTTTGACCCGGTCTAATTACAATAACATAATTTTTTAAAATAAGTTCTTGTTTACCAATTACTTTAGGAAGAGAAAGAAAAACTTCTTCACAACCGCATGGTTCTAAAAGAAATACTGAAGAACTCGGTAACCTCTTGGAAGATACTAATCATAAGAAAGATATTTTTAGTTAAATCCCGCTGTTGGTTGGTGATTGGTCGATTACAGGCGGGGTAGGCGATTGTGCCTGTTTGTGCACTGTAGCCTCTTGATTTATTGTGCTCCCCTCTCTTGGTTACATGAGCGTCGTATGTTTACGAAGATTTATAAGCTCCTTCGAAGTCTTTCTGGTAGTAATTTATGTCCACGACGTAGATCTCCGAACAGTTTATGTCTGTTTCTAGTTAAAGCCACACTTTCACATAGGATGTGCATAGAGGTTTCTTCCTCCTCACCACATAGTCTGCATGTCGTGGGACCATTATGGATACCTATTTTCCGTAAATATTTCCTCAGGTAACAGTTGCCGGTGATCAGTTCCACCGGTAGTTTGGTCTGGGCCCTTGTTAAATCAAGGACCTCAGTTGTTAGTTTCTTTGAGAGGTCGCCAATTACGTCCCTCGCATATCTTTGCCCAGATATTGCAAGCCAAAGATCTAGATGTTGCTGATATGACCATCTGTTCATTGTCGTTTTTACCACCCACACCCATTCATACAGCGGAAAATTAAACATCAATCAACACCCAATTACATTTTCTCTAATAAAAAAAGCTAAGAGGATGCTATTTTCTACCTCCTGGCCCCTCCTCTTGGCTACGCCACAGCTTCTTCCCTCAGTAGATCTGTAACCAAAACAAGGTGAAGGTACACGTCATGGGGAATATTACTACCTCGTAAACATCAAGTGACTAGAGCAGCTGACTGAGAGCTTAGGTGGCTGCAGGGTATTTTATATCTGCACCAGTGGTTGTAGTAGCTATGAATGGTCATCGTTAGCTCCGGCCCCTGGATCGTCGTTGCTTCCGTTCTTGTCACTGGTGTTCTGTCTTTGCTCTGTGTGTATTTTGATTGTATATTGAACGTTTAAAAATATATAACATACCTACATATATATATATACAAATATGCCCTAAAGGAGACCTTGTCGAAACGTCTGCGAAATTCCACCCGGAATATATTCCGGACTACCACGAAGAAAATCAAAGAAAAGGCTAGTAACTTGAATTTCCCCTATAAATGCTTTAAAGGCAGGTATTCGATTGATGTAGTCCGTTTGATTCTTTGTGGAAAGGTGCCTCCTAGGCATTCACTCCTCACTTATACACTTCATTCGTATAAAGTTCAGCATGTTACTTATTATATCTCTCAAGAACTCTTTTTAAGGAGGAGCCCCATTTCATTGGAATAAACTGCCCAATATTCTGCCGTTTCTGTAACGATTTAGGAATATCCTGCAGTGCAAGTTTGTATATTAATTTTTTTTTTTTAAAGAATATTATAGTAACAGTTTTAACATCAGATGTGCTAGAAATCCTTAAGCTACGCCACTGTCAAAGGTCTATAAATTCCGCGGCTGTCTAGTTGTGTTTAATCACTCCAGGATTATGTCTTTACAACTAACTGATATCATTTGCAATCTGGAATTGTTTTGAGTTCCCTCAGACCACCCCAACCCTCTTGACGTCTATAAAAAACACGTTTTCTATTTAACAAAACTAAAAATAAAGTCGTATAGATGCGGTGTTTATTTTTAAAATAATTAAATCTTCTGACGGATCCATCAGTCTCTCTTTTTTATATTAACGATTTGAAACCGCATTTAGCTGGAAATCCCTATGCACCCCTTAATGTGTACGTTTATAGGTGTATGGTGATTTCTTATTCAAATGAGGGGTTGTTTTTCAAGATAATTGAACTGTCACTTCTGAATTGAGAGCTTAAATAGTTCCTGTTTCGGTAATTATTATTTTTAATACGTCTAATTTTTAAAACTTAATTAAAAAATTGGTAAAGTGTAAAGTTTTTCCAATTAACTAAAAATAATGAAAAATTAACAATTTTCGGATTTCTCAATCGGAGAAACCTGGAAACGAAGTATACCACGATATATACGGAACATCTCCCTTCCCAACCTACTTAACCACTGATGTTTGACTATAAATAATCGAAAATAATGAAAAAATAACACAACGTTTAAATTCATCGACTCAGAATCCTGAAAAGAATGTAACAGGATATATACATTTTATATTTAACTATGAATTCTTGAAAATAATGAACGAATATCACAATTTTCGTATTTCTTGACTCCAAGAACGCTGAAAAGAATTTATAACACGACATATATCAAGCAACAGCTTCAATTTCTCCCCCATTACTGTATCCCTTTAACCCGTATATTTTGTTGGAAAATAATAAAAAAATAAGACAATTTTCAAATTATTCGACTCTAAGTATACGGAAAAAACATATAACGTGATATATACCCTTTCAATCCTTCTTACAAATAATTGAAAATAATTGAAAGCAACACAGTTTAGATTCCTCGATTCCCAGAACCCTGAAAAAAATTTATAGCACGACATATAGTTTGCAATATAATTTGGCTTTCTCACACTAAACGATAACTTATTTTTTATTATATTAATTAATATTATAACTGGAACCTAACAACAACGTTGAAAACCAGGTATAACACCATATATTCGAAGCAGCTCTTTTAACTCCTTCCCCCTGGATGGAAATCCATATTGACAATATGAATTAATTGTATAATGAAGGCTCTAGTACATATTTCACTTTTAATTTTAATGAAGTGAGAAACGCTTAATAAATCAATTTAAACTCAGAATTGATGAGAGCTTGAAAGACTCCATAAGATTTCTTGTAAAATTTTACAAAATTTTCTGCCTAAACAAATCTTTAAAAATAAAAAAAATGTATCATCTTGGGTGGTTATTTCGGTTATTTCTACTGTCTCAGTAGGACATATTTATGATTTTGCTTCTCACCCCCGACAATCACACATGTTTTTAAAGTATTTATGCGGGGGGGGAACATAAAATGCACGAAATTTCATTTTTTGAAGGGCGATTTCGTAAAGTAAATGACACGAAACGAACATAGTTTTCAGTAAATGTATTCCGGCAATTCTAAGCAATGAAGCTTCCTCACTGTTTTATATTATTATTAGTTTCTTTGAATTGTTGTGGCTGTTACTTGATGGAAATTCATAACGAAAGTAATGAAAGACTAATTTTGTCAAATTTCCAGTTTATTTAGTTTTACTGAAACTGTATGAAGGGGTTGGCTATACTATAGCTTCTTCTGATACAAAATGATATTTTATATTTTGTATATTTTAAAAAATCATTTTGTATCAGAAGAAGCTACAGTATAGCCAACCCCTTCATACAGTTTCAGTAAAACTAAATAAAGTGGAAATTTGACAAAATCAGTCTTTCATTACATTATTAGTTTCCATATTTGTACTTAAATCTTTACTTTTTATTTATTGTAAATGTATTATCAAGCTTAAAGCAGGATGTAGCTAATTGATTAACAGGTTTAAACTAATAATGACATGAGAAAATTAAAATATATGTGGAGAAATTTATTAGTATCACGAGTATATACTATACATGGGGTGAAAAATCCCAGGACTTTTGAAGAAAAAATTATGTTTTTCAATTCATGCAATTTTACCATCGTCATCCAAACGAGTTTGTGGATTTTTTTCATGTTTTCCGATGTAATCACCTCATTCGGGCATCCAGAGCGTTCCGCATCATTTGTATATGTACTACCGCGTTTAAATTCAGCATACCAGTAACTGATGAGTGATTTTCCAGGGGCAGAGTCCCCGTAACACTGATCATGCCATTGCTTTGCTTGAACTCTCATGCCCAAGTGTTCATACAAAATATGACCAACACGTTATTTTGATATCTTTAGGGTGTCAGCTGTCTCACTCAATTTCACTTTACGCCTTTTCATCCCATGTAGTATAATAAAGAACGTACACATATTACTAGTTCTGGCAATATTTTCAATGACATTAACGTAAAAAAAAAAACTAATTTATTAACGATTTGTAAGTAATGCAAATACCACTAATATAGATTGGCACCAGTACTGGTAAGTCATCAGGATCAACATGTTTCATCAAAACTTTTAAACTGATTTATGCAAAAAAAAGTCACATGGTCAGTAAGTAGAAAGAGAGTATATTTAAGACAAATAACAGCTAATGCTCTGAAAAATATTTAGTTTTGATGAACCATACCTAACACGTAGGCTAGCATAGATTTTTCCTTTTCCTCTAGTTTTAGTTTTAGTGACGCTACTTTTGATATTTTCAAAACAATGGAAAAAATCGAATTTCATGTGCTGATTAAACACTGTTTTTCGATGGGAAAAAATACCGTTCAAGCAAAACAGAGGATTGATAAGTGTTACCGAGACTCTGCCCCTGGAAAATCACTCACCATTTACTGGTATGCTAAATTTAAACGCGGTCATACAGATACAAATGATGCTGAACGCTTTGGGCGCCTAAATGAGGTGATTACACCGGAAACCATAAAAAAATCCACAAAATTGTTGTGGATGATCGTAAAGTGAAATTGCGTGAGATAGCTGACACCCTGAAGATATCAAAATAACGTGTTGGTCATATTTTGCATGAATATTTGGGCATGAAAAAGCTCTGTTCGAGATGAGTACCGCGTTTGCTCACAGTGGACCAAAAACAACAACGTGTTTGTGCTGTTTGGACCTGTTTAAGCGCAATAAAAAGGATTTTTTTATGCAATATGTGACAATGGATGAAACATGGATCCACCACTACACACCGGAATCAAATCGGCAATCAGCTCGTGGACAGCAGCCGGTGAAAGCCGCCCGAAGCGACCAAAGAAACAGTCGGCTGGGGAGGTTTTGGTCTCTGTATTTTAGAATGCACATGGAAGAATTTTCAACGACTATGCTGAGAAGGGAAAAACCATCAATAGTGAATATTATATAAAGTTATTGGTGCGTTTGAACGGAGAAATCGCAAAGAAACGGCCCCGAATGAACAAGAAAAAAGTGCTCTTTTATCAAGACAATGCACCATGTCACAAGTCAATGGTTATGATGGCAAAATTGCATGAATTGAAGTTCGAATTGATTTCTCATCCACCGTATTCTTCAGATTTGGCCCCCAGCGAATATTATCTATTCGCAGACCTCAAAAAAATGCTCGCGGGAAAGAGTTTTGACTCCAATGAAGAAGTTATCGCCGAAACTGAGGCCTATTTTAAAGGCAAAGACAAATCTTTCTACAAGAAAGGTATAGAAATGTTAGAAAAGCGTTGGACTGATTGTATTGCTCTTGAAGGAGACTGTATTGATGAATAAAGTCGAATTTTGCAAAAAAAATGTGTTTTAAGTAGCTAAACCAAAAACTCTTCAACCTACGTGTTATGTTATTTCTATAGATTAAAATATTAGAGGTTTTTATACAGTTTTAAATTATTATTTTATAAAGGCGTTGTGGGGGTAATAAGTTTAAGCTAAATAAAATAAAGTGAGAAAAAGTTATTTTCGCCAAAATAATTGTATTCGTACCCATATATCAAGGAAATTATCTTTTCTATGTAAAACAGATTATTCTGTTACATTGATGTGACTTACTCAGTTAAAGCTTTTACAATAAGAGCGTAGGGGAATGCAACAAATAAAAGCTCACTGGGTGCTTAAGCTTGCAAAAGATGGAAGTGATGCGATCAAGCCACTTGAACAGACATTAACGGATGCTCTACGCTTTCCACTATATGCCCAGAGTGTCTTGTCGGTTTTTAGCAGGAGTAATACGTTTCTATACTTAACTCGCTTTTCGTTTGTTGTCAATGGCGTACATGGAGATCAGAATCTTGAAAAGTTTTTTTTTATTCTCATTATTTTCTTATTGGGGGAAATGAAAATTTATTTTTGGAGGACATAAGAATCCCACGAGTGACCTGGGAAGGGGTGGTCCGCTATGGCAGAGCCTGGATACCTTAATAAGGCTGAATTACTGTCTGAGGTCGCCCGGTGTCCTACAGGAACCGTTCATGACTCATGCTGGCTAAGTCATGTATCTCCTCGGCACAGTCTCTAATACCTTGAGATTGCCATAGAACATTTACTGAACGGACAAACAGACGGGACGGAACAGGACGAGACAACATGACTCAGGAACCTCGAGGGCGTCACTCCCCGTACTATTAGAGTCTAAAACTTCACTAGCCCCTGAGGGGACTTCAGGGTTGGGATGGCATAGCGTAGCTTCTTCAAAAATTAAGTCCCCTTAACTCCGCTGTGCAAATACAAAGTATTAATTAATTCATCCCAATCAATTTATCTCCTTCAAGATGCCTTCCCATTACGACACACTTATGTCAACGTTTTTTTCCACTCTTTAAAACACCTGTTATACTCGATTTCCGGTATTACTTTCAGGGAGGCCAGTGAATTATCTTTTGTAATTTCTATAGAATCAAAACAGTATCCGCGGAGTGGTAATTTCACCTTGGTGAACAGAAAAAAGTCACATGGTGCCATACATCATAACTCGGTGCTTCTGGAACGGTCATCGTTTCATTTTTACTTAAAAAGTGTCGAATAATTATTGGCCTGTGTGACAAAGCGTTATTGTGATTCATTTTTGACTGATTTTTCGACTAATGATGTTAATGACAGTTCTACCAATTTAAAAAAAAAAACAAATACTTTGATAGATAGCAATAGTTAAAAAAATTAGTCCAATTAAGTTTTGAACATACTTGTATTCGATAAAAAATTATTTATATTAATTTAATTAAATATTTATAAATTGGTGGCAAAAGTATACATCTGGTACATAGTAAATTAAATTAAAACTACCCCTTATGAAGAAATTGAAATAAACAAATGAAGGGGGGTGGAACGGCCAACTTGGGGTCGGTTCGCGGCCCATTGGCGACCTGAATGCGGCAGGGGTGGTTGAAAAAGCAATATAATCCATCCCCATATGCGTGTCCTGCGGTTCGCCCCTGTGACATTTCGGGGCCTCACTGTGGCTAGGACTAATTCAGACTATTTTTTTAATTAACTTTTTCTTTTTTTCGATTCTCCAGACAACGGATAATTGAAATTTCATAAAGTACAACTCATATTTTTATAGAGTGTTGAATGTTGACGTTTCGGTGGCTTAATTGCTGCTAACAGATTTAAAGTTTATTTTGATTCCGCGGTAGCTTAGGGAATTTTATCGATGAACAGCGCGGGTGGAATAATTTATGGTCGTATCTATTTTCTGAAAAAGCCGATGCACCCAAAGAAACTAATCCAATAAAAAACAAACCGAGTTTATTTGTTTGAAGCGATATTGTGTCGGGAGACTGAAAAGACTGGAAAAAATTCGAGTGAAAAGCTTTTAGATGAGGTTGTTGTCACGTATGGACCGAGCCGGATCACTTGCTAGTCCATTTTCGAAATTAAAGCGGACATACTAAAAAATACTATTTTGTGAAACGGGTGTAATGTTAGGCTTTATACAGTGACGTAGTCGGATAAATGATTAGGTTGTAGAAGTGTATATTTAAAATGAAATCAGCTGGTTTTCAAATATACAAAATTGTGTTTGTTTATCGACCGCAAACAATAATAGCTTATCTGACAAATATGTTCGTTGACTTTTTTTTTGCTACATTAATAGGACGGAACGTTCAACGTCTCCAAGAAAGCTATCTAGCAAAATGCCAGTTTAATACACCCTTAGAATGGCGGTTCTTTAGTTGGATCTAGGCAAGACCACATCGCGGGTTCTGCCGCTAAACTAAGGCAGTCTTAAGGTTATAAAGTAGACAGGTATGTCTGTTACTACCTCACAGATCTCCCTATAATACTAGTGTACTAACAGAATACTCAATTCTGCTTTGCCTACATCCAGCTCATCCTCAAATCGGGTTCACACTAAAGAAAGTCCTTTATCTTGAAACTTTTAATGCCACGCCATAGTGGCGAATTTAGTGTCATGGGCACCTAAATAATGAAATATTTGTTATTCTTTAGAAAAATTTTACAACGCTTATTTTCACATGCCTTTGTCTTTATCGTTATCTCAAGCATGCGCAGTATTAACGCGAGGGAATTGCAAGGCTAGGTTAGTATTCATCTTCTATTTTTTTCATTCATTTCGTAGTTAGGAATACCGGTTATTAGTACTTGATGGGTCAACACAAGTTTCTAACTTAAAGATGGCTCTAGCATGTTTCTATTACCTCCTTCAATATTTCCAAGGTAATACGAATATGCGATAAATAAAATTTGGTTTGAAATTAATACTACACACACTGTAATGCCATTGAGCCAAAGATTGCAAAATCCCAACATAATCTGAACACTAGTTAACTGTTATCAGTGTTATTTGCAATAAAAGAATATCATTCCAATTTTACTGTATTTTATTAGTGGTTTGTATACCTAAGTGGGAAAAAAAACAGGCTCACTTATAAGTTCCTAAATAAGGGAAATCGTTATCTTTAATAAAGGATTCTCTTATTTTGTTTCAATACTGCGCAAGCTCCGAATGGTGGACGCATGCTTCAAATAACGATAAAGACAGTGGGCCATCAAAATAAGCGTTGCAAAATCTCTCTATTTTAGTTGTTACCTTTACTTCGTTAATATACAATATATATTTATTTGGAAAAATACTTAATATTGCTTTTTGCTCAACGTAATATTTCATAATTAATTTTAATTCCTACTAACACCTCCAGAATGCCGATTTGCCTCGTTGCTTGCTTCTAGTTTCTCATCGTTCTTATCAGGTTTGGCGATTTTAATATGTACCTGTAATGCTCTAAGTTAGGGTTAATTTATTACCTATTCTTCAAGAATGTATTCAGGTTAATAGTTGCCAAAAATTTTTCTAGGCACAAATTAGACACTTTTAGAATAGTGTTTCATGATGGAATAGTGACGAAGCTACGGATTGATCGATTCATCAAAAAAAAATAAGAAAACTAATTTTGATGAATGCGCTGAAACGCATAAACAATATAAAACTACACCCTGACGAAAAACCTAGATCCGCGCTTAAAAAAAAAACGGTCAAGTGCAGGTTGGACTTGCGCAATTAGTGTTCCGTACCGTGATTGCCTTGAAATTTTTTTTTTAATTTTCACAAAACACACCCTCAAGGAGTTTTCAATAAAGTTTGTTTTCGATATTTATTGAAAATTGATAACCTTGAATTTTTTTTATATACCAAATAAATTGCACTCGTGATAATTTTCATCCAATCTATACCTTATGGAGGATATTCCAGAATTTTTTCAAAATTTTTTAATCAGTACTTCTCGAGAAAGGGGTACAACGATTTTTGGAATTTTTTAAAAAAATAATAAAAGAAAAAGTGTGCGCAAGAATTACATGATGTATTTTTAAACTCGTGTTTTTACAAGCATTCATTTGACACCCCACTGGATGACCTGGTAATTTTTTTTTTCACTTCCGATTTCACCCCCACAAAACTAACTTCTTAAGTCAAAATTTAACTATTAAAACTACACGGCTGTGATAAAACCACCAATTCCTATATTAGTGCCAAATTTCAACTTTCTATGTCAAATAGTTTCGGAGATAATTGGGTGTGACAGACGGACAGACTCCGAAGTGATCTTTTAACGGTTCCGTATGGAACACTGATAACTCTCATTTCAACAACAAACATTGTTCCCTGTATATTCATTTACTCTAGATTATTTAAATTTATTTTTCTATTAATTAGTTCTTTCTACAATATTAATCGTTTTTCTAATGTTCTTTAATATGTTTTCTTGCCGAAAAAAATTAGATCTTAAAGGGTGGTAAGAGTAAATAGATCAGAAAGAATCTGATTTAAAGAGTAAACAGTTGATTACCCTATGTACAGCCCTAGCACAAAGTACAAATGTTATGTTGACAATAGAAAGATACTCGAAAATTCAAATCTGCGTTGATAAAGCTCTCCCGCTGATGGGTTCTAAGCTCGTTCTCGTTCCAACCGCGATATTTTTGATTGTCCAAATCAGATGGAGAGTTAATCGTATGGAAATTAAAATATCTAAGTAATATCCGACCAGGCGAAATGGAAACCGGAGATAAAAATATCGTTGCATTTATATTTGACGTAATATACAGTTGATATTATTCCTATACGCACTCGAAAAATTTTTCTTTTCAATAAATAGTGATTGGCAGGTAGACTTATTCGATAAAATCATATTCATGTCAAAAATTTTAGATATATATGTCTACACTGAATGCTCAGCTTCAGATGCAGAAGTAACATCACCGCCCTCCTTACATGAGACATCTATATTTTAGGCAAATGCGAATTAAAAAAAAAAAACATTTTTGTACGGACGTCGGCGTTGGAGGAACTTATATGGACTGGTTCATTACAGCTCTACTGAAGAGACCATTAGGTGGTCGAAACCGGTGTACCGAAGCATGTCTTTTTTGCTATATAATAAGAGAGCAAGCACTTTTAGTTACGATGTTCTCTAGTCAGGTATACTTATAGAAGTCATTCTAACATGTAGGCTGAAAAGTTTTTGGTTTAACTACTTAAAACACATTGCAAAATTCGACTTTATTCGTCAGCATAGTCTCTTTCAAAAGCGATACAATTCTTGTAGAAGGATTTGTCTTTGCTTTCAAAATAGGCCTCAGTTTCGGCGATAACTTCTTCATTGGAGCCAAATTTCTTTCCCGCGAGCATTTTTTTGAGGTCTGCGAATAGATATTAGTTGCTAGGGGCCAAATCTGGAGAATACGGTGGATGAGGAAGCAATTCGAACTTCAATTCATGCAATTTTGCCATTGTCATTGACTTGTGATACGGTGCATTGTCTTAATGAAAGAGCACTTTTTTCTTGTTGATTTGGGGCCGTTCCTTTGCGATTTCTGCCCTCAAAAGCACCAGTAACTTTATTTCACTATTCACTATTGGTGGTTTTTCCCTTCTCAGCATAGCCGATGAAAATTATTCCATGCGCATCCCAAAATACACCGGCTGCTATCCACTGAGCTGATTGACGATTTGATTCCGGTGTGTAGTGTTTCATCCTTCGTCACATATCGCATGAGACAATTCTTTTTATTGCGTTTAAACAGGTCCAAACACCGCTCAGAATCATCAACACGTTGTTGTTTTTGGTCCACTGTGAGCAAACGCGGTCCCATTTCGAAGAGAGCTTTCTCATGCCCAAGTGTTCATACAAAATATGACCAACACGTTATTTTGATATCTTTAGGGTGTCAGCTGTCTCACTCAATTTCACTTTACGGCCATCTAAAATAATTTTGTGGATTTTTTTATGTTTTCCGGTGTAAGCACCTCATTTGGACGTCCAGAGCGTTCAGCATCATTTGTGTCTGTACGACCGCGTTTAAATTCAGCATACCAGTAAAAGATGAGTGATTTTCCAGGTGCAGAGTCCCCGTAACACTTATCAAGCCATTGCTTTGCTTGAACGGTATTTTTTTCCATCCAAAAAACAGTGTTTAATCAACACACGAAATTCGATTTTTCCATTATTTTGAAAATATCAAAAGTCACGTCACTAAAACCACTGTAACTTGTAAACTAATCGTCGAAATGTCATGAAATTTTGACATGTATCGTTTGAAGGTTGGCACTTCCTAAAAATCATATGCATTTTTTGAAAACGGCGACATGTATGTGTCGCCCTTTTCATAAACTTTTCAGCCTACGTGTTACTGTTACTGTTGAAACCCGAGAGTAGATTTTTGTCACTTGCATCCTTCCTGGTACAGCGAGGAAGTCATTGGCAAGAATGGGAAAGGTTTGTTTGGTTCGTTACTAGCACAAAAATATAAATAGTTAAGTGGTGGAAACAATAATCGCGAAGTACAGAACATGTTTATTTTGTGATCTAAGGGAGTACATACCTTATAGTGTTGTGATTTTTTTTCTTATTATGCAAACTTCGAAAAGATGTTTTAAATAGATTAGTGGGGTGTTTCTTCTGTATAAGCTTTCTTTTAGAAAGCCCTAATAAAGATTTCCATACTAATAAGAGGAAGAAAAATCGCCTAATTTCGCAATTAAAATGTAAATTGCTCGTTATAAAAAACATACCTTATCTGAAACAAAACAATAATTTCTCCCTTTATGACTTTATAACTGTTTTAATTCCTTTCTGATGGCGATTAAGACATTCGTTGTTTCTTGTAATTATAATTGAAAGCGGAAGGGACAGGGCCGCGGAAAGCGGGGAATATTTTAAATTTTATGCTGTTTCGACTATTTTTAAATTCCGCTTTCCGCCCGCAACGACTACCCCAAGCCATTTGTCATTACAAAAAAAACATCTTGTTTTTCTTCTTTTACTTCCTTCGTGAGATCCAGATGTACAACGTTAACTTTGTGTTAATTTACCAGAAAATCTAAAACGCTTTTAACAGATGAAATCTGCCTTTATCTTATATATATATATATATATATATATATATATATATATATATATATATATATATATATATATATATATATACCATCATCAAAAAATACCAGATCAACTTCAATAAACTGTTGCTATTTTCGATAAAACACTGTCACCATAATACTTTTATAACATTTTCAGTGTATTAGAACCGGTAATTTTATTTTTAAAACAGAATTTAAGACAAATTTGTTCTTTCATAGTTTTGTCCTTATTAAAAATCGAAGAATAGCAAAAGTTTATATAAACAACGCGTTATCACGAATATATCTGATTGAATATCCGGCTGATTTTTGAAGTAATGTTAATAATATATATTATGGCATCCTACCAAAAAATATTAGGCAGGTACTTTTTACGTGCGGAGTTTAAGTTGAGTTGACAGGGTATTTTTTGATGATGGTATATATATATATATATATATATATATATATATATATATATATATATATATATATAAGGGGTAGCTGCTTATCGACAAATGGTGAAAGCAAACTACAACCGGGGGGGCGAAGCTCACACATATGCACACATACATACAGAAATCATTCCATAAAAGCGATTTTTATAGTCAAGGGCCCTCAAAATATCAAACTTACACTTTACGCCAAAATCAAAAATTCATTACTTAGCTACCACGTTAATCCTGACGATTTCACTATATATGTCATCAGAGTCAACAACAATAGTTATTTCACTGAGAATACCCAACCAATTTTAATTAGATATAAACTATAAGAAAACTGCACGGAAATTAAATAAGTTGTTCTTGAGTTTTTAACGGACGTACATACTAATATAAAGAATGATGTTAAATTTTCTATGGGGTGTTAAGGTTTTTTTTAACAGCTTATAGAGCTGACCAAAATAAGTCACACAAAAGTTAGATAATAAGGCAATATAGACATTTTGAAATTATTTAAAACTTCAATTCAATGAAGCTAGATACCAAAAAAGCTTCTGGCGCTGATAGAATACCTGTCGTTGTACTTAAAAAATGCGCGAGCAAACTAACACTAGTTTTCTGTAGACTTTTTAATCTATCCCAAGAAAAAGGAATATGCGCTACAGTTCAGCCGATAGCCAAGAAAGGCAAGAAAAACCTTGACAAACAACTACCGACCAGAAAATGCGGAGATCTTCTAACTTATGTAGCACATGTTTGGAACAACGCAATAGAATATTTTGGAGAATCTCGAGCTATTACACTTGATAGATCTAAAGCAGGGATGTCAAAGATACGGCCCGCGGGCCGCATCCGGCCCCCGGGACGTATCAATAAGGCCCGCGATCGCAATGTGTCACAGAAAGAAGAATCATGTTTTTTAGAGCCGTATATTATATACTATATAATTAAATAATTCAGTACATTTTTTTTATTTGAATCTGGCCCGCCTACACATTCTAAATTTAATATATGGCCCTCTGCAAAATTGAGTTTGACACCTCTGAATTCTAAAGTATTTGTCCGTGTTTGGTACAACGGATTGTTGGCTAAGCTACGCTCTTAGCGGATCACTGAAAAGTTTTGTCTATGGCTAACGGGTTTCCTCAAGTAGCGTTCTTTACGAGTGACAGTCGACGGATTTCCTTCTAATATCTTCACTAACAACGCCGGTGTGCCCCAAGGCTCCATACTATCTCCTACTCCCTTCCTCATTTACATTAACGATCTGCTGGAAAGGACCAAGAATTCAATCTACAGCTTTGCAAATGACAGTACGCTTATTTCTTCATTTGGTGTGAACGCTCGAATATCGGCTGCTCATGCACACAGCAGGTAGTTTTTTTTCTAAAAAAGTTAACGTTGCTGAACCCGACATAGTTATGTAGGGACACTGCATTCCGCTAGCATCATCGCTCAATTTGCTGAGCGCTAATCTGGGAGCAAATATACCCTGGCATGAACATGTTGCATGCATAGCAAAGAAAGCTTGTCAAAAGCTGGGAATATTATTTCCAACGAGAAAGCTTTACACTCCACAACAACTGTTAATTTTCCGTTCAAAGCTCAAATTCGACCAACGATGAAATACTCCTCCCAAACATACACTGCATTGTTGGGTTCTATCTAGAAGCGAGCTGTTCGTCTGATTGGACATCCAGAACTCACCAGCAACCTTGATTCCTTGGAACAGCGAAGAATGGTTGGCGACTTAAGTCTATTCTACAAGTATTTTCATTGAATGTGTTCCATGAATGCAGCCCACTTAATTCCTCCCAAAAGGGTGCATACTTCATATCCGTATAAGGTTCAGCTTGTCACTCTCCGTACAATACTTTTCAGGCAGTATTTTGTATGCAGAACCTCATCCGTTTAGAATGATTTGCGCTAGCCTTTGTTTCCCACCAAGTACAATTTACAGCAATTCAAGACCAACGTGAATCTCTTTTTCGCACACGTGGCTCTCCTGTAGGGTTTTAGGGATTTCCCTACAGTAAGTGTACTATGTCCATAAAAAAATAGGATAGTTTATAAGGGGGAGAAACTCAAAGTATACAGTACTAAATTATTGTAGTAAAATAATAATAAAAAATAGTTTTACGAATTATATCTACAGATATTTTTAAACTAGAGTAGGCTGCAAGTAACAGTAAAACTATTTTGAATATTCCAGAGAACACACATATGAGTTTAATCATCTAAAAAATATCAACATTAAACATACGGAGACAAGTCAAAGAAGTACGTGAGTCGACTGAAAACGGTCGCATTTTGTTTTATATGTTTTCTTAGATAATAAATTTCGCCTCTGTGGTCTGCGAGTGTTGACCCTTTCGGGTCTTTTTGGGTCTTTGGTCTGACCAAACGTTTGCGTAATTAGTCCTCCATTAATTGCCCTAATTGGCCGCTTTTATCGCACTTCAAATGTTTTATTCAAAATAAGACATTTTGAATACGGAAATTGCAAATAAGTTTTTGTTAATCTAAATCAACTTTCATTTATTTTACATTTTTAAATAGAAATAGTCTACATACAGAAACAAATCGTTTCAACCAGAGAATAATGATAAAAACCAATTTTATACAATTGTATTTTGTCTAGTCGAAGGGCCCTCATGTAGTGAGTGTTATGAGTAATTTCGTGGTTTTCGTAAATAACCCCCGAATCTAAGTAAATAGCCCCCTGACCGACCCAACAACTTATTTTTTTAAAGAATTTAAAATATTTTATTGTTAAATTAGTAACTGCTAAAAGCATCACAAGCCCCCTCTTTAGGTCCGATTTTTATGTCCCTGGCCCAAAGGACCTAAAAATGTATTCGTAAAAAATTACCCCGATTTGTGCATTTCTTCACTTTTAGGGTCCCCGGATCACGAAAAACATAGTTTATCATTTCTCTCTATCTGCCTGTGTGTTAGCACATAACTCTTGGACAAAATAAAAGTTAAAGTAGGAAAGGAATCTATAGTTTGTGCCGTATCGATTCAAGGGAAACGGATGAAACGTGTATGGATCGTTAAGTACTGCATATTTTCATAACAAGGTAAAAGGTTTGTAACAATGTAAATTACACTAGCAAAATAACATTTCCATTAGGGAATAATATGACTTAATTGTGCGAGTTGGCGGACAAAGATTGTCAGAAACTATTACTGTTACATCAAGTTCGAGGGTCTAAGATAATGAATATCCTCGGACGCGGACTCCACCCATATAGTGCAGCATATGTGGCAATGACTTTTGTTAATACTTGAAGTCTTATTACGTTTCCAAGTTAAAACTTCAGTACTAAGGAGTTTTGGTTGCATACGTGTAATACTACCTCACATTGCATTCAACTGACGAGCTCCAATCTGAACGAAGTATGTTATGATTTGGTATTTGAGTAGTAAACGTGCTGAAGATGTACATTTTCTGCCATTAACAATCTTCCGTTGCTGAATTACTATAAACTCTCTCTATTTATTACATCATTGGCTTTATAAGGTGCAATTATAAAACTTAATTAATCTTGCAATTTGTTTATATTTTATTGAAATTGTGATTAAAAAAACGAGAGCAAAGTGTGACGAATAATTTTTTTGTAACTGAAATGAAACATTCTCTCTGAAAGGCGCCCATGTGATTCCGTTTGAATAGTGCGCGTTCTCGAAGCATCAAAAGGTTTTGCCTTTGAATAGCAAAGGCCCACAAGCTCGTTTGATCTTATATTATGTGGCGCAGTCGCCCAAATGAAAGCCCTTTCTCCTCGCTGATTTGCCGTCTAATAGACCGCAAAACCAAACAACAAACATCTCATCTCTTATTCTTGTTTCCCAATAATGTGCGCTTAATTTCTTTCGAGTGCTTATACTGTCTGCTCTTGCTTCGCTTTCCCCCCTTTTAATTTAAAAATGGCGAATTTTACTTTTGTATACCTCTTTTTTCTTCTTCTTTCCGCTAATTAATTGATAACCCCTTATTGTAATGAAGCTTTGATTGACAATAAAAATTATTTAGTGTTAAAGCCAAATGGAAACATCTATGGGCAATATATATATATATATATATATATATATATATATATATATATATATATATATATATATATATATATATATATATATATATATATATATATATATATAATGTATGTATATATAACACGTAGGCTGAAAAGTTTTTGGTCTAGCTACTTAAAACACATTTTTTACAAAATTCGACTTTATTCATCAACATAGTTTCCTTCAAGAGCGATACAATCAGTCCAACGCCTTTCTAACACTTCTTGTAGAAGGATTTGTCCTTGTCTTCAAAATAAGCCCCAGTTTCGGCGATAACTTCTTTACTGGAGCCAAATCTCTTTCCCGCGAACATTTTTTTGCGGTCTGCGAATCGATAATAATCGCTGGGGGCCAAATCTGAATACGGTGGATGAGGAAGCAATTCGAACTTCAATTCATGCAGTCGTGCCATCATAACCATTGACTTGTGACACGGTGCATTATCTTGATGAAAGACAACTTTTTTCCTGTTCATTTGGGGCCGTTTCTTTGCGATTTCTGCATTCAAACGCACCAATAACTTTATGTAATATTCGCTAATGATAGTTTTCCCTTCTTAGTAAGTCGATGAAAATTATTCCATGCGCATCCCAAAATACAGAGGCCAAAACCTTCCCAGCCGACTGTTGTGTCTTTGGTCGCTTCGGGCGGCTTTCACCGGCTGCTGTCCACTCAGCTGATTGCCGATTTGATTCCGGTGTGTAGTGGTGAATCCATGTTTCATCCATTGTCACATATCGTATGAAAAAATCCTTTTTATTGCGCTTAAACAGGTCCAAACAGCGCTCAGAATCATCATCACGTTATTGTTTTTGGCCCACCGTGAGCAAACGCGGTACCCATTTCGAACAGAGCTTTCTCATGCCCAAATGTTCATGCATAATATGACCAACACCTTTTTTGATATATTTAGGGTGTCAGCTATCTCACACAATTTCACTTTACGGTCATCCAAAACAATTTTGTGGAGTATTTTTATGTTTTCTGGTGTAACCACCTCATTTCGGCGTCCAGAGTGTTCAGCATAATTTGTATCTCTACGACCGCATTTAAATTCAGCATACCAGTAAATGAAGAGTGATTTTCCAGGGGCAGAGTCTCCGTAACACTTATCAAGCCATTGCTTTGCTTGAACGGTATTTTTCCCCATCAAAAAACAGTGTTTAATTAACACACGAAACTCGATTTTTTCCACTGTTTTGAAGATATCAAAAGAACGTCACTAAAACCACTGTAACTTGTAAACTAATCGTCGAAATGTCATGAAATTTTGACACGTTTCGCTTGAGAGTTGGTACTTCCTAAAAATTTTATGGATTTTTTGAAAAGGGCGTGACAGCTCGTATTCTTGAAAAAATGTGTTCCGAAAAAATTTTGTGCCATTAATGTATTCTTTGGGGTGCTAACGACACAATTACCTTAATAAGTAAGTAATCGCCTTCTGCATCAATAATCGGCCGGCATCTTCGAGGCTTGCTGTCGACAAGAATTTCTGCATACTCCGCAAATGTTTCGAATCTCGCGAGACAACTGAGTCATAGTCCTCAAAGTCTTCCTTCTGAGCTGTCTCTTTACAAGAGGCCAAACGTTTTTAATAGGGTTGGCGTCCGGCGATTATGAAGTCCACTCTAGTATCTTGTCGTGGGCTTAAGCGAGCCGCTTCGCGACGTGATTTCCGCCCAGCAAATGTTTCTCCAAACGTGCTTCGGAATTTGACACTATGAGCAGGAAAATGTTGTCGAATGGTCTCATGGGACACATTCAAACCCGATTGAGTTTCCGTTTCTTGACACAGCGTCAGTTTCGAGTCCCGTGAAAACAAAGACACTATTCGCTTTTGACGTTCGGAGTGATTTTGCCTACCGAACCACGTTTTGGCAAGTCGTCGAAATTTTTCGTCTCCTTAAAACGATTTACCCACTTCTTCACAGATGATACCGACTTTTCTGTATATTTAGAGGCGCGAAATGTATCAGGGGCCTAGCCCCTTTGGAGTGCCTCGAACCGACGAGCAAATAAGTGACTCATTTTGGATTTTACGTCATTTCAACGAAACAACGGAATCGACTGATAGTTTTACTGAAATGTGTCGTAGACACCGGTTCTCTCTACCGATTTTTTGTTGAATCGCATCTACCAAAAATGAATTATCGCGGACACGTTCTTACTTAACAAACTGTATATATATGTTATATATGTTATATATATATATATATATATATATATATATATATATATATATATATATATATATATATATATATAAAAATTTGTTTATGGTTTCTTGGAATTTGTGATTCGTTTGTTTAAAAGAAACATGTCTTTGACGTTTCGGCTTAGTATTTAGGGCATTTTCAAAAGAATTGTTTATTTTTCTTTCATTCCTATGTGTGTTTTTAGGAACGAAAGAAAAATAAAAAAATTCTTTTGAAAATGCCCTAAGCACCAAGGCGAAACGTCCAGGAGGTGTTTCTTTAAAACAAACGAACCAAAAAATCCAAAAAACAATAAATAAATGTTATAGAAAAATGGTTCAGAAAAATTAAATTATTTATATATATATATATATATATATATATATATATATATATATATATATATATATATATATATATATATATATATATATATATATATATATATATATATATATATATATATATATATATATATATATATATATATATATATATATATATATATATATATATATATATATATATATATATATATGTATATATATATATATATATATATATATATATATATATATATATATATATATATATATATATATAGCACTCAATTTTTGGGGCGTTATTTTGGGAGCAAATATGTCTTGGATGAACATGTTGCAAGCACAGCAAAAAGAGTTTCTCGAAAGCTGGGAATATTGTTTTCGAACCAGAAAGCTTTACACTCCACAACAACTGTTAATTCTGTACAAAGCTCAAATCGACCAACTATGGAATATTGCTCCCATGTTTGGGGCTTTGCTCCCAAACATACACTGCATTTGTTGGATTCTGTTCAGAGAAAAGCTGTTGGCCTGACTGGAGACCCGGAATTGGCCAGCGGCTTTGATTCTTTGGAACATCGAAGAACGGTTGGCGACTTGAGTCTATCCTACAAGTATTTTCATGGAAAGTGTTCGATGGATGTAGCCCGCTTAATTCCTCCCAGAGCGGTTCATGCTAGAAATGCACGTCGCGCTATTACTTCACATCCGTATGAGGTTCAGCTTGTTGTTCCTCGTACAACCTTCTTCAAGTAGTCGTTTATATGGAGAACCTCATCCTTTAAAATAAAAATTTTAATTACAGATGTATAAAATAATCAGTGTCTTGACAAAACACACCCCAAATGAGTTTTCTGTTTTAATATACCGAATAAATAATTTTCGTTCAATCTACAGATTGTGGAGAATTTTTCCAACATTTTTTGATCAGTACTTTTCGAGATAAGGGGACGGGGCTATTTTTTTAAACATAATACAAAGAAAAGTGTGCACAAGTATTATATTATATATATTTTTGAACTCGTGTTTTTACAAGCTTTCATTTGACAGCCCACTCGATGACCTAGTAAAAAAATTCTTTTCCACTTCCGATTTCACCCCCAAAACTAACCCCTTAAGTCAAAATTTAACTTTCAAAACTACACGGCTCTGATGAGGCCATCAATTCCTATATTAGTAACAAATTTCAACTTTCTGTGTCAAATAGTTTCGAAGAAAATCGGATGTGACAGACGGACAGACGGACAGACGGACGGACACCGAAATTATCTTACAAGTGTTTCGTACGGAATACTAAAAAACTAGGTCTTACTCTGAACAAGCAGCGTTTCGCCGAGCAAGGAAAATTCTGTACGAAATTGAAATATTGAGTTACTATAGCTAGTATACCTGCATTGACTAATCTATCACGTTTAATATGTTTAAAAATTCTCTTCTGTTGACATTTTAACTAAATGGGCCAAGTGTGTGTTTAGATGATCAGAAGCCTGGCTAAATAAATATGATGTCTTTGTGGCTGTAACGACGCCATGACGATGCCGGCACCAGGTCTCGCGAGACCGATCCATCCTGGTCTCGAGAGATGGAAACCCAAATCAATTACACCCCAAGTAATTAGAATATGCATTCACCCCTCATACCCCTGCTCTCATCTGTGCCCTGTCCTTTCGCTCAACGTCTAATAATTTATATTACGCGATATACCTCTTCAGCAAACTCATTAGACAAATGCTTAAAGCTGAGGTGTACATTTTAGCTTCAAAAACTACGAGTATTTGGGGTTGATTTTAACGTCTATGAGTACTATTGTTTATCGACAAATAACAAACATTTTTTATCCAGTAGCGTCATAATTTCAGTTTTTTTTTGCACAAACTAGCACGTAGGCTGAAAAGTTTTTGGTCTGACACATAGATGTCGCCCTTTTCAAAAAATCCATATGATTTTTAGGCAGTACCATACCTTCAAATTTTTCATGAGTTACAGTGGTTTTAGTGACGCTAATTTTGATATTTTCAAAACATGGAAAAAATCGAATTTCGTATGTTGATTAAACACTGTTTTTCGATGGGATAAAATACGGTTCAAGCAAAGCAATGGCATGATCAGTGTTACGGGGACTCTGTCCCTGGAAAATCACTCATCATTTACTTGTATGCTGAATTTAAACGCGATGGTACAAATACAAATGATGCTGAACGCTCTGGACGCCTAAATGAGGTGGTTACACCGGAAAACATAAAAAAGTCCACAAATTTGTTTTGGATGACCGTAAAGTGAGATAGCTCTAGAAGGAGACTATATTAAAGAATAAAGTCAAATTTTGCAAAAAAAATGTGTTTTAAGTAGCTAGACCAAAAACTTTTCAGCCTACGTGTTATGTTTGTAATTGACCGAATGATGTCTAAAAATACAGAAGATGCTTTTTTCGATTTATGTTTATTTTTAGCTCCTTCTCCCCCCCCCCCCCCATGACTTCGCTCTAGATCTGCCATTGCTTCACTATGTCAAGTAGTTTCAAAACCAGTAATTTAATACTATTTCATTTTTTGCTTATACTACTTTGAATATCGATTAATTATTTTATAGCAAGAAATACACATTTTTTCACAATTTGTAAAAAGAAATTAGAAAGATGAGACAATTCATATGATGAAAATAGGGGACGGAAAATCGTAAGTCTCTAATAACTAGGGATTTTAGATTTTATACATTTCTCCCGCTCGGCTGAGTCCTGGAGTCTTATTCCCGCTATTTGAAATATCTGATATGCAGATTTTTCGTTATCTCGTGGCCGCAAACAAATGGGTTCGCATGGAATCGGGGTTATCGGATCAACCGAGCAGCTTGATGCCGTTTTACGGATTCACGTTTTAGATACGAAGATCGTTCATTCAGATGGTTCTTAACTTGTACCAAATCGATGTATTTGAAAGTTACTTGAACTCATTCTTCATTAAAAACTATGTTTATTGAGAATATAATCATATTTTGCATATTAGGGTCGATACATTCGTTGTCATATCGATGTTATTAGGTAACTGTACAAAAAAAGTATTGCTCAATCATATGCGTTAATCCAGTTCTGCCGTTTTTATAGCCTCACCGTGGACATTGCTTGGGTCTGATGAACAGATGCGTAACTTACTCCTTTAGTTTACCGAGTAAAAATATTTAGAAATTTGGGCTCTTACAAATCAAGTACGAAAACAGGAGCTAAAGTATTATCTATGCATTTTCCCACATTTTCTTTTAATTACTTTTACATCTCAGTTTATTTAGAGAAAAGCGCTGCGATGATTTATATTACGCCCTACTGTTTGCTTGGGCTGGGAAAAAATAATAATCCGCCTGCTTCAGCGCATATAGGCCCCCAATCGCTACGTTACTGTAAAGTAGGACTCATAGGATGATGGTATTGTTCACAATATTGTGTGCTACTGGCACGCCTATGACATGGATCAATCCAAAAAGCTTAATGGCGCGAAAGATATAAATAGCTTAATTTAGAGCAAAATTCCATAAAAAAAAGTGCCTATCAGATATATAAAATTGGCACGAGATCACAATAGATAATATATCAAAGCCACTGGGTTTTTAAATTCGATTTTATAAAACATCGACCACTGGTTTTTATACGCTTTCCACACAACGGGGAGCTCAATCGTGAATTTTTTGCCTTTTATCAAGGGTAAACGGATGGTTTCATGATTTCGTTTTATTAAAATTTATTTTATAATTATATCAAATTATATCACGAAAAAATTTATGCATCGTACAATATTATTTTTATTGTCAGAGCAGTCGTATAGCCTGGTCATATGAATCCTAGAACTTGCATACTACTGACGTGCGATACTGCCCTTGACTGCATCTAGCTGATAAGCTTCAGTCAGAATGGAACAATCAACATCTGTTCCTCACACAGCCAATTAAAAAAAATCGTTGGTTTTTTTACAATACTGGCGTAACCAGGGTCAAGAAGCGGGGGAGGGGAGGGACAAACAGCAACAAGAAGATCGAATTATCTTGATAAAAAAAACCATCTTGCTCTCTTTAAAAAATTTAGATTCTTCTCAATACAGAAAACCAAAAATCGATGCCGAGAAGTGAAGATATTTCCCAAAACCGTTTCACCCAGTCGAACTTAAAAAAACAATTTAGAAACCCATGAGGGAGGTAGGGTCCAAAGCAAGAACCCTTTCATACAGTGAAAGATTAAAAACTTAAACCCCATTTAGACATTAAAGGCAGGGAGGAAAAGTTTCGCCAATATAAGAACTTCCAAATAAAAAAAGCATTATTTGTATTATTTTCTACATCTCTAGGAGCAGAAGGGGATTTGGCCACTCGTGAGAGACAGAGTGAGTGAATGAGAGAAAAAAGCAAATAGATTTTTTAAAAGCATATTTTTGATCAATTTTTTTTTCACTCCTCATTTTCATAAATTGATATAATGTCCCTAGAAGAAATATTAATGATTAGTACCATCTAGCGGTCAATGGATGCTTTCATAAGAAACCGTTTTTTAAGATACTTATGAAATAAAGTCTTTATAATAATAAAATCCAATAACTCGATAGTGGTTGGCACGGTTACACCATAAAGTCGCTATTATGCAATTCGGTGTTTCCATCTACCTATAGAGTTCTAATACTACTTACAGGGTTCTATATTACAAAACTGTTGATATTGATTTTTAATTTTTATATGAAATACTTCAGATCTATTACCATATATATATATACGGATTATAGTGATATCTATTAATCAAATGTTGAAGTTTAAATAATAGAAAGTTGTTATAATTCTTATCTTAATTTTTGACAGTGAAACATGTTCAGACGTAATATGTTAAATATGTCAACTAGGTATACAATATACGCATATTTAGTTGCCAATACTGGGTCACAGTAAAGGAAAAAGATTTCTGTTTTTATGAGCTTGATACATGGTTTTATTATTTATGTATTGTTAATACTTTTTACCTGGATGGTAGTACCCAATAAATAAAGTTACTTCACTAAATATAGCACGCCCTAAACACAAAAATAAAGTGTTTAGTGTAGTGGTGATATATACTGAGTAGTGTCATTGTGCCAAAGATTCCACATTCCCAACATACTAGGACAGTAAATAAAAATTATAACAAATAATTAGCACTGCACTACACTGCATCTGTTCGTCTGATTGGAGACCCGGAACTGACCGGCGGCCTCGATTCGCTGGAACATCGAAGAACGGTTGGCGACTTGAGCCTATTCTACAAGTACTTTCATGGAAAGTGTTCGGAGGATGTAGCCCGCTTAATTCCCCCCAGAGCGGTGCATGTTAGAAATACACGTCGCGCTGATACCTCACATCCATACGAGGTTCAGCTTGTTACTCCTCGTACAACGCTTTTCAAGCAGTCTTTTATATGGAGAACATCATCCCTTTGGAACAATTTGCCCAGGACTGTGTTTCCCACCGAGTACAATTTACAGCGATTCAAGAACAACGTGAATCGCTTTTTCCGCACACGTGTCGCTCCTGTAGCTCTTTAGGGACCTCCTGCAGCACGTGTGCTAGACCCATAAAAAAAAGCACATGGAAAATAAGAATCTTTTTATTAATTCGCCGTCTCCTGACAAATGTTGGCGATCCAAATGGCTAACAAAGTTCTGGAAACTGCAGCTCTAAAAATATCTATTTTGACGTCTTCCAACCGATCTTGTTTCTTGTGTTTTGCCTTCGATGACCAATCTCAACAAGCCATACTTTGCTCCCCTCATTATATGAGCGATATAATTAGTTCTTTTTTCCTTTATAATCAGCAGCAGTTCTGTGGATAACGCTCATTCGCCTAAGTACTTCAGCATTTGATACTCTATCCACTCATGATCCGTAGAATCCTTCTAGAAACATACATTTCGAAAGCTTCGAGTCGTTTCTCTGTGCTGGGATCAAGAGTCCAGCCTTCACATCTATATAGGAGTACCGAAAAAGCATAGCATCTAACCATACGCACTCGAAGTTCTAGACTAAGGTCGGATCTAGTGAAAAAATTTTTCATGTTCATGAAGGTCCCACGGGCATGCTTGATTCTCGATCTAATCTCTATTTTTGGATTACAGTTAGTGTCCCAGGTATTTCAAAGACAAAATTTGCCGAGTTCTCTCTCGCCATTAACAATACGATTCGCGTCAAAGTGTGATTTTGAAAACACAAAATTGCTCTCTCCGTCGAACTAGGAGATGGATCATGCTCTGCAGATCGGGTAAATTATCAGCCACAATAACGGTGTCGTCTGCATATCTTAGGTTGTTAATCATGATGCCATTCACTTTAATTCCTATTGTAATCTGGGCTACTGTTCGATTTTTTACTTTCGATGTCGGATGCCAATACAAACTGGATATGATGATCTCTTGGCGGTCGATACCAGAGGCACATAGGATCTCTATCATTTTAGCGTGTCTGACACAATTAAAGGTCTTGCGATAGTCAGTGAAACATGCAAACACATTTTCTATATATACGTGTATGAATTATCCGGAGGAAGATCTTTAGTACGTGCGACATAAGACTGATCATACGGTAGTCGCCACAATAAGAATTAGACTTTTTTGAAATTGTAATAAACGTGGATTCCAGCCAATCAGATGGTATCTGGCCCGAGTTATAAATGGCGTTAAACAACGATGTTAAAATATCGAGACCTGCTCCCTCTTGTTCTGTGATGATCTTCATTGGTTCAACGTGAAAGTTATCTGGGCCAGTAGCTTTTCTTGTTCTTCTGGGCCCCTATTGCATAAATAATTTCGCGCTTGGTAATAGGAGGCCCAGTTTCATTTATTTCATGAGCTGTGGACGGTGGCTTGTTTGGTCTATCGTCGTTAAAAAGCACTTCGACATAATACTTCCACCTACTAAGCTTGACTTTGGTTCCCATAAAAAAATAAGAATACTGATCGGAATCAATCTTGATAATATCATCCTATTAACGCAACACCTAATAACGAATAGTAATAAAAGATAGTTGATACAGTTTACTAACAGAAAGAAAAACTTTATTTATCTCATTAAAAAAATACAAGGACACCTATTGGAAACAGTTTAACAAGTTTGTTTACTGGTTTTATTAGAATCTGACACTTTGGATGTAATGAGGAACTTTACATATCTAAGACAATACGAAAATACAGCTATTTAATGTTTTTGATTGATTTCTTTTTATTGTATGTTTATGTACAAGACAAGGTGTCGCTTTTTATTTGATATTATCTAAAAATCATAACTTAACAGCCACAGAAAAAATATAAAGGAGGGAATAATTATACAGCAGGTGAGCAGCAAAAAGCCAGATATATCTGAAACAGAACGTCAATTTATACTATACACATATAATTTTGTTTTCAATGTTATTATTCAAAATTAAAATCAAGAACTTTATATGCTTCCATTTTTGAAATTTTCGTCTTTCACCGTTACAGGGTATAACTCTCTGAAGGACCATGAAAAACATTTTATACCTAAGCAGACACAACCCCTCTCATTGGTGAAATCGCTTCCCGTGTGCGGTTGGTACAAGTAGTAAAACAGTGGAGTCAAGCGTCCACATTTTTGTATTAAAATACGATCGCACATCTAATTTGTCCGGAAAACTGGACGATTGGACTGACTGCTAACGAATCGACCAAATGTGTAGTGTTGTCAAAATTTCAGAAGTAAAAGAAAATTCTTGGTTCACTGGCTTTTACGATATCATCAAAAGTCTAATCTAATAAAGTGCAGTTTTCGCTAAAAAAGAAGAAAATAAATAACATATTTCTAATTAAAAGCTGAATGTTTTCTAAATTTATATTTTAATAAAACACACTATTAAAATTAATAAATATAAGTGACAACACCGATACGTGTCTAAAGCAGGTTTTACTAGCGAAGTAAGCTGATTTTTGCATTAGACAGAGTTGTAACTATTTTCGACTTGTCTTTACCGCACTCACTATAAAAGGATGAATGATGGTGTTTCTACCCTAGGATGTAAAATGGTTTTGAGTGAAGTAAATGCAATACTGTGCAAAAGCAAAAAAGTTATCTTACTCCAGTTCTGCGCAAGACTGCTAAGACAACTGAATTTGGCCATACTGCCTTGTAGTAAAACCTGAGGCGGTGACGATACTAGTACGTATCTCGTACCAGTGTCGCCACTTACACTCATTAATTTTAATAACTGGTTAGGTGTAATTATATATAATTTATTAGAATGCAAATTTGGAAAATATTCGGCTCTTACTTATAAACATACTGTTATACTACTTTCTTCTCTATCAGATAAAACTATACACATCAACAGATTAAACTTTTAATGATATTGAGAAAACCAGTAAATCAAGCAATTTTTTAAATTTTGGAAGTTTGACAACACTATTAGCAGTCAATGTAGTCGACCAGTTTTCAGGAGAAGTTAGATGTCTGATTGTGTTTTAATGTAAATATACAGAGGCTTGATAAAAAGTTATTGCAGTCTAAAAACGTTGAGAACAAAAATAGCGTCTAGACATTTGTAGGACTTCATAATTTATTAATAATTCTTTACTCTGTAAGCAAATAAGTGGTCTCTCAGCAAGTTATTCGTTAGGTAGCTATTTATAATAAGCATTAATTGAAAACTTCAATTATAAATGCGTAATTTCTGTAGGGTAATGAAAGGTGAGACATGATAATTGCAACATTTTTTATGAGATTTCACATGACAGGTTTACAGATATATTTTATTATTTTACTATATATCTGGCTTTTAGGAAACGCCATGGTGACCTAAGATATAAGGAAGAATATAAAAATGTATTTTTAAGATTACAATGAAATATTAACCGATACCATACTTTTTCTATAAACTGAATGATTGTAACATATTTTAGTTTTTGTAACTTTTAAAAGCTTCAGACAAAAAACATGTATGTTTAAAATGCTTAGTCAGGCCCACCATACTTAAAGCTAGGTATTTTTGTATTAGATTATCATAACTAAATAATACATTTCTATACAGAAGCACACATATATTTTTTGTTGCACACTATATACAGTGTTTTCTTGGACTCACAAATAACTCATGCCCTTTCAAATTTGTTTGAAAAATGGCCCCTTGTCAGATTTAAGTTACAGTATATTCGAGAGTGGATAAAAAAGAACGAGACTTTTTGAATTGTAAGTGGCAGACCTGCCCTTCCACGGCGGGACATTGAATGCTCATAAATGGGGGTATATAGAGTTTCGAGTTGTCTCCGTTTGGTAGCGTTCGAAATGAGCTAAAGAAAGGTACACATAGTGCAAATACGCCACGCATAGTCATCACGTTTCTTACACGCGAATACGGCAAACCTGTGGAAATTCGCCGAAGATTTTAGGTTCAGTTTAATGATAATGCTCTTTCATGGGCAAGGGAGGTTGTCAACGTATCGAAAATAAAAGTCATACCCGCCGTCTTCCCGGCAGCATTTTTCCTCACCTAAAGGTGATCGACACAGTGCTTGAAATATCTGAAGAACCTGGTATGCAGTGGATCGTTCGGAAGGAGTTGGGATTCTGAAAATTTTCAGCTCAGTGGATCCCAGAGTTGCTAACTGAAGACTATAAACCTTAAACCCTTCATAACAATGAGGGGGCATGAAGTGGCGGAGAAAAAAACGACCCAAACCCCGTGATGTTAGAAAGAGTCTGGGATTGGAAAGGCGGCCTAGAGCTCGATTTTTCCACGAATTACGGACTATAAACGATGCCTACTACAACTCTTGAATACCTACCATATAGTCCAAACTTGTCGCCATGTTCACGTGTTTGGGTCACTCAAGCAGGCAGGAGGGGAAGCCTTGCAGTTCGAAAACAACAAATAGGAGGTATTCTTTAGCAATTAGTTGAACACAGACAGAATGCGATAAAAAAGAAATTAGCAGTCCACTGGAGAAAGCGCATGCACAAAAGGAGAAATTATGTAGAAAAATAAAAAAAAAATATATTTGGCTAGGTTTTCATAACAAAAGGCCTGTCTATATTTGATCCATCTATGTAGAAAATTGATAAAATTATAGAAACATCACTCATGTATGGGGGACCCAATTTTGATTAATAAATGAATGCTATTTTTGGGGAAATGGCCTCTAAAAATCTTTAATAACATTTTTATATTAACTCTAAACAACAACACTTAAAACGTTTTTGACTATGTAAAAAACTGTACAATAGTTTTAAATTATACATATTTACAAGACTTCCCAGCTAATGAGAAAAATAAATATAAGCTTATTTAAATATTTTTCGTGAGATCTAAAAAAAATTACTGCATAATTTGGTTAAAACGTAAATCTTAAGGATAGCTTAACAGATGCTATTTGTTAAACAAAAACAAAAATAATCTGTAGTACCACCTTATACCTATTATTTGTACTTCCTAAATAATTCAATATCTTAGGTACTAGTAAGTACACTTACAAAATTAACATTGAACCTTATAATTGACCAAAAAACATTTTAAAACTCAACAAAAATAAAAAATAGGAATCAAGATATTTTTCAAACCAACCAGGCAAATTGTATTTCGCATACAGTAAATCCCAACTATACATTGGGATGTGAAAAATACTTTTTCTCCTATTTATAAAAATAGTCTATGTTCTACACTCAAAATTAATAGCAAAATTTCTTACCCTATGTAAAAAAATGGACCCTTAAATATTAATACACCTTTTTGTTAATTTAACACCGTTAAACATCTGTCTATCGACGTTTTGAGTCATGTATAATACTTGTGAAAAAGTTGCAGCGTTTAGACTCTTTCAACTGAACAATTGATGAATACTTAAAAGATTTAATTAAAGTACGAAAAATTTGGGGAGCAATAATCAGTCAAGACCAAGTTATTCTTTATAGTTCCGGGTCATTCACTATACCAACTTGGACCTGTCTTGTTACATACACAAGACAAACCGTTCAGGTATTCCTAACCGATTCAATTGAAGTAGTGTATGTTCTGCAATTTGTCTACAACCACCATACACATTCGAACAGACTAGTTTGCTTGTAAGCGTTATAAACGTAAAAAAAACAAGAAAAAAAACATTAATTTTCCACCATACGGTTCTAAATAAAAAACATTTAATAATTAATATTTGATATATTATTGAATTCAAAGTTACTTCCGAAAAATATCTCAATACCTTTTACTAAACTATAAGGAAACAAACAGCACCTAAAAATAACAAAATAAATTAATATAATTTGATGGCAAATAAATTGGCTAAAAACCATATTTACAATCTAAAATAATGAATACTAATTTTGGTATTGTTTTAGTTCATAGTGATGCTTTGTCAGAGCTGATTTTTAAATTAGTGTTTAGGCATAAAAAAAATATTTGTTTTAAATTTGCTTGTAAATCTACATATTTTATATTACAAAATTAAAAAACAAAAACTACTTACAGTTAAAATCTTCCAGAGATTCTATAAACATAATTATATAAACATATATAAACTATAGATAATTTAAATTTATACAGTAGTTTTACTGGAAACTTTACCACAAAAAATATATTAAATACTCAAAAAGTTAGGCAACTGAAGGTCACACATTGCTTTCGGTTTAAAACATTAGTTCCGTAAAAAGAATTTTTTATTGATAAACTATAATTTTTAGTGAGTCTAGGATACCGGTTTTCTGAATTTTGCATATAAGTTTTAATGGTAAATATTAAAATATTACTTAAACTCTTATGTACAGCAGTAGAAATAGTAGCAAAATTTTGAACAGGTTGAATAAAAAATGCAAGCCTCATCAGAAGTGACTTGACACGTTTTAGTCAACCTGTACATTAATATTAAATTTGTGGATCACACTTGTTCATTGAGGTGAGTATGTCACCCAAAATATCATTGGAAGGGGGCGGAGGCAAAGGTTTTATCCTTATTTTTATTGGCTTTTTAACAGACGCACCCTCATCACTGGGACGTCGTTCAGATTTTTGTGGTGAACCACTTATAGAATTAGCGCTACTACTTTTCAGAGACGATGAATCTGAATGATTCGGTATAACTGTGGTGGTTGACATATCACTAGATGAAGATGATAGTTGCTTTGATTCCTTGGTGCCCTCTTCTTTTGCTTCTGTTGTACCGCTACTATGATGACTTTTACTGACACCATGTTTCCTATCACTTGAATGCCTTGATTTATCAGAATGACTTTTATGGTGATCATGGGGTTTATCTTTTTTATCTCTATCTCTATGGTGATGTCTATGCCTCTCATCTTTACTTCTGTGTCTATCTTTATCCTTATCATGCTTATCTCTGTCTCTGTGTTTGTGATCTTTTCTATCTGTATCTCGCTCCTTGTGCTTATCTTTAACTCTATCTCTGTCTGATTTTGACTTTTCATCGCTACTACTACTAGACTTGAGCTTATCCTTCTCCTTTTCTGGTTCATTGTAAACTTTGACTTTATCACCTATTTTTATTTTTAACTTTAATTTTTCAAAATCTATTTTATGTTTTACTTTTTCTACATCAGGATTTTTCGGCGGAGTGTGATTTACAGACTTTGGAGTTTTAACTTTATAATTTTCAGTTGATTTATAATTATTATTAGCATTTTCCTTTGTATCTGTCACTTCGAAGTCGTAGTACTGTTTTAAACGAACATGCCACGCTAAAAAAAATAATGTGAACACTAAGAAAACAAGATTAGAATTAAATAGACTTACCAATACTGGTTACTGCTGTTACTGTCCTAAACTGATGAATAATGTTTCTTGGTAAGAAGTAAATATCATTGTCATACAGGTTAATTCTGGCATATTCAATGCCTTCTCTTCTTAACTGATTTAATTTGGCATCTTCTATCCATGTCACACACTACAAGTAAACAATAGAGATAACCGAAAAATCTCACACGACATACTATATAAGAATGAATTTGAGTGTGCAAAATGGCAAAAGCTACACTGTATCTTTTTTACCTGTGAAATTGGCGGTTCATGCAAATCAAGCTGTAACTTTTCAGCCAAAATGTCAAAATACTTGGGTGAAAACGCTACTACATCTTTGGTAATTCTATTAATTGGGCCCTCATTTTTGCCTCCATGAATTGCTTTTAGAATACCAACAGCTGCAGTTGTCTTTCTGTCTAGGCCTGCACCTACATGATCAGCATGAGCTCTTGTTCTATCTTCAAACAGGTGTTCTCTGGCTTCTGACATCCTTGGCAAGTACTGTAGATTTTTTAGCTCATTTATACCAGTCCTAAAAAATAAACAATCATCTATAGGAACCTGCCACAAATACAGGTAAGGCGAAATCAGGTAAGTGGAGACATAAGTATGTGTTTTAAGTCACATAACTTTTTGGATACTGAATTAGAGCGGTCAAATTTTTACCTTAAATTATATATTGTGTTTAGAGTTTAGGTTTTGATTTATACAAGTTTAAAATAAAATGGTATATCCAATATGAAGATTTTTACTTACTATTTACACCCATAATCCCTACTTTTCCTGTCCCAGTTACAAATAGCTATAGTTATGCTTTAAATGTAATTCTATCAAAGAAAATTATACTTCTGACATAAGTTGTATTTTATGTTGTTAACATTATTATTTTCAATGTAATTAACGAACCTTTTCCTTTTAACGGGCGTTTTTAAATCTGCAGTTGGAACTAATTGTTCCCCAGGCCTACACCAAATTATTGGTCCATCATTACTATCCGTTGGTCTCATTTGATCTAATATTGATAAACATCCCCAAGGCATAGTCTAAAATCAATAATTAATATATCACCGATTATTAAAGTCTAATGAAAACATACGACAAAAAAAGAGCCAGAAAAATGACTGTTTTGTTTATTACATCAAAATAGATATAAAATACTATAGGCTTTATTGGTATAAGAATTTATGAAAAGAAAATAATATCTCGTAACTAAGCCTGCATTTTCTAATGTAAAATGGCATTTTTACATTAGATGGCTGGCTGATGCCACAAACAAGTTATTTAAAACACTCAATAAGATCAGTAGAGCTTTTAAGTATAATTTTCAGGGATTTATTGTGCGTTTGACTTGGTCCACGAATTGAATTTAACACAGACTATACCTGTAAGAGCCGTAACATGTGGAAAATTCCTATCAAAATTAAAAACCTCAGAGTTTGAAGTTTTTTTATTTGTTGCTTAAACTGCCTATTTTTGTACAAAGAAATACACTATAATTTGTGAAAAAACTACTAATACAGTGGGTATTGGTAGTCTTTGCAGTTCTTTATTAGTATGTGAAATTTGAAAGCTCTTTACTGGTTTGAACTACATAGATATAAGATCATTTTCAGTGTGACAGTTACTAACCATTTTAAGAAATTGATTTTCTTCTAGCAGATCTAAAAGGTCAGGAAAAAATCCACCCACTTCTTCATGTGCTGTTCCCACAATACTGATCTGGTGAAGAGGTCCAAATCTTACAGTACCTGCTTCATAATGACTCGCTACATTTCTGTTATAAGCTGCCAAAGTGGTTGTTTCAATATCAGAGCTTTTGCTCAGGAGTCCATTTTTTACTGTTAAATTTGGATAATGTTCAGCCATATATTCCAGTATATCTGGCAAATATGTTGCTGCACCATGAATAACAGCTATGACAAACCTTGCATGGCCATTCTTGTCCTCTTCAAAAGCAAGTTTAAACCATTCATTTGCTAGTTCCTTTATTTCACTGGAACTCAAATGTTTGATTTCATCCTGATACATTCTTAGAATCTGTGCACCCCCATTTGTATGTATTTCAATATGGAAGTATTTTCTATACCTGAGGGAAGTCTAGAGAAAAGTTATATATAATTCAAATTTTATAATTTCATTTGTTTTAGGTAACAATAAGTACAATTATAATTTTGTTATTAGAGTGTGGAGTAACTGTGCCTTTACAACCTATGAAATAAAAACTTATTTTGTTTTTATCTTATTTTATTCATTCACTCGAAAAGTCATCACCGAACATAATTTTATCGTACCTTTGTAATACTTTACTTTCAAAACTTGTAACATGTAGTGTAAGAAAAAATGACCACACCACCTACTACAGACTAAAATAATTCATGTTTATTAGAACAGATATGTTAATATTACAAAAACCACTCAAGTAACATTTTTAGGTCTAAATTCGAATTTATATCTCACAAATTTTTGTGTTTGTTATTTTTTATTTTTGTAAGAAACATCAAAGATATATAAGATTATTGATCCACATATTAACATTCACATAATTCCATTCAAAGAAAGCTTTACTATTTTTATATAATTCGATCAGTGTGTATCTCTGACCATTTTCAGAATATAAATTTTACTTAAATTTCGATTAGTAAGTAACGCTGATCATTTTCAAATGTGTCTAATGGACTTGTGTATCTCTATTTTCCAGTAATAATGTTACTCACAATATATCGATCTGTATGTATCTGACCATTTTCAAGTGTATAATATGATCAGAGAGGCCTACTAATTGAAACTCTATGGGTAAAATTAATACTTCAATATGATCACAGATACATTCTGAGCAAAATGTTATAAGCAAAATTAAACAAGTATAGTGGGCTTACAAGAAATTCTATTTGCCTTACTGCCAGGCTTCTATTATCTCAAGCTTTTAGAGATACATCTAAAATATTTATGTTGTGATGTCTCTTTTACTAACTAATCCAAGATTTATAAATTATTCTCTTAGTTGCATCATCTTATTTATCTCAGAATTTATATAACCAATAATTTTTACGTTTATTTCGAAAATTTTATAAATATATTAAAAGGTATACTTTTTCAAAATATATAAGTCTTGTGTGCAGAATATTTTGATTTATTTATTGATAAAATATTCTTTAATTAATATATGAACTAAAATAATATTTTGTTAAAAAACAAGTTGGATTGATAACTTCAAGGTACTCATTATTAACATTTAAATATATAAATTAGTGCAAAGAAATTAAAATAAAAATATGAGGAATTTCAACTTACATCTTCAGGTGGGTAGCTGTAGTTACCATTGGTCAAGAGCCTTGGTTTAATTTCGCGGTGTTTGGAGCTTGAACTGCTTGAATGTTTTCTACTACTACTACTTTTGCTACTCTTTGATTCATGTTTTTTATCACTACTGCTACTGCTGTGTCGCCGGTGATAGTTATCCTTAGATTTCGAAGACTTTTGTTCAGATTTTTCCTTGATTTTGTACTCTGAAAAGTCAATTTTTCTAATTTTAATATCCGTTTGGTCAACATCAGCCGAATGTGAACGCTTAATGCCCTGATTAGGGGATGCAAATACATCAACTGAACGTGTTCTACCTTTCCTTGGGGAACACACAACTTCAGATACTACAGAAGATCCAGATTCTGTAGAGCTAGACTTGTGTGTTTCTAGATGTTTGTTAGATTGGTCCTCTATGGCCCTCAGAAGCTCCATGCCTTTCTTGCCATCCAAAAGTGTTTGGTCTAAATTCTCCACAAACATAGAACACCTCTTTTGCTTTTTCCTAGGAGGGGCAGCATATTCATCATTGGTAATTGGTTCTTCTTTAATTTCTGGTTTAATTTTAATAATATTATTATTGGTGGGTGGCACAGAATCTGGATTATCAGTGCAATTTTTATCACAGCCAGTGGTTGGTTCTGATTTAGAATCTAAATTATTTTGTGGCTCTAAAATAGGTTGTGAATCATTTGAATGTTCATTTGAATCTTTTAACCTTATATCAGGAGTCTTGGGTGCATCTTCACTATTATAATCTTTGTTTTCTTCACGTTCACTTTTATTATCATCACATTTATTCATTGTATCAATGTCCCCACTACCTGTTTCTGGAAAAAGTTTACTTTGTCCAAATGTCACAGCCTTATTGTTAAACTTGTCACTGTCAGAATTATCTGGTAAAATGGCCTTTTCATCAGCAATAATGCTTTGTAAAAAGTCATTAGACTCAGAGTCAGCAGTAATTGAAGGGGTCTTGGGTATTCCAAAAATAAATGCATTGTTCTGATGATCTGGATTATTTATAACAATTTCTTTATCGTAGCCTTCCAAGGAATCTTGACCATTACTCAATGGTACAAATTCTTCAACTAGTGCATCTCCTAGAAAAGGATACAAATCAATGCTTCAGATTACTATAAAATATAAAGGTTAGGAGTTGAATGCTTTGTGTCAAAGTTTTGTGATGTGGTTTTTGCTGTGGCAATAAGAGTTACTGAAATGAGTGTGACCAAATAATTATATAGGAATATAGTAAAAAGTTTTTAGAAAGCCGTGCTGTTTACAAATAGATGAAACTTACTACTAGCACTGCTTGCTCCATTGGATAAGTCAAGTTCAACATGAAAAGGCCTTCTCTGAATATTGCAGCTGCATTCAGTACTATTAACGTCACAGGTTAAACATCTACTTTGGGACGTCGCAGACCCCGTGTCCTTTTTAAAAAATCCCTTGTTTTCATCGTCTCCGCTTGTCTCGTCGTTAGACGCCATAATTCGATCTAGGAAAGCCCGGGCATTCACTTATCTTGCCTCACTAAACATAACGAAACTTTAAACTGCCGTACCTTCACGTGAGAAAAAGTGTTTACATCTTTTTTTATGTTGTTATATCGAACTGATAAAAATTATTTGAAATTTTTTAACAAAAACACCACAAATCGACACCACTTCGCACTCGCGACGCCATGCTTAAACCGGCCAGTCCATCAAGTACACAGCGGCGCGCACAATATTTACATGCATTCCCTTACTTCGTTAAATTTAAAAACTGATGTCAACGTTACTATAGCACAAATCCTTCGAAATTACTATTTAATTAACCGACCCAATTCTCAAAGTTTCTTGAATATCGCTGGCAAGACAATACTACGAAATAACACACGAAAACTCGATCATCTACGCCACTGTTGCTATCATTTCCAAGAACTTAAACTCGGGCAAATATTTTTTAATGCTTTGTTCTGGATTACAAAATATGAAGAACTTTTAATAAATATTACGTTAAATAACACCGAATGTCTACTAAATAATGATTCGTTTATCTTGGTAGGTGTGTTGTTATCTTTTCATAGATCCCCCATATCAACCTGATCGTGATAGTTGTCACGTAGATAGATGACAGTTGGCGGGAAATTTAAAAACAATTTACTAAAAAATATGTGTATTGGTCTTACGCGATGCAAGTTACCAGTATTTAATTATTTTTCTTTAGCCTAAAGTTTTAATTGCTAGCGAATCAATCCTAAAAATATTGTAAATGTCATGCATACAATAAATTGTTATTATTACGATTCGTTTATTCACGCGTATGTAATACATAATTTGTTTAGGTTGTCACGTGTATCAAGATAATGTAATAATACAAAAACTACTTATCCACAAATCCAAATTATAAGATATGGCCATAATATGACAACACTGTTCGTGCTTTCAGTCAAACGTAATCGGGGGAAGGGGGGAAATTCTTTACAGAATTTGGCCTCCAGGCAACGCATACTTTATGATGTCTAGTTCCACCTAAAAACCACGTATAGTTCGTGGTATTTGGTTTATTGGCGTAACTAGAGGGGAGCGTATGCCCCCTCCCCAAAGGCTTAGCCAGGTTCGAGGGGCAAATGGACACCAAAGACGTTTTTAGTGTTCCGTACGGAACACTTATAAGATCACTTCGGTGTCTGTCCGTCTGTCACACCCGATTTTTTTCCGAAACTATTTGTCATAGAAAGTTGAAATTTGGTAATAACATAGGAATTGATGGCCTCATCAGAGCCATGTAGTTTTGAAAGTTAAATTTTGACTTGAGGGGTTAGTTTTGGGGGGTGAAATCGGAAGTGAAAAAAAAATTTTTTTACTAGGTA